>OX291564.1:3739919-4949995 GCA_946406115.1 Apoda limacodes | reverse complement strand
AAGTTAACAATTTTAAGTCGGCGTCAAATAAAGAATTAAGATCATTAAGTTAAGAAGATTAACTACTTGAAACTAATGTAGTCCTAGTACATCAATCTTACAAATACACAAGAGAATAAAGAAATACATGGTTAATATACACGGTAAACGCTTACCATCAGGCGGACTTTGTGCTTGTTTGCCCTAGGATGGCAATGGTATAAAAAATAAAAAAAAAACATAGAAATAATCCTTCCAACAATCCTACAGTGAAATTCTAGAAGCCCCTCTTAAGAAATGAATTATACTGTGTTATTTGTAACTGTCTCGGACTGTGATTGCACAGTTTTGTTGTTTCGCCAATAAAATGTTAGGGGTGGTGAGATATGACCCAGTTCATTGGGACGGAGCCTGGGAGGCTGTCTGGGGCGTCTGGACGCCTGGCGCCAGCCTATCTCTTGCGTCCGAGGTTCTATAACTGGTTACGAAACCAGGTAGAAATCTATATGATAGAATTGTAACAAAGACCAGGACACTACGTTTATATTTTATAAAAATATGTGAAATGCCAGTGCGTTCCTTGTACATGTTGACTAACGAAAAATCTTTAATCAAAAGTTATCTAATAATTACAAGCGTGAAAGTACTACTACACATAGTTTCTTATAAACGTAATCAAGTGCGCAAAACATTGCGCTTCTCATGAACGCAAACCGAGCGTGGCTGCGGCTGCACTTTCTTTTAGCCGAAGTCATTGATAAAAACGCAGCAGGTAATAAATTAAACAAATTATCGAGCTGTCGATGCAGTGGAACGCACGCTTGATTACGTTCTTTTTTTAAATGTTGTATTTACTCTACTAGCTTTTTCCCGTGGCTTTGTTTGCGGTGAATTTGGTCGTCCCTTAGAGATTCTTATCCATTGATTAACTGAGATGAGGAGGTATTTTTTCTTATGTTTTGTCGTTCCAGCTATCGCTGTGCTAAAAATGTAGCATATCCAGAAAAAAATATTCCCGTGGTAACTTTTTTAAAATAATAACTATCCTTTGTCCATGTCTATTTCTCTAACTATCGCTTTGGCAAAAATCATATCAACCCGTTGCTCCATAAAAGAAATAGTGTCCCGCGGGATCACTGGCAGAAGAATACATTCTCGTAGGAACTCTCGATGGGAACAAAAGTATCCTATATCTGTTCTTCCAACTATCCCTGTGTCAAATTTTAATTCAACTGGATGCTCCGTTGCGAATGTTGCAAATTGAAAAATCGCGAGGCTTAGTTCGTGGCGAGCTAAGAATTTATTCGATTCGTACACTCTTTGCATCCATCATAAAATACAGCTACTTAATCTAAAGGCTGTGTTATAACTAATAGAGAAGCTATATCTTCCAACCTGTCAGTTTTATCATCCTAGACGATAGTGATTCTTGATACTCATTTCTCAAGTGAAACGAGCAATGTCAGGCCGGAGCCCTGACCGGACACAGCTCGGGTGGCTGACCCTATGATTACGGTAAAGATTGGCGGATTACGCGCACAGCGTAAGTATACAACCAGAAGGCGTGGTTTGAATTTAGAATTTGATAGAATTTTATGGCAGCCTTTTTTAGGGTTTCGTTCCCGCAGAGTGTCAACGGTTACCTATTAGGCAGGTACTAACACTTAATACTCGTACTCAAAAGATAAATAAAGTAACTTAGTTTACGTGTCATTAATGATGTCTTGTCACAATGGGTTTTGGAATGAGCTCTTTGGCAAGGTTTTAAGGACTACAGTATGAAGTTCTTAAAAAAATCGGCCAAGTGCCAGTTGGACTCGCGCACGAAGGGTTCCGTACCATTATCTACAAAAACGACCAAAAAAATCACGTCTTTTGTATGGGAGCCCCCTTAAATATATTTTTTTACTGTTTTTTAGTATTTGTTATTATAGCGGCAACAGAAATACATCTTCTGTGAAAATTTCAACTGTCTAACTATCACGGTTCATGAGATACAGCCTGGTGACAGACGGACGGACGGACGGACAGTGAAGCCTTAGTAATAGGGTTCCTTATTACCTTTCAGGTACGGAACCCTAAAGAGCCTGTTCAATTTTTAAAGGGTCGGCAACACGCGAGTAATACCCCTGGTATTGCAAGCGTCCGTAGGCTACGGTGACCGCTAACCATCAGGCGGAACGTAAGCTTGTTTGCCACCTTAGTAGTATATAGAAAAACCTTATGACATGAGCCAATATCCCTCACCGGGTTTCTTGCCACCTTTAACCCAATTTTCATCCGAAATAGATATGAGTTAAAAGATTTCAAAAATATGCAGGTATATTACTAGCTATCGCTCGCTGCTTTGCTTGCATCAACTCGATCTATAGTTAAGCTAATTTTGAATCTCGAAAAAAATAAAATAAAAATTAACACATTGAATGATAATATAATAATAATGATACGTATGTGTTTAGGTTGTGTACTCGGGTTTTAATTTGTAAAACTTCTCTTGTTAATAATGCAGTCGGAGGAACTACTATATTTAAATGTCGACACGTTATCAGTTATAATGAGGTGAATACATCAAGAACAGCCTTGAGATTATACAAAATTATGATAATAATTTCTTTGTTTACGCTGTATATCATGTACCTAGCTGTATGTATATTGTATGAACGACTGAGTACTAAAATCGATAACATATACGACATTTGCTAAGGTAGGTATTAATAGTTTTGAAAATAAAAAAGAAAAAATAAAGAGAAAAGTTATTCATAAGCAAACCACTAACAATTTTTGCTAAAAAGTAGTTAGATGGAACACCCTATATGAGTTGCTTTTAATAGGGCGATCCTTACTCCACACACTACGTCATTTTTATTTCTTTTTGCACAAAATAAGCAGGGCTGAGTTGCGTCGTGTCATCTTCCATCGCTGATGACATGTTTCTCGTCTGAATTTTTGCGGAGAAATGACGGTCGACGAAGATATCTTGGACGTGTGGACACACTATGAACTTTCGATAAACTGCGTAGTCAAATCGCTGCGGTAAATCGTTATCGTGTATACCGGCCTTAAGCGCATTATTGTTGACTGTCTGTTTGCCACACAACCACAAGAGCCTTTAGGTTTATAAGGCCCACTTCCCATAAGGCCTAATGAACATGCTTACATACATGCATATCAAGACGTAAGTTTTTTGACGCGTTACTATTGCATCTATATATCTTGGTTTCAAGGTACATACAACACCTTACCGAATCACATTGCCAAACTACGCGTAAATAAACTATTAGAACAGTAGGTATATCCAGTTGGACAAATATTTTGGTCAGGTTTTGGAACTGGTTCTAGGTGAAGCTATTTATTTTGTTTAATGCCATCCATAGTCCAAGGCAAGACAAGGCTATGCTTGATGACGATTATGTATCAAATTTCATTGTATTTTTTATGAATTTTTATATCATGATGGAGTTGTTTTACTGACGGAGGAAGTTGCTCATATTGAGTAGATATTTTTCTTTTTTCTTTAAATACGATATTTTACATCCTACTTGCTACTAATATTATAAATGTGAAAGTTTGTATGTCTGGCTGGATGTTTGTAACTCAATCACGCTTTAACTACTGGACGCATCGGGATGAAACTTAGCATACACATAGGTTAGGTCCTGGAATAGCATATAGGCTACTTTTTATACCGAAAAATTCAAAAGTTCCCGCGGGAATAACTAGAACAGAGTTTAAAGAACAATAGATGTAGCTATAGCAAACTTCATTAATATAATTAAGGCGATAATTAAGGGGTTCAACGCCGATAACCGAATTCAGGGCGGCTGGCAAAGTCTAGTAGAAGAATATTGTAAGAAGATTCTACTTTGAATCTTTAATAAGTTTTACGTTAAACGTTTGTACTGAAAATCACTTTTTTAAGTCGGAGCTTTAAAATCTTAAACCCGACTACTCAAGTCCAACAAATTAGACATAACTTGTAAAATATATAATACAAATGTGCTTACCGAGACCTTTTATTCGATACGAAACACGACTTATTTAATATTTTTTTAAAATTACGTACTATGTCGAACGATGGTTGAGCGAAGCGATGGCTGATTAAAATTATTTTGAATATTGATCAAAATATTTCTTGTTTAGTTTTATATGACCACATACTTGACCGGTTTTTTTAATGAGGCGATCTGGTATATAATAGTTTGTAGTGGAGTCACCATCGTGTTGTATGTGACAAAGACATAGTTACTCCATTGTGTAGCAACATTATTAGTTACTCTAGTGTAGAGAAATACTCGATTGTGTTTTGTGGAGCATCACTAGTACACCTATCTGCCTATAGTGTAGTACTCTAGTGACTAGTAACGTGTCGCCAATAACGAGTAGTGATGTCACTAGGAGCGGCTCACTTGTGTGACACCTGTCATAACACTACTTGTTAAATGGACTACTTTTTGTTTGGAACAGTAAGTTGACTTCTATAAACTAACAAAACCTAAAAACCCAAAATACTATGTATAGTATAGTTTGCCATGTCGAGCTATGTTTAAATTTAGCCTATTTAGGTTAAAAAAAGCAACTAAGTCCGATATTCTTTATAAAACAATTATCGCTACATTGTTATTGTGTATTTAATGTAATTTGATGAAGGTGAGAACTTCAGTATTAATGTTTATCTCCTCAAATTAACATTTTTTTTCAAAGAGTGGCGTGATAAAGATTATGAACTTTGGGTAAAGAAAATACATACAAACTTACTCTACAGTTATGCAATCATGACTCAAAAAATGCCCGGAGTTGGGATTCTTGTCCTCACTAGTGATGTTATCATATGTTAATAAGGTTTCGCTATCTATTTACACCCTCTCTAGGTGTTGGAAGTTGATTAACTACTTAATTATATAATGTGAGTGGCGGGCGGCGTCTGTGGAGTGGAACTTCTTATCAGCGCTGCGACATCACTGAAGTTAATCTGCGTGGTGGTTACTTCTTTATTTGTGTTTGAATTATTAATGTGTTTGTACCCTAGAGCGGGTCAATGGCGGCACTAGCAGCCTAGTGATTCGGTGTCTGCCTCACGTTTTTTGATCCAAACGTGTACCAATGAGATTTTTAATTTCTCCAGTACATTTTTTGTACACACGAGGGAAAACCTGCATACGTCAAAAACACGTCAGTGTGTGAATTCCACAATCCGGTTTGGATTTGTGTAATAGACTTGGCCTAAATCACCCACGTCGAAGGTAAGGGTAGGCCGTGCCTCAATAGGGACGTATGAAGCTGGTTAGAACCGGATAGTTTCAGAAATGTTGTATACAATTTGCAAATTATTATTTGTATTGTGATGTTTTGCATAATACCTATCTACATTTCAAATAAATCAGTCTAAGTTAATGATGTAGAAGCGTTTTTGCCTTTTATTAAACATGCATGCATGCATGTCTGATTTAGGTGAAAATTTGTGCAGAATATGGTTTTCTTCGTTTGTGACTTTCATCCATCTGAGCTGCTCACTGGCAACAAGAAAAGGGTTTGACTGAAAGTAAATGGAGCGCGACTTGTACGGGCGGTATTTATCGTTTGGACACGTAGCGTCTCGGAACCGGGACCAAAACCGGTGGCGTGGTGTCGGGTATCAGCGATTTGTTTTGTTTTATTGATTCCTGGTACTATTGATACACAAAGGCATACTCTCACGGACTAACAATCAACTAAATGTGTGTGTGTGTCTATGTCGATATATTGGTATTTTTAAGGCTCCGTACAAAAAAAATATTTTGAAACTTCGTTGTCTATTGCGACTATAGGTTCCTATGTCTTTATCCATGGATCCATCCATAGCTTCGTAGCTTGTAGTGCTTGATTTTTTAATTTTATTTTCAAAATTTTAAGAAAAATCTGGAATATTTTTTTGAGAAAACTATTATATTGGTTGAGATTAGGTATCATTGAAGTTGCTTTCAAGGGTGAAGAGAAGAACTAGTAATCAAAAGCCAACCAAAAGTATGCTGAACTAGGTTAGTGTAGGTAGGGTCCTCAGTGCAATCATTGATTGAGTCCAACAAAGCTTTACTAAACGGCTATATCTCTTCTATCTAATTAGTCTAACAATGTCATACTAATCCCTATTTTTTTCTTACTTTTCTTATTTTGTAAACTCAATTAAAAAACTAAAATTTAGGCTCAAATAAGAAAAGCCTCTACGTAACATATTGTTTAATCTCTCTGTTTTTGTCTGATCGTGCATTTCGCCTTGTCATATTTTGAGCCTAAATTATATTTTCTTGATTTGGGGTTTACAAAATAAGACAAGTAAGAATAAGAAAAAACCGGCCAAGTGCGAGTCTGGCTCGCGCACCAAGAGTTCCGTACAAACTTATTATATGTAGATAGTTCTTCCATCATCAGATCAAGTGTCACAGGTTTACGATCAGTATTAGGATTTTTTTCTATATTTGTGACGTAACATCTTGCTTCTTGCCTAATTTCATGATTCTTGGTTATCGGGAAGTACCCCATAGGTTTTGATATGGTAAAAGTAATAGTTACTACGCAATCGTATGCAAAACAAAAAACCGACACTACAACTATATCTTGATTTAGATAAAACTAGTTTATTCCAGCGACTAAGTCCGCAACGTGTCAATCTTTTTTTTCGACATAAAGGCCAAATATACGAGTAACAATTAAATACGGTACTCGCTGGAGTGAGTGATTTTCATACAAACTTCCAGCCTGCATTTAATCGAATCACGTTAATCTTTATTTTACAACCTAAGGCCAGATATCATTTTATATGCATTTAGCTTCAAAAATAGCCTATAATAGCCTGCCTCAGGAATGTGGTTATCAAGTGCAAAAAGATTTCTTTAAATACGAGTCAAAGTTCCAGAAGCGATCAAACAAAAACAAACAACCAAACTCAAGTTTTATAATATTAGTATATATTTCTATCAATAATAAGTCAAGCCATAGTTTTTAGGGTTCCGTACCCAAAGGGTAATTAGCGGAACCCTATTACTAACACTTTGCTGTTCGTCCGTCCGTCCGTCTGTTACCAGGCTGTAATCTCATGAACCGTGATAGTTAGACAGTTGAAATTTTCACAGATGTATTTTTGTTGCCGCTATAACAACAAATACTAAAAAACAGAATAAAATAAATATTTAAGCGTTCTCCCATAAAACAAACGTGATTTGTTTGCTCGATTTTGCTCGATATTGATAACGGCAACAGGTAGACGCTTAAAATATTCACAGAATATTTAGTAATATAGTCTCTTTAAAAATAAATAATTAAATTAAAATAAAACAAATATTCCATGGAACAAACGTGATTTTTTTTGCCGTTTTTATAAATAATGGTACAGAACCCTTCGTGCGCGAGTCCGATTTTTTTATCTGGCCACGGAAACCATCCTCTTATTTTATAACTACGCCACGGGAAAATGAGAAAGCATCCAATAAACTAATTTGCCTTCTTTTAAATGCCACCTGAATATTCCAAAGAAATCATCAAATAAAGAACAACAATTATTTTTACTTGTCCCACTGATTTATACAGTACCACCTAATTTACCAACTAAGCCACGAATACGCTAGACATATTAATTTTAACTTGATACTTCCACGCGTTCCTGAGAAAAAGGGTCTTGACAGATAGAGCGCGAGACAGTGACACAAAATATTGGGTCATTTGTACCAGTATGGCGGTTCTTCTGGAGTCTAATTACGTAATGACGAAAAGAAAAATGATGGTTATAGCGCTGGTACCGGTGGCCCAATCGCGTGGGTGTTAGTCGAACGTGTCGGATAAATTACGAGAGTCGAACGATTTGTTCCACAAAAACCTTGTATTTTCCGATAGTCCATAAAAAAAACAATTCAACCATTTGTACTAAGCTAATTTTTCCACAGCTTATCATCGTCGAGTAGCCATTCACGAACATCACCATGCCATACTTGTCGGACGGTTCCAAATGGCCGCCATACCGCAAGGGAGTTAATTTTTTTTTGGCAAAACGATTTTTACCAGTATTGCATTTGGATTTTTCGGAAAGTATTTGATAAAATGTGACCGTTATTATTATTGCCATACTTCTAGTAGGGAGAAAAATGCTGCTTAAACATACTGGTTTAAGTGACCCAATATTTTGTGGCACTGGCTCCCGGTCTAAGACAAACAGACAGATGAACAATATAGTGATCCTATAAGGGTTTCTTATTCCTTTTGAGGTACGGATCCCTAAAAAACAATACAATATTCAATATTGTGCTTTTTTATATCTCTGTCAACTCAACTTGTTATAACCATCTAGGTAAAAACCTATCTTATGAACGTCATCATATCAGCCTATATTGGTCCACTGCTAGACATAAACCTCCTCTCCGACAACCCACTGCCACTTCAGTATGTTGATGTCAGTAACTTTAGTTCTCTTCCGGATGTTTTCATTTCGGATGTGATCCCTCAGAGACACTCCGCGCATAGATCGCTCCATCGCGCGCTTTGCGACTTTGAACTTGTGGTCCAGCCCCGCTGTAAGCGACCACATTTCGGCGGCGTAAGTCGTAACAGGTAGGAGCGTAGGCAAAAAATATTGACGTACTACTTGTATACATCATTACGTTAATGTGACATAATTTCGAACTCTAGGTATCCTATCTATAATAATAAAATAAACCTTGAGTTTGTCTATTTTTGTTTGATCGCTTCTGGAACTTTGAGTTGTATTTAAAGAAATCTTTTTGCACTTAATAACCACATTCCTGAGGCAGGCTTTTTTTTAAGCTAAATGGCATTTGACTTTAGGTTGAAAATTAAGATTAACGTGATTCGATAAAATGCGGGCTGGAAGTTTGTTTAAAAATCCGTTACTTTCGAAGTATTCACTCACTCCTGTGAGCACCTTAATTGTTACTCGTATTTGGCCATTAAGTCGCGGGAATAAACTAGTCTAATCTTAATCAAGAGTTTATAGTTGTAGTGTCCGGTTTTTACGGTTTTGCATACAAGTGCTGAATCTGTTTACGTAGTTACTATTATGTCATCTGTGGTTTTACCCAAATGACAATATTTGTAATTTTATAAGTCATTATTTGTAGATATGGTCACTGACGAATGAATCTGAAGAAAGCTTGGGTATTTCTGAAGTAATAAAGATAAAGGCAAAGTGACTGATTGGATAGTTTATTATTAAACCAATGATATAATCCACACTAATATTATAAATGGAAAAGTGTATGTGTGTGTCTTGTTGTCCGTCTTTCACGGCAAAGGGGCCGTCCATTAATCACGTGATGTTTTTTTAGCATTCGAATTTTGACGAAAACTAAATATACGTGATATCTTACTCGACACCCTCCCCCATCCTTGTGATATTTCGTGATTTTTGCCGGACCCCCCCCCCCCCTTTCGGGCCTCACGTGATTAATGGACAGCCCCAAAACGGAGCGACGAATTGACGTAATTTTTTAAGATAGTTGAAGGGACGGAGAGTAACATAGACTACTTTTTGTCTCTTTCTAACCCCCCACTTTTCATAAATGGGGGGTGGAAGTTTGTATGGAGCATTCCGCAATTTTCAAGGTAGAAAGCTAAAAATTGGTATGCGGACTATTTGTGACTAACAAAAAAACGTGCATCATTTTTTTTTGGAAATCTGCCTCCAACCCCTTAATTAATATTATAAAGGCGAAGGTTTGTGAATGAGTTTTTCTTTTTCACGCTCAAACGGCTGAACCAACTTTAATGAAATTTAGTACGGAGTCAGGGGACACCCTGGATAAACATATATGCTACTTTTTATACTGAAAAAATTATAGTGTTTTCGTGGGCTGAGCAAAATCAGATATAACTCGATAACTGAATTTAACGGGTGGAACCGCGGGAACAGCTAGTTAAATATGAAACAATAATGGAATATAATATAAGAAGTAAAAGTTACTATCTACTCCAGTAAGTAAATACCTAGCTATAAAATTATATAAATGACGAATTATAAGAGAATGTACAGGCAGTCATGGATTATTTTATACCACTAAGGTGGCAAACAAGCTAACGGATGCTAAGCGTTTCGCAGCCTATGGACGCTCGCAACACCAAGAGCATTACCCTCTCTCTCTCTCTCTCTTGAAGTTTTTACTTTACTGTAGTCCCTAGAGAAAACCTTGGCAAGGAGCCCATTCCATTTGTAATCACTTTTTCCTATATAAATAATCACCTATTAAACACATTTTTCAGTTTCAAGTTCGTGTCTATCTCTTTATAAGTTACAGTTATAACACACTTCACTTGCACGACATCAACTTCAAATTGTAATTTAGATCAGATTTATTAAAATAATTATTTTTACCTTTTTTAATGTCGGTTGTTGTGTTTTTTTTTTAATTTTTTTTTTTCTTTTAAATGATCTATTTTCGTTTATTTTTTACACTAATAAAATACCCAAATCGCTTAAAGTATGCCTATAAAAATTTGAAGAGTTTCCATGATTATTCCAGGATCCCATCATTATATCTCGATCTGATGACCGTGGGACCTTGGCTATTCATTTGCTGTATACCAAAACCTTCTTCAAAATATAACAAATACTTACTTACTGAACACCGCATCAAAATCGGTTTAGCCAAACAAGAGATAATCACGGACAAACATACATACAAGTGTACGGGTCAAACTGAGAACCTTCTTTTTTTTGAAGTCGGTTAAAAATTCAAAATCATTACCTGATATTTCTTCAATAAAATTGCCTATCGATACCATAACATTGACAACTTTTGGTGTGGTTAATTCGTAAAAGACCTCTTAAAATTTTTTTGTACAGAGATTCTAACAGCCTTTTATACTTTTCCGTAATATACAATTTCGCAAAGAACTAAAACTACGAATTTCATAATCAATAAAGACTTGTTATATTTAAAAACAAAAAAAAATGCTAGACTCAGCTATATTCCTTACAAATACGCTTCCAGCCAAGGTTTCATAAACAGAGCTAAAATAATTGTCTAACTAATCGACTCCTCCTAAAGAAATAAGACCATTAGTTACACTGAAAATACCACAAAATTACAGTAAGTAGTCAATTACTTAAGTGCGGTTTTTTTTTGAAGTTGTGAAAGCATGTGGAATGGTTTTTTAAGTGGAATTGAGATTGGGAAATTATTTATTTCTTGAAAGTATGTCGGGTTAACATTGAGTGAATAGGATGATGACAGACCGGCTGCTAACTATTAGACACTGTAATCTTATTTTTTATACAAGCACAAACAAACTTACGGCCCGATCACCGTAGCCTATGGGAACGATTGCAACACCGAAGGCATTTCATGTTGCCGATCCTTCATTTATCTAATCAATTGTTTTTTTAGGAACTCTCTAATACAAAATTTTGGCGCGGGATCTCGTTCCTAAGCGTTCTCCGGCTAAAGTTCTTCTTAAAACACCATTAGCCCGTGTTGTCGATAGCGAGCGGTGCAGTGATAACCTTAATACATACATCATTATGTGGGTAACAGTCTTTTTTCATCAACCACTAGTCCTCGGGAATGGTAAGCCCGTTGCTGCAACACTGATTCTAATACAGTGTGTCTGGACTAAATTGCCAAAGGTTTAAGTTTTGCGTAAGTTTGGTCAAGATTCAAGAGATTCAATGCAGATCCCAGTTCTCCGAGTACTTATTTCTTTTATTTTTTGGGTTTATTAAGAAAGTAGGTATTTATTAATTCTATATCACCTTGCGAAAACATGATACAGCACTTCACCGACCGCTGTGACAGGTGTCTCATGGTGGTCTGTTGTTTCGACTCAGTCATGCATGTATAATGTGTTGTGATGCGATGGCTTGCCTCGCTCCGACGGCGACGCTCGGCTGCTTCAGTTTCCATTGTGGGAAATGTCGTTGAACCACTGTTACTTTGCAATCAAATTTACAAGTATGCGTGTTTACGTTTCACTGGCTGTCGCATTTTGACACGGAGGGCATCACGCGTGATGCACGACTTTTTAGTTGACGCATTCCAATTCAACGTTTCTCAAGACCTGCGACCACTGAGATGTTTTTTATTACCGCGACGGAGGAACGAACGCAGACTATGTGTTTAAAGTAGAAGTTTATTTGAGTGTATTTTTTGAAGAAACTACACGGAAAAAAAGAAATTCTTAAATGAAGTAACTATGTCTTAATTCAAGAATATCTTTGATTCATATATATTGAAAACAATATATTCTTGGCTACAGAATACGATATTCTTAGAAAAATATTCTTGATTCAAATCAATATTCAGCATCTTGATTCAAGAATAAACAATAGTCTTCCTTCAAGAAATTTTATATTCTTGAATAAATTCAAGAATATTAGTGATTTGAATGTAAAGAATATTATATTTTTGGGTTGAGAAAATAATTTTTAGTGGAAAAAAGTGATATTCTTTATACAAGACTGCCTATTTTTCACTTCAAAATCTGTATTGTTTCAAAAACATGATAATCTTTAATCAAGACTATCCTTTTTTCTTTTAAGAACAAATATTCTTGACTCAAGCTTTTAGTATTCAATTTCAAGAATTCGGATTTTTAATCTAAAACTGTAATGATTTTCACCAAGAAATTATTGTTTACAATCAAGATGTTGTATTCTTGTTTCAAATAATTAATTTTCTTGATATCAAGAATATAGTCTTTATTAAAGAATAGTTATTTTTGTATTAAGAATTCAGGAGTCTTGTTTGAAGACATATTAGTTTTGTGTCTAAAATGTAATTCTTGCTGGGAAACAAATATATTCTTCATCCAACTATTAATTTTCTTGATATCAAGAATATAGTCTTTATTAAAGAAAAGTTATTTTTGTATTAAGAATTCAGAAGTCTTGTTTGAAGACATATTAGTTTTGTGTCTAAAATGTAATTCTTGCTGGGAAACAAATATATTCTTCATCCAACTATTAATTTTCTTGATATCAAGAATATAGCGTCTTTATTGAAGAATCGTTATTTTTCTATCAAGAATTCAGTAGTCTTGTTTGAAGACATATTAGTTTTGTTTTGAAACTTTAAGTCTAGTTTGAAAACAAATAAATTCTTCATCCATAAATTAATTTTCTTGATATCAAGAATATAGTCTTTATTAAAGAATAGTTATTTTTGTATTAAGAATTCAGGAGTCTTGTTTGAAGACATATTAGTTTTGTGTCTAAAATGTAATTCTTGCTGGGAAACAAATATATTCTTCATCCAACTATTAATTTTCTTGATATCAAGAATATAGTCTTTATTAAAGAAAAGTTATTTTTGTATTAAGAATTCAGAAGTCTTGTTTGAAGACATATTAGTTTTGTGTCTAAAATGTAATTCTTGCTGGGAAACAAATATATTCTTCATCCAACTATTAATTTTCTTGATATCAAGAATATAGCGTCTTTATTGAAGAATCGTTATTTTTCTATCAAGAATTCAGTAGTCTTGTTTGAAGACATATTAGTTTTGTTTTGAAACTTTAAGTCTAGTTTGAAAACAAATAAATTCTTCATCCATAAATTAATTTTCTTGATATCAAGAATATAGTCTTTATTAAAGAATAGTTATTTTTGTATTAAAAATTCAGGAGTCTTGTTTGAAGACATATTAGTTTTGTGTCTAAAATGTAATTCTTGCTTGGAAACAAATATATTCTTCATCCAATAATACTGTGTTTAGGCCAAAAATGTGATTACTTGTTTTTAAAATACGCTGTCTTGACAGAAGAGATGAGTGTTTTGGTTTAAATATAAGCAATTTAATTTAAGAATATCTTTCTATCGGGCCTTATCCAAAAAACTGTCTAAAAGCAATGCTTAGCTTTAAAATATGTAGTCTTTGAAGTATTAATATATTTGTAAATATAACTTAAGAAATGTAATAATCATACGATAAAATTGCATGATTAAAAGCGAAATATAATAATTGCGAAATTGGAATAAATTGTGTGAGCTAATGAGAGTGTAGTAATTGCCTAAAATTTGTAATTTCACACATACATGTATAACTGATTTACGTTACTTATTTAGGAAATTATTATATTTCGTTTTAAATCATGCAATTTTATCGTACGAGATTGGATTTCTTAAGTTATATTTACAAATATACTTCAAAGACTACATATTTTAAAGCTAAGCATTTCTTTTAGACAGTTTTTTGGATAAAGACCGATAGAAAGATATTCTTAAATTAAAAGTGCTTATATTTAAACCAAAACACTCATCTCTTCTGTCAAGACAGCGTATTTTAAAAACAAGTAATCACATTTTTGGCCTAAACACATTATAATTGGATGATGAATATATTTGTTTCTGTTGAGACAGATTTGGGTTAGTACTGTAATGATAACAATACAATAATTTACAAACACAAGAATTACTTATATTAGACACAAAAACATGTTTTAACAGAAAAGAATGAAATTCTGGTATAAAAGTAAAACAGGTTATTTTATTAAAAAATATTTATTACAAAAGACTAGGTCATAAATATTACAATTCTTAAGAACAGTTAAGTTATTTTTCTTTTATGACTTAAGTGTATATACTAATATGTTATAAAGTGTATTATGCAATATAATTAAAAGCGATATTTATCTGTGATATTAATTACCAACGCTATCCCTAACGCTAACTAGCGCCGCCAATGGATATTATTGATTAACTATTAGTAGAAAACAAATTTAAAAAAATTAAACGACTTAAATATAATTTTTAGATTATATTTTTTGGTCGTTTAAATTTTCAAAATTTGCTTTTCACGAAGAGATAATCAAAAAATATTCATTGACGGCGCTAGTTAGCGTTAGGGATGGCCTTATTGTAAGGCATCATATAAAACCAATTTGTTTGTACATAATTTAAGTCTGCGTGTACAATTTAGAATTGTTCGTTTATATTTTATTCTGTTCAACAGCTCAAGAGAAGAGAAGAAACAAAACTGAATTTCTAATTCAATAAGATGACAACTGAAGCCTGCTCAATCGCACAAAATATAAATGCATTATAGGTATTGTGTTATTGAGCAGGAGGAAAATTATGTACGAATATATATATATATACGTAACAAAACATTAAACTTTGCATGTTTACCCAAGTTTTATTAAATTTAGACATAAAATGTCATATATAATTCTTAATCCAAAACTAGATGCATACTTTTACATAAAATATATCGTTATTTGTATTTGCAGTGAATTCAAAATTTAAATTTAATTAAAAGTAGAAATTAAACCGTACCAAAACATTTAACTTACTTGTGCTACTAGCAAATGTTTACAAAAAATATTTATTACAAAAGACTAGGTCATAAATATTACAATTCTTAAGAACAGTTAAGTTATTCTTCTTTTATGACTTAAGTGTATACACTAATATGTTATAAAGTGAATTATGCAATATAATTATAAGCGATAGTTATCTGTGATATTAATTACTAACGTTATCCCTAACGCTAACTAGCGCCGCCAATGGATATTATTAATTTACCCTTAGTAGAAAACAAATTTAAAAAAATTAAACGACTTAAATATAATTTTTAGATTATATTCTTTGGTCGTTTAAATTTTCAAAATTTGCTTTTCACGAAGAGATAATCAAAAAATATTCATTGACGGCGCTAGTTAGCGTTAGGGATGGGCCTTATTGTAAGGCATCATATAAAACTAATTTGTTTGTACATAATTTAAGTCTGCGAGTACAATTTAGAATTGTTCGTTCATATTTTATTCTGTTCAACAGCTCAAGAGAAGAGAAGAAACAAAACTGAATTTCTAATTCAATAAGATGACAACTGAAGCCTGCTCAATAGCACAAAATATAAATGCATTATAGGTATTGTGTTATTGAGCAGGAGGAAAATTATGTACGAATATATATATACATATCAAAACATTAAACTTTGCATGTTTACCCAAGTTTTATAAAATGTAGACATAAAATGTCATATATAATTCTTAATCCAAAACTAGATGCATACTTTTACATAAAATATATCGTTATTTGTATTTTGCAGTGAATTCAAGATTTAAATTAAATTTAAAGTAGAAATTTAACCGTACCAAGACATTTAACTTACTTCTGCTACTAGCAAATGTTTACCCACTTTGTGAACTACGGTAGGTGTGGTTGTAAAACAATCATTCAATTTACAATTTACCATTTTTTCGTCAATTTTTACAAAATACGCTTTGTAATGGTCAGAATAATTTAAAATTTGAATTTCTTTTCCATAACACAATATATTTTCATCGTTATTTGTTATGAAAATATGGTCTATAATCATGAACTCAGGAATATCATTTACATAGTTAAGAAGAAGAACATTTCCAGCTCGATAAACGACTCCATTTATTTTGTAGTACGAAACAGCATAAAAGCTTTTATCCACAACGAATTCGTTACATTTAATATTTTTTTTTTTTTTGCCATAACTTACATTATTGACAAGACCCTTATTTAGCAAAAATCGTTGACAACATTTTAATTGATACCGTCTAGCAATAGAAAGTGCTAAATTTTTTCTACATGTTATCGAATTGCATATGCGTTTCATTTCTTTATGTTTTGCTTCAAATTTAAAAGCTGATATAAAAATAGGTGGACCAATCTTCTTAATTAAGGAGACATAATGAGTTAAGAAATGATGTTTTGGTTTAAGGGTGGTATCAAAAACCTTCAAAAACGTTTCATGGTGCTCTTGAATCAAGATCTGTAAATAGTCCAAAAGATCTTCAGTAAATATCTGTGATGTTAAAATTTCTGTCAATTCTAATAATAATAAGTAATAACCCCAAATTTCATTACCATTTTCAACGAGATCACCTACCATGAATCGAAAATTCCTTACAAAACAAAGCATTTCTGATGCAGAATATACAATTGAACCGTTATTTAAAAATTGCTGCGTGATTGCAGGAGGTTGATTCTTTTCAAACAATTGATAATTAAAGTACTTTATGCGAGAATTTAGATGGTTTATATCTAGTACATTGTTACCGACAAGATTTTTGATAACGAGAGCCATTCCATATCTATGAACACCTTCGCAAAGGTCATGCATTATATCACAAGACCAGTTTTCGTACACATGAAAGTAGCCTAGTGAATGCCAAACACTTTTTTCTTTCACTCCAATCCTCTCTGTTAAATGTTGGAGATAATTATCTTTATGCCGAATTTTGTCTTCAAGTTCTACAGTAACTTTCGAACAGTCGTTTTTATGCAATAAACAAAACCTACAATAGTGGTTTGATGAAAAACTTTCTTGAAAACCAAGAATACCATGCAGGCCTAAATTATCTCCTGCTATGGCAGAAACATATAATTTTACGATAGTTATATTTTCGTTTATACAGATTCGAAGACCTACTTCCTGCAAATAATTTAACTCTCGTATTAATTCTTTAAAAACAGACTCGTTACCAAATCGTATTCTGTAAGAAGAATACAAAATCATTACAAGAAAAATATTTTCCAATTTACTAGCTAATTCAGGAGGAATAGTTGCTATAGACGCGTATACACCACACATTTTGTGTTGACCAGCGTGGCTCCCTAAGGGATTGCCGCTTTCGAAATCATCACAATAAAGGACAATGGGAATGTATACTTCATTTTTGATTTTCGGAATTTTTTTTCGCCAAACCATGCCATGTATTACATTACCTAGTACATTTTCTGAATATTTATCGAGTTTATTTTGATAGTCAATTAAAGTTTCTAAGACGTGTGGTAATTCCAAAAATATCTTAAGTGTTTGTGCTAACGGTATTATATAGACATTACAATTTGTTAGAGATAAACATACTACACTACTTTTTCTAATTTTTTTTCTACGCTGTGTTATTCCCACCCTAAATTCGAATGGCTCTATGTATTTCCCACTATTTATCATAATTTTATTTCGTTTAAAATCGGTATCTAATACAGAAAAAATGTTGAGCAACAAGTTAAATAAGGTATCTATATTTTTTTTCGAATCACAATTTGAATTAATAATACATAAAACAGATTCTTTTAATGCAGGTGTTATATTGGTCAGAAAAAAAATTACAGATCTTACAAGTCTTTGCATAGCCACTCTAGATAAGTTTAAATCTTCATACAGTTGGGCTAAAAATTTCTGTAAGGATGTACTAAGTACTTCTTCAAATTTTAAAAAGCTTTGCGGCGTTAAATCATTTTCAATGTTATTGTCCTTAAGGGTTGTATCCAAAACTAGCTGAGGAGCAGGTTTTTTTATTTTGTTATCATCGCTAGTCAAACTGGTTGTGTTTAAGTATTTTTTTATTTCTTTCTTTTTCGATTCATTAAAAAAATTGTGGATGGTTATTAAATGATATTTGAAGGAGCACTTAGTATTGTAAGTTCTTCTACAGCTATCCACTGGACAAACATAATAGTCTTGTTGACTATGTGCATATTTTAAATGTAGTATATACTGCTTGAAAATACAGAACACCTTATGGCAAAATGAGCATTCCATTGTCATGTATTACAGAAAGGTGCCTTTAACTTGAGTTATTTTAGTATTAAATTATAACTACTTAAGAATAACTGAGTTACATGTATTAGTTTGTATTAAATTAAATTCTAACATTATATTGATAGTATTTCGTATATGTAGGGTGGAATACAGTCATGTTCTGTTGTAATTCCATAAACTTTTCTTTGCAAAATTAAATATAAATGTTCAGATGCTGCCGGGTAACAGATATTAAATACATGACATATTTTAAAAAGTATATCTAGTGCTTTGTATGCTGAAGCAAATTCATATTTAATAGTGTCTACTATTATGTACGCAGTTGTCCAGCTATTTAATGCTCCAACAATGATGATATATGGTTGCACGGTTTGTTTCCTTGCTTTGGCTTTGCCTTTGAGGTCTAAAATTTTTTTTTCAATATCTCCTGGACACTGAAAATTAAAATAACAGAAATTATTTTATTTATGTCGAAAGATGAAATAAAAAAATTAAAATTAGAAAAAAAATTTAAACAACTCCTCGTATATATGCGTATTTATTACACCATAGCTTATGTACGCCTAAACAGATTTGGATATATAAGAATAGTATATAAGAGAATAATCGTTAGAATCCTTACAATGTGGCGGCTGTACGACGCCATTTTCCAATGTGTAAAAAAATTATGTATTACCATATGGTTATCAAATTTAAGGCCACATTCCAAAACAATATGGATTCGTAGATGATTGAGTTATTTATTTAATGGTTCAGTAGAAATAAGTATTTATTAAGTAAAAATCAATTAATTTTGTATTTAATTATCACTATATCAAATGTAATTCACAACCATACAACAGGTCAATAATAGCCTACAAAGTGTTTGGTTCTGCTTTATATTGTTACTACCTATAGTCGTGGGTTTATAAAAGTTGTTTTTGCTAATAAACTTCGAAATCTTTGATTTATTTTAATCATTTAGATTAATTTAGATTTATTTTAATCATTTAGATTAATTTGACTCGTTACGTTCTTTTTACTACAATAAACATTCAAAATGACTCTTTTAATGACGACCAAGTAAGCTCTCCAGATTCACGTGATAAGACGCTAAATATATAAGGGAGATAATTTCTCAACATTACTATAGCTACCTAAAGCCAGATTGGCCACAAATTTAAGGCCTATCACGGTTTGTATTTGCAGTTGAAAATTAAACCTGTGAGTTAAGTGATCAAGGTGTGGTTTAAAGTAACTTCCCCAATAAAAACAGAAGGGATAGATAATAAGAAACTTGATAAACAATTTGGTAAATCAAAAAACATAATAACATACCTCTACATTAACGATAAGACCCTCAATTGATTCAATAGTAGAAAATTTAACTTTTCGGTTAAGTCTTCCTTTAGGTGGTATGAGATATCCAAATATTAATAGTTGAAGTGGCACTCTTTGATCTGAAATAAATGATTGTAAGATAAGTATTACACAAGAGAAGTTTAAACCGTTTTTCATTCATGACATTATATAAATGTGCTACAGATTTTGGTGTGGCTGGGTTTACTATAAGATAGTCATATAGCACAGAAATATAATTTCTGTAATAATTTTTTTTTTAAACTTTTTGTATGGAATTTAACGTTCTTAACATCATTCACAAACAGAGACATTTTAGAAAATCTGTCATTTTGGGAAAGTATTTTTATGATTGTGCAATATGTTGAGCAGTACATTATGACATTTACATTAAGACTCTACATCTTAATATTTTTAACTCACCTTCATGTTCAATTGTTTCTAACATCTCAGTATATAACAAACATTGTTGATCTAATAAGTCATTCTTCTTAAATGTCAATAAATTTTGGAAAAAATTTGCCCACTCTTTATATAGTACAAGAGACTTGTTTGGATATAGTTTTTCAAAATCATAATTTATCTGAAATAGAAAGCAATTGGCATTACAAATATGTAGGTAGGTACATTTTTAATTAGTTAGGATATTTAGGCTTTTCTAGGTTTCCACCTATATATGTAAACGTTTACAAGTTTAGTGGCCTAGTTAATAAAATGTAATAAACAGACAGATGGATCGTCTGAAAAATATCAAAAACTTAAACACCTGTTTGTATATCAAATTATGAAACCTACATATGAATGTTAATCACATAGTTTTTCGTGTGGGTTTATAATGAAGAAAACAAAAAATGCCAAAACACATATTATATTATTTCTTTAGAAGAATATATGTTCTAATTTTCAAGTGTCGTATCTAAAGTCTTTTTCCAAATTTAAAGTATATACATTGTTCATTCAGACCATCACACCATTAGTTTTACGATGAAGGAAAATATCGTAAAGAAACCTGCATATGTCAAGTAGACGTATGTGAAGTCTACATTACACACTGGACCTGCGTGTGGACTATATGGCTAAAATCATTCTCGCCTATTGTTGCCAACAATGGGGACGTATGAAGGTTGGTAACAAAATATAGATTCTTAAGCGTGCTAATTTGAAATTCCTTTCACCAGAAGTTGTCTATAAAAATCTGACTTACTAATGGTTCACAGCGAAGATCCTGCAATATTTTAAACTTTTCTATGAATTCATGAACTGTGGAACACTTCATTTGACGTCGTGGCAAAAAGGTATCCTCCCATATTTTTTTCACTTCATCCCAAGGTTCATCATTTGTTTTTAAATAAAGCAATTGAACTTCATAGTTATCTAAAAATTTAAAAGAGGAATAAGGCCTAGAGAGTTTTCTACTTTGTATGAAACCACATAAAACTAAAGTAACCAAACTATCTCAGATACATTTCTATACTATATACTACCTACTAAAGCCTGATTTTAAATTTAGCAAAGTAAAATAACAAACACAGATACTTATTACAGTAATTTTTTAGCTTTATAGTTACTTGATATTTCATGAAATAAATTATGTTCCCACTACTAGTTGATAAGGAGTAATTAATTAAAAATAGAAAAACAAGAGGTTCGGCCATTATTTTTTTAAAGTGATGTTTTATCAGATATCTTAAAACAAATACAGTAATTTGCTAGTTAAAGAATGTAGAAAGCCATGTTATTTCTTAACAGTTTAAAACTTGCAATACGACAGTGGAATCGATTTTAAAAACGAGCATAAAACTGCACATTCAAGTGGGGCGCAGCATACATGTATTTACTTATATTTGGAAGTTTGTAAGTATTAATATATTTGTGACCTTGTAAGTATATGTATATTAACTAGTTCTACCTCTAGACATTCTATAACTAAAAAAAGGTAAAGAATAAATTACATAAGGATTTTTGTAATACACTTAGTAGCAAAAGCTGAATAATCTTTGAAGTAATTTTTTATTGTAAAAATTCTACTATAAAAAAAAAACCTTGAATATCAATTAAGTTTTGAACTGGTGATCCAGATGCGCCAGATAAAGAAGCAGAACTTGGTCTTTTCCTTTCTCCTGATGTAAAGAGTAAATTTCTAACTTTGTCAACTAGTTTGCCTTTAGCAAAAATTGGCTTCCCAGTTTTGGAATCAGCTTTCTTAATAGGTCTAACAAAATATGTTCCAACCGTTTCAGTTGGGAACAGCGTTACTATTTTTGCAGCGATAATGTTATATTCTTCATGTGTGATGCGACTGTGGTACAAAGTAAGCTACAGGTTAACGTAAGTCACATAAATAAGACTCCCTCATAGCTCAGTGGTTGAATGGCCAGCCGTTGCTCAGAAGGATTTGGTTCCCGGACTAAACATTTATGTGATGAATATTTGTGTTTGTCTCGAGTTTAGGTGTTTATGGTTAATATGTATGTATTAACAAAAAAAAGTATATAATTATTTGTATCTTTTGTCTGGTTTCCATAATACAAGATTTGCTTAGTTTAGGACTGCTTGCCACTTATCCAAAAATATATAAGTACTTATCGACACTATAATGCAAAAGAATACTTGTGGAAATCCCGTTTGAGTAGATACTTTAATAATTTTAATTAATTGTCATTGATTTAACATTTGTTTTCAAAATTTGAACTTAGTTTTAATATTAGTATGTCAATTGGTGGTACAAGATTAACTTAGTGAGCTTCATAGAGAAACAACTTCCATAAATTGACATGAAAAAAAAATTGTTGATATTAAAGTAATACTTACCAATTTACAATGCGGGTAAAAAGATGACGAATGATTATATCTGTCAATATAGTTCTTCTTTTATTGTCTAGCACTTTAAAATTTTCATAGTGATTTAAAACACTGTTTCCTAATGGTGTGGTTGATAACAGAGTTTTTAGATCAAATTCAGGCAATTCGGCTCTAGTTTTAAATAAGGTTAGTGTGATATCCTCTAGATCTTCATTTCCGTCACCAGTTTCTAATAAAAGCGATGATATTGATGATGTGTCAGCCTGAAACAGCAGACATTGCCCACTATATATTACAGGTGTAGAAAAAAAACATATTTTATTTCATTACTACAGAAACATGATCTTACAGAAATCAGACTAATAGTAAAAAGCAATAAGTACTAACTTGAGAATCAACATAAGCATTCAGAACATTTTTCAGTCTTATTCGAGCCCCTATTTGTGGACATAATTCTTTTAAATGACTTTCGTTTAAATCTTTTGCAAGTTCAAGTGTGACATTGTTATCTGAAATTTTATAATGTTTTTTTATTTTAAGTTTTTAACTAAAGAGGGTTGAAAGCGATGGATCTGTCATTTTTATGTGACATAATGGACCTTTTTATCCTTATGAGATAATAGATTAGATAAGAAAATAAATACTGCTTTTTTGTGTATATAAAAATAAACATGTTTAAAGCCGTGTTAACACGATCAGAGTAGGTATACAAACTGATTTAAATTAATACACATCACAATATTTTCGACAATAGTCGACAAAAGTCCGGTCATTTTTTCCCTTGCGCCTTAGTTACTCCGACCGCCCCCTTTTCTTCACCTCAACCCGGTTGCTTCGTCGCGAAAAAATTTTTTTTTCTCAGCTCCCCCTTTTGTACACCCCAACCGAGACACTAGTACTTTAAGCAGCAATTTTAATTTTCATTCCTTATGCTTGGATGAGTAGATACGTAAAGCAGTTTTAGAAAACTCTTTAAGCCAACATTACAGCGATCAAGTTGCCAGAACAGGAGCAGCGTCATAGTATAGGTAATATATAAGTAGACTTTGATCGTGACAACGCGGCTTAAGCACTGAGAAGTGCCACTAACGAAAAACAAAGATTCTGTACTTTGGTACCTTATACTTTAACATACCATATAACAACATAACAAATAATTCTAACTCAGAAGTCGAGCTAAAACTAAATGGATAAAATAATAAAATCTATGAGCACTAACCTATAAAGTTTTGTACAACTTCAGCATCAATGTTATTTTGTTGAAGAAATGTCCGGGTTTCTTCCATAATTCTTGGCAGTAGTAAATCATATAATTCTGATTTTTGAAAAAAAAAATTATTACTAAACTTACTTTGTTAGTAAACTTAAGTTAAACATGTTATTGTAAAACATTGAAATTACACATGGCGGTTGTGCCCTAAGGCACAGGCCGAAGCCCGCCCTCAGGCGTGAAGCGACTGCTCGGCCTGACTCTGCGCAGTAAAAGAAAGTTGTTTGTGTTTAAAATAAATGTCTTAGCAGCAAAAGTGTTACCGTTTTCCAAACTTGGGCTGTTTCTTTAGCGTGCAATTCGACCAAATTTTTGCACCTTGTGTTAAAAGCAAGATAGCAAATAGAATTTTTAATATAATAGTAAGAGACAGGACGAAACTCATTGCAATCGTAACACCTTAAAAAACCTATAATTCATATTATTTAAGTAAAAAAATGTAGAGAATATTAGAGATGAAATTTCGTATAATAGGCTAAATGTATTTAAAAGTTACCTTTCGCGACAACTAAGAGTAGAAACAAAACTGAACTAAAACTTTTTATGATTTTAATCTGATTTCTATTCTTTAAAACTTACTTTAACTTGAGATATAATTAAGTAAATAAAATGGGACTTACCTACGCAATGTTGCTTACACAGACTATTATCACCACAAATTATAAAGTATTATTTTATCGCGAATATACAATTCTGCGATTATCACTCCTAAAAGTTGCGGGATAAATAAAACAAACACATGTGTGTTGCCAGATCCAATTTCTGAAATTACCTACTTTTTAGAGTTCCGTACCCGAAGGGTAATTAGCGGAACTCTATTACTAAGGCTCCGCTATCCGTCCGTCCGTCCGTCCGTCTGTCACCAGGCTGTATCTCATGAACCGTGAGAGTAATACAGTTGAAATTTTCACAGAAGATGTATTTCTGTTGCCGCTATAACAACAAATAATAATAAAAACAGAATAAAGTAAATATTTAAGGGGGCTCCCATACAGCAAACGTGATTTTTTTAATCGATTTTGCTCGATATTAATAACGGAGAACAGAAAATTTAGTTATATAGTCATTTTAAAAATAAATAATTAAATTAAAATAAAACAAATATTAAAGGGGGCTCCCATAAAACAAACGTGATTTTTTGCCATTTTTATAGATAATGGTACGGAACCCTTCATGCGCAAGTCCGACTCGCACTTGGCCGATTTTTGACAATAATTAACGTATTTTTACCCAACTGTGGCAAAGCTCAAAAGGAGAGATGTTTGACCTGTATATATGTATCCGTAATCCGTTTCTACGTCCGGTCGTAACTACGTAACGGCTGAACCGCTTTTGATAAACGATACGTCATAAGATTCGTCTTGATGGTGCGAGCGTCACTAGACATGACAATAATCAAAATTCAATATGGCGATAACTAGACGCCATATTGCGAAAAAAATAATTGAAGTCGACAAAAAATGTTAAGTGGGGTATTCGGTTATCGCAATGCGTTAAAATACCCTACGGTAACTCTTGTTCGGGATAAAACGTATCCTATGTCTTTCTCCGTGTTGCCAGTTATTCTTGCGCTAAGCTGCAGCTCTAACAGATGCACCGCTGCGACGTAAAAAAGCAACAAACAAACACACTTTTGCATTTAAAATATTAGAAAGAATTTCGTGTACAAAATGATTTTCTGTTCTGTGCTTACATTAAAAATTTGAAACAAAAAATAAAATGTGTGACAGTGGCGTTCGGGAATTAGAAACGTCTGGCTAAATTCTATTAACATCGTTTTACATTTACTGATTTACCGAAAGCGCTTTTGGCATGCCTAAAACTCGGTCCTAATTGCGCATACATCAACCACGAAACTATCTCGAGTCAAATGACGTAATTAATAACGTCATATCTGCGAGCTTACAGTGTCTTTGGTGAAGAGGTAGGGCGTTGTGAGCTCAAATCACTCCTTAGTTGATTTTCTACCTGTGACAAACCCTTACAATAGGGGAATGTAAACATCAAATTAAGGAAAGACTACTTGGTACACGCCTGGTCTCGACTATCCACACCTCGGAACGAGAGGCAGACCACTAGGCCACAAGTTTTGTAGTGAAGACTACGGATCCGTATTTGCACTGTGAGTCTCCCTTCAGCTGAATGAACTGATGACTTGAAACATTTGTCTCTAAGATACGTAATATTATAATAAATAATCACTTTAATTATCTACATATATATATACTAAATGATAAAAAAAAATTCATTAAATTATCGATTCAGTACTACTTTAGAGGAAAATTAATAAAGACTAGCAACTTTTAAACAAGAACAAAATAAAAATTATTTAGCGCAAGAATTTTTTTTATCAAATTCTTGGATCCAAGAATATAGTTTTAGCCAACTTTCAAATTTTTTTTACGGCCGTGGATGCTGGGATTTTAGCCTTATCAAAATATTATAGTTGAAAAACTGTATAGTTTTTACAGTTACTTTAAGTTTCATTTACAGTTAGGACTACTCCTATAAATATTATAAATGCGAAAGTTAGTTTGTCTGTTTATTACTTCATAAGTCACTCATCCATGAAACGATTTGCGTGAAATATCCTATGGAGATAGCTTAAGTCCTAGGGAAAGACATAGGCTACCCATTGCTGAGAACAGGTCTCCACCCACGCAATATACAGGGTATTTCTTTTAAAAAGTAGTAAAAAAAAAAGAAAACTTAAACAGGACAAAAGTCCAAAAGTCATGTCTAATGCTTATGTTGCTTGGAGACTGATGGCCTCCGGTAATGCACAAGTTAAAGGCTCAGCTAGCTCTGTAGGGGGTTATGCTTGAAGAGTTACAAGCGTTTCGTCGTTTATTTTGCTACCAGCTAGGTCTCTCATACCTAGCAAAAGTTGCGATGGCTTCTGGTCTCATGGCCCATGTCATTCATTACTTTTTGATTTTTTCTTGTTTCCGACTCTTCGTATACTGATAATAATCTGTTCTTCAGCGCGTTGTACTTTTTGTTTTCAGGTGGGCTGATGAGGATGTCTGTCACTTGCTGTATTGCTTCTTTTCCTAGCTTGGCTATTATAAACTGAAATTGCTATTCGTCGCTAAGCTTTTGCGGAACCAGTGCTGCTTCTACTCTGATAAACCATACTCTGGGCTGGTCTGTCCAGAACTCTGGTATTCTGCTGTCAAGGATATTACTGCTTACGAGTGTTTGACGCGGAAGCCGAACTGCTCGTTGATTAAAATGCCTTTGGAGACTATAGCTTTCCGTAGGCGAGCGAGGAGGAGGCGTTCATAAAGTTTACCAAGGGCCTTTACTTAGGATATAGGGCAGTAGGAGGAAGGCTCGGTACGACCTTTCCTGGCTTGTGGATGCCTATAACAATTGCATGAAAGATGAGAGATTGAGAAAGAAAAATGCAATTTTCGATAGCAGCGTTTAAAATGGCTACTAGAAGGCAGAGAATGGGAAAAGTAAGGCGCTTTAGGATATCGTCAGAGATACCGTCCACGCCGGGGGCTTTACGGGGGCGGAGGATGTGTGCTTAAGGCACATTGAGCTTGGAGGCTAAATGCAAGGCAATCCGCTTTTTCGTCGTCATCGAACGCGAGAACGTTGTTGGGACCAGTTAGCGGAGGGAGAGAGTTGAAGGTCTGATTTCAACGCTTTGGCTAGATGCCAATAAGCTAGATGAGAAGGAGAGTTATTCTCCATCAGACCACCGAAACATTGGGCGCGTAGCTTAGCTACTACGCGGCGGTGTAAGTCGTTGAAGCGAGCTTTGTTTTCGGTAGTGGGAGAGCGAGCGAGCTCAGTCATTAGCGACCTGATATGCTGAGGCTGGATTAGGTGCTGGTAATTTCCAAATGGCACTTGTCTTGAGCACTCGCCAACGGTCGCGGTCAGGTGCCTAGTCAGTGAGTCAAAAGCCACGTTTATATCTTTCGCGAAAGAGATATTATCGGGAATGCGATCTAGATGTGGCGAGCTGGTGTTTCCGAGTAATTGCACGAATTTATCCCAGTCAGTCACAGTTCTAGTGTCGGGGGGAGTGTCAAATGTGGTACCTAATCGGAGGAGGAGAGGTCGGTGGTCCGAGTCAAGTTTGTCAAGCACCTCTATAGAGCGAAAGCTTAGCCTTAGATTATTTAGAAGTGCTATGTCGAGCACGCCAGGGCTGCAGCGGGAGTTGTAGGGGCGATAATGATAAAGTTTAGTCTGTTTCTCCGTGAAGTGACTGAGGAGTTCCATCGACGGTGCTTGCAATATAGGTCGCCGGCAAGGATGACAGCGTTGCCTAAATTTAAGAGCGACTGAAGATCGCTTTCGAGCAAGTCTTTTGACGGGGAGAGATAAACCGATGCAATGATGAGCGGCTGATGGCCGGTCATCGCTAGGCGTCAGACGAAAGCTACAAAATTCGCAAGAGGCGGAGGGGAGGTTCTCACACACACACTTGTTAGGTGTGGGGAAATTTGAACTACGGGCAGGTCCTTGTGATCGGTGTTCGACTTGTGACTTCATTTAATACCTAGCGGCCTAGCCGCATATAGTTTCTATTCCGTGCTTTGCCTTCCACCATGACCAGGTCCAGTGGGTAGGCTTTTCCGTCCGGCCATCAGGCTATAGGGAACCCTATATTATAAGCTACAGTTTTCATCGGTTTTTGTCATTATCAACAAAAAGTTTTGATTAAGCTTAAAAATCCAGCTTCCGCGGCCGTAAAAATATATAAAATAAATGGGCTGAAACTTTGTTATTGGATCAAAAATTTTATAAAAAATTCTTGATACAAGAATATAGTTTCAGCCCATTATTTTTCAAATCAGACAAAAAATCAGTCCAAAAATATATTCTTTGAAATTAAGAATCTATGGTCTCAATTTAAGAATATATATTTTTAATCGAAGTAAACAGTTTACTTAGCTAAAGACTTAATTTGTCTTAGAACAAGAATCTGATATTCTTCGTTCAAAACAGAAAATATATACAGTCCAAAAATATATTCTTGAAAATCAAGAATTTACGGTATTCTTGCAAAGAGAGTTTAAAGGTCTCAATTTAAGAATATTTATTTTTAATCAAAGTAAACAGTTTACCTACTTAGCTAAAGACTTCATTTGTTTTAGAACAAGAAAGTGATTTTCTTCGTTCAAAAGAGGATATACAATCGGTCCAAAAATATATTCTTGGGAATTAAGAATCTGAGATATTCTTGGAAAAAGAATTTAAAGGTATCAATTTAAGAACATATATTTTAAATCGAAGAGAATAGTTTACTTAGCTAAAGACTTCATTTGTCTTAGAACAAGAAACTGATATTCTTCGTTCAGAACAGAAAATATATTTGATTCAAAAATATATTCTTGGAAATCAAGAATCTTAGGTTTTCTTGGAAAAAGAATTTAAAGGTCTCAATTTAAGGACATATATTTTAAATCTAAGACAAAAGTTTACTTAGTTAAAGACTTCATTTGTCTTTGAACAAGACAGTGATATTCTTCGTTCAAAATAGAAAATATATTCAGTCTAAATATATATTCTTGAAAATCAAGAATTTACGGTATTCTTGCAAAGAGAGTTTATAGGTCTCAATTTAAGAATATTTATTTTTAATCGAAATAAACAGTTTACTTAGCTAAATACTTCATTTGTTTTAGAACAAGAAAGTGATTTTCTTCGTTCAAAAGTGTATATACAATCGGTCCAAAAATATATTCTTGAAAATCAAGAATTTACGGTATTCTTGCAAAAAGAGCTAAAACGTCTCACTTTAAGAATATATATTTTTAATCGAAGAGAAAAATTTACTTAACTAAAGACTTCATTTGTTTTAGAACAAGAAAATTATATTCTTCGTTCAAAAAAGGATAAACAATCGGTCCAAAAATATATTCTTGGAAATCAAGAATCTGAGGTATTCTTGGAAAAAGAATTTAATGATCTCAATTTAAGAATATATACATTTAATCGAAGTTAACAGTTTACTTGGCTAAAGATTCCATTTGTCTTAGAACAAGAAAGTTATATTCTTCGTTCAAAACAGAAAATATATTCAGTCCAAAAATATGTTCTTGAAAATCAAGAATTTACGGTATTCTTGCGGTAAGCATTTAAATTGTCTTTATTTAAGAATATGATCCTTAATCAAAGAAAATAGATTATAAATTTAGGAGAACACTTCGTAACCTAAAAACTAAAATAAAAAGAACACGTAAGTCTTATATTAAGAATGTGATCTCAGATTAAGAAAACAGTATTCTTAATTGGAAACTTATGATGTAAAAATAAGTCTTAATTTAAAATAGCAAATATATTTGGTGTAAGAAAATATTCTTGCATTGAAAATGTATTTTTAAGCTAAAACTACTGATGTCTTAGCTTAAGACTTATATTTTCTTTAATAAAAAATAACTAGATTCTTGGTTCAAAATAGCTATGTGATTTGTCTCAAGAATATATTCTTCTTTTGAGATCACTTAATGTCTTGTATCAAGAATCCAATGTGCGTCTTGGATGAAGAATATCATAGTCTTATTTAAAGAATATAGTTTTGGTTCAAAACTATATTCGTAAGAATATTGTATTCTTGATTGGAAATTTGAACATTTTTCAGTTAAGAATACATTCTTCAATCAAAACAGTATTTTCTCAGATCAAAAATAAAATTTCAAGACAATTTCGCGTCTTGATTTAAGAATTCCTTTTTATCCGTGTACTGGACCGATTTGGATGCGGTTTGCTGCATGACATAGGTATTAACTCAGTCAGAGCTGGGTCTTGTTTTGTGGATATATGTATAAGCCAACAAGTTGCGCTATAGAAGATGTGTTTGAAATAAAATACAAACATTTTAAATAACATACAATAGCCATGTTTTACGGTTGTTGGCCACCATAGGGCGCTACACTAGATGTGTTTATTTGAAAGGTTAGGAGGTTAATTGTATTGCTTACTCGTAACTATTATTTTAGAGCAAGTTTTTGGTCTGTTCTACGGCTATAGGGAACCCGAAGCCCAGTAAAAGTATTATTTATTTAAAATAGATATGCCGATATTTCGATTAACGGTTGACATTTTGCGAGACATATGATCTTAAAATATTGGATGAGCTCTGCGACAGCTGTCATGGGAATCACGTCTATCAAGTTTCGTATTTTCAGACACTCCAATGTATGCGTGACAATGCCATACTTTATTGTTGCGTGCACAAAAAGAGAGACGATTCTCGGATTGTCTTAACTACAAAATATTAGTTATCGATTTTGCAGATAAAATCAGTCAAATAATAGTTACCTATTTTATAAATTTAAATATTGGATGTACGCTGTAGTATCTATATGTATAGAAACATGGATGTTGTCTTGTTTGTTAGTATTTGTCCCATTGCATTGAATCTTACGTGAGTTTTTGTGCACACGGCCGCCGTGAAGGTTACTAAACGAGGTAATTGAAAGCGGAAAGGAAAAACAGGGAAAAAGGGATAAGGGAAGTAGAGGTATAAACATATATAATAATAGTAATGATTAATTGGTATTAATGATTAAATTATCAACATCGTCCCAGCACTAGGCCTGTCATTTTGACAGCTGTAGCAGAACTCTAGGTATATTTTACTTGGTACAGTATGTTCTAACCACAGAATAATATACATAAGCCGGACCTTCTATGACTAGAAGTCATAGAAATCCCGTCTGCAACTAGAATGTTTATATTATGGTAATCACTACTAGGCGCGCCACCCGGCTTCATTAAATTATTCTGGGGGCAAATCCTAGTAATCACAGAATTCAGTAGCGTCCTGGACAGGACATGAGCTAACCCTACCTAAGGCCCTATGAAGTCGGCAACGTTGCTTACTACTTTTTTCCCTCCGCCGAGACGGTGCGACGCGAAAAATAGTGTTTTAGCTATTTTACCTACGGTTTGTTTTTTGCCGATGGGGATGAAAAGGTATCCTATATCCTTCTCAAATTTTCTTTCCAGCACTTTGCTACGTGAACGAAAACTGCCGTGCGTTACGTGCGGCATCACAGCGGGGAAAATTGCCGTAGGAACTTTCGATCAGAACACAAATATCGTTCTCCGTCTCTTTAGCTATCTTTGTGCCAAATATCAGGTCAATAGGATACTCTGTTGTGAAGTTGAGAAATAACAAACAAAAAGACTATCACATTTATATACATATTAGTAAGGATAACCAAAATAATAGTTATAGCCTTGTGTCATGAGCATGGCAATTAGCACAATCGCTTGCATTAGTATTCATCGCGCGCGTTGATGCATCAGCGGTTAACGGATCCCGTTCTCGGCCGCACGTGTATGGCATCCTATAAGACGTATCATTTACTACAGATTTGTAATGCAATTCTTTCTATCTTTACAGGTAAAGTGTCGTGGTGCTGGGAATCACAATGTAGCTTGAAGATATGTGAAATCGGTATACTTAACTAGTAGAATTAAGTGGACTTCCTTCTTGGCCTCTGCCTACCCCTTTGGGAAACAGGCGTGAAGTTATGTGATTATCCTATAAAAATATATATTCAACGTAGGTTTTAACATAATGTAAAATTTTAATAAACTATCAAGCTATAGGTACCTACCCAGCGATTTCCGCCGCAGAAAAAATGAGGATCCATTTAAAATGTACAGGACATGGTATATCATACAAGCCGTCCATTGTTGTTTTTAATAATATATACTTTATTTCTTAAATTGTTCTAATCTGAATGCACTTTTTTTAACAACGCCATCTATTTTCAAGTAGCTTTAGTGATGCTGTGTAGTATTACTACTCGCTAATACGAGGGTCGTTCGATAAGTCCGTGCAAAAATGAAAACTACTTAATTTTTTTGAATAAATGTTTTTTATTTCTCAACATAATCTCCCTTGAGGTTCATACACTTCGACCAACGGTGCTCCAGTTTCTTGATCCCATCCGCATAGTAGGATTTGTCCAAGCTGTCAAAATAGTCATTGGTTGCTGCAATAACCTCGTCGTTTGAATGGAATCTTTTTCCCGCCAGCCATTTCTTCATATTAGGGAACAAATAATAGTCCGAAGGAGCCAAGTCTGGAGAATAGGGGGGGTGCGAAACGATTTCGAAGCGTATTTCCAATAATTTTGCAGTCGAAACTGCCGAGGTGTGAGCTGGTGCGTTATCGTGATGGAAGAGAACTTTTTTTCGAGCCAATCGTGGACGTTTTTCTGGCAGTTCGGTGTTCAATTTATCTAGTAATGATGAATAATAGTTGCCTGTAATAGTTTTACCCTTTTCCAAATAGTCGATAAAAATTATTCCCTGTGAATCCCAAAAGACAGTCGCCATCACCTTTCCGGCCGAAGGAACGGTTTTCGCCTTTTTTGGCGCACTTTTTCCCTTGAACATCCATTGCTTAGACTGTTCTTTGGTTTCAGGAGTATAATAATGTATCCATGTTTCATCCACAGTGATGAAACGACGCAAAAACTCCTGCGGATTTGATTGGAACAGCTGCAAACCACTCTCACAACACTTCACACGATTTCGTTTCTGGTCAATCGTGAGCAATCGCGGCACCCACCTTGCTGATAGCTTTCTCATTTGCAAATGATTGTGCAAAATATTATGTACCCGGTCGTTTGAGATGCCTATAGCCTCCGCAATCTCACGCACCTTTAATCTTCTGTCTTCCATTATCATATCATGGATTTTATCAATGATTTCCGGGGTAGTAACCTCTACGGGACGGCCAGAACGTTCAGCGTCTGCTGTGCTCATATCCCCACGCCGAAAATTGCTCATCCACTTATAAACTGTTCTAATCGCAGGAGCACAGTCACCATAATGTTTATGTAGCTTTTTGTGAGTAACCTCAGCCGTTTTCCCTTTCAAAAAGTAATGTTTAATCAACACACGAAACTCTTTTTCATCCATATTTTCAAAGTCACTGTACTTTTTTTTTTCAAACCACTGTCAAACCCAAACAAATAGATCGATGTAGCTGAAACTTGGCGTGTGTTTCTCTAAGAGGTACTAATCACTGAAAATAAACTTCGTATGCGCCAGTGGCGCCACCTGCCGGATTTTGCACGGACTTATCGAACGACCCTCGTAGATGTCAGGAACAATCATATTTTTCAGTTGCTTATTGCTCGAAAACCACGGATAAAACGACATTTTCTAAAAATCGTTGAAGCCGTTTCCGATATTCAGATTATATGTATACATATACATATACAAGAATTGTTCGTTTAAAGGTATTAGATTACGGCAACCAATGTCCTCGTTAGTAAATTAAAAGAACAACTCTGTTATTGCTATTAGTAATTAAATTTAGCTTTGACAGCGTTGGCTTTTTTTTTCTTTTTACTACTTACTATTGTTAGTAACTTTTGATCAGTAAAACTTAAGCATTAAAATCTGCACAAAAACAAAAGCAAAGTAGGCGACAAACTGTTGCAACACCGGAATTAAATTCAAACAAATCTCTCCATTTGTAAAGTTCCATAGGGTCGCTTATAACTTGCGCGTTAGCGTTTTAATTTAATACATATTGTACAGTTATCGGTCGTTGTCTTCTTATCAAATAATAAGCCGTAATGAATAAATTAAACAAAAACAAAACATAAACTAGTATCGTAGGCGAGCCTACGTGCAACTCAGTCATGTCACTGACCTATACCACTGTCATTATAAAATCTAACAGACTTGCTCATTCTTTGATCGAATATTAAACAGCTAGTAATGATGCCTACTTCGCTAGCGAGAAATTGTGCAAGCAAATTTACCTACGGAAATAAAGAAGGGAATGCCCGTTTCCTTTCCCGAACATGTTCAGCCAATTTTTTTTAAGGGTGCGTTCCAAATCGCAACGAGAAGGATAAAAAAGTGGTTTTGGAACGCCTAGGCTAGAGTAATTTTGAACTCAAAAAGTTGAATTCTTTACACTGTTATAGAAAAGGTTGAAATCACTCCTGTCAGTGTAAAAATTAACTGTCAAACTCCCGTTTCAAAACGGGTTGATTTTTCAACTTTACCGAGCGATAATTACTTGGTGGGTTTTGAAACTTAGTTTAAAATATTGATCAGTGATGTCCAACCAGAAAAATAAAATTTATATCTTATTTAGCGCAATAACTTATCAAAACCGGCAAGGTACAAGTCAGACTTGCGCATTAAAGTTTCCGTCTGTATACCACTATACAATAATAACAATATAAAATTTATCTTAGGCTATTTCATTTGGAATTTTTAAAAACTCCATCTTTATTCGACAAGTGTCAGCAACAATCTATAATTCATAAAATATAGGTAAGAAAAGTAAGCGCCGAATATTGCTTTATCGGAAAGGAAATTCAATTTCGCCCTTTTTATTTTCCTGCATGATCATTCTAAAGAGACAAACGAAATTAGGAGAGTGAGCGAATCCTATACATGTAAAATCGATTCAAAACTACAGACCCACCAACTTTGAGACCTGTTAGTTTGAGATACTAATAATTTTTGGATCATTAATCTTTGAAAATAAGACGCCATGTTGAATTGAAGGCTATTCGGATAATAAAACCAATGTTGGTGTTGCAATACTTAAGTCGTTCGGAAACTCATGACATGACACCAATATTAACATCGTAAATACTAACCTCAAGCATGGCTGTACTGTTTAACGTCACAAATGCCATTGTGACCAGCCACACGATGCCTCAACATGGTGTTAGAAAATGAAATGAATAATTTAATGAACAGTATCACTTCTGCACCTGTTTAGCTGGGTTAGTTAGTCTTTGGTGTTTCGAGCCTATACGTCTGTCGTAGGTCGAACTATAAATAAATCCCCGTGATTGATACGTAGTTCCATTTACAGTTAGTTTTGGTTTGGTTATGCATTCATTATGTCGTATTTAATTTAAAACGATGTCTGTTCGTGTGCGTAGTAATGAAATAACGTGTTGTTAATCTATCTATTGTATACTTTGTTACTTTTGTATTTATTTTTGTGTAAGAATTTTTATCACCATACTGTTGAGATATATGTATGAAAATTTATACAATTTACTATGCGCATTGGTCTTAGAAAAATAATTGGGATTGTCTATTTACACAGTTCTTTGAACCAAAAATTTTATCTTATCTTAATCTAATTATAATTATCTAATCCTTTAAAGCTCTTACGTTTAACTGCAAAAGCGTTTGTCGTAACAAGCGGGCAACTGTGGGATTCGGTTACAGTTATTTCTGCGGAAACTTTTTCGGGATGACGTTTTTTTATGACGTTTTCTCTCTATTTCGAACCCGCTGTGTTCGAATCTGCCTGTTGGTAAACCGAAAAACTTACCAAAATATTCAAAATGGTGACATCATCCATATTGCTGGTCTAATTTAGTACGTACTAAGGATTGCAGTCCCGCAGCTCATTCAAACCTGCGGGATTGATATGCGGGATTACTGAATCCCGCGCGGGATCACGCGGGATCCTGCATCTTTGAAATTGTATTATAAAATCAAATTGAAACTTTAGATTTTTGTGTAAAAATCAACTTTTATAAAAGATTTCTTACATTAAGAAACATAAATTTATTCCTTTATTATGAACTACTGAAATGTCGCACTCGTGCTACACGCGATTTACGGGAGTGTTTTAGCGCCAAATATTTAATTTGCGGGATCCGCGGATCCGCGTTTTGAAACTGCGGGATCCAGCAGATACATAAAAGCAGCGGGATCCCGCGGAATGAGCGATCCCGTTTTGCGGGATTGCAATCCCTAGCACGTACCGTTAGCTTTGGGACATAGTCGGAAGTAAAGAGTCAGATGGCGGCCAATCTCATTTGTACGATTGTCGTATTAACATTTTTAAAAAAAAAAACGTCTGGCCTGCTTGTTGCATAAAACGCCTCTTGCTTGCAGATTTTAAAAAACGTGGCCCTGACTATTCTGTGCCAATACAGTAAAAAGTCAAGGTAAATCCTTCGTTATAAGTTTCGGTTATTAAAACGTCTAAAAATATATATTTATTTAAAGATACTTTGAATGATTTTAAATACAATAAAGCCTAAATAAAAACACACCTGCTTTGTGCTTTTGCCCCGATCTAATCTGCCCCTTCCTAATCCAAAACAAGGAAGGGTCCTACATATTATTACTACACAAATATCCAAACGGATGTACAGTAATAATTATCTACATGTGCGGTTTAGTTATTGAAAAAAAAAGACTGAAAGAAATTAAAGCATTTTAAAAGTCTTCTTGCGCTGGACGACACGTTATACAAAAGCCACGAGAGTTCAGGCGTTCTGAAAAAGTGTTAGACACTATACTAGTAAATGTTACGTTTTATCTAGTGGTGCTAGTTATTTCTTATTAGTAAAGTTAATCCGTATCCAAACATTTCCCATACAACCTTCGTTTTTTTTTTTTTTATACCACTAAGGTGGCAAACAAGCATATGGTCCGCTTGATGGTAAGCGGTCAACGTAGCCTATGGACGCTTGCAACACCCAGAGTATCACTCGCGCGTTGCCCTTCGAAAATCTAATAACTTCTTTTTTGAAGAACCCCATAGTGTAGTCCTTAGAGAAAGCCTTGGCAGGGAGCTCATTCCACAACCTAAGCGTTCGCGGGAGGAAGTGTTACTGTATGCGACCATTTAGGTTCTAAAGTGTGAGAATGAATTCCCTGTGGATGGCGAGCGGTGCGATGGTAAAAAGTAGCATTATTTAAAAAAAAATCTCAACACATCCGTTGTAAAAGCAATAGAACATACCTACACAGGGAGGCAAAGTGTCTCCTCAGACTTACAGGCTCGATACAGCAAGTGACTTTGGGATCGTCGACAATTCTCACAGCCCGTCGTTGAACCGAGTCAAAAGGCTAAACTGGTATCTGGGTGATGGCAGCAGTACTCCATATTCGATGTAGTAACTATCCATTATTACATAGGTTTTGTTGCTTTACGTGTGTTATTTATTGCTTCTTTATCATACTAGCAAAAAGTATAATTAATAAATACGAAATGCCAGTGAATTATATAGTAACTAAAGTTTTTTTAGTTTCACACATTTAATCAATACGCTAAAAAAAAATTTTATTTATATTCATGGGCATTTTATGGACTTTGGTAAATAGCGCTTAGTGATAATTAAATTGGACATTTGATACATATTGAGTAGTGAAGTGACCACTGTTTAATATATTAGGTGTAACATAGTTTGTATGACCCAATGATGTAGAACTGCTGGCTATGTCTGACATTTTTTTTGTAACAAATTTCCATTCGAACTAAACTTACGGAGGTAGCCTAATTAGTTTGCAAGCTTAAGTAGCAATGGCTAGCCATATTAAATTGAGAAGAATGGGTCTCAAGTGAACTCGGACTAGGATACTAGCTTTTGCCCGTAGTTTCACCCGCCCTAAATTCGGTTATCGGTGTAGGATTTGAATGGCAACTTCTCAATTATAGAGTAGTTAGTTAGGAGTGCCGAAGAAGTGAAAACATTTTAACAAGTGTAATCCGCACTTAACAACCCAATTTCCTCTTACTTTTTATTCGTCCTATAGAGTTTAACATTTCTTACCCATCACAAAAAAGTACACAACGCCGCTAAAGACGTTTTCACTTCAAAATCAATCTTTTTATTTTGCCAATCATCCTATTATGGCGTGGTATTTTGGTTTCCGTGTTGCGAATTTTTATGGCGTGGCATAATGGTTTCCGTCTTACGAATTTTCGATCAGCCTGACGCGAGATTATCATTTTTTACCCATCACAAAAAAAGTGCACAGCGCCGCTAAAGAAGTTTTCACTTCAAAAAAACCGACTTACACAGGACGTTTTAAAAGTAGCCTATGTCCTTTCTTGGGTGTCAAACTATCTTCATGCCAAATTTCATCTTAATCCGTTCAGCGGTTTAAGCCTGAAGAGGTAACAGACAGAGAGACAGAGTTACTTTCGCATTTATAATATTAGTATGGATACATAGAACCTTATGCGGCAGATTATTTTTGAAACTACTCAATAGTTTTTCTCAATTAAAAACAAACAAATGTCAGTTAAATATCGTACTAATCGTGGCTTATAGTTAAAGTAAATAGTGCTTAAGCTAAAAAGAAGACCGACCCTGGTAAAAGCCATCTTTCTTTATATATATAGTATAAACTTTTGAGAAATCGCGCCAATAGGATATGTGCACAACGACATCATATCCATAAATCTGTTGGGAACTATGATCTAACAATAATATAAAGATCCTTAAGTCATTAAGAGTCGGCAAGACTACCGTATTCCTCTTTCACATGATATTGATGTTAATCTTCTTAATCAACACTTTTTATCTAATGTTGCTATTGATTGCAACAAAGAAATAAATACGCTGAACTCACTCTCAAAAAAATGGTATTTAATAACTTTGACGATTCAAAGTTGGTGTTTCGATTATAAATGATGACCTTGCTCGTATTACAGATTGGAGTAAAGCCTCTAAAGCCTAGCTTCACACGTGCCGGTTAAATTCATCCGACATCGGGCCGAGGCCGGCTAGTGAGTGTTGTATTGTAAGGGTCATTACTAACGATTTCACACGTGCCGGACAAATTCATCCAGCATCGGGCCGACAGCTATTTGCCGGGTTAGCTGCTGGCTACGCTCACTGGATAATCCGGCATCGGTTACCGGTGAAATGACATGAAATGGTATTGGCGCGTCTCACGTGTCGGCCCGATGACATCGACAGCCAGTTAAATAATACTGGCTATAAAGTCACAATTGTTTTCAGAGAAGAAAACGGCAGAAACGTAAACACAGAGCTAAAATTAGCTTAGATTAGATCACTGGACCGTGATCATAGGCGCCATCGCAGCACTTACCACAATGCGGGCGTTCACCCGGGCTAAGAGAAAATCGGCTAGACATCGGTTACGTGTGAAAGCTACCTTTCCGGGGACGGCGACGGCCCAATGGCGGGTGAATTTAGCCGGCACGTGTGCTACACTGACGATCCAAACGTAAATCCAAATATAACGCAACTTCTCATTGAGGGTAGTTAAAGAATGATTGATACCTAAGATTAAATGCCTGAAAAAATTAAATACAGGCTCTTCCTAAAGTGAGATTAATGGTACAATCGTTCCATTTAGCGAGACTGTTAAATACTTAGGTATCATGCTGTAAAAAGGGATCGGCAGCACGAGATGAATGTACTTAGTGTTACAAGTGCCTAAAGACTGCGGTAACCGCTGAACATCAGGCGGTCTGTAAACTTCTTTACTTGTATTGGCTTATACAAACTTAACGAAGTCTACGAAAACGAAGTCGTCTAGTAAAGTAGTAAGTCATAATTATGGCTACAGAACTTACTCTTTTGTCTGGCAGAAGCTCCAACATTCCTTGTCACCTGCTGGTACATGTTTTAAGGTATGATGCAATAAATCCTTGGTGTGGATTTGGACTGTGTTTGCTCAGACCTTCCTTGTACTAGATAAAATCTTGTTGAGATAAAGTGGATTAGAACCGATTAAAGGGCACCTGCTCAAGCGGTGATGTCATGTCGCCAAACTTTGTTGACCTTTAAGGGGACGAGCTGAAGCAAGATGTTACCAGCCAATATATATGTAGGTACTTGTAGATATTAGTTTAGTGGTAGAAAGTACTAAAGGCAAATTCTTTCTTGTGTTTAAAAAAAAAAAATGCGATATATATACAGTGCAACAAACTTTTCTGACCTTCTGACCTGTTTGGTCGCTGGTATCGTTGTAAGTTCACACGATTCCAATATAGCGAATATAATGCAGTGGGACCACGAGAAATAGGTCTCCCTCGTGGTCCCATTAATAGGACTTAAAACACCATATAATTTTCATTTTTGACTAACGGGTCAACAAAAAATGTTCCACTGTAACAGTTGATGTGGTATGGGACTATCCATTTAATACGTCAGCTAAAAGAAAAGAGGAGGAGGGGGAGTTTAATACAATGGTAATTTGCGTGGTCAGTTAAATAGATGGCACCTTTATTATTTTCGAAAATAATTTAGGAGTAGCTTTTATGGGGGAACAGACGCGACATGCATCGAAAAAAATTATAACCCTCTCTGTAGTCGGGTAAAAAAATACCAAAAGAGATGTGAATTATAGTTGCTCCACAATACGGATGTTTGTCTGTACGTAAAGGCGTTCCAGTTTAACGGTGTTTTATTTACTAGGTCAGTTAAGTAGTTAAGTTAAATCATAGCGCTCAACGTTACTTCGATTCGCTTTCTTATGTTTTATTTATTTATAAACTTTTTACGTTGCTTACGACTTTTTTACTTTCAGTTTCTTGTGCTATAAATACTGATTCATTATTTATCTATTATTTATAATAAGTACTATGAATTCTTAGTAATGTTTTTACAATGTCGCATAGTATTTATTATATACTATAGATAGATTAGATTTAATAGATTTAAATAGTGATAATTTTCCTTAAACAAATATCTAAGTGTATTTATTGACCCTTTTATGGTGTTGAAAGTTATTTATTGTAATGTGTAACTATTTATCTTTATCGTATTTTTCACTATTACTAGTTTGGTAGAGCGGCAAATATCAAAAAGATCTACAAACAGGGCTAGCGTAGGTATGTGGTTTTGTAATATAGGTACTTTGTGCATATTTATTACTATGGCGTATGTTAAATAGACTATTTGTATTTGTTATCTAATCTAAGTCGGGGAAAGCATTTTCCATTTGCAGTGGTGTACTTAAACATGGAACGTGAAACATTAAGTGCAAAGTAGCTGTGATAGTGTATGTGAGATAGACAGTAGCTCGTGGCTCGTGGCCCAGTTACATTTGTCTCTCTGAAACTATGTATATGGGAAGTACAGTAACGACGGACTTGATGGGTCACCCATCCCGTCGCGTATTGGGATAATTTTTTGAGCTCCTCCGTGTTTAAAAGGGTACGTCGGTCTAAGGGGCTATACTACCTAAATTTAATTTTTTTAGGGTTCCGTAGCTAAATGGCAAAAAACGGAACCCTTATAGATTTTTCATATCTGTCTGTCCGTCCGTCCGTATGTCACAGCCACTTTTTTCCGATACTATTAGAAATATGTTGAAACTTGGTAAGATGATGAGATGTATTCTGTAAACTGCATTAAGATTTTCACACAAAAATAGAAGTAAAAATACTTAGAACTAAAACTCAAAATTTATTTTTTCATCAAACCTATACGTGTAGGGTATCTATGGATAGGTCTTCAAAAATTATATTGAGGTTTCTAATATAATTTTCTTCTAAACTGAATAGTTTGCGCGAAAGACATTTCCAAAGTGGTAAAATGTGTGTCCCTCTCTGTAAAAATGAGAGAATGATAAAACTAAAAAAATGTATGATGTACATTACCATGCAAACTTCCACCGAAAATTGGTTTGAACGAGATCTAGTAAGTAGGTTTTTTTTAAAACGTCATAAATCGTAAACCGCAATTTACCTTTCATACAATCAACCCAAATATAAAAATATTTTCGTTTGTTTTTGTAGATTACATAAATGGTGGTAGGTACGGAACCCTCGGTGCGCGAGTCTAACTCGCACTTGGCCGGTTTTTTTTGGTAAATGTTTCTTTGGATCAGCTGAGCAGACTTGACTAACATTAAATAAACATGTTCTGTGGGCTGGGATATGGTTCAGACCCTGAAAAACGTGAAAACCCGATTAATAAACTAAAAAAAAATCCTAAACTGACCTCTTTTCACTGTTTTTAGGGTTCCTTACCCGAAGGGACTCTATTACTATTGTTTTTAGAGAAACGGAACCCTATTACTAAGACTCCGCTGCCCGTCCGTCCGTCCTTCCATCTGTCACCATGTATCTCATGAACCGTGATAGACAGTTGAAATTCTCACAAGAGATATATTTCTGTTGCCGCTATTACAGCAAATACTAAAAAACAGAATAAAATAAATATTTAAGGGGGCTCTCATACAACAAACGTGTTTTTTTGCTTGGTTTTGCTCGATATTGCTAACGGCAACAGGTAGACGCTTTAAGTAATCACGGAATATTTAGTTATAGTATAGTCACTTTAAAAAAAAAATTAAATTTAAATAAAACACAAATTTAAGGGGGGCTCCCATACAACAAACGTGATTTTTTTGCCGTTTTTATAGATAATAGTGAGTCCGACTCGCTCTTGGCCGATTTTTTTGAAAGTTTTGGCAAAGAAATCTTCAAAGTCCTAAGTACTATTCGTTTAGAACTTTGCTAAAGCATAGCAGTGATAATGCCAAGACCAAGAGAAAGTATATTTTGTTATAACAATGATGTAAAATTCCTAAACTATTTATTTCATGTATTTCAATGAAAATCGCAGTAACTTAAAATGAAACTGGACTACTCACGCACGCTCAGTTACACAACAGTCATCCTTGTTTTTATCAGACTTCAAAAAATAAGGGGGTTCTTTGTTCGACGGGTATATTTATTTTTGGGGCAGCGAACTTCTGGCGTTAATTGATTTTAGGTATTCTATGCGCTCCTAAAGCGAAAAAGGGGAAGCGTAGCGGCTCTAGCTAGGATGGGCGGAACTAGATATTACTAGGTGAATTTAGGTTTTTCCTTCTTATTATATAAACAAATACACATTTTGCAAATGTAAAATGTAAACGATATAGAAAACATTAGTTTTGTTATCCAAAAACATGTGACCTTCCGTAAAATATGTTTTTTGCAATAACTGTGGATTTTTGTAATACTAACGTTGTATATGTAAATGCACTTTAAATAATTACAAAATGTCATATACATTACTATGAGATATATTTGTAATATACTTCTTCTCTAATTTATACCTTAATGACTATAATAATTTTATTTTTTTGTATGGAATTATGACTTTTTGGTACAACTTAGAGTCAATGCCCTTGGTAACAACCTATTCTTATTATTTAACCAACTTTAATTACAAGTAAATGCAAAACAAGCTTGAAAAATTTGCATAAGTGTTCAAACAATGGTCACTTCCAGATTTTTTATTGCATTAAATACAATAAATGAAAATCATTCAGTAAGGTAAAGCACTAGACAAAAGCCAGTTTTATATCATATATTTTTTTCAATGCTTTAGATTTTATGGTTTAGCCACAAAATTTGCATAAAAACGGCGTAGGTACATATTTTCGAGATCTAGGCTATATCACAGTCTTAAGTCAAGAGGCCTGTGCCCCTGCAGTGGGCGGCTTACCTACTTACTGCAAGTAACGCAATGTGGTGATAACTACAAGTAATTTAAGAAACACAATGAAGTGGCTACAGATATATGTTTCAAGAAAATGTACTCTAGAGTCGTCAAAATTTTTAATATTATTCATCTAACTGAATTCCTAAGATGGCATATAATATATATATATATATATATATATATATATATATATATATTACATATATCACGGTTTTCATTTCTTGAAGGGGTAATATTGGCTGTATACACACACACACACGCACACACACACACACACACACACCCAAAACTATAATGTGTCCATGAGTTATTAGTTATAAGATCTAGAGTGGGCAGCGGTAAAATAAAAAATGATGCAGTTTTTGCAATGAAAAAATTTGCATAAGTGCCTACATATAATTTTATCTGTACCTATTTAGCCGTTGCCAATCCATTTGTAACAGTGATTAATTTTCATACGAATATTATCATTAATAACGGAAATAGATGATAATTATAATTACGATGATTTCATCGCATTTATTCCACTTCGATCTAACATCGTTTGCGTCACACAAGTACTTGATAACATGATGTCACTATTCCGTCCAATCGATGCGATATAATTAGGATTCCTTCATGAAAACTGTTATTCTTTTTCCGCTAAGCAAATTCATAGTCATCTCAGCCATATATGATGCCGATACCACATGAGACACTAGCTGGTTCCCCGTGTTGATTTTACCTGCATTAGAAAATGATTTGCCAAAAATACAGACCCATGCCATTCTTTGTTAGCAACTGACATTGTATATACCTATACATACTAATTTCCATGTAAATTAGTATGTATAGGGATATACAATGTCAGTTGCTAACAATACTATTTTCCATGTAAATTAGTATGTATAGGTATATACAATGTCATTTGCTAACAATACTAATTTCCATGTAAATTAGTATGTATAGGTATATATATACAATGTCAGTTGCTAACAATACTAATTTCCATGTAAATTAGTATGTTTGGGTATATATAATGTCAGTTGCTAACAATACTAATTTCCATGTAAATTAGTATGTATAGGTATATATATACAATGTCAGTTGCTAACAATATTAATTTCCATTTAAATTAGTATGTATAGGTATATATATACAATGTCAGTTGCTAACAATACTAATTTCCATGTAAATTGGTATGTATAGGTATATATATATACAATGTCAGTTGCTAACAATACTAATTTCCATGTAAATTAGTATGTATAGGTATATATATACAATGTCAGTTGCTAAAAATACTAATTTCCATGTAAATTAGTATGTATAGGTATATACAATGTCAGTTGCTAACAAAGAATGGCATGGGTCTGTATTTTCGGCAAATCAATTTCTAAAGCAGGTAAAATCAACACAGGCAACCAGCTAGTTTTAAACAAAAATATCTGGAGTCCGATACAAAGTTCCATCCCCTATTGTTCTCCCTAGAATCCCCTTCTTAGCAGTAATAGTAAAATAGATGATTTTTAATTTTTAACCAAAAGGCCCAATAATATTTTTTATGAATTTCACAACAAAACAATCAAACGTTTCACTTCAAAAACGTTCAACCCCTATTTTGTTCCTAGAATCCTTTAGTAGATAGAGCTTTAAGTTTCGCTGTAAATGAACTTATATCCTATGTTCATGGTTTGTTTTCTCGTTGGCTCTCATCGTGTGTGTTAGAGGAAACAAATACTACGCGTGTGTGCGTTATATTTACGTATTTTTTTGTTTATATTTTGTTGTTTTTTATTTATTATTGATTTGTGTCCGTCCAATTTTCGATCTTTTTTATTTTTATATATTTTTTTACCGACTTCAAAAAGTAGAAGGTTCTCAATTCTTCGGTACCTTTTTTTTATGTATGTGCCCCGATTACTCAAAGACGCCTGGGCCGATTCGCGAACTTCTTTTTTCTTTAAAAGACTATACTTCCTAGGTGTTCCCGTGTTAATGTAGTAAATTTAAAACTTTAGTTTTTGAAGAAAAAAAATAATATATATGTTACTTTGGAGTTGGAACTGGTTTTATGTTGATGATTGTATAAAATTTTGTTACTTCTATGGATGTTTTAGTGTACGAGAAATAAAAGCAATTTGTCAAGTTAAAAAAAAAAACAACCGGCTATAAATGATGCATTAAAAAGGTAAAATAATTACTTATTTCCAAAAATCTGAATTAAAATAAACTTAAAAAAATTATCGTTGGTAGTATTTATAGAACCCTATTATCGCGATTTTTTTTCAGATTTGTAGATCACGCGAGTTAAAGTTAGGAGGCAAAATGGATAACATTACTAGAGACCATACAATACTATACTAGCAAATTATCTTTGTACGTACAAAGTTAGTTGAGGTTAGAATAATTATCATAAGTACCCACCCATATTGTATACTTTAGTCCACTATTCCTAGTACGGTCTTAATCTAAGTTAACCAACTTCGTACACAAACAACTTATATTAAACGTAATGTTTAGTCATGAAACACATCGTAAATTTAAAATTAAGTTAATTTAACTTCGTGTTACGCACCGACTATAAATTACATCGTTGAATTTTGTCTACTGCCTATTTACTTACTTAACGTTTTATCCTGCATCTTAAGCTGTTTGTTTATTTCGAGATCTTCTTGTTGAGGGGGCTATATTTAAAGAATTTCCGCGATCCTTGGGTATGTTTTACTTTTGACGCATGCAGCTGCTCTCAATATTAATTAAGTGCTTCTATCCAACCATTTGCATAGGTTCTTCAACCATAATACTCCCTGTTATGCTTTTCTCTTATAATCTTGCCATGTATGGTTAATTGTAGCAACTTGTACTTGGGATTACACATGATATGCCCAAAGAGCTTTAACTTATTTCCTTTATATTAATTGATTGATGAGACAGATGCTAAGATTATCTGAGTCCAACCCGAAATAAGATATTGGTGGGTAGGGTCGCATCAAATTTATAATACCTACCTATCCAGTAGGTCATATAACACATTTAAAGGGAAAGCCTTACTTTTGAAATTTTCACCATCACCTAGTGCTTTCGTATATCCGCTCTCTATGATTCCACGTTTTTTTTATGACTGACTATTTTATTTTAGGTTAGGTTTTAAGTTTAGAACTGAGAAAAAAAAAATTGATTGACTGAGAAAATTGAAATTGCAAATTTTTCTTTGTTAATAAGTTCAATAATAATAAAAAAAAAGGAATTTCTAAAAGGCGTTATAAATTTAAAACAAAAAATCGGCCAAGGGCGAGTTGGACTCGCGCACGAAGGGTTCCGTACCATTATCTATAAAAACGGCAAAACATCACGTTTGTTGTATAAGAAGGGCGGGCCCCCCTTAAATATTTGTTTTATTTTGATTTAATTATTTATTTTTAAAGTGAATATACAACTAGATATTCCGTGAATATTTCAAGCGTGTACCTGTTGCCGTTATCAATATCGAGCAAAAACGAGCAAAAAAAATAATGTTTGTTGTATGGGAGCCCCTTTAAATATTTATTTTATTCTGTTTTTTAGTATTTGTTGTTATAGCAGCAACAGAAATACATCTTCTGTGAAAATTTCAACTTACTTACTATCACGGTTCATGAGATAGTCTGGTGACAGACGGACGGATGGACAGCGAAGTCTCAGTAAAAGGGGGCCCGTTTTTTACCTTTTGGGTACGAAACCGTAATAAAAACGCAATAGTTTGGGTGAACCTAATCAATACAATATTTCTAATCCAATTCTTAAAGGGTTAAGTTGTTTTATTAATTTTAATGTGTGTTGGTATTGAGTCCCTTCTTCGAGCCGTGAATTCAAAAATTTTACCTTATTGCCAGTTAGTGCACGAAATCACAAAGGAATTTTATATAGAAGGAAAATACAATGATATTTTCTCTCACATCTTCTTTGAGTGTGTTCGTTTTGGGATAAAAAGTTCCTACGTTTGATTCCTTTCACACTTTTGAAAACGCCAATTTTGTCACCGACACGTATCGTTGACCTTTAGAACGATACTAACAAGACTTTAGGGTGCAAAACGAACGGTTGACGTACATAGACCACTATAATAACTCACACACACCAATAATAACTCACACACAAGCAATAAATATATGTTCCTAGTGTAGGCAGTTTCACAGATTAACAACAAAACCGCAACTCCAGCCATGGGTTTTAGGTTTTATTTTTCGGTGAATAAAAATATCGTAAACAAACGCTTATCAGATTGTTATAGATTATACTAAAATTTTGATATTTTGTCACCGAAGCTAAACAAACGGCAGACAGGCAACAAAATAAACAAAAATAATAAATATTTATTCCAAAAAGAACACCCCCTTCTTCGTCTTTGTCAAGGAACGACTAGTCAAAGCCCGGTTCAAACAATTTCAATTCGATAAAATACATATATACACACCGGCACAATTAGCGGAACACAAAAAAAGGATTTGAACGAATGGCAGCAGGTTCTCTTTACTGATGAGTGCAGAGTTCTTTTAAAACAGATCGATGGTAGACAGCGAATATGGAGACACAAAGGAGTCTAATTTTGAACACACAGTGGCCTGTGGTGGCGGCTCGATTATAGTTTGGGGAGGGATATGTTTGGGAGCTCGCACGGAGTTAGTGATAGTCACAGGAGGGACCATGACAGCAGATCGATACATCAGAGACATTTTAGAAGAACATGTTGTACCATTTGCCCCATTTATTGGTGACGACTTTATTCTAATGCAAGATAATGCTCGTGCTCATAGTGCACAATCGGTACAGGCATATCTGAGCCACGTAGGTATACCGGTGATGCAGTGGCCAGCAAATTCCCCCGATATGAATCCGATAAAGCATGTCTGGGACTTGCTAAAAAGAAGGGTTAAATCCAGAATGCCACCCCCCAACAATCTGAATGAACTTGGAAACGCATTACTTGAGGAGTGGGAGCGGTTGCCTCAAGAAATCATCGATAAAATAATCTGTAGCATGCCCAGACGAATGGAAACCGTAATCAGAGCAAGAGGGGGAAACACTCGTTATTAATTTTGCTTTAATTTTATTGTTAAATCATTTAATGCTTACTTTTTTTTATTTTTTGTGATGGTTCATAATCATCTAAAAATTTCACTTATTTCAAATTTCTTTATTTTTCAATAAAAAATAACGAAGACTTTTCAAAGTCGTTGTTAAAAGATGTTAGTCAATTTGTTATTTTGTGTCTAATTACATTTTCGTCAAATATATGCGTTATTATCTCATAGTCTCACTTTTTCTTCTGTTCCGCTAATTGTGCCGGTGTGTATATTTTAATTAGAGTTAGGGTATGTTGTGTTGTGTTATTTAAAACGACTTTACTAACCTAACTTGAAACAATATCGTATAATAAAGAGAACATTTTTAGTGAGGACTAGTCAATCCTCAGCTATGACGGATATCGCCCTTGGACTTATAAGACATACACTGAAGAAGCTCTGTTATCAAGCGGTTGAAAAGGCTAAATATTAGAAAAATAAGAATTCCTCATTAATTCTTACAAAAACATTTTATACACTTCGAGAATGTGGTATAATAAAACAACAGGCACTTAGAGAGGTGTGAGGTGACTGACTCAAAATAGATAGCTTCCCGGTTTGATGAACTTGACACGAGGGGGCGCCTGTTTGTGACTAACATAATTTAGTTAGCCGTATCAAAACAGCGAATATTTTTAAGATTGGAGGTTTCTCGCATAGTGCAGTGCTTACAGATTACCCTCTTGATAGCATACCCAATCTATGTCCTGATCGGGGATCAGGGGTCGCCTGATTTTATACATATAAACCCAGAACTCAAACAGGCAGGGCAATGGCCATATCGAGCCTTTCGACACTAATGTTAACATCCGAACTAGCTACAATCAGGGAAGATACTTTGTTAGTCGTCAATATAATTATGTGTATGGATTGTACGTATAGAAAATGATACATAAGTGCGAGAACAAATTAACGCAGCACGCAGCGTTTCAAGTCGATTCAAGTCAGTAAATACCATCTGGTTCCGAGATGACTGTGATATGCATTGTCCATTTAATTTTCCTCTTCTGGCGACAAGAGGGCTGGCTCATTTCTCGCTCAGAGAATAAGTATTTCGATACAGAGGGGAAATGCAGCCAGCGTTCTTAATAATTATTATAATTACCTTTTAATTTCCTTAGTAGGTAAAGCGATTGTAATAATGTAATAAATAATATTTTAGTCAAAATTTATGTTTTATGGAAAAAATGTGTAGAAAAACGATTTAATCAGCAATGTAGGTCATAATAACCATCAAATCATTCTACACATTTTTTCATTAAAACGTCAGTAAACGGACAATGCATATCAGTCATCTCGGAACCAGATGGTTTTTAGTGACTTGAATCTTCCCCCTGATATATATCAGATGACACCTAGTTTGTGCATCGTTTATCTGAACATAGAATACTATGTTTATTTTGTCCTTTCGACACCAGCCGTTGACTGGTTATTGATTAGAATCGAATGCAGTCGAGTAGTAATTTTGATGGCAAACTCGCCCATAAACCCTGCAAGGGGTGCCAGCTCGTAACATTCCACACGGTAGAAATAAACACGGTATTTTCCGTAACATATCTTCAAACAAGTTGATATATATGGATATATATTATTTAATTGCACAAGACAAACATTTGTTTTTGTGTTTGTCTTCAGACAGCGTGTTTTCTATGTATAATATGTATTTATTTACGAAAAAAGTATATATATGTATTTGTATCCGTTGTCTGGTATCTCTGTGTAATGTCCAAAAGTTTGTATAATAAAAAAAATATTTTATATTAAAATTATTATTATTATTAAACTATGTCAAAAAATATATTAGATATATTGTATTAGATGAGCACAATTAAATTCTAGAGGGGGGCCTAAAAAAAGTATTCATTACTACAGTATTCAAACGACATTTTATCAACTTCAGCCTTTAAACATCCGGGAAGATGGCTGACGGTTGACAGTTCCGTACATCACAAATCGCAATCACCTAGTTGTAGTAGTAGGTTCAGGAAATATGCGGTTGAGTCTGGTCAGTTTGAGACTTATCTTTTATGTTGTATTTGTTAATATATTTGTGAGAATTCCTCGAGAAATTTATGATCTACGTTTTCAAACATTATAGGGTTTTTGCTGGGAGCTAATTGTGAAATGTCTCGATTATTCGGTTGCCGACTCTCGCGATCTCTGAAGCAAAATGTATGGAAGTACATCTTACCTCTTGAGACTTTAATAACTGACTCTTGAGTTTATAAGGTCTAGATAAATAAGATGAACTTTTATACAACTAATCTCCAAAAACACGAACCCTCCAGGAAACTCCAGGTTTTTTCTCAGATCGTTTAATATTGGCCCATCCATTTTACCTAAATTCCCGTAATATAGAACCTATCGTATCGAAATGTATCTGAAAGTATAAATACTAAATTTAATCACTGTCAGACAGTTGGGTATGAATCCAGGATCTTAAAACATTAGTGTTGTGTATTTAACATTATGCCAATAAAAACTTTATTAACAAAAACAAGAACCGAGTTTAAAAAGATGCACTAAAAATCTAAAAAAAACTATTTCAAAAAATTCTGATCAACATTACAGTTTGGAGTTCGTGTCTATCTCTCTGACAGTTTATAACACACTCCACTTGCAAATCACCAACTTCAGTTTTAGAGCATCTTTTTGAAGTAATTTTTTTTTTTGTTAAAAAGTTTTTATTTTTATCGTACAATTAAAAAATGGTTGACGATTCCAAATTCACGTGTGTTCTACCGCTTGTATAATGGGATTGATGGCCACGGTTACTTTGTACCATCGCCCCGTCGCCATCGGCAGAAAATTCATCCTCACACCTTGGAACCTAAATAGTCACATACAGTCTGGTTTTAAAAAAACTTCGTTCCGCGAACGCTTAGGTTGTAAAATGAGCTCCCTGCCGAAGTTTTCTCTGGGGACTATAGTATGGGGTTCTTCAAGAAAGAAGTTATTGGATTTTTATAGGTTCGGCAACGCGTGAGTGATGCCCCAAGTGTTGCAAGCGTCCATAGGCTGCGGTGACCGCCTTCTATCAGGCGGACCGCAAGCATGCTTGCCACCTTAGTGCTATAAAAAAATATAAAAATCACTTAAATTGTGCCTAAAAAATTTTAAGAGTTCCCTTGATTTCTTCAGGATCCTATCAATATGTCCTGATCTGATGACCATGAAACAATGGGTATCCATTTGTTGTATACCAAAAACTTCTCCTGAAAACCGCATGAAAATCGGTTCAGCCAAACGCGAGATAATCGCGGACAAACATACATATATACAAACATACGGGTCAAACTGAAAACTTCCTTCTTTTGAAGTCGGTTTAAAAAAACGACAGATTGTAATTACGGTATTAACCCAACTTTATAAAAAACGATGACGAATTAGGATCTACGGATCATTAACAATTTGTATAGCCCTGTACCAACAAGAAAGAGAACAGGAACAAAAATAGAGAGAGACAGATATATCGAAGTACACAAGGTAAATAAAGAAAAAGGAATACGCCTTAAAATTGTCTGTAGAAGTAACATTAAGGTTAGTTCACACGGTGGTGTTAATACGCTCGAAACACATCGTGCGAATATTTGTGGCTTTAATCAACTCGTTCCGTGTTTGGACAACTTCCTAACGCGGCAGTGATAATCGTAGATTATAAACAAAATTCTTGCGGTTCTTGCAATTTCAAACTTATTTTGGTTATCAAATAGGTAAATTAAGGCGTGGTTCCGAAATAAGTGGTGTTAAAATAAAAAAAAATGCTATTTAATTACATATTCTTAGACGTGTAAGAGTGTTAGAAGTTGAGTCACTTTTTTAGACGAAATGTCGCATCGAAGTAGAAAAAAAAATTCAATTTTGTTGCTGAACAGGCAGTCACATACGGACGGACAGACAACGATTTACGAAACTGTACGGCTTCCATTATTGTCATTTGGCCACAGAAGCTTAACAGCATTATACTTCGTACACGTCAAAGAATGAATAAAAACAGAAATAACCTTGTGCCTAATATTTCTTTGAGAACTTTGCTAATGTGTTTACAATTGATTGAAATCATTAAATACAATCGAGATGACATAATCGCATATAACAATGCGATTCTTCTTGACACAAATCAGCGAGAGTTCGCGTGAATCACAGAAATTAGTGCAAGTCAGTCCATTGTACGTTTGTTTGTACCACTTGTTAGCAGGGTTACCTCTCCGTATTGGAGAAATCGTGAAAAATATACAGAATTTTTCGGTAGCTTAACAAAATAAGTGAAATTTGTAGATTCTTTTTTTTAATACCACTTAAGAGGCAAACAAGCTACCGGTCTGCCGTCACCGCAGCCTAAGGACGCTTGCAACACCTGGAGGACTAACTCTTGCGCGTTGCGACCCTTCAAAACTTTAATAACTTACTTTTAGAAGGACCCCATCTTTTAGTCCTTAGAGAAAACCTTGGCAGGCTCATTCCACGGCCTAAGCGTTCGCGCGAGGAAGTTTTTCTGTAACCGCACTGTACGTGACCATTTAGGTTCTACGGTTTAAGGATGAATTCCCTGCTGATGGCGAGCGATGAGATGGTAGAAAGTGGCTGTGGGCATTATTTCGAAGAATTACTCAGAACACATCCATTATACAAGCGGTAGAAAACACACAGGGAGGCAAACTTCATTACTACGATTTACAATAAAATCTTTTTATCTAAATGGTTTCTATTATGCCACACGTTACTATTTTTACTTTTAACGTACGTACACGTATCTTATTTTTATTTCTCAAAATATATCTTGCAAAAACTATTAAAACAAATAAGCGATGCACAGACCAACCGCTTTTTAATTCCGCTTACTTGATATCTACCTATGAATGCAATATGTAAGGAAGGTTGGCAATTTCTGCAAACGCTCATCACTAATATGTTCGTTAACAACTAAGAATGAATTTGGATCAAAGTGGCGCGATTGGGATTCGAACCACACACACTTCGCACATTCGGTGCTGTAACCGCTGAGTTACCGCGGTATCGTGTGGTAGCTAATGTATGTAGATTTGTAGTAAATGTATGACGAATTTAGTAACCCTGCACGTAGGTCACATTGTAGGCAGAAACATTTTGACTAATGCGTGTCTGCATTTGCCTTACTTCGTATGCAGCAGGAATTTAAATAGCTTTTTTTCGTATTCTGGGTCAGGGTCTTACGTGTTTTGTTAGTGTAATAAGTAGTTTCATGTATGGCGTTAAAGTTTTTCGACATAAAATAGTAAAAACCTGAAATATTTATACAGTTGTTGACGTCTTTATTTTTTAAGTCGTTGAAATAAAAATCAATTAAAATGAATTAATTTAGTTCTAATTATGTATAAACCTGTTTCCTTATCGTTGTCAACTTTTATCTCTATTCGTAAGCTAGCTTTTGACAGCGGCTCTGCTAGGTAGGATTGAACTCCCCTTCTGGCGCTGACTCACCTTCGGGTTCGAGGCTCAGGCTGGTCGAAGGGACGACCCCAAGGGCGACAACCCAAGCCTAGACTCCCCCCGCGGGGAGCCCTTGAGCGTTGGGCGCTATATGGGCTGAGACTCCTTCAGAGACTTGCCCCAAAAGCCCGGTAGATCAATAATGGCTGCATAGTCTGTTCAGAAAAAAAAAAGTTAGGATTAGGTGGTAGATTGAGTAGGATTTCTTTGGCAACTCCTTTATTGTGTTAGCTATATAGTTCGTCCACGTGGAAGTCATTTATTGTTATTCCTGTGGAAACTTTTGAAATTGTTGGAATAAAAAGTCTATGTTTTTCTCCGTGTCTTCAACTATCCCTGTGCTCAATTGGATGCTCCGTTGCGACGGGAAGGAAGGAGGAACAAACAAGTCACTTTCGCATTTATAATATTTTCAGTACTTTTTAACTTTCAGTTGTAATTTAAAAATCTTATTTGTTATATCTTCCAACACACTATTAAAAATTTCTTTGTCAATATTACCGAGAAATGCACTGATTCCTGAAACACAGGGCCTTCGTATATCGGGATTCAGGGAATACCATGTTTTTAGTATTAGTAACTTCGATTTTATTGTGATATACCTAATTAATTCGTATTTGATAACTTTTGAAAATATTACAAATTAATGAAGTTCATATTATTATTAATATTAGAATGGGTTGTTTAAATTTATAACTAGTCGGTGTTCTACCGCATCCCGCGGTGTTACCCAAAAAATAGGCAGAAATGCTCAACCTTGACTATAAGAAACAAGGCTGAATTTCAATTACAGGTTTTCAATATAAGAATGTTTATGTAGTGATTTTTCTATGTGAGAGTGGCTAAGAAAATAAGAAACTGGCCAAGGCCATCGTTCACGCGTAAGGTTAATGTTCCAAAGTATTAGGGATATCTGAAGAAATTTACCTACATACTATCGTGATTTAAAAAAAAAATAAGTGTGAAATTTTATCCGTATCGATCTCAAGGCGGCGAAGTTATAATAAGTAATAATGACTGACATATAGACAGATGGACGGACTGACATGATGACGGAATTATAAGAGTTCTGTTTTTGCAATTAAGCTTCGGAATTATAAAAATAATGCAAAGTTTATACTAAAAATTTAAAGAGATATTTGAAGGCTTAGAAAATGTTCAATGAATATGAGAGTAAGGCAAGATCTAGGTATATTTTTTATCAACTTTAATCGCTAAAGTTGAAAAAAAGCAGTACCTAAGTAAAAATTGCCCTCGCACAGAGTGACTCTTGCTGCACTTCTTGATGCAACAATCTACATTAATTGAAATGTATTGAATTAATTGTTTTGTATTAAAATACGTATAAAAAAACCTATAAAAAAATCGCAGTCGTAAAATAAATTCAACGTTTAGTGGCGCGCTCTGTTGTCAACTTGGCAAAATCAAAGGACGCGTTCTACGCAGCAGCTGCATCGCTGATCCACAGTGCGTGGTTGCTTAGACTTGTTAGCAATTCATATTGAGAAATATAGATGGCGTTAGGACGTTTTGTTTATTATTTCTGCTTAATTATTGAATTTTTTAATTATAATTTCTCTTAATTTCAAGAGTTCTGTATTGAATTAATTTACAAAGTATGTGTTAATAAAACTTTAGGAACTTAATTTCAAACACGATTTATTTGGTTTATTAGTTTTTTTTTATATTATTTAAACCTACCTATAAATTTAATGAAATGTTTTTAACAAATGTGTTTTTTTTAGGTAATCCATGTCAAGTAGTTTAACGCGCTCCATCTGTAAAGTTATGGTAATGTTTTTTTTTTAATGAATTGCGTAACATCATTAAATCAATATTGAAATGGTGCAGAAGATAAGGGCCAGAGTCGGGAGTGCAATGGAATTAACATGTTTTATTTAAGCTGTCGATGCTATCAGCCGGTCTTATCTTATTGATACAATATCCCCCAGATAAACCTATCTATTTAAATAATGTTGCATAGATTTTATTGATTTACAAATGTTTACAATTTCGGTTGCACGTTTTCACTTTAGGGGCCTCCTTGGAAGAAGGAGTTTAGGGTCATAAAGTCCATATCACGGGCCCAGTGCGGATTTTTTGAAGTGTCAATTTACTCATACAAAGTGATGGTACTCGATTCGATTCCCTCGCAGCCTAGTTTGCAGTGTGGCCGACTGCTGTGCAGAGGGTGTGGGTTCGTTTTACGCACTGGACAAACATTTATGTGATAAACATTTGTATATGTCTGGGTGTATTTATGTATGTATTTACAAAAAAAAAGTAAAATATATGTATTTGTATCCGTTGTCTGGTACCCATAACACAAGCTTTGCTTACTATGGGGCCAGACGTCGCTGTGTGTATGTTCAAAAATATTTAATTATTTATTTTATAGCATCTAACTCGCGCCGCCATAAGATATCCTAAAACCTATCCTATATAAAAGTGGCTGTTTTTAGCAGAAATGCCACCCACAACTCACAGATATTATTTAGAAACTATATTAAACCTTCCAAAAATAGCTTATGACTAGTTTTATATTTCCATAATTTGTATTTTAGAAATTCGCTTTTTACGAAGAGAAAATTTAGGATATCTAATGGCGGCGCGAGTGAGAGTGAGTGAGCGGTAAGAGGGCTCTTAAGTTTTAAACCGCCTATTAGCCTCTCTGTCATATGACCAGTAAGTTTATTGGGAACAGTCTCGAATTATTCAAACTCCGGAATACGTGATTAAAATGTATTGAAGTCTGTCCTCTCGAAACCCGACATGCATTCCTTTTTTCTCTCGAATTTCAGAGTTCGAATAGCTCGAGACTGTTCCCAATAAGGTCCCATGTTGACAAAACAGAGAAATGGTTTGTGTCAAACAAAGGCGATGGCGGACTAAAGATATAAATTTGTGATTTGACTTTCTACAATATAATGAAAAAACTGCAATAATATAAATAATAATAAATAAGTAGCTTTTCCTAACTATTAATAACGATCTCATCTTCACTGCTCCGCTTCTTCTTTCTCCTTCGCGATTTGCTTCAAGTAAGCTTTGATGACGCTCTCTTTTAGCACCTTCACTGGCTGAGAACACTTCATGAGGGCCACCTGTAAGGAAACCAGATATCTCCCTGTACAATTTATTCACACTGCTATCGGCAATGTAATATAACTCTCATTACAAAGTTTTACCACAGCCGAAAGTTTTATTTTATTTAATTCATACAGTCAGTATATTTCCTTTGATAAATCGACTCCGACAAGACAGACAGTCGTATGATACATTATGGTAGAGTCGAGTGTTATTGCCCTTGTCTTCCCGCGCACCTTACCTTACGATTGCTCTGTCTAGACGCCGTCGATTGCCGATCGAATGAAATGATTGTTTAGGCTGTGGTTTTAGTAATATTTTAATGATTTTTATAGTTCCGTACCCAAAGGATGCCAACTAAGCCCTATTTCTAAGCCTACACTCTCTGTTTGTCTGTCTGTCCGACCTTTAATCTTTTAGACCGAAGTAAAAATACTAAAATTTAATTATAGATTTTTATCATTATGGCGGATTTAGTGAAAAGGGGTTCTCCATACAAGGAACATGTTTTTTTTTTTATTTTTCTTAGTTGTAGTTTTTGCTATCGTAAAAACGGTAATACCTACTTTGAAGTTTGAAAACTTCAAAAGATTCAGTTTAGTGTAAGCCCTATAGTAAGACAACAAATAATAAAAACCCGGCCATGTGCGAGTCGGGCTCATGCATTCTGTGGTGCCACGACACCCTCGGTGCGCGAGTCCGACTCGCACTTGGCCAGTTTTTTTAACTACCATTCAATGACTTGCGGCCTATTCCGCGACGATCTGCAAACAACGAATTTGCGGTTTTTAGATCTTTCCTTTGTGTGCTACATAGCATAGCTTCTTGCCAAATTTCATGATTCTAGGTCAACGGGAAGTACCCCATAGATTTAAATTTATTTTTGTTATATATGCGACAAAAATAACCGAATTTTGGGCATATTTTTTTATTGCATTGACTTAAATGCTTGATTTTTTACAACTTTAAGTGATTGTAAACTTTAGTATTTGATATTAATTTCAACTTGATACCTCCACGCGTTCTTGAGTAAAAGTGTCTTGACAGACAAACTTTTTTATATCTACAAATTAACGGATTTTTCCCTATATTTGTAATGTATAAAACCTTGCTTCGTGTGAAATTTCATGATTCTAGGACAACGGGAAGTACCTACCCCATAGGTTTTGATTTATTTGTGAATGCCAAAATATACGACAAAAATGGCCGTATCTCCGTCGTATTTTTTTATTGGGTTGACCTAGAAGCTAAATTTTTTTTACAGCTTAGTATTTGATCTAGGACCATAGACCTTAGTATTTGATACCTTCACCTTCACCTTCACGCGTTACTGAAAAAAAGGGTTTTGACTGACAGATTGACGGTCTCAACGCGGTTTCATCTTTCATCTCTCCATATCAAATATCATCTTAATCGGTACAGCGGTTTAAACGTGCAGAGGTAACAGACAAACAGGGTTACTTTCGCATTTATAATATTATTATGGATTAGTATGGATACAGGGTGCAGATTAACGGAGTCGCGTCGTGAAATAGTTGTTATAGTAATGGCGTCGAATTAATTTTTAATAGGTGCCTGTTGTTATATTAATATTTCATAGCATCAGGTACAATGTAATAATGTTATGGGTTATGTGCCTAAAATATACATATAGTGCACTGCTTTTCATTTGTTGTTTGTTGTTGTAGTGTTGTTTGTTAAGTCCCTAACAATTCATACTAAAATTATAAATGCGAAAGGGTCTGTCTCTATCTGTCTGTTACCTCTTCACAGCTAAATTGCTGATACGATTTCCATTACAATTTTGAAAGGTGATAGCTTGCACCATGAAAACTACATAAGGCTACTTAAAAACGTCAAGTGTCAGTCGGTTGTTTTATTATAATCAAGGAGTAACAGTAAGTAGGAGTAAGGCGGAGTCGCTGGCTAAAGCTACTTAGAATATAAACCCATTAAATAAATGCTAATATACTCGTTGAGCTGGGAATGTGTGAGAAATAACTGGTGTATAATATGTCTCTGGCCACGTCTTAACATCAAAGTCGTTATCAGAAAAGTGACAGTATATATCGTCAGTAATATGTCTGTCTCGTGTGGGTACTTGCGTCGTATCACCACTTGACTCGAGAACTTTACAAATAAATTAGCTTACTTCTACGTTAGTGTTAGTGGAGGGCACGACTTCCAGCAGGGCCTTGAGTGCCAGCTTGATGGCAGCCTCGTCTGTGGTCATCAGCTCCGGCTTGTAGTGCTGCTCCAGGTACTCTCTCACCGTCTTGTCTCCCTTCCCTGCTGAACAAGCCTGACAACATACTCCGATTTGAACTCTCAGTGTCTACTAATAAAAACAAAGGTTTGCCATACGGACAACTTTAGAATTAAATATTATTCGATTAGTCTGTGAAAGAAACACACTCACCTTCCACTCGAAATAAATCCCCGATGGCTCAGTTTGGAATAGACGTGGTGTTCCATCTATGTCGAACCCTCCGATCAGGCAGGAGATCCCAAACGGCCGCCGTCCATTGCTCTGCGTGTATTTTTGCTTCATACCAGCGATGTACCGTGTGATGTATTCTATGGTGACTGGATCTTCCACCGTCAGACGATGCGACTGACACTCTATTTGAGCTCTAGTACATAAATACTATAAATATAAATAACACAAAATTATTATGATGACACTTTTCTTTCATTTACTTTACTTTAAACAAATCATCGTGTAGGTACATCCATACTTATATTATAAATGCGAAAGTAACTCTGTCTGTCTGTCTCTTTGTTACCTCTTCACATGAATGAATGAAGGCATGGGGCTAGTTTAAATCCCGAGGAAGGACATAGGAAAACGTAACGTATTGAACGTCACGTCAAGTGTGTCTTTTTTCTTCTAAATTGAGGAGTTGCTGTTGAAATCCTACACCGATAACCGAATTAAGAGCGGGTAAAACTGCGGTCAAAAGCTAGTATATTAAACTGCATAATTAAGTTTTTCAGCAGTTCTCATTCACATTTGGGTACCTACTCATATGATGAATATATTATTACAATTTTCTTCTGTGTCTCCGTTTATATTAGGTCTAGTAGTTTATTATTTGCATGCATGCATGACATTTGACTCTAATTAATATGGTGTTAACCGGTAACCATTTTAAGAGAATATAACTCGCGGCGTGCTTCATACAAACAAATTTCCCACTTATTTTTGTCATTTACCAATCAAACTTAGCTTCGGAAATGTACAAGATCCCCGTTTGACCAAGTATGAGTTTAGATGCGCTAGGAGATTTCTTGCTTTGGTAATCGATGTAACGTGATCGCCACTGACTAAATTTAAATACTTTTCAACTGACTAAATAATATCTGAAAGAATTAATGGTCCCGCTTACCTGAGAAACACAACTACCTATGGGTATCTGGGACATATATTTGTGCGTAAAATAACCGGATATCTAATGTAGATCTTTTAGTTCAGCGAACAAAGTTACTACACTTATATAGAAATTCCATAGGTTATACCTGGAGATAAGCACTCTTGCATCGGCTCTCAATCCTGCAAATGCCAGAACGACGTGGTCATCGAGGGGCACGATCTTTTTCTCAGTCCTTTCCACCTGCAGCTTTGCCACTGATCTCTTCTCCACGGCCAGCACCACCGCGTTGTCTCCACGTATTCCAACCACCGCTGAACCTTTGCGTGCCGCCTCCTGCGCGTATTGAACCTAAAAATGGCATTAGATAAGTCGCTATTTTATCTTTATTTATTTTTTTGAAGAAATAAGACCGCTTTCGGTTTTCGTCGACGTGAATGAATCCAACTAATATAATAAAGAATAAAATTTCGTTTAGTGGTTTTTAATTTTTGTACAGTTTTACACAAAAACACTTTTTTAAAAATCCTATAGATCACGCTTGTCTTTTGATAGAATAGATAGAGGTGGTCTTTCTCTAACCTGCTAATTAGGTTTTTTAAAACCTGTTAACGTAACAAATTAAACTTTTGCTAGTCGATCTGACTAAAATTTAATATCTGTATCCTTCGGAATATATTTCAAACCCTAAGCCTAAACAAACGAAAGAACATGATTTATAAACTTTTGTTTGATAAAACAAATCTTAAACCTACACTTTTTCACTTTTTTTTTAAGGGTGCTTTCTACGCTGGGGTCGTAGGGGAACAGAATTCCTGATATATACAGGAGGAAAAATATCAGGAATTCTGTTCCCCTACGACCCCAGCGTAGAAAGCACCCTTAAAAAAAAAGTGAAAAAGTGTAGGTTTAAGATTTGTTTTATCAAACAAAAGTTTATAAATCATGTTCTTTCGTTTGTTTAGGCTTAGGGTTTGAAATATATTCCGAAGGATACAGATATTAAATTTTAGTCAGATCGACTAGCAAAAGTTTAATTTGTTACGTTAACAGGTTTTAAAAAACCTAATTAGCAGATTTTACTCGTGAATGTTTTACTCGCGGTGATGTGAAAGTCGGTTTTTGATAACGTTTACTAAACAAAAGGCCAGATGTGTTCACATTATTACTGATATTTTGATGTTTTGCCACCTCTCAATACCACGAGTTTGTACGGAAGAATCAGCGCTACAGGTGTAGTACTGATACTACTACTTCGTTGCCTCAGGCGTTGTTTTAAATTAACTACAGGACTACAGGCTTAAGCCATAGTATACCGCGCTTCCAGCTGTGACCACTCGACCGTCAATGACTACGACTCTTGTCACATGAAAACAGCCTATATACTTATACTTATTACTATTATTAACATTTTTAACAAAGCTTGATTTTTATTATTATTATAATACCCATATACGAGTGTGAAAAGAGGGTGTCTACATTATGATGTAGGTAGGTGTGTATCCAGCCACTGGGTACTCCATCTAAGGATAAAAACCGTAAAGATATACATAATATATATACATACGTGTGGAATAATCAAAAGAAGTACTGGACCGATTTTAACATTTCTTATACGGTTTAAAGTCTACATTACTCCAGGTGTTTTAGGTACCTTTAAGATATATGTCAGTATAATACGAGTAAATACCTGAAGAAGTTGTCCGTCTGGGGAGAATACCGTGATTGCTCTATCGTAACTTGACATGCCTTTTGTAAATTGCAATAATTATTTTTTATGAATTAGAATTTTGTATACGGTTTTGTTTTGACGTATATTTGTCCACAGATAAATGTTAAAATATGTCATATAGAGTTGTTTTTTCACGCATGCGCTTTGATTACTCAGAGCAAAGAGTATATATTTTTTTTTACTTTAATGAAATATAGAGAAATATGCCAGCGGCTCTGTCCGCCCTAAATTAGGTAATCTGCGTGGGATTTCAACGGAAACTCCTGTATAGAAGTTTGCTACAGCTGTAGTTCGTTCAAGTGGAATTTGGTTATAGTTATTTCCGCGGGAATTTTTGAATTTTCCGGGATAAGAAGTAGCCTATTAACTTCTGCATCTCTTCTCAACTATCTCTTAAATTTAATTTAATTTAATTTCAGTTGAATTGGATGGATGTTCTGTTGCGGATTGAGTAACAAACAGTAGTACATTGTGCATTAAGGGTGTTCAGATCCAAAATGTCTCGAACTACTGAGGGATCATAGGTAATGAAACTCAGCCCAATAGCGAAACTTTCTATATTCACGTATTGTAGCAACAATCAATGGTATGCATTGTATGAAAACAGCTTGGTTATGCAAACTACCAAATACAAACCATAGCGTGAAATAAATTTATACAGCGCCATCTATTGATATACATCAGTACTAGACTAGTGACTACTTACTATACATTAATACTAAACTAACTACTACTTACTATTACAAATTGAACATACCGCCCACCATGGACAAATGTCCATAAATTACTCCGCCCACCGTGACAGAATATAATTAAACTACTTCAGCATATAATTAAGTTTACAAATTTTCAAATAACAAAAACTAAAACAATAGATAAACAACAACAACTGTAAGAAACAGGTAAAATGCAGATTTTTGAAACGGGTCTTTTAATTACCACACCCTTACATTTTAGGCTTACCACACGAGTGACTTGATCCAAACCTGTATGTTTGTCTACTATAATTCCATGAAGCCACCTAGCTGGCGGAAGATTATCTTCCTTCACCAAAACAACGTCTCCAATTTTCGGTTCAGGAATTTGTTGCTTCCATTTATAGCGATTTAGGAACTGCGTAAGATATTCCTGGGACCATCGTCGCCAGAAACTCTGAACCATCCTTTGAGACAATTGCCATCTTTTAATGCAGCTTATACTTGAATTTTCGTAGTCATAATTTGCTTCAGGCACTAACACAATTGGTTCACCAACCAAGAAGTGTCCTGGAGTTAAAGGATCTTCTATATTTTTGTCGTAAAGTATTGGTCTCGAATTGAGACAGGCTTCAATTTGAGCCAATACTGTGGTCAGCTCTTCAAACGTCAGCGTAGAAGAACCTATTACACGCCGAAGATGAAATTTGGTCGATTTGATTCCCGCCTCCCACAGGCCTCCAAAATTTGGATTATATGGTGGGATATTATGCCACGTTGTGCCATTTGTGGATAACCAATCGGCAATCTCAACTGCTACACTAGATTTTTCTTCGGCTAGTAATTTTTTAAGTTCCTTAGCGGCACCAACAAAATTGGACCCGTTATCGCTCCAAAGTTCAGAAACATGACCTCTTCGTGCAACAAATCTTTTAAAGGCCGCTATAAAACCTTCAGTTGTCATGTCGCTGACGACCTCCAAATGCACAGCTTTAACTGCCATACACACAAACAGGCAAATGTAGCCTTTGGTGGAACGGTGACCACGGCCCTTGGTAGTCCTTATTGCAATAGGACCGGCGTAATCAACACCACTGTGGCGAAAAGGTCGACATGGTGTCACGCGGGCAGAAGGTAATTGACCCATAAGTGGGTGTGAAGCTTTAGCAGAATGGCGAACACAGACTACACATTTATGGATGTGAGCCTTAACTAAATTTTTTGCATCCGTAATCCAATATTTACTTCTTATGTAATTTAACATAAGCTGAATCCCTCCATGCAAAGTTTTTTCATGCGCCTCTGTGATTATGAGATTGGCTAAATGACATTTTTTAGGTATCAATATTGGATGTTTTTGATCCTCACTTATCGAAGCATACTCTAGCCGTCCACCAACACGTAATAACCCTTTATCATCAAAATACGGATTGAGACATGAGAGTTTGCTCTTTGGCTTAACCGTACCAGACCTTAAAATACTATTTATTTCTTCTTGGAAATGTATGTTTTGGCACTTTATGATGCAAATTTTTAGAGCCTCTTGAAGTTCTATATTAGTTAACCAGTTCGGGTAAACAGCCTTGGGTTTGAAGAATTTCAATTTTATAAACCTCCTACAATATGCCACTACTCTAACTAGTTTTCGTAATGAAGAAAACCTTGACTGAAAGACTTGATCTTCTAAATTGAAACTTGTTACAGCAGCAGTTGCGCAGCAAATCTTATTAGGCTTCTCTTCTAGATCAGTTTCGCAAATTTCTTGGCTATTTTCATTTTGTGGACTGTATTTAATTTTACTCTCCTTTAGCCAAGCTGGACCATCTTTCCATAATGCAAGATCTGCTAAACAAGAAGGTTGAACACCTCTCGACGCGCAATCTGCGGGATTTTCTCTGGACCGAACATGTGACCAATGGCTACGATCAAACACGTCAATAATTTCTGAGACACGGTTTGCAATAAAGGTCTTCCACCTACTAGGATGACCACTTAGCCAAGCAAGTACGACAGAGGAATCGGTCCATGCAAAAACCTCAGTTTTTGGAATAACCAGTGTCTCTGATACTTCTAGGAGTAGTTTGGCTAAGAGTACCGCCCCACATAATTCTAGACGAGGTATAGAAACCTGTTTTATCGGTGATACCTTCGTTTTTGATGCAATCAATTGGACGTGTACATTATTGTTATAGTTTACAACGCGCACGTAAACTACTGCAGCGTATGCATCATTTGAAGCATCGCAGAACCCATGAAGCTCCACGACCTTATCATTTTCATTTGTACATATCCATCTCGGTAAGCTAAAGCTTGTAAGTTTTAACAAATCGTTCCCGTAAGTAAGCCACTCTTGTAAAAGTTGAATTGGTAATTCTTGATCCCACTCAATTCCAGAAATCCAAATCTTCTGTATGAAAATTTTTGCCTTTATTATCACAGGCGCAATCCATCCTAAGGGGTCAAACAAACGCGAAATATCTGATATAACCTTTCTTTTGGTTATAGGAGTTTGTAGCTGAGATAGCTCTACAGAATATTCAAACTTATCCAAATCTTCACTCCATGTTAATCCCAAGACCTTCCTTATTCTTTCTACATCACTTTCTGATTTTATCTCTAACTTTCTTTCACTTTCTTTCTTAAGTTTCCCTGTTTTTTCCATCAATTCTTTACTACTACTCGTCCATTTTTGTAACTTAAATCCACCTTTACTCATTAAATTATTTAATTCCTTGTATATGTTCAGGCCTTCTTCAACTGTCCGACATCCCGTCATCAGATCATCCATGTAGAAGTCTGTGACTACAATTTTTGCGATTGGATTAAGAATTATGTTACTTTCTCCCTTCGTATCAGATATCTGTAAACTTATATCTTGACATTCATCGTATGCGAGTTGTTGCAAAGATCTAACAGCAAGGTAAGGTGCGGCAGCTGTCCCAAAAGTAACACGTAACATTCTATAATGTTGCAGAACTCCGTTCTCATCGCGCCATAAAAGTCGATGAAAGTCTGTATCTCTTTCAGAGATTTTGACTTGACGGTACATTTTTTCTATGTCCGCAACTAGACAAATTTTGAATTGACGCCACCGCATGATAAGATGACGTAAACTTGGTTGCAAAGATGGACCTACCAGAAGGTCTTGATTTAACGAGGTACCATTGGAACCGGGACATGATGCATCAAACACAACGCGAACCTTGGATGTTGATTTGTCTTTCCTAACAACTGCGTGGTGTGGCAAGTACACCGCTTCTTTGTCACGTTGATCTTCTGGAATTAATTCCATATGTCCTAGCTCCAAATATTCATTCATTACGTCTGAATATTGTTCCTTTAGCTCTTCATCTCTCGCTAACCTTCTTTCTAGTGATTGAAGTCGTCTGGCAGCAATTTCCTTTGAATTACCATACTTACAACCTGGATCATTGTTTCGAAAAGGAAGTTGGACTACATAGCGCCCAGTCTTATCTCTGGTCGTGGTTTTGGAGTATAGCTCCTCACATAATTGCTCTTCGTTTGTTAAAAGTTTTTTATTTGGCGAGCAATGGTCGGATTCAATTTCCCAAAATTGTTTCAGAAGGTCATTGACATCAGTCAAATTCTGAATATGCATACTGGTAATGGCATTGTTATGACAGCGTTCGTCTTTACCTTCTGAACCAATCTGACCAGAAAGAATCCAACCTAGCCTAGTATTTTGGGCTAAAGGTGATCCTGGCGCACCCTTCACTAAGCCATCAATTAAAATTTGACTATATACTTCTGCTCCTAGTAACAAATCTACTTTATTCGGTATGTTGAACCGTGGATCAGCAAGCTGTAAACCCTCTAAATCGGGCCACTTGCCTATAACTACCCTTTCACTAGGAACAAATGTTGTTAATTTGTCTAAAACGTGAGCTTTAACAATAATTTGAAAATCAGGATCATATAGTGATTGAATTTTAATTAAAACTACATACTTAGAGGTTACTGTATAACCTTGATCACTCCCGACGCCTGAAATCAATATATTTTTACGAACCTTCTTAAGTCCATAAGATTGGACTGCAGACTCCGTAATAAACGAGGCCTGTGAGCCTTGGTCCAGTAAACACCTCAACGTGACGTTAACTCCTGTTCTCGCCTCAACCTTAACTAAGGCTGTTGCCAATAAAATATGACTGCGAATATTCGAGAAACAGGTGACTATATGTTCGGTCTCGCTCGAAGATGGAGTTGTCGCCACTGCAACAACTGGTTTATCAACTACTTCATTTTGAGTTCTATTTGAGACATTATTTGGATGAAGCAACGAATGATGCTTCCGCTTACATATTCTACATCTAGAGGACTGTCGACATAAGTATACCGAATGGTTTTTGCCTAAGCAATTAAAACACAAACGATTGGATTGGACAAAGTCGTGACGTGTGGTATATTCTTCTTTAGCAAATAACTTACAATTCATTATTTTATGATCTGCTTTACAAAACGCACAACTGTTTTTTATCTGATTACTATTATTATTATCAATAACATGTAAAACGCTCGTAGTTTTAGCACTGATATGCTTTGGTTTAATTTTAGCATCCAAAAATTCTGTAAATCTAAACCTATGTTCAAGAAATACCTTAAAATTATTTAGAGTGGGTAACTCCTCCGACACTTCATTGATCTTTGCTTCCCATTGTTTCCTGGACTCAGGGTCTAATTTTTGACACATAATATAAATAATAATTACATCCCAAGTACTTACATTAACACCTATTTTTTCTAATGAGTCTAAACATTCAGTCATTGTATCTAATATGTCCCTTATCGCACTAGAAGACTCAGAATGTAAAGCCTTTATACTCATAAACTGCTTTAACGTGTTGTTGACAAGAAAGACTTTGTTTTCATATCTGTTTCTTAATTTATCCCAGGAAAATTTATAATTTTGATCACTTAATTGAATGTGTCGTAGAAGTTTCTCAGCTTCTCCTGTTAAACGAGACTTTAAATAATATAATTTTTCGACATTTGTTAAATTATCATTTTTATCAATAACTGCAACAAATAGGTCACGAAACGTAATCCACTCTGTATAGTTACCAGAAAAACTAGGTAAATCAATTTTTGGTAAATTTACACCTACACATGATCTTTCATACGATTTATTTGAATCTAATTGAGTCTGAAAATTGTTTACGAATATAGACAAAGCTTCCTTGAGTTCCGCCTTGTAGTCAATATACAATTCTTCAGTGTCCTCATACGTATTATTTTTAACATAACTTGAGTTATCATAAATCTTTTCATCAATTTCGGTGACAATTTGTTGATGTGTATTACAAAACGTTCTCCAATGTTGTTCTAATGTTTCCAGCCGAGTTTCTAAATACGATTGTTTTATGCGTTCTTTAGGCGACTTCTTAAAATTAGCACGGCCTTTAAGAATAGCTTCATAATTGCTGCACTGTAACTTATTAAATGACTCCATACTAACACTATTTTTATAAAGATTACGAAATACAAAGAAATACTAGTGACTGATGAACAAATCAAGTTACAACAAATTCGTAAATTTTTACAAGTCTCGTTCGTACTATAATCCGTAGAATTTCACAAGTCCAATTTGGCTGCTAAATTTTCTAAGTTCTCCATTATAAATTTGCGAAAATATTCTAAGTGTTTCAGAATTAAGACACTTAGGCAAAATCGGGCATAGGTTCCCCTTCTCTTCACTTTTTCGTAAACTATTCTAAGTTCTACAAACTATACTCCACAAATTAACTAAGTCCAAATAAGCCAACACTACAAGTTTAAATCAACACAAATTTTCAAAGTCTAATATTTGCTTGACATAAGGTCCAATTTCTTGATAGTAAATTTTACATACAGTTGTTTGTATCACGTTACTCACTGTGTTTCTTCACTGATGTCCAAATCCACTCACTATCCATTCATTGCGCGGTCAGTATTGTCGCTGATGTCACTGCTCCGGGGTGGTCGGTCTCCAAATTCTTCCAACTCCAAACTCCACTGCAAGCAATGGAAACACACCCTCGACGACAAACCGCCGCCACTTGGTGCTAGGACTTCACTGCCACAGTTCTCCAACAGAGGTCGCTACTAAATATGCGGCTCCGTAAGGACCATGTTCAGATCCAAAATGTCTCGAACTACTGAGGGATCATAGGTAATGAAACTCAGCCCAATAGCGAAACTTTCTATATTCACGTATTGTAGCAACAATCAATGGTATGCATTGTATGAAAACAGCTTGGTTATGCAAACTACCAAATACAAACCATAGCGTGAAATAAATTTATACAGCGCCATCTATTGATATACATCAGTACTAGACTAGTGACTACTTACTATACATTAATACTAAACTAACTACTACTTACTATTACAAATTGAACAAAGGGTCGTAAGTAGAAAATTACTAAAAAAAATATTTAGAAGCCTAAGGTTGACGGCCGAAGGCTTTAATGACTCGAGTTTTGTAATAACTGTACCGCCCGTGTTACACATAATGTTTTTCATCACACTTGCGAGTATATTTAATACAAAGATATAGGGTGAATAAATAAATAAACTCACCAAAACACAATTGCAATGGCAACAAAAAGGAAACACCACCGGCAGATATCTAGAGAATTTATCAATTAAAAAGATTTAGCTGAAATTAAAACTTGTAATTGCTCGCTTATAGTTGCGCGTAGTTCATTTTTGAACAGAAAGCTTTTATACATACTTTATATAATACGCGCGTCAAACGCGTGTTTTGCTTTGTGAAAAATAAAATATACAAAGGAAACGCGCTTGGGAATAATAATTTTAGTCTTAAGGCACTCGCTTTACATGCACGTAATGTCACTGTTTACGAGTGTGATGAAAACAATATAATTTCTTACATTCATTTACCTGTACAGATTTTCCACTATAGATTTTAAACCACACTTCAATATCAGGTTTCCAATTCCATTGTATCCTTTGATGTACTCCTACTGCCCTTGATAACATGGTGTAGTTGTGAATGAAAAATAAATAAAATCCAAAATGTGACTACGGAAGTAATCGCGCACTGAAAAGTATATACGAAACAAGAATATCTTATTTCATACTAGAGGACAGCTGTGATCGCATGCCATCTTGCTTAAGGACACGAACGACTTTCATGCTCTTCATAATTTACCTATATCAATATTCATTATTAAATTAATTAATTTATAAATTAATTGTTGACGGCATTAAAAGTTATGACATCGCATAGGTATTGAAATCATTCTGTTTACTAAATGTAAACAAACAATATGAATGCGCTCAATGCTGTCTATGCGCACATTCGATCGTTCTGTTGACCAGAAATGAATGTGCTATGAAGCCACATCCGGACCGCATTTAACGCATCAAACAAAGCACGCGCTTCCGTGAAATATGCTAAATGAGTATGATATTATCTCATATCATACCGCTTATTACCATCTGGTGGACCGTAAGCTTGTTTGCCACCTTAGTGGTATTAAAAATGGAAAAAACTGCACTAAACAACTAAACGTGTTTGTTCGGTCTGTGATATTATAAACTCATTAATAAATCAAAAACAAATTTGACTGCAGGTTAAAAAATATATATTTATACTAGCTGACCGGGCAGACGTTGTCCTGCATGATACCGACTGCAGCGCCATCTGCCGGGCTGATCTACACCATCCAGGGCGCCACCCAAACGCATACAAAAAAAAAATCATTTAAATCGGTCCAGCCGTTTAGGAGGAGTACAATGACATACACACGTACAGTAGAATTATATATATATATATAAAGATAATTTTAGAAACGAAACGAAGAAATGTTTTAAAGTCTACTTTAAGTGAATTTGAATCTGATTTTTTTCATACAAACTGCGTTACGCTAAATATCATTAACTAGGTTCCTTTTTTTTAAACATCTCGGCACTCAAAACACGTTATTAATTTATTACAGATTATATTTCGCTAACATAGTTGTAAAAAGCATATTATTGATCCATAAATTGCCACTGAATTATCAAGAGTTTTTATTAAATTAATTAAATGTATATAAATTTAACAAAGATCGGCCAAGTGCGAGTCGGACTCGTGCACGGAGGGTTCCGTAACATTGTCTATAAAAACTGCAAAAACTCACGTTTGTTGTATGGAAGCCCCTCTTAAATATTCGTTTTATTGAAATGAAATTATGTATTTTTAAAGTGAATATATAACAAATTATTTTGTAAATATTTTAAGCGTCTACCTTTTGCCGTTATCAATATCAAGCAAAAAAATCACGTTTGTTGTAAAAATTTATTTTATTCGGTTTTTTAGTATTTGTAACATAACGGCAAAAGAAATACATATTCTGTGAAAATTTAAACTGTCTACCTATCACGGTTTATGAGATATAGTCTGGTAACAGACGGAAGGACGGGAGGAGACTACCATGTGTGTTTGTCAGTGCCACATAATGACTTCGCGTATCTCTTAGGTTACATTATCGTATATAATGTTATATACGATTATAAAAAAAATATTGTAAAGTTTTCAAAGATCAAAAAGGTTTGCTTTCATGTTCTACTAAAAACGGCCAACACTATGAAATACAACGATGTGCCAAGCTATATGAATCGGGCTCCTAAGCCTTTCGAGCTTTAAGTGTTAAAGACGTGACAATCATAAATTGTCATTCGGAACAGCAATACATCTATCTCATTCTAAAGCATAAGTATACCATTAGGTAATCAAGGATAGTTGATTACGAATATGTCATCTTTTAAATCAGGTTTGCCATTTAAACAAATACGGTTTAGCTTTAGCATTATAGACTGACTTTAATTAACCATTTTTAGGGTTTCGTACGTGAAAGGTAATTAGGAACCCTATTACTAAGGCTTCGCTGTCCGTCCGTCCGTCCGTCAGTCACCAGGCTGTATCTGATGAACCGTTATAGTTAGACAGTTGAAATTTTCACAGAAGATGTATTTCTGTTGCCGCTATAACAACAAATAATAAAAACAGAAATAAATATATATTTAAGTGAGGTCCAATACAACATACGTGATTTTTTGGCTCGTTTTTGTAGACAATGGTACGGAACCCTTCGTGCGCAAGTCCGACTCGCACTTGGCCGATTATTTTTTTTCACATCTTCAAAAAATGATTCAAGCGTTAAAATGAACACTAATAATAAACTTAAAACCTGCTTTAATTTTATTAACATTACGCTACGGATTTCAAAAAACTGAAGTGGTACCCATACGAGCAGTAGTATATATCTTCTTTTATTTCATGTCTTCACCCCGGCTGCTCGACGAATTGAGTGGTCCTTTTAAAGGTCTATACTCAAAATCATTATTGTATTTTTTTAATGGCACGCTCAGGATTGGTTCGGAATTTCGGATGAGGGAGTGATTGTGACCTTGCATCCTAAGGCTCTGTTTGGAGGCTGCCACCTTTGAGCGCGACTTTGCACCGTTTCATATCGGATATAGTACCTATCTAATTTTTAGCGCAGGTTTTTAAGGTATCCTTGGTCCTCAGCATCTGCGATCTAGACGTTGATGGTGTACGCGGGCAAACATCAGTACTGACTGACTGGAAACACTTCCTTGAATACTCAATTTATGGAATCCATGGATAAGCTTCTTGGTTTATTCCCTGTTTGTAAACTGTGACCCAAACAGATTCTTTTTTTAATTTCTGACCTACCATATGAGTCGGCCTCGCACTTAACTGTTTTTATTCATTCTGTTACATATTTCAAGAATGCAAAAAGATACATTTCAGCTTCAAATCATCACTTCTGATCCGATGTTATTTAAAGCCAATCCGACGACAGTATCCTCTCATCAAGTATTCCTGCGTCTCATTGCAAACAAAACAAAGTCTTGCAGGATTTAGCAGAAATCCCGAGCACGCTATGTTATCCTGGTATTAAATCAGGCAGCTCGTGCAATATTTCACTGACATGGGTCATTTGGATCTTGTTTGTCTGCCGCCTGCACCGCGACGAAAGATATGACGACGTTAATGTCATTGCTTTGATTTAATGTTTTTGCGTCTCATGTTCTTCTGGTAATTGATTTCAATGTGAACAGTCATGCGATTACGTCTGTTTTAATTATATATTTAAGTATTTGGTTACATACTTCATTTTACAGTTAATATTTCTTTTTTTATCGTTCTAAATCGGCGTGGGAAAGCCCGCTCTATCGCTGAGCGCGCAAACATTTTTGAAGTGAAAACTTCTTTAGCGACGTTGTGCACTTTTTTTGGTATGGGTAAAAAATTATAAACTCGCGTCAGGTCACGTGTCCTGATCGTGAAAATTCGTAAGACGGATGGAGAATAGACAGCTGGCGCGGCGTAGGACAGGGAGTATCCCCCTGTCTTTCTACGGCGAGGCGAAAATGTATGCCTGCGCCTGCTGTTTCGTTTAGGCAGCGCAGGGCGCTTGCGCGAATGGTCGTGTGTGTTTATGTTACAGCGTGCCACGCGCATCCATGGATGGTGACAGCTGATGGCTCGATCGTCTGTGTAGTGGCCATACTGCTGTGTATTCGTAAAATTCGTGTTTAAGTGTTTAAAATATGGAAATTGAACAAAGTGCATCTTTGTCTTTGTAAAATACGGAAACCGTAATGCCACGCCTATTATAATTTTTATTTTTAGTATTCGCGATTATGAGTAGTACAGGGTACCATAGGTTGGATATGGAATTTTAATTCTATGACAGATTGCGATGTCAAATATACAACGTCAAAAAAGTAAATAAACAAACATTATTATTTCTTGACAATGTCAAAGACATGTCTTGTGACATATTTGAGTGTTAAGCGCGAATCGTGTGTAAAGGTTTTCACTTCTGCCGGCACTCCCGGAGTGCAACAAGTTTTTTTTTAAATCCTTAGCATTAGATATCCGTTGGCAAACTTTATTTATATTTTGATGATACCAGTGAATTAAAAATAATTTTCCGTTTAAGTTTTATTACACAGATACAAGGATATGGCTCGGTATTCAATTTAGGCACTCACGCCAAATAACAAATGTGTAGCTGTGCATAACAAATATGCCAGGAGGAGGATAACTATGCCAGGAGGAGGATAACTATGCCAGGAGGAGGATTAAAATTATTGCATTAAAATTCATTTCATCGCAGGTTTTCAGTGCAGTAGATAATCACGAGTTTTTTCTATGGCCAATGCGAAACGAAACTATTCGGTATATTGCGGAATTGTCCAACTGTGATTGGCTGAAAAATTGGCGGTTTGATTTTACGAAAGTTTATTCTCTTCATAAAAATATAAAAACATTGTCGAATATTCAAAATGACTGCAACATACACGTGATGGGTATATATGTACATACATTATTATTTATCCATACCGTATAAGGTATGGCGTAAGCAGACATTTTATAAAAATGACATCATTTAGTGTTATTTTTATCCTAACATTTCTTAAGATAACACAACACACGTCAATGGCATCTTTAACTTATCAATGCTACATTGGTGTTATTTATATGTGATCTTATTCCCGCGACTTTGTCCGCTTGGACTTTTGGAAAAAAAACAGAATCTTTTTTTATCTGTTTATGGTTTCACCTACAAGAACACAAAAATACATCCCCTATTATTCCCTTTAGGGGATGATTTTTCAAAAACGGTGAGGTTACTTTTCTCAAGAATTGGTCTATTAAATGCAAAAAGGTTTTTTAAATTTACACTTTAAGAGATTAACGCGTTCAAACATATAACAAACCATTTTTTCAGCTTTATTATATACTAGCTTTGGCCCGCGGTTCCACCCGCCCAAAATTTGGTTATCGGTGTAGCATTTGAACGGTTATTCCTCAATTATAGAAAAAAAAACCGACTCACACTTGACTTTTCAATTAGCCTATCTCCTTTCTCGGGAATGAAACTATATTCATGCCAAATTTTATCTTAGGGTCAGCTCATACCGCGATGCAACGCGGTATTTTTGCGATAGCAACACATTATGGACCTCGTTACCTAGACAAAAAAATACGCATCCCAACGTCGCGCGATGCATCTGGAGAGATCTAAGAGAGGTAGGGCACTGCAAGTACTCGCTCGAATAAGCCACCCGAACAACTAAGCAGGGCATAGCGAGTACTTGCTCGAATGAGCGGCCCGAACTGGGGAAGTACCTTACCTACAGACCTTACAGAAAACCGCGGCCATAATAACACTAACATTGAGTAGTGTTGTGTTCCTGGCGGTGAGTAAGGTTGCCAGAGCTCTTTGAGGATTCGCTGCATGGACAGCGGAGGACCGGCGGTGCTTGTTGCTGTCATACTCGGCATAGACGCGGCGTGCTGGTTCGGCGGTCAGGGAGACCTGATGAAACGGCTGACCGCTGGCCGCCCGCAGGTTGAACGGGATCCCGAACCCAGGGATCACTTAATCTCCGCCCTGGGAGGCTGATTCGCCAGCCTGTGTAAAGTATCTGAAGTGGTAGTCGTGCCGGAGAAGGAGACCGGAGTGGACCCGGCTACTACAACAGAGGGGGATCAGGGGCCCTTCCGCCCGCCGTGCCAGCAACCGTATCATCTGTGGCGAGCTTCGGCAGTCTTAGAACCGCACCCTTTGTCCTCTATGCTGTCTGTGCAGTGAATCCTCATCCTTAGACTTAGTAACTTTTTTTTATATATATTATGGCCAGAAGACAGGAAAAGAAAAGAGTTTGCACAGCGGCTACTCCATCCACATATAATGTGGATTTTTGCAACATCAGGGGTATTCACGCAAATCTTAACGCAGTCCACCACCATCTCGAAACTGCGCAGCCGACCATTCTTTTTCTAACGGAGACGCAGATATCCTGCCCGGCCGACACATCATACCTTCATTATCCCGGCTACAAACTCGAACACAATTTTATGAGTCGTGCCGGTGTATGTATGTTCGTCCGGGAGGATATCTGCTGTCGCCGCCTTCATAGCCTTGAAGACAGGGACCTGTCGATATTGTGGGTGCGCGTAGATTACGGCGGCCACACTCGTATCTATGCGTGCCTATACAGGTCTCATAGCGGTGACACGGACGTAACTCGACTCTTCACGCACCTGAGTTTGACGACTGACAAAGTTCTAGAGCAATATCCCACAGCAGAACTAGTTATTTTGGGAGACTTTAACGCCCACCATCGCGAGTGGCTCAGTTCTCGAACCAATAACTATGCTGGGATATCTGCTCATGAATTTGCTCTGACCTATGGATTCTCTCAGCTGGTGCTTTCTCCAACGAGAATACCAGATATAGAGGAACATACGAGCTCCTTACTGGACCTTCTGCTGACTACTCGTCCGGACGGGTACTCCGTCTCAGTGGATGCGCCTCTTGGCTCCTCGGACCACTGTCTCGTTCGGACTCAAGTGTCATGCACACAACCTGATCCTTCTGGGCCAACTAACTGGCGTCGTGTGTGGCACTATAAGTCGGCAGACTGGGATGGATTGCGAGAATTTTACGCATCGTACCCGTGGAGGCAGATCTGCTTTAACTCAGAAGATCCTGACGTCTGCGCAGCCGCAGTCACTGAGACAATCCTTGCTGGTATGGAATGCTATATTCCTAACCCGCGAGTAGCTGCCGGCGTCAAAAAACGACCGTGGTTTAATAGGTCTTGCAGAAAAGCTAAAATTCTTAAGCAAAATGCATATGAGGCTTGGACCACGGCTCGTTATAATAAGGATCCGAATATTTCTGAGTTAAAACGCAAATTAAATGCTGCCTCGAGGTTCAGTAAGAAAGCAACTGCCAGAGCAAAATTCCAATTCATCGGCAAAATAGGTGGGCGACTTGCGAGCTATCCTTCTGGGAGTCGTGCTTTCTGGTCGCTTGCCAAAGCTGCCGAAGGGAACTTCTGCCAGTCGTCGTTACCACCACTGCGAAAGACCGATGGTGACTTGGCCCATAGTGCTAAAGAGAAAGCCGATCTACTGGGCAGTCTCTTTGCCTCGAACTCGAATATGAACGATGAAGGCGCTGTACCACCTACTATACCGTGGTGCGGTAAGTCCATGCCGGAAATCTCCATAACGCAGCGGGAGGTCAGGCGGGCGTTGCTTTCTCTAGACGTTCATAAGTCGAGTGGGCCAGACGGTATACCAGCAGTGGTGCTTAAGCAGTGTGCTCCTGAGTTATGTCCTGTACTCACGCGCCTCTTCGCGCTTTCCTACCACACTAGGCAATTTCCGTCTACATGGAAGACTGCGAATGTGCACCCGAAGCCCAAAAAGGGCGATAGATCAGATCCATCGAATTACAGGCCTATCGCTATTACCTCTCTCCTCTCTAAGGTGATGGAGCGTGTGATCAACACACAGCTTCTAAGATACCTAGAAGTACACGATCTGGTCAGTGACCGTCAATATGGCTTTCGCCACGGTCGCTCGACTGGTGACCTTCTAGTGTATCTCACACACCGATGGGCACTAGCCATTGAGAGTCAGGGGGAGGCATTGGCATGTAGCCTGGACATAGCGAAGGCGTTCGATCGGGTCTGGCACCGCGGTCTTCTATCGAAGTTGCCATCTTACGGAGTGCCCGAGGGTTTGTGCAAATGGGTGGCTAGCTTTTTGTCCGGCAGACGCATACGAACTGTAGTTGACGGTAGTTGCTCTGATAGCATGGACATTAATGCTGGTGTCCCGCAAGGCTCTGTGCTGTCTCCTACGCTGTTTCTACTGCATATCAATGACATGTTGGACATCAACAACATACATTGCTATGCAGATGACAGTACTGGAGACACTTTTTACACGGGTCGTGCAAACATCCCTCGTTCCGTTGTGGAGGAAAACCGCGGAGAACTTGTGTCTCAAATCGAGACCACACTGTCCCAGGTCTCTGACTGGGGACGGGTAAACTTGGTCCGATTCAACCCTACAAAGACACAAGTGTGCGCGTTCACCGCTAAGAAAACTCCATTCACTGTGGTCCCACAATTCCAGAACACTCCCCTCTCCATCTCCAAGAGCATTGGGATCCTTGGTGTCCACATCTCCAGCGATGTTCAGTTCCGAGATCATTTACAAGATAAGGTAAAGCTGGCGTCCAAAAAACTTGGTGTACTCAACCGAGCGAAGCAGTACTTCACGTCGGGGCAAAGGTTGTTACTTTACAAGTCGCAAGTTCGGCCCCATATGGATTACTGCTGCCATCTCTGGGCAGGTGCACCCGGATACCAGCTTGACCCTTTTGACTCGGTTCAACGACGGGCTGTGAGAATTGTCGACGATCCCAAACTCACTTGCGGTATCGAGCCCTTAAGTCTGAGGAGAGACTTTGCCTCACTGTGTGTGTTCTACCGCTTGTACAATGGGTTGTGTTCTGAGGAATTGTTCGAAATGATGCCCACGGCTACTTTCTACCATCGCACCGCTCGCCATCGGCAGGGAATTCATTCTCACACTTTAGAACCTAAATGGTCGCGTACAGTGCGGTTTCAGAGAAACTTCCTCCCGCGAACGCTTAAGTTGTGGAATGAGCTCCCTGCCAAGGTTTTCTGCAAGGACTACAGTATGGAGTTCTTCAAGAAAGAAGTTATTAGATTTCTGAAGGGTCGGCAACGCGCAAGTGATACCCCTGGTGTTGCAAGCGTCCATAGGCTACGGTGACCGCTTACCATCAGGCGGGCCGTAAGCTTGTTTGCCACCTTAGTGGTATAAAAAAAAAAAAAAAAAAAAAAAAACATAGTTTCTTTCGCATTTATAATATTAGTATGGATAGGGATATGGTACATTCTAGCACAGTGGTTGATTGATTACCTACTAATAAAAGATCATATTGTTATCAAATTTATTTTTGTACTTAGTAAATGTGACTATTGAAAGTATGGCATAGATAGCTAATAATGGAATTGCCTTATAGATTAAATAAGAACAATTAATTTGTCGTTAAACAAAAGGCTGAAGATGGTTTCATGCAAGCGAAGTCTGTTAGGTACATAGACACCAATTTCAAACTGTAATACAGATCAGAGATTTGGAAATAAATAATTATTTTTGCCTTTTTAGTGCATCTTTTTGAAGCCGGTTGTTTTTTTTTTTTTTTGTTAAAAAGTTTTTACACACACATGGTTACTTTTCAAATCAAGTTCCAAGGATTAAATCACCGAGATGCCCATATCCATAATGCTTCTATGTTTTTAGAATTGTTTTAAGCCAATGCATGGGGTGATCGACCGTAAATTTTGGGCAGTCGCCGTATTTTTGGAAAATGTCATTTCAATTAGTTAGCTTAAAAAGATGTGTATAAGTAGGTGTTTATGTTATTAAATTTAAAATAAAATCCGCAAGTTATATTAAATACAAATGTGAAACTTTCAATGTTCATTGGATCTTAGGATGGATAATCGTTTCTCGCTATTCCGCGTTCCGTGTCAGGTATGTGCAGTTTTGGGCCAGTGAAGGAAGAATCTCTTAGTGATTAGTGGGGGTTGTGGATTAGAAAAAAAAAATTATAATAATTCGAAAGTAACTTTGTCTGTTACCTCCTTACGCTTTAACCCCGGTACCGATTAAGATAAAATTTGGCATGAAAATAGTTTGAATCCTGGGGAAGGACATAGGTTACTTGAAAATGTCAAGTTTGAGTCGGGTTTTTTTCTATAATTGAAGAGTTGCCGTTAAAATCCTACACCGATAACCGAATTTAGTTGAAACTGCGGGCAATGGCTAGTTGAGTATATACTTGAATGGGTAATTTAGTATGAAAAATAAGACTGCGGCTTTGGGTTTGTTTGTTTTGATGTAACAAATTTTTTGCAAGTTTGATACTTTTCACAATTGATAACGCCGGTTTTGCTACCTACACCTATTATTCGTGTAGCTTTGAAACGTTGCGTTATTATTGATTGCAAAACGAACGCTGACACACTACGATAATAACACGCACACACTACCATAAAAACGAAATTTGATAGAATTATACAAAACCCCCTCGAGACATGGGTCTAAAGATACATTTTTCGGTGGAAAAAGTGACAAAAACCACAAAAATATCGAAAACGTGCGATGTCTGTTACAGATAATAATAAAATATTGATATTTTTGACACCAATGCTAAACAAACGGATGACATGTGACAAAATAAGCGACAATAATGATTTTTAATCCAAAAGCGAACACACCCTTTCTAAAAAATTAAATCGATTTCTTATAATTCAAATATAAGTCGCTTAGCGCATGCTGAATACAACACATTGAGGTAATGAGCTAGGTAAATATCGTCAGATCATTACCAAAGCAAAATATAGCACCACTTTTGAGGTGAACTAATCCACATGATAATCCACAAAATAAGTCAAATTGGTTCAGAAATAGCTGAAAATCAAGTTAACTTTGCAAGAAAAAATCAAGAAACCTCCTCCTTGTGAATTTAAGGCGCATATAGCAGCTAACTAGCGCCGCCATTAGATTTCGTAGCTTTCTTGCTATATTTAGAAAGTTGAATGTAGTTTCTACATAATATCTGTGAGTTGTAGTTAGCATTTCTGCTAAAAACGGCCACTTTTAGCAAATATGCAAACTACAACTCACAGATATTATTTAGAAACAACATAAAACCTTCTAAAAATAGCTTATGACTAGCTTTATATTTGCGACATTTGGATTTTAGAAATTCGTTTTCTACGTAGAGAAAATTGAGGATATCTAATGGCGGCGCTAGAGGGGTGTAAGAGCGGCCTTAAACTACTCAGGCCGGGGACTAAATTTATTTGTTTGTAGCAACATAGCGAGCTAGTTAAATTGAGTGGCAATCATAAGTGGCATATCACATGTCACAGCCAGATGTGTTGCAGGTCATTGAACTAGTAATTAACGCAACGAAATGATCATCAGACGACCTAGTATGCATCTAAAATAATCTAAATATAAAATACTTACACAATTAAAATTTCTGAGATATACTAATCACCTTCTAATATAATTTTCTGAACAACAGAATAGTTTCCCCTCACGGAGTGTGGTCTGCTTGTGTAACACATGGATACATTCAAGTTCAAGTGCAGTCGGATTAAGGTTCTGTGCCCGGGCGAAGCATGTTGCATACAAATATCCATCGATTAGTTCGTTCGATCGATCTCCCCACCGTCAATAACGCATCCTTACGATTACTAAGGTAACGGTCCGAATAGATAGACTATTATTCATTTTACTTACCACTGACACGATTTCGAAGAACAACAAAGAAAATGTAGACAATGTGAATAAAGTCCTAATGTTTGGACTTCACGACCTAGAGAACTTAAGTACTAAAAAAAATGTTCAAAAATTTAGGGGTTGACACGAAGGTCTACCCGTGACCAAGGCTGGTGTAACCTAGCCGAAACGTCGGCAAAAAGGTATTTTGCCAAATAAAAACGCGTTTAATCTCGTTTTACTATTTTAAATTAGAAATGGAACGCGTAAATTTAAAAACTTATAAAAAAGATACAGATAGTCACTATGTTTGAGAACATAATATTAAACATATAAATGTGTCAATAATAATAAATGTTATATTACTTATGTTGTAAATTATCTGTTCGTTTAAATGAAATAAAATATAAACTTAACAATAAAAATCACACACTCATTGTATACGTAATCGGACAAATTTATAAGATATTAGCTTTTGCCCGCGGTTCGACTCGCCCTGAATTAGTTTATCGGTGTTGGATTTCAACGGAAACTCCTCAATTATAGAAAAAAAAACCGACTCACACCTGACGTTTTCAAGCAGCCTATGTCCTTCCACTTTGACTCAAACTATCTCCATGCCAAATTTAATCTTAATCGGTACAGTGACGGCTTAAGCGTGAAGAGGTAACAGACAGACAGACAGAGTTACTTTCGCATTCATAATATTAGTATGGATAACAATATTTTTACTAGCTTAATCAATATAAAAGGACTTGTAGACGTATGATAATGGTACTTTGCAGGTGTGTCAGATGAGCTATAAAAATAGAAGATACCCAACTGTTTACTATACAGTGTGTTGACATTAGTTTTAATAATACGAATTGGTTTCTATATAATAAAAATAAAATATAATTATATTGTATTATAAATAAATGATACATGATAAACATATTTCAATACCTACAACATATTCACACACTTCATTCAGGTGACCAGGGGGTACAATTTAGTAAAAAAAAAACCCGAATACGCCGAAACCAAAAGAAGAAGGGTATAATGATTTTAGCAAGTTTATGTACCTTTGTTACCGCATATCTTCTAAACTATTATGATTTGAGAAATGAGGTGTCGTTAGAAGCGTCTTCATAGAAGGGTTATTTGCCTATGCGACGTCACACTAAGTTCAGTATGGCACCCTCTAGGGGACATACAGTCCTGTATTAAAAAAACATTTATAACGTACTAGACTTTGCAATCGGCTTCGCCCCCCCTGAATTTGGTTATCGGCGTGGAACTCCTTAATTATACTAATGAAGTTTGCTATAGCAAGCTATAGCTATATCTATTGTTCTTTAAACCCGGTTATAGTTATTCCCGCGGGAACTTTTGAATTTTTCGAGATTAAAAGTAGCCTATATGCTATTTCAGAACCTAACCTATATGTATGCCAAATTTCATCCCGATGCGTCCAGTGGTTAAATAGTTATTGAGTAACATACATCTATCCAGACATACAAACTTTCACTTTTATAATATTAGTAGGACTAATTAGCTAAGAATACCATTTTTTATACCAATAAGGTGGAAAACAAGCTTCCGGTCCGCCTGATGTTGAGCGGTCACCGTAGCCTATGGACGCTTGCATCACCTGGGGCCTCACTCGCGCGTTGCCGGCCCTTTAAAAGTCTAATATATTCTTTCTTGAAGAACCCCATAATGTAGTCCTTAGAGAAAACTTTGGTAGGGAGCTCATTCCACAACCTGAGCGTTCGCGTGAGGAAGTTTCTCTGAAACCGCACTTTGCTCGACCATTTCGGTTCTAAAGTGTTATTCTGACACACTAATAACAACGTGATCTACCCAGGAGGCACCCTAGTGAGGGACATCTGTGAAGTTAACAGGCCATTTTGTCTCCAGAGCAATGAAACCAATACCAGAATTTGTTTTTTTTTGGAGTTCTATTCTAAACTTTGTAGTCGTTATATTTAAACAAAATACAGCATTGGCTATTTATGCAGTTCTTCGATAGGCCTATTCCGAAAGTTGCAGTCGTTAAAATAACCTTTGAATTCCTATACTATGTAATATATAACCTGGACTTGCAACGAATAGTATATTCAGCCGCACGCCGAATACAAAATATTCAGCCAGCTTCCTGGCCGAATAGCCGAATATTCGGCTATAGTTTTCAGCCCGCGCTGCGTGTTTTGACATGTTCAGTTTGGTGCTCATAGTACATATTAACATTTTTCGTGCTCTCTTCGTTTCGATTTGTTTACTTGAAACGTAAAATTGTGTAACTCTAATCAAATAGTAATCAATTATGGCCTCTAAACAGAACTTTTATTTTGCCGATCATCCTTCTACAACGAAAAATCTTGCCGAATAGTACCTGAATATTTGGTATACGGCAGAAAAGGATTAAATTAGATGAATAGGCCGAATACTGAATAGTAGCCGAATAAGCCGAAGGTTGCTGATTTACAAGTCGCAGGTTCGGCCCCATCTGCTGCTATGTCTGGGCGGCTGCACCCGGATACCAGCTTGTCCTTTGACTCGGTTCAGCGACGGGCTGAGAAAATTAGATTTTTGAACGGGCGCGTGCCCCTGGTGTTGCAAGCTTTCATAGGCTACGGTGACCGCTTACCATCAGGCGGACCGTAAGCTTGTTTGCTACCTTATTGGTACAAAACAAAAAAAATCGTTGCAAGCCTAATTTACACATTACCGGTCGCCGTCGGACGTGTATGTGCTCTGACCAGCTTCATGTGAAGTCTGCAGTGCACTGAGGTTATTAAACAAAATAAAGGACTACAAATTTCGGATTATCTAAGAACTGCAATAGAACTGCAAATTTATATACTATTTACAACCCCCACTCATGACCCGTTTCCGTCGAAGATGTATGTGGCCTGCTAACTAATTATATAGCTATATTAAAAAAATTAAGTTAAATTAAATTAAAAATTTCAATTTTAGGGTTGTATTGCAATATAAGTGCAAACTTCATTTCCTTGGAGAGAAAATGTCCTGTCAACTTCATAGACGTGCCTAGTGATAAAATTCACTTAGAGCAATATTTAGTATGACTTATTCGTTGACTACAAAGATTTTAGGCGCCACTCCAGTCGTTGAAAACAGTTTATGGTCAATTTTGACAGCCAATTGCAGCCAATCTCGGATATTCTTATTAGTTTCACAATTCCATACCCAATGTGGGTCTCGCGGACTTTGTATGAGTGTATCCACGAGATAGTGACGCACAGACAGATACCATTCGCTGTTCCCTACAAGGACGTATAAATTATTCATTTACTGGTTATTAATCGCGAAGGCGTAAGTTCCGAAAATAAGGCCAGTTGATAATCGAACGGTTTTTAATAAACAACTTCAAGGTTACTACTGGTGTTTATTGTTACTATGGTATTTATGTTAATTATTGAATATGACGAATTAAGTATTGATCGTGGCTTTGCTTAGTGTATGCGTTCACTGCGGTAAAATCCGGTGCGTTTTTTTTCCGCAAAATCTGTGAAGAATGAACTACAGGGGTCGCGCGCGCACTGCGGAAAATAACCGCATGCGGATTTATATTCTGTAGTCTGCTACAGATTTTGTACGGTGCGGATCCGTTTAGAAATGTTGCATCATATAGGTTCATATGAAACCTCGCGCACTGCAAAAAAAAAATCGCAAATCTCGTCAGTCAGTAGTGCTTGGACCATGGGAAGAAATGACGTCGCCTCGCTCTACATGTAGATATTTTTGGTACGTTAATGCTAGACAGTAGGTACTAGGTATTCTATAGCTATGTAACTTGCAAAAGTAAGTATCCAACTATAAAAAGGCGTAAGTTATCATTTCAACGTGTTGGATTGTTTGAAAGGTTGGTACCTGGTGCTTACGTTTTTATAGCGATGATATTACATATCTAGGTAATTCTAAACTGATTTCGGTATTTTTAGGGTTCTGTAGCCAAAGAAAGAACCCATTTGTTTGCGAGTATGCAAGATTACAGACGACCAAGTTAAACATATTTTGCCTTGACTGTTATTTCATGGTCCTGCTTCTTCTAAGAATCATGGCGTACGAATGGAAAAACTTGCGGAAATTGTAACGCAGTTCGCGTACCAAATGTATTGCAGATTTTTGTCGTTGCGATTTTAAAAACGCACCACAACTCGCCGCACCGCAGTGTGCACTTACCTTTATACAAATTTGACGATTGTCTAAACGCGATAGTTTCAGAAATCGAAAGAATCTGTTAATTACTGTAAGTTTTTTTATACCACTAAGGTGGCAAACTAGCACACGGTCCTATCTATGACATTCTTTGCATCAAAGTAACTTCTCAAACTGTTTTACTATAATTTAATTACAATAAAATGTAACTGGATTCAGCGCGTCGTTTTTAAATAGTGCAATGTGGAACGCAATTTAAAAACTTTTAGTGATACAGTTTTAGTGTCCCGTATCCAAAGGATAGAGGGGACCTTATAACCAACCGTACGGTGTATGTCTGTCTATCTGACCTCTAAAGGGCTTTGTCTTTAAAACTATATTTTTATATTTTATATATAAAGATTTATCAGGCTGAAATTTCTACAAATTAATAATAATTATTATTTTGGATATATTACTAAGTAAAGCTTGTATTATGAAAACTGGAGAACAAATACAAATACTTATATACTTTTTATTGACAAACAAATTTTTATCACATCAATATTTGTCTAGTGCGGGAATCGAACACACACCCTCTGCACAGCAGCCGGCCACACTATCAACTAGGCTGCAAAGGAATCGATCTATCATAAATTAAGTGTTATTTATGGCAGATTTATTGACAATTAAAATAAAAAAACCGGCCAACTGCGAGTTGGACTCACGCACCGAGGGTTCCGTACCGTACGCTCACATTTTACCACTTTGGAAGTGTCTCTCGCGCAAACTATTCAATTTAGAAAAAAATGATATTAGAAACCTCAACATCATTTTTGATGACCTATTCTGTTTCCATAGGATACACCACACGTCCCATACGTGAAAAAATTTTAGAGTTTCAGTTCTAAGTATTTTTTTATTACCCACAAAATTTATTGTTTTTTTTCTATTTTTATGTGAAAATCCTAATGCGGTTCACAGAATACATCTACTTACCAAGTTTCAACAGTATTGTTTCGGAAAAATGTTGCTCTGACATACGGACGGACAGACAGACAGACATGACGAATCTATTCCGTTTTGCCATTTCGCTACGGAACCCTAAAAACCGAAAAGTAACATAGAAAAAAACATTTTTTTGTAATGTTTTTTGGTTTTGCTTCGTTCCGCGTTGTGAAAACAGATGAAAACACAAGGCACAAACTTTAGAGTGACAGTTTTTGAAACTGAAGTAAAACATAAATTTATTACAAAAGGTTCACTTGTTTTGTAAACAATATACGCTCTATACTTTATAAAGCAAAATAATTTCCGACTCTTATGTGTTAGGCATTGTATCGATTTTTTTGCAAAAGATTTAGTATTGTGTGGTGGTACGGAACCCTTATTGCGCGAGTTCGGCACGCTCTTGTTCAGTTTTCGGTGCTATGAAATTGCATTTAGAATAATAAATTGTTCCTATTTTTTTAATTTGCTGTAAAATGCTTTCGCTGTCAAATTATGCAATACCGAATGTTGCCAATCGTCTGAGACACTACTTTATATGGCAACATTATTTACCACCACGCGCTACGATACGTAGGCGCAGTGGAGGCGGTGTGACCATTGCCAAATAGGTGTAGGTTCGGCTCCTGGCTGATGTCACCCGACGAACGCACTCGACTTGTACTGTGACAATATTAATTCAATTATTATTAATGTGTTTCGGTCCTCGCGGTGTTGCGACAAGATTGTCGATCGCGTTGACAGAATGTTTGATTTTATTATGGTTTTATGATGTAATCCTAAGGCCGGAAGAAAGAAAAACAAATTATTTATGTTTTAGGTTTACGAAAATTAATGATACCTATGAAATAAATTTATGGCATCATAATATTTTTTTAACAGACTTCAAAAAAAAAGGAGGGCGTTGCCGACCCTTTAAAAATTTAATAACTTCTTGAAGAACCTCATACTCCAGTCCTTAGAGAAAACCTTGGCAGGGAGCTTATTCCGCAACCTAAGCGTTTGCGGTAGGAAGTTTTTCTAAAACCGCACTGTACGTGACCATTTAGAATCCATGGCGAGCGGTGCGATGGTAGAAAGTAGCCGTGCGAGTGCATAATTTCGAACAATCCCTTAAAACACATCCCATTATACAAACGTCTACCGCACACACACAGGGAGGCAAAGTCTCTCCCCAGACTTAAGGGTTCGATAATTTTTAACAAAAACAAGAACCGACTTCAAAAAGATGCACTAAAAGGTAAAAATAATAATTTTGAAAAAAATCTGATCAAAATTACAGTTTGAAGTTGGTGTCGTGCAAGGTCTCTTATTTTTTTATTTTTACTGAAAAAGTAATTTAATTGGCAATTATGAATAATTTTCACCATATAAATTTTTTCTTACTAAGTGCTGACCGAGGTTGAAGATTTTTAGTTCTTGACTTGACTTCATGAAACATTTAACAATTGAAATGAAAACAAAACCAAATTTTTCGCACACACACATTATATTATGTATATGAAATAAAAACTCACCAGAATTGTTCTGGATAAAAACCTACGATAATTAGTCTGAATAAAAAATTACAAAAATTGTTCTGGATTAAAACTTATGAAAATTTTTCTGAATAAAATCTGGGATAGATCAGGGAAAGATAGACTTATCGTTGCTGTGCTGCACATATTTGCATTCAGTATATCTCAAAGTATGTTAAATAAAATAAAAAAAATAGAGACATTTTTTCTTTAGCGTCTATGACTGCAAAACACGTACCGTTATACCACAGGATCTTACGGGTTTTATGCTGTTGAAGCAAATCGATCCATATAAGGGCATCAGCTAATTTGACGGCAAGTCGGACGTCTTGTCAAAGCGGCCTACATAAATAGAAATTATATCCGTCCGTCTTGAAAAACACTAGAGCATGACTTTGAATGCGTATTTTTTGCATTGTTATAAAATGAATATTTATTCAGGATAATATAAGCTGAGTTCTTGTTCCTAATTTGTGGGTAGATCAGGTGCTCAGGGTAAACGTGTTAATTGCATAAAGCCCTTTGTTCCACGCCCAGACAAAATCAACTTCAGACAATTTGTGTGGGTTTCTTTACTATATACTTATTTTGCAAGAGGAAATGGGCACAAGAATAAGTAATTTCATCTATGGGCCTTAATTGTTGAGTTTCATATGCACAAAAAGAATTTTACTCGCAATTTAGGCTGAATTAGATCACTTAAGGCACTGATAGCGCTTGCGAACTTAAACCTTTTGCGAATTTTTTACTTAGCTCCGTGGCTTAGTGGGTAATGACCAGACTGCTGAATCGAGGGGCGTGATTTCGATACCAGCACAAGACAAACATTTATTATTTGTGCTTTGTCTTAACCCTGGCTTTTTTCTATGTTTATTATGAATTTATTTACAAAAAAAAAGTATATATACCTATGTTCTTGTCCGTCGTTTGGTATCCATAACACAAGCTTTGCTTACTTTGAGACCAGACGGCACTGTTTGTAATGTCTAAAAATATTTACTATTATTTTGTACCGATCTGCGAATTAGGCGTAGACTGAATATTTGTTTTTGTTATTACCGTATCCTACTAATAGGTATCATATAATCGTACTTTACGTAATAGCAAAATTCAAACATGATACGGATCTCGGTGTGAATTACACGCGATGTTTATCACTTATACTGATATTTAATTGGCAAATCAGCGATTTTGAAACGCTTAGACAAATCTGATTAACGTATGTCTTTTTGTTTGTTTTTCATCAATGATTACTATTTGACTATTGCAATAACTAATATAAAATACATACATTTAAAGACTAGTCTTTTTGTTATAGACCAGTGGCGCCCATACTTTTTTCTATGCAGATCTTCCTACCAAAAATTTATGACTGAGAGATCGACGCTTTAACCTAAAAAACTCTTTTTTTAGTAAATAAAACTTCTTGATTGAATGAAAACGTTTAAATTTGTGTTTAATAGTCATTTGTAATAAAACAAAATTAAATCAACGTGATTTTGGTGCATAACATTGGTGGTCTTCCGCAAAATTTTCGAATTCGGGAATGCAGGCTGTATATATATATATATAAATGTAACATGCAACATCTAACACTGAAAACCTGCGGGGCTTTTTTCAGTTGTTTCCCAGGGACCTTAACTGCTTTCTAAACAATAGTGATGCCATTGATATTATTTTATTTGCAGAAATTATTTTTTTTGCTCAAACAATATACGGCGGTCGACCTCAAAAACTTTTGAGATCGACCCTTTGGGCACCTCTGTTATAGACGGTAAGCAAAACACTTTTTTTGAAAATAGGTAGAAACGCATTAAAAATAATACATTTTAGCCTTTTTGCTTACCGCCATAAAATCATAGAACTGAATCGTTTAAATAAAATCTAATTTATAAGCCACGTACTCTACGAACCGATAACCGATAAGGAAGAAGGGTTCTTAAATGGCAACCACAAATATTTTTTATCACTAGGTAAGGTAGCAAATAAGCCACGGACCACCTGATGGTAAGCGTTCACCGCAGCCTATGGACGCTTGCTTCATCAGGGGCATCACTCGTGCGTTGCATACTCTTTAAAAATCTAACTTCTTTCGTGAAAAACCCCATTTTGTAGTCCTTAGAAAAAGTGTGAGAATGAATTCCCTGACGATAGTGAGAAGATGGTAAAAAGAAGCCGTGGGCATCGTTACAAACAATTCCTCAGAACACATGCCATTATACAAGTTGAAGAACACCCACAGGGAGTAAAACTCTCTTTCGGCTTATGAGTTTGGGATCGGCGATGATTCTCTTAGCACGTCGTTAAACCGAGTCAAAAGGGCCAAGCTAGTACCCGGCCAGAAATGGCAGCAATACTCCATATGAGTACGGATTGAAAAACGCAGCATGCCCGTTGGGAAGACATAAGGGGGAACCTACGACCAACAATGGGTGTCTTCCGGCTAAGACAATGATGACGTCGACGATGTTTTGTGTGTAAATAAACCAAAGCGAAAAGGATCTATGACTAGGCGCGGAATAAATCTATTAATCATTATTAGCAAATTAAAAGCCAAAGTACTGATTGCAAGTTTGAGGGGGAAAATGGAAGAAATTATATGGGATGTGCAAGCAAGGTTCAGAAAAAGAATATTTATAGGCTTTTACTAGTGGCTCCACTAGAATTTATTAGCGTGGGGATTCATACGACTATCTTCGTGATTATATTAATTTATACTATTATTATACTAGCAAGCTTTAGCTATAGTACATTTAAGTGGATTCCAGTGTGACTTTTAAATTTTTAGGGATAAAAAGCTGCCTTTGCAAAATTTCAGCACAGTAGCAGTTCTTCAGTCAGCTTCGTGGCTCAGTGGTGCAGAGCAGACTAAAAACAAACTTTCACATTTATTATATTAGTATGAAAGTCAATTTCCAAACATTGGAATATGTTAAGGTGTTTTGGGCATGTTAAGAGGATAAATGAAAGATAATTGAGATTTCGAAAAGAAAATTCGTACGAAATCAATGTATGAGGCAATAGTAAATTATAAGGTCTATAGATTTTCTGATAACCTACTAGTAAATATCAGAAAAGGTGAGGTCAAGAGAATATACGAGGAACCATCGAACGTCTATGAAAGCATTAATATGAGAGAATTAAGAAAAAGTAGTGTGCCAGACTGTTTGTGTTTCTAAGAGTTGCACTTGTTTGTATCGGATATTAGAACCAGCTTGATCCCTGCCCGGACAGACTAATATTTGGATTTGAATGAAGTGAAAATACTAAGCAAACTTGATTTTAGAATATTTTTTATTTTATAAAGTGTATCTTGTTGGTAGGTCTCAGTTTTAACCATCAATATGTAAAAACGTTTTGACACTGCTAAATTTAATAGATAAGTATTAAGAATCTTGTATTATGTATTATTTTAAATCACTATTCAATTATTTGAATATTTAGCAGATATTGTATTCATATTATTTGAACGAATATTGCAAGCCCCATTAATATCCTATCCTTCTTCCGAATTTATTATATTTTAAATTTTCCTTCTTATATTATAAATGTAAACATTTGATAAATTGATGGTTTGTTGGTTACTTAATCACGACGTGAAAACCATAGTACAATTTTGTTCGTAAAAAACGAATATTTGTAAACCCCGGGGTTTGGGTGAGAATCTGCATGCCTACTACGTGACTGAAGTCGGGTGCGCTTTGACGTCATCATGCATTATGTTCGAAGGTTATCTGCAAAATATACCTGAAGTGATCTGTAACAAATGATTATAAAATTTGCCATATATTGATTAGGAATAGAATTTGAATCGTAGTTATCGCACGATTATCTCTCGTGTGACGAGTGAGTTTAATGTTCCTACGTTTTGATAACGGATTTTCATATCATAAAGAAAAGTCTTTAGGCTCTCCCTACTCATTTTGGGAAATACCGAAATGTATATCAATGCTTTCATTTACTCTTGATGGTTTTGTTACATGACAAGTACATTTAGTTAAGTTATCGACCTCGCCTTTTCCGAACGGATTAATGTTGATTATTAAAACTATAACATTCAGTAATTAAAATTTGGAAGCAGCTCACACTGAGACGCGACAGGAAGCGACTTGAAGATCCCAACGTCGCGCGACGCATCTGCAAGCCGCTTCATGTCGCGTCGCGTCTCGGTATGAGCTGACCCTTACGCTACCAGTGTATTTTCTAAATGTTTGGCACCTCTTCAAGCGAAGATAGAATGATAATCATTGAACGTGTTATTGGGTGATAAAATAGACGTGGCGATGTGATAAGACAATGACAAGCGATAAGGTTTATGCTAGACTTGTTGGCCCTTTAGGTAGAAAAGTAAAGCGCCCACCTGTTAAGTAATAATTGGCACATTAACCTGTAATTTGTTCTTATAAATACTTGGTATTGATATACCAGAAAATGAGGCAAATACCTCGCCTGAAAACCCTTCTGTTGTAACTCGTACTATGATCTAATATGTCAACTTGTTTTTTTTTTGTCAGAAATCAAAGACCATTCCTATTAATCTATGGTTTCTTTTAAAGATATAATATACACTTCTCACTGCCTAATGTAAGATACACATCGTCCTATGTATCTGCTAAAGGGATGGTTAAGGCTTTACTTCTAAATGATCTCTGAATTAGATGTCACTAAAGATGTCAACATCGAGTATCCCAATATTATTGGTGATGGTGAAAGATGTGTTCTGAAATTTCAGAACCCCAGTAAATTGAGTTTTCTTAGCACAAACGAGCTGACTTATTGGTTTGGATCGGACCAAGTTTTTTCGTCCCTAGTCAGTCAGAAACCTTGATAAAATTGTGACACAGTTTCCCGTGGCTTTACGAAATAGTTTATGCCACCACATATACACCATGTCGATCGACAACATAATGATCACTTTAAAGTATGGTTTTGAAGAGTCTGTTAAGTTGTATTTTATAATTTTCTTGTGCAAACTAATATATTGAAGCTAACGTTTTCGGTACTGCTTGTATAAATTTATCTGTATCTAATCTAAAGCAAAATGAAATAGGTTCCCACGGAAACGAAGCAGCGGGTGTTTGCTAGTGTAATTTAAATGAGTACTAATTACAAAGAACTATATCACCTAATCATTATGAGAGTGGACCCCCGATGTGATGGACAATAGCTCGTTTAAGTACTCTACTCACCTAACTGAGTTCTACTTCACTATTCTTTCAGTAGTAGAGTAGTAGAACCAAGCTTTGTAACGCTATTATCAGTTTCAGCATAATCTTAATATGACCAAAGATATAAAATATAAAAAAATACACGCCGCGGGTTAAATCTTAATAAATTTTTTTTAGCAAAAACAAGAACCGACTTTAAAAAGATGCACTAAAAAGATAAAAATAATAATTTAAAAAAAAAAACTGATTTAGATCAGAAATTCCTTCAGTTTTAAGTTTATTTCGTCATATTTTTATAAGTTACTCGGACTGAATTTAAGAGGTACCCTTATGCTGGTTGTTAGGTAACATATGACAAAATACGTCTTCCCTAAATCAATTATTTCGGAAAACTGGAAGTCGTTTATAAACTAATTTTAGGCAGTAAACCCAACTTCCTATGCCATGCCATAAAACACAACACAAGCTGAAGTTCATCTGCTTCGCTTGAAAGTAAAGTAATCCTTAACTTTAAGTGTCAAGGACGAAAACAGTTTGTGATTGTGCTTTAACTTCTATTAGGAAATAGAGGTGTGTTCATGCGAATCGTGAAATACCTACAGCATAGGTGTGCTTAAGCTGCGTTCGCAAATAGAAACCAGAGTGAATGAACCTCCATGTTGATTGAAAACCCGCCCGCTCCGCCAGGACTAAAATTCCCCGAAGTAATGTTGAAAGTAGGTACCGCTATTTCCTATAACATCTGCTTATAACCGTATGATAAACACTCCTGAGAATATTCTAAGTGATTTAGTATCCCTTTTGACGTAGAACGTAGGTGGTGCTGGGGTTTATATAGTTTATAGATCGATAGACTGCCTACATACTTTAAAATAAGGAAGTAGACACCATTATAACTATATTTCGCATATTAAATGTATATCGAAATTTATACATACATTCAAATGTATTATTAAATAAATAATAAATATTTTGGACATTACACACAACACCAAAGTAAGCAAATCTTGTGTTATGGGTACCAGACAACGGATACAAATACATAAATATTACTTATTTTTTTTGTAAATACATACTTATTATACATAAGTACATCCATTTTTTTTTTCTAGCTACTGTCTACTGTTGTTGGCCGCAGATGGCCTTTACAACTACACGGACTCAAGACAAAAATAAATGTCTATATTATTAACCGACTTCCAATAAGGAGTAGGTCCTCAATTCGTCGGAGACTTTTTTTTTTATGTATGTTACCCGATTTCTCGAAGACGCCTGGACCGATTTGAGAAATGCTTTTTTTTTATTTAAAAAGGTTATACTTTCCACGTGGTCCCATATTATTATAGTGAATTTAAAACTAAAACTTTTGGAGAAAAAAAAATTATTAATGTTAATTTGGAAGTGGTGAAGCGCCTTTTATGATTGTATAAAACTTTGTTACGAGTATGAATGTTTTTAGTGTACAAGAATAAAAAAAAGCAATTCGTCACACGAAAGAAAAAAAAATAAAAACTTTTTAACAAAAAAACAACCGCCTTCAAAAAGATGCACTAAAAAGGAAAAAATAATTACTAATTTCCAAAAATCTGATCTGAATTACAGTTTGAAGTTGGTGACTATGTACCTATGTAACAGTTTATAACACACTTTGCTTGCATGACACCAATTACAAACTGTAATTCAGATCAGATTTTTGGAAATTAGTAATTATTTTTACCTTTTTAGTGCATCTTTTTGAAGCCGGTTGTTTTTTTTGTTAAAATGTTTTTATGACATAAATAATTGTCCAGTAGCTGGCCACAATACCGATTACTGGGCTGCGAGGGAGTTAACTTCTTGAAGGTGTATCCGAACATAATTTTTGCATATACCAACTGTTATCATAAAGCGCTATAAACCATAGTCGCAAAAAGCATGAAAAGCTTGTGAATTCGGTATAATAAACAAATTCTCGAATTAATTAATTAATTGCATGAAATGAACAAAAACTTTAGTAACTTCATAATTTACAGACTAATTTCATAGAGTTTCATAGTAATTTCATGATGTGCTTAAGTGTGCATTTTGTGACAACGATTTTTGGTAATAATAACATATTTTAGGCTATAAAAAGCTATTAATAAATTTGTAATGGATATTTAATACACCGTAGGTTGTATGGTAATAAAATGATTCGGATTGACCTTAAATGAAATTGCAAAACTTACGACAGCAACGGTGCGTGGTGGCGAAAGTGTAGCAGATTAGCGGGACTAGGTTCGGTGCCCAGTATGCTAATGTTGAAAATTTATACTCGGCTTACGTTTGATTTGTAGCTCGTGCATTAGTTATACTGTGCAACCGTAGCAGGCTAACAATGCGGAATAGAATATATCTTAAGATATTACTGACGGCAAGTGAATCGATCATTTTTAAAACAACATAAGTCCAAAAGATATTTTTTTGCGGAATTAAAATAAAAATTGTTAAAAATAGATCTGTTTTGTAAATATTAAGAATTTGATAGCTTTATAAGAAGTACAAGATGGATGGCACCTAAGTTGTTTGTATGCAAAAGGATGCGTTTTCATATGAAGTGTATTCGAATAAAAACAAATGAAATTTGAATTTTTGTCACTTAGGTACCGTTTTTTTTTTGTAATGACCGATGGATTGATCTGTAAAGTGAGCAAATTTACTGAAATAATCATTGAAAAATAATAGTCAATTCCATAATATCGTACTTGATTTTGATTTTTTTACTAAGGTGCAAAATATATGTATAAAATATAATAAGTAGCCAATGTGTCAATCCAGGGAATCAGCTACCTCTATACCAATTTTCATAAAAATTGCTCCAGCCATTTGAGCATGAAGAAGTAACAAACAAACATACTCGATATAGATTGCGTTTAATATGCGCTTAAGTTTAATAAATAGCAATGTACCTATGATTATATAATAACGCGTTTCGAGATTAAAGGTTCTTTAAAAAGAATAGTGGTTTTCACGATTAGTAAATATTTAAAATCGATTAAGTTGTTTATAAAAAAAAATCAAAAAATGTTGTACACAATTAAAAAACGAGGAATTTATTTTTGCAACTAATGATGACAAAAGTTTAGGAAGGCCTTCTTTAGCCGGTGTATAAAAAGAAGTAATAAATTAAATATCCTGCTGCATTCCATGGTATTGATTAGATGTTAATTAGAAGTGGCTACCAGCTTCCTGACTAATCACCGGGTGACTAAACAGCCAACACCTACGAGCTCGTTGCTTGCTAATTGTTTGCAACACCGTTAAGGCATGGCTTTAGTCATTTTGCATTGGCGTAATCGCTACATTTTGAGAAAATATACTTGTTATGAAGTTTTAGTGCGTGTTCGTCCCACTCCATATCTTAGTTCGGCAACTTTTCCTATCTACGTCGTCTTAGTGGTGTCTTAGCAATTGATACCTACACATCGGAATTAGGGGTAGACTAAGAAGATAAATAGATTTTATTAATTTATACTATTAAGTGGCAAACAAGCTTCCGGTCCGCCTGATGGTAAGCGGTCACCGCATCCTATGGACGCTTGCAACATCCGGGACATCACTCGCGCGTTCCTGACCCTTCGAAATATCGGTACCGGAGAACCGGGAAATTTGGAACTTTTTCGGTAGTCCAAACAGTTCATTGTTTAGAATACAAATCAATGGGACCACAAGTAAACACAGATGGTGGTAAATACAAATCAATGGGACCACAAGTAAACACAGATGGTGGTAAATACAAATCAATGGGACCACAAGTAAACACAGATGGTGGTAAATACAAATCAATGGGACCACAAGTAAACACAGATGGTGGTAAATACAAATCAATGGGACCACAAGTAAACACAGATGGTTGTAAATACAAATCAATGGGACCACAAGTAAACACAGATGGTGGTAAATACAAATCAATGGGACCACAAGTAAATACAGATGGTGGTAAATACAAATCAATGGAACCACAAGTAAACACAGATGGTGGTAAATACAAATCAATGGGACCACAAGTAAACACAGATGGTGGTAAATACAAATCAATGGGACCACAAGTAAACACAGATGGTGGTAAATACAATCAATGGGACCACAAGTAAACACAGATGGTGGTAAATACAAATCAATGAGACCACAAGTAAACACAGATGGTGGTAAATACAAATCAATGGGACCACAAGTAAACACAGATGGTGGTAAATACAGATAAAATAATTGAAGTCCGATTTGTGCATTTCAGTCATTATGCGTAGGTATTGGTTGGTGTGCGTTTTGGTCGTTTTGTGTTGTATTGGTTGGTGTGCGTTTTGGTCGTTTTGTGTTTTTAGTCCTTATATATTTATTGAAGTAGTTTTATTGGAGTTGCTTGAGTGTGTCATGCTCTCTCAAAGTGTCTCTGCGGTGGTGGCGTGTGTGTCGGGTCGTTACGTTCCCTAAAACATGGTTGAGCGAAGCGATGGCTGATTCATGTGTCATACTCGTGAACGGGTGCCGCCTGTGGAGGCTGGTCTGCTCTTGCAAACTTCTTGGTATTCTTAGTATTTAGTCTTACTTTTTTGTTTTGTTTATTAATACTGTAAGACATTGATTATTTCTGAATACATAAACTGTCTTTTGTTTATATTAGATACTTTTTTATGTTGTGCTTGTGCTTTATATTTCATGTTTTTTTATGTTTGTAATGGAAAGTGTCCTTTTATGATAGGGAGGGCATTTTCCAATATTTTAATTGGACGCTGTAAAAGAAAGGGAGAAAAGAAATGCCCTTGCTGAGTTTCTTGACGGTTCTTCTCAGTACAAGGTCTCCCGCCCTGTAGACTTACGAACCGATGGCGTAGTGACATTCATAAGTGCTCAATTATTGTAGCCTAATCTGAATAAAATTATATTGAATATTGAAGCTAAGCCACAAGATATTGATAATTTTCTGGACAAAGCGTATTTAAATAAGTGCGAGTCGGACTGATTACCATTATTTATAAAAACGGCACAAATATCACGTTTCTTAAATATTTGTTTTAGTTTAATTTAATTATATTTATTTTTAAAGTGACTATATAACTAAATACTCTGTGAATATTTAAAGCGTCTACCTGTTGCCGTTATCAATATCGAGCAAAAATGAGCAAAAAAAATCACGTTTGTTGTATGGGAGCTCCCTTAAATATTTATTTTATTCTATTTTTTTAGTATTTGTTATAGCGGCAACAGAAATACATCTTCTGTGAAAATTTTAACTGTCTTGCTATCACGGTTCATGAGATACAGCCTGATGACAGACGGACGGCTTATTACCCTTTAGGTACGGAACCCAAAAAAAAAACAAAAAATACAATAAACCAACCAATAAAATAAAACGTTATTATAGATAACTTCGTGCGCGAGTCCGACTCGCACTTGGCCGATTTTTATGAACAATATTTAATTTTACGCGACGTCATACACGATGACACACTAGGACAAAGCCGAAATAAGATCAGTAGCTTCGGAGCTACACGGGAAAAATTAACACGCTAATCTACAGAGACTGCTAAAATCATAATCCTTCGTAGAATAGTCGGATAAAAAGATACAGCTCTGTGTCAGAAAGACACATGTCGTATGCTTGGGCCCAGAGTAATTGGGTACGGAACTCTTAAAGGGATACGTAATACATAATAGTTTGTACTAAATTACAGTTTATCAATTCAATTTGTGAGTCAGTTCAATTTAGTTGAGTCAGTTCAATTTAGTTGTCATCTGAGAAGTTCTGGTGAAGAGTATGACATCATGTGCCCACTTTGCGGTCGTCTGGTGGCGCTGCGGCGGCACCCTGTCAACAGAATCGAAGATACCTATTTAAGGAAAAATATATTTAAATGTGACCTACATGTTTATTTAGTCCTTGGTGTGGTAATTGTGGTTGGATGTAGTTCTTAGTAATTATTTTTTGAAATTGATGTTACTATAGTGGCGTTTTGTTTACCGACATAATGTACATTATGCGCTTAATGTCAATAATCTAACCAAAGAGAATAAGCCAAAATTTGTACAGTGTGTTGTACAGAATTTAAATCTTTTTGACTTGACTGGATTATGACATTAAACGCATTGAAGCAGTGAACAGAACGCACCTTATCTATGTTAACTGTAAATATTATAAAACTGTCTGTCCTTATTCCTAACTAATGCATAAAAACGAAAGTCTATCTGTCTGTTTGTTTTACCTACACGTCGCGTCGTAGCCCCGCTATGGGTTTACCTGAATTTTCACACAAATATCCCGAAAACCTTGGTTTTAACAGGAATACAATATAAGATACCTTTATCAACGACCTGCTAAATAACTAAGTACACCAAAGTTATTGTAATTTTATCATTTGTTTTACATGTCATTACAAGTAGGTTTAAAATATTGCGAAAATCATAAATTTACCGTTTCAAACAACACCCTTGGTAGGACCAAATAAAATGGCAAGGATACAGTTGGACATATTAGGGTACTGTTTTATTTGGCGGGGAGGAAGGGGACGGGCGGCGTCGATATATTTACAAAAGTTCCATATAGGTTCCATGTAGTTTGTAGGAATAATAAAATTAAAACCTAACAGTTTTTTTTTGTATTGTTTTAGGTACAAGCTGAGAGAGCGCGCTTAGAAAATTTGACAGTAACTAAACAAGAATGAGTGATTGGATTTTTGGAGGCTCGGCATGACACAAATTACAGATTGCAACCAACTACAGTAAAAATGTCGTGTTGCCAACAATAAAAAAAAATCCGGCCAAGTGCGAGTCAGATTCGCGCACCAAGGGTTCCGTAACAGGTAAACTGTATTGAGGGACAAACTTAACTTTGCCGTTGGACGTCTGTTGTCTCAATACATCGACGTAGGTCGCGGTTAGTTTACTAACTGCAAATAAGTTTATAATCACGAAACAAATTTTTTTTGTGATGTATCAACAAATTTAAGGTTTTCAGAATTATTTGTATTTTCCTACTACATGGCATTGCTTCTTGCCAAATGTCATGATTCTAGATCAACGGGAAGTACGCCAGAGGTTTTGATTTGTTTCTGTCACAATATGCGACAAAAATGTTAATATTTTGGGTACATTTTTTATTGCATTTACTTAGAAGCTTGATATTTTTACAACTTTAAGTTACCGTAGACTTTAGTATTTGATATTAATTTCAACTTGGTACCTTCACGAGTTCTTGAGTAAAAGGGTCTTGACAGACAGACCGATAAACTTTGTTTTTAATGTGCTACAACTACAAATTACCAATTTTTGGATTATATTATTGTATTGAATATGTATCATCAAAGTTATTTAAAAAAGGATCAGTAGGTCACAAGTTTATAAAACCGCCACCGTCTCTGTAGGTACCAATTCCGATGAAATCTTTCAGAATGTTTTGGTGTTATGTAAACCCACCTTTAGTTTCCTAATAAAATTAGGAATTTTATGGGTAGCTCACCATAAAGCGAACTGAGGAATGAAATTTTTATTTCATACACCCCATTGTTTGGGGTTTCAATGGATATTCAAAAATAAGATAAGTAATTTGTCATCCTAAGGTAATTAATATAGCTATTTAGGGTTCCTAAATAGAAACTTTTTTCTTTAAGACATCTTAAACTATCCCGAGTTATTAACTATTCAAAGTTGAAAAATGTGTGTTCCCCTCCGTTAAATTTTCAAACCGCGTATTTTAATATAATTAAAAAAAAACACGAGCTTAGTAAATACATGTAGTCTCAATTAAAACTATTTTGAATTAAATCGGTTTACCAATTTTTCAAAAATTCGCATTAATTTTCGTTTTGCGGAACCGTAACTTAATGTGTGTACAAGTACGACACATACTTCGCTGGTTTTTTATACCCAGGTTAGTATAGCGGATCACCCAGACAACAATCCATTTTCCAAGTTTACGAGGTGCGTCCGAGCGTAGATGGATACTGGTGTCAAAACCGCTCCACTTCTATGTGATTTATTTACTTAAACAGTAGTTTCTTACCGAGAAACGGAAACATTTATTCTACCTCATCACAAGTGTTGGTAAAGTTTTGTTAAGTTGTTGTATGTATTGTATTTATCTTTACTGCTTTAATCCCCGGAAGGGGTAACCAGGGGCTGGATACACACTTTATAATTCGTAATTTATTTTTTGACGAACTTAAGTTACTTAGGATTGGCTGGTGGTATAGATAAGAAAATATTATAGTTCATTATTATAATGATAATAATTTTAAAACGGGTGTTTTAAAATTGAACACAACCAAGGTCCTGATTCAAATTGAAAAATCTCAATTTTTAAAAAAAACGCCTACATTAAACTATCTTTCTAATGTGTGATACATTGTGGCATGAAAAATTGAAAAAAAAGTGATATGTAGATATTTTACCATTATGTTTATCAAACAGAAGATTTGGAGTCAGCTGCAGTTAGAGAGATTAAACCAGGTGTACCAAAAGGAAGTGTCCTAGGTCTGGTTTTATATCTACTTCGTACCTCCAACATGCTAAAATTGGTTAACATTACTATTGTTACCATAAACCTTTGCCAATCAATACTAATATTATAAATGCTAAAGTTTAGATGGACGGATTTTTGTTACTCAATCACGCCACAACGGCTAAACGGAGCATCCAATAGTAAAACGGGATTAAACAATGGATTAAACGCGTTTTTATTTGGCACAATACCTTTTTCCCGATTAGAAATGGAACGCGTAAATTTAAAAACTTATACCTAGTAACATAATGAAGTATACCAATAAAAGCTTAAAACTCCCGATTTGCACTTGGCTCATACACTTTTAAACTTGATTACAATAAAAAATGGTATAAAATACTTATATTTTATCTATGTTATGTTTACCAGAAGACTTCTTACACATAGTGTTTATTGTTAAAAGTTGTTATGGTTTTAGCACTATTTTTAGCATTATTACTGAGTGATGTTATATTTTATTAAATTTGGATTTTTTATTTAATCAAATTTGATTTTCTGTTCTATGCAAATACTTTAACAGAATCAAATTCGTTTACTCGTTTTTGCCCCAACAATGCGCTGTTGATCGACTATTTCTGTCGAACATTCTAAGTTCAGTAAAATCTCAAAAACGTGAGTTTAAAATTGGCATACAAGTTATTATATACAAATAAAAAAATTAAGGTACACTGAATGCGGCAGTAAAATTGTTTAAAAATTTATAGCCATTTTAGAGTTATATATCCTCCAAAAAACGCCAAATTTTGGTCTTTAAGACTATAAGGCCTCAGCTTAAGGGTTGTGGAATGAGCTCCCTGCCAAGGTTTTCTCTAAGGACGGTAACGACAGTATGGGGTTCTCAAGAAATGAGCTATAAGATTTTTGAAGGGTCGGTAACGCGTGAGTGATACCCCAGGTGCTGCACAAGCGTCCATAGTCCACTATGACCGCTTACCATCAGGCGGACCGTAAGTAGTACAAAAAAAAAATTTCAGTAAGTGTACTGACAGATAGAAGTGTTATATATATAGCTAAATTGAAAATACAGAAAACAAAGTGTATTTAATTTGACAGAAACCGCCTAAGGTCAGTGGACAAATTTGTGTAACAGCTTAGATTAATCGATATAAATAAAAAGTTTACCGAATGGTCTTTATTAGTTTGTAGGGTACACTGTAATATCAACAAAGTACTATTGTTGTTTGTGCTTCATATATGAAAAAAAAAACCAGTCTACTGTATAGTTTTTTTGTTGTGTGGATTTTATTTATAAACTGAATATGTAATACACATAAACTGTAAACATATGCAGAACGTTTTGCGGATTACAAAAACATTATCTATCACCGTTATCAGCATTCACTGTAATCAACAGCTCTTGCAAGGTCACTGCCAAGGCTCTGAATATAGACACGTAAATAAAGAAGCGAAATGTAGAATCATAAAAAATGTTGAGTGAAGTTCTTACAATCCGCAGACGCCGTAACTAGAAATAAATTGGAAACGGAATAAAAACGCTTGCTACATTATAAATAACCCGTCGACTTCAATTCGGGAGAATAATTACATTTTTTTCAGCCCACTCAGTATCAGTTGAGTCATTTAATTTCACGTGTGTATCGTCGCCGTTGAGTTTGCCTTTATCCATTCAAGCCTCCGTCTGCCTTCAAACGCACACACACACAAGGAATTATGCTATAACACGCACACGAACAAATCAGTCCAAGTAAGTTTGACTCAGGTCGCTCTTTGCTCCGCTCAGTTAGCCGAGGTACGGCGTCGCGGCACGATCGCTCATCGCCGCCATATTGAATTCTATAAATTCTCGAACAGTTTTTTTTCTAAACGGTACGGTTAAAAGTGCACAGTGTGTGACCGTTGAAGTTCTTTTGGAGGTTTAGATTTCAAATTTGGAACGAATTGCGAAGATCTTCATTCGGAATGGGCAAAGAAGTTGATGATAACAAGGGGATTTCGGTATTTTCAAACGGTTTCGGAACGTTATTTGCGAACGTTATTCAAGTTTTGTATAAAACCTAACGAGATGTTTTTTCTATCACCTAAGTGGCATGACTTAACACCGACAACGACAGTGATGTAAATTGCAAAACAATTATCAGGAAATTTACATCAATACGTGCAAATCTTACTTCAAGGCTTTCATGCTTTACTGTTTTTATTAATCAGAAACATCTAATTGATTGTATAAGAAGCATCAAAAATAGTTCATTAACTAGGTTACGGGCAACGTCTCGCTCGTAATTAGGTTAGTTTGCTAAAAGACATCAACGCGGTCTTGGCATTCACCAAATTCTTTATTGACACGCTCGAATCTTTTAAATAAGTATTATTTCAACCGTTTTTGTCCCATCTTCTACTTAATCAGTACCACTGTTATTAATGTCAACAAAAGACTTTTAAATAACAATTGTCATAGTTATTGAAAAAGTATAGACAACAAAACAAGTTGCATCATTAATGATGTCATGATACAAACCAATGTTTCATATAATATTTGTAAAAACAATAGTAGTTTTATAGAAGGAAAAATACATAGGTACATCGGATTCAGATAAAACAAAACGTTTGATAACACTTTTAGTAGCACCGTTGCTAAATTTTAGTACTATGCGTGTTACTAGAAACGTAATTTCTAATCCTGAAACATTTGTGTTATTTTTAACAGAAACTACCATCGTTAGTAAAATGTCAGTAGTTTTATGACAAATAAAAAGTAAATTATGTATATACTTTTTGTCATTTTAAAAAATACCTCCTACCAAACCTGACTTCCTGGTCCTTTTTCGTGTATTTGCTTGAAGAACAAACAGTTTACGAAGTGTGAAATACCTTAATATGTATGCAATACATTTAGTGAATCATCGATAACGTCATAGCTAAGTTTTACGGGTGCATTTGTATTGGATCGGTGAATTTCAGTTGATTTTCAACCTTAGTACGTTAATAATAATGCCGAAACGATCGGTATCGTTTTTATGTCCTTGAGAAGGTTTTTAGACATTTCGATATTTGTCTAAACAAGTAACACTCAATATAAAACGAGTTATATAAGAAGCTAAAGCTAATATTGTTTATAGCAATTTAATTCTACCAAAAGGGTGACTTGACTTCTATAGTTTATTTAACAAAAACTTGTGTCATTATTTATTAATACAAGTAAATGTATTACACAATAATGGCTTATAAATATAATTGAATTCGTTTCGTCTCTAATTTTACTATTTACTAATAGTTTCTTTGCATCGTTATCGGCACCTTATTATCATTAATTCGTGGATTTACTAATTTTACTCATTTCCTTAATGTATATGACTGCTTATTTATTGGAATCAGGTGAAATTTCACATTTATTTAATCTCTTTTGGTAATTAAAGTATTCATCGTTGCAGCTCAAGAATGTTATACGGAACTTCACGTCATATCGTTCACGATAAGTTATTTTAAGTATTGGCATTAGATTGTTTTATGATAAAGGTATTTTTAGTTTCAAGATAACATTAGGAATTATGCGTTACCGATGTATTTCCTTCTTTTTTTGTGTATTATACTTTAACATATTATTTTAAGCTTTAGTATACTTGATTCAAGACCTGGATTAATACAAGATCTTTCTCTGGTGTTCGTTAATATTCATTATTCTTTCTTCTTTGTTATTTTTAATATTTTCGATCTTAAACAGTTGTGAGTAGATACTTATGATTTATCATCATTTTCATTTTGGTGTGGTTAGTGAAGGTTGCACAAGTCACGTTTTCTAATAATAAAAGCTATTTAAACCACGTTCTATGTTTGTATTAAGTAATATAATTCAGTATTAAGACAAAGCCTTCTTCTTATATATTTTTATCCCAAATCTTGTACGGTTTAGATATTTTATGATTATTTGATAGTATATTTCTGGCAGTACCTACCTGTATTTCTTATTAATGTCATGGTCATATATGTACTTATTTGTCAATGTTCATAAATGACATCAGGGACTTGTTCAGTGGCGAAAAATAAAAATATTATAAATCATTGACGGTTAAAATGACCGGTTATTGGGGTGACGTCACTTGTTTTTTTAAGATCACCTTAACTCCATCGAAATTTATGATGATTTCTTTTTTACAGAATTCTAATGTAGGTATGTATATACACCTTTTTATAATTAATTTATACATAATGGAAGTACCTAGTCGTTTTCATTTCGCTGTATGTCAGCTTTTTTAGGGTTCCATACCCAAAGGGTAAAAAACGGGACCCTATTACTAAGACTCCGCTGTCCGTCCGTCCGTCACCAGGCTGTATCTCATGAACCGTGATAGTTAGACAGTTGAAATTGTCACAGAAGATGTATTTCTGTTGCTGCTATAACAACAAATACTAAAAAACAGAATAAAATGAATATTTAAGGGGCTTCCATATAACAAACGTGATTTTTTTTACTCATTTTTGCTCGATATTGATAACGGCAACAGATAGACTCTTTAAATATTCACAGAGCATTTAGTTATATATTAACTTTAAAAATAAATAATTAAATGAAAATAAAACCAAAATTTAAAGGTGACCCAAACAACAAACGTGTATTTTTTTTGCTGTTTTATAGATAATAGTACGGAACCCTTCGTGCGCGAGTCCGACTGTTTAAGGGGGGCTCCCAAACAACAAACGTGATTTTTTTGCTGTTTTATTGATAATAGCACGAAAGCATTCAATAGTGTATCGTAATACTTTAAAACTAAAACTTTAATAGTGTACCGTACACATCTTTAGAAATATTTCATTAAATCGTTTACATACATTTCGCTATAAATGATTCACATAACAATAAAATACCATAGTCAGCAAAGATAGCAATAAAGGAATTCTTAAAGACGATTATAAAACGGGATCACTGTCCGATACTGTTTATAAACACACAGTCAATGGCATCGTGAGTATTGTTACTTTCATTGCCCGAAGCCATTCAGCCCGTAATGGTGATGGAAACGAGAGAAATGTCTTCGTGGACGGAGGTGAAAGGCGAGTACTCGATACATGCAAGGAACCGACTTCTAATTATGTTGTACTTGGAACCACGAAACAATAAGTTGTAAATTTTTCATTTTAATTTATGAGCGAAAAATATCGAGACAGACAAGAAATTATAGATAAGAAAATCCTAAAAATAAAGATAATTCATATTTTTTACAATAAATTGTTCTATGAGATTGCTTGCATTTTCTGGATTAAAATCTGCTTCATTTCGATTCTTGTGAAATACTACAGTACATAAGTTCTTTTATAGTGTATCATTACCATTATTAACAAAAAAAAAAACGTCTGATGCTTTGCAATTTTGCTAACTCATGTCAAAGCTCTACATACAATTGTTATTATCTGAATTTATGTTGCTGCCAATTTCCCTTGTTAAGCATTCTAGATCAATAATACTTTCTTTGTTACAAACATCAAGGCGCTATATATACATTATTCGATTTTCAGTGATAAAACTATCAACGTGTCCAAAAGTTGTATCATAGTAATTTGTTAATGTTTGTTCTCGTGTCCCTAATCCATGTTTGACTTGGGATCTCCAATTTAGCACATTAAAATCACCGATAGCAGTTTCTTGCGTCGACAGATGTACTTAGTGGGGTCCCGTTACTGCGGAACCGGTCTGTGTCATGGATGCTCCACGTTCTTCGCATTGTTCAACCAAACGCTGATTTTCGATCATATTTGCTGCGTTAAGCTATATTGCTGTACGAAATGATTTGCCGATTGGTTAAGAATTTTAAGTGGATGTAAAATTATAAGTAAACGGTTCATCGAATTGATGGTGGTTTGTAAATGTTGCAGTTTTTTTTGGATGTCGAAATGAGAAAGTTTTGTTGGAGTGATTGCGAGAGGTCATTATGATTCGCAGTTCCTTTTAATGCTGATTTCATTTGAATTCATTTTAATGTATTTACAACTTTTGGTGCCGATAATTTATTTAGGTAAGAATATGCAATTTATTCTTTTGTTATGACTTTAAAATAAAATATGCTATTTTGTTTATCAGACATCAGATTTATCAGATATCAGACAGATGTATATTAATAATTTCTCGTCTATAGTATAACGGAGCATTCAAGTCAATGCTCATGTAAATTAGATCTTGTACTCTGCATAGTCTCTTTTTTACGTCCAAAACTGTGGCTTCAGCTTGCACAATGGGCGATTTGTCATGAGAAAATATAATTTTTGTTCACACAAAAATTTCGATAACAGTTTTTTTGATTACAGACCCGGTTAACTATTTGTATCTTTACAGTTTGTAAGTGTAGATAGCAAGTTTTTATTGTAAATTTTTAGGATTTGTTGCGTTTGTGTCATTAACTACCATTATCTCTTGTTTAGTAACCTAGGGGAAAAGTATTTTTTGACCTACCTTTATTGGAAGAGTTACTATTTGTAACTAAGTGTTGGGCTAAAAGTTTTGTGAAATTAATGACTGATGATGTCTTTGTTTCTTGCTTGTCATTCCGTCATGCACGTCGTAACGTTTGTATATCGAGAAGGTAATATATTTGACCAAGCTAATGTCACTTCAAATATTTGTTGTACAAATCCAGTAGGTCAGTGTGCTGACGAAAATATCGTCTTCTGGTGGAATAAGTACCGGTTACAGATGCATATTTATTTTTTTACTACTAAACATCATCACATTTTAGAGAGTAAGGTAGTCTGGTTGTACGAAAATAAGTAAACCAGCACTAATAACGTGTATTTGACACTTACTTTCTTATTAGTTTTTGATATCAATTTGGTTTAGCGACCATCCCCGATTTTGTATGCATACGATTTTTATTTTTATATTCTATTCTAGATATCATTTCGAAGCCCTATAATGTTAGTTTACGATTCGGAGCTTGTTCTGCACCAATACCCATATAACTTCCAAATTCAGTTTATGCTTAGGTATCGTGCAAATTGGTATAAATTGTGAAATCGTTAAAAGATAGACACATCAACTTAATATCTATTTGCAATATATAAAAACCGGTGAAATTATGAATATCTTTTTGGCAATATCCACATTACACCAAATTAAGGTTCTCTCGATGCAGTCCACTCTCACTTGAATAAAATGGACTGAATTTCTTTGAATCTTGTATGCATTCTTCAGTTAACTTTTAAAGCATTTTATTGCTTCTCGCTTTTTACAGTTGCTGTTACTATTCAACGCCATGTTTTCTATAGAGTTGACTTCTTTCATTTATATAAAAAAAATCTCTGCTGCTCTACGTACTTTGATCTAACATTGGGATATAGGAAGTTATATTTTAAAAAATACATACTGGATACTATCATGGATTTTTCTTATCGAGTGGGAGTGAATACATTTCGAAAAAATAACACTTTTATTCTGGTTGTACGACTGATAAGACCTGTCCACTGTAATTTCAGCTTGCTTATTCTGTGAGCTACGTGTCGGTTATTTAAGTTCTTCGTCGGATTTTCTTTTAGATCACATCCTTCAAAGAAGCACCAAGCATAGCCATCTTCATGGCACGCTGAGTGATTTTTAATTTGTGGATGAGTGTCCACGTTTCTGCTGCGTGTCAGTTATTACAGACAAGACGCATCGGTTGAAAACCTTTGTGTCCACGTTTTTGCTGCGTGTCGGTTATTATATTAAAGACAAGACGCATTGGTTGAAGATCTTTGTCTTCAAACATTGAGACATGGGCGGCGTGAAGACCGGAATACCGCCCAGCCCAAATAAATTCTTCTGTCTTCTTCCTTACCGAAGTTGTTTGTACCTAGTGTGATTGTCTATGTTAGGTAGACGTACTCTCGGACTTTCATTCGGCTTTCATTGTGACATTTTCGATCTCAAGTCAACGTGAACTTAGTCTTGTCTCTGCTCATCTTGAGACCTATTCGTCTGGAAAAACAGATAAGACTGTTCAGCATTCCTTCCATATCGATAAAATGTGTAAAAACTTTTTTGCATTTTGCATAAAAAACGTGCAGGGTATAGGTGCCTAATACAGTAATTACCTTTGCCCAGTCACATTGTTAAGTAACCAACCGCACAGGGACAACATAACACATTGGCTATTAGCTTACCCTCGTTTAGATGACCGACGTATGAACATAAAGCGCGGTTAAAACAGTGGTTGTTTACTAACACTTATTTGTTTTGTTAGCAAAAAAAGGTATATCAGTAATTATATAACAAAGATCTTTAGTGTTTTTAATTGTAAATAAAAAAAAATATACTTATCAATACCCAACTTCAAGTCCTAATATCTGTTTCAGATGTAATATTTGTTATATTTTTGCCTGGATATTGTCCAAAATACGCTCGTTAACGCCTGCTGCTGATTTCGGTGAAATCTGACAGGACCGTCTCGGATTAACACACATTTTTTCTTCTCACTATTGGTTGCCGGTACGCAATTACCAATAGTAAGAACTGTGGAGAAAGATACAAACTTGGCCCATATATGGGCTCCATATTCCTTAACTCTGCGTGTCGTATCGCTATTTCACTACATTTACCCAAGAAAGTACTCACCCTACTTTTTCTTAAGTAGGTACCTTTCCCTTATATTGTGATTACTCATTCTACGTGAAAACATATGTTAAGTCGGTACCACTTAACTTTGTTTAATATCATATGCTTGGTCACAAAGATCGTTTACTTATCTATTGTATGTCATCAATCTTGTATGTCTGTCCGTCCTCAGCTTGATTGCGACCCAGTTGTGGGCGACTATGCAATTTCGTCGCCAACTCGCGTTCTCGTTTACAAAATCGAACACAATTTTTTAATCAGCCAATTTGTTTTATCTGATGGTTTGTTCTCAAACATTATGACCTACTTTAGAGATGAAATATTGTTAAACCAAGCTGTTTTCATTAACATGTTTTCTTTCTACATAAAAATGTTAGTCAGTTTCGATCTTTTTTGTTTTTTTTTTTATTTTGATGTAACAAGGCTTTGTGGTTTGCTTTAAAATAATTCCATATATCGGGGTAAATTATTTAGATTAAACAAAATTATCCCATTTCTTTTCGTTTATTAGTAAACAACATATAACGTTGTTAAATAGATATACTCGTACGTTACCCTAACCCCTCAGACTTTATGTCATAGATAATGCTTGTTATTTTGTACCCTAAGTAATGTTTAGTTCTAGTACACTGTAAATCTTAGGAAGTAGTTTGTCCATTGCTTTTAGAAGAAATTGCTAGATTCTCTAAATTATGTACAGGCTGTGATATTATATCATGTTCTAACAAGATTTTATCTATCTATTTGATCTAGACTTTAAATTGCATTATTTAAACGATGTGAAGAATGCAGTTTCTTAGTACAGTGTATTTTATGCACTGTTGAAACATTGTACGACGGTTGTTCAATTGTAATAGGTAATAAATTCGTCTATTTTAGATAAACACGCTATTTTCGATGATTAGGACAAATGTAGAGTGTGTGGAAGTAAGTAGACAAAACATTTGTTTTAAACAAGAAGATATGTAATCTCTAGCTTTAAATTAATATTATAATACATATTGTTGAGAAGACAAAACACGTACATAAGTTTTTTTTTATCGATTAAAGAATTAAATTTTCCAATTTCTGATGTATTTTTGATATTTAGCTAGGAATATTTAATAAGTATGAAGTTAATTAATTACTAACCAACGTATCATCAACGACGTGACATGGCCAAGGAAGTTCATTCATATATAGCCACTTGTTAGCTACTTACGATAACTTAGATAATACATAAATAACTTGGTATCTTCAAGGTTTATTATATTCTCACGGAATTTATGGTTGCGTTGTGAAACATTACCTCCAAAAAATGTCAAACACAAACGATTTTGATTCGCAAAATCGTTTCAACCGAACAATACAGTGAAATCCGGACCCCACATGTAATTGTGTGTCTACTGCATGCGTGGCTTCACTATGAGCGATCTTTTGAACGGAGCGGATAAGTACCCTAGAAGCTGTGTCTAAGTAGGTATATCCTTTATGGCGAAGGAAACCATTATACTGGTGACAATATGAGTGTAGCGTAGCTACATGTGGTGTTAAATTGAACACTTTATCACGTGGAAGTTTAATACGCACAGGTTAAACACTCGCCGTACCTTTGTACTTTGAACTGTTTGAAGTTTTATTATTTATTACCAACGATTAAATATCTATTGTTTAAATGGCCCTGTTGAGGTAATTCTGATCAGCTTGATATTAAATAAATCTGCCAATGTAAGTGTATAGTAGTTTTTACTAAAAAAAAAATTACTTAAATACTCTCAGTAGACATGTAGTAGTCATCAAACAAAAAACAGTACTCAGAGTATACCTATTTAGTGTGTTCGTTTGTACATAATTTCTTTTTCAATGTGAATATAAGGATTTGGGACATAATAAAGTCAATATCATGTTCTATTTTTTAACCCTCAGCTCGCTTATACTGTGACTCCAAGTTTAGTATTGTCCCTTCTTTCCCACGGTAGAGATGGTCATTTTTATTGAAGGCCATGTCACCTTGGACTTATTTTTGTCACTGTGGGTTTATGTTATTGCCTTGCGCGCGAAATTCGTTTTGTTAATTATTGTTTACTACAAAATTTGGCAATTGGATATTCGAAACTAAAAACTTCCGAAGCTGCTCAGTGTTTGTGTAATTAAAATTAAAACGTATCTATTAACTTATAAAAGGTTTTTTGATATAAGCCACCTGTTGATAAAACTGGTTAGTTATGTTTATGAACCGGTTATTTTTATTACTTATACATAGCACTATTTAAATAAGCCAAAAAAAAATAGGTATATATTTTATTTTAAGTTTTTTGATATTATTTCATTTATTTAGTGCGTAAAAAGCGATGAAACGCGATGATGTAAAATGCTTAATCGTGTCTGACATATTATTAATGATATATAAAATACGATAAACAACACCGTACAAATGGCCGAAAACCCCGATGCCCCACGTTTTAGCTATTACCTTTAACGCATCACCTCCAAAAGAACTTTTTGCGTACTTTATCTAAACACGTGAGTGAGGTAATTTACCTCAAAAAACAATTTACGTACGTAAATTAAAAACATATCTTTGTGTCCGCAGGTTGTGCTCCCAGCAGTTTCATTAACACAAATGCTCGGCGAACTTTACATAAAAATTCAGAGACAAGCAATCATAAATCGAAAAACGAATTAAAAAGAAAGTAACCAAGCATTCCAAAAACTAACTTTTGTTATTAACCTAAATGTTGCCATATTACTTAAAGAATTAATAAGCTTATTATATATAAGGAAAAACTCAATCAAACCCTTATAAGACTATTAATAAACGAGTAATAACGAATAAATTAAAATAAAAATTGTGTCAAGAGCGATAAGTGTGTGTCAAGGGATAACTGCAACTTTCCTTTTGTAGAACTGTGACATCGATCGGAATAAAATTGTGGTGAATCGTTTAAACACAGCCTTGGTCGGCCGTAGACGGGTGGATTGTGGGAGGATTTTGGCGGATCCCTTCACAGTGTGCTCGACTCGAGACTTGCGCGGTGACTGTGCTCGAACGCAGCCGGAACTGGCAATTTTATAAATCGCGCAATTGCCATTTGCGAACAGTGATATATAAAGTGTTTCGAAATTCGAATTATGACAAGTGTTTGTGCGTGAAAAATGTCGACGCAAGCGTACTACAAGGAGCGTCTTGGGTTTGATCCCCAAGAGGTGATGCAGGATGGAGTGAACGGGAGCGCTTATTGCGATAGCCCTCATCGACCGAAGCGGCACAGGAGCGATCGGCAGCATACACAGGAGTCCCACGACCAGGTGTATGAGGAGAACTTGACAAAATTCAAAGGTACAACTTGTTGGGGATTCTTTATTCAACAGGCAGGTTCGTGGTGATGGGTTATAGAGAATGCGTGTGTGTGCGTGAGTTTTTTTTAAAATGTCGTTTTACTTTAGCGCATTATTTAACCTTCTAAACCACTCTTCGTTCTTTTGGTTTTTCCTTACCTACTAACTAAGTAGAGGTTGGTTAGGATTAGTATAGAATTTCCTTCCTGTAGCAGAATTATGTCAATGTTACATTTGTTAAAGTTTTTTATTTGTTAGAATTTAAATACGTCTTTTTTGTTCTTAAGCTAACAATTGATCATATTCTTCCTACATGATTTCACCCCACGATTGGTTGCGCTCTCCAACTAACGAGTGTTTGTCCTCTCAACCTACGTTTATTTCGTAATTATGACTCAGTCATTTCGCTTTCTAGTTCTGTTAAGTAACTTTAAAAGGAACATTTAAGTCACTGTAACTTGTTACTTTGCAGGTGATTTAAAACACAGGTATATTTACTTTGTAAGTGCTCGTATGAGAGTTAAGGTGGATCACCTTGATTTATCGGATTATAGTAATTTATTGACTACCTTGACCTTACACCCACAATCAGAGACGCAACATGATTACATACACGCATAGCTATTAATACTGAACCTTTAAGTGATATCAGTTTGTTCACTAATCATCCGTTACATGGACTTATAGTTCTTAATTTTAGTGCTATTTCTAAGTCAGCCAATCCATAAATTTGTTTACATTGTTTATACAATAATTCATGTCTGCCTCTTCATCCGAAATCAACTGTTTAGTTAAAGTGCTCTTCCTTATTCTTTTTTTTGAACCCCTTTTAGCTCCTGCTAAACTTAAACCATATTTGTTTACACATACTATGGAGTAACTTGGCTACACAGAAAATAATTAATTAATTACCTCTCACGTGGGGAATACGTTCATTGTTTTATCATTGTTTATGTACATATTGGAAGAAGATACAGTTGATACGCGATAACGTGTATCGCGTTTTATGTATGGCGTTTGTTTTGTACGTGGTGTGTGTGCACTAGTGTTGTAATCACATCATTCGTTATTACTGCCGGAACTTTAAAATTTTCCGGGACAATAAGTCCTGCTCCGTGTCTTCAACTCTCTGTGCCTTTCAGCTCAATTGGTTGCTCCGTCCGACGAGAAGGAAGGACAGGCTTTAACAAACTCACTTTCGCATTTATAATACTAGTGGATAGCAGGTATTAGTGAGTATCTAATTTTATGGCCTAGATTTAAAAAAACGCCTATGCAAATAAAAGACCTAGATCTGAAAACGAGGATAATTTGAAAAAATTGACGCTAATTATGATTATTGTACGCACTGAGCTGATGAAAAAGATAAGCGAGATTAGGAGTTTTATTATTGTTGGTTTAACTCCAAATCTAGCACAGTTATGACGTAAAGATAGCAAGAGAAAACTGGTTTTTATTAAACTTTGGAACAGAATTAATGCAGATGGGGCGTTTTCAATTTGCAGACTGCAAATACTAGAAAACACTCCACCGAATATGATATATGAAACGCATCTACTTTCAGTCATTTCTTTTATACGTCTGCGTAAATTGCACTTTACACACAATGAACTCCATACGTAAAAGATTTTTTAACTTTAAGAGGAAATATCAGAGCCGAATAGGTATTTGGAAATACTATTGATGTCGCGCTAAGACCCGAACCAAGATATACCGATGTGCGAAACGGACAACTGCGCCTCGGGATAATTATACCTAGTCACAATTATCGAAATCGTTGTCTTGCATTCCCCACTTTCCTACTCTTTATTTAGTCACCCCTAATTGTATAGAAATTGATTATCCTGGAAGTTAATTTATTCTATGTCAGTATGTTTTGTTTTCTTACAAATAAGTTTATATATTTAATACGGAACACATCTGAAAATGTCATAAAAAGAGGTAATTTTTGGACTTTTGCAGGGCCCCAGTTATTTATAAGAATGGCATTTAAAAAGCAAAACATAATGACGTATTACTGTTAGTGGATATATCTATCATATATAAAATAATGCTTGGTCTAATGCCAAAATCCACGGAGGAAAAAGGGGAATCATTTGTATGGGGAAAAGCAACCTGATATTTCCTCTTAATTCCATTCGATTTATGAAACATATAGATATAAAGCAATCTTAGTCCAGATAACTACACCGTATCTTAGCTGATTGAACTCACAACCTGTCACGCAGTACTAAAGAGGTTGGTAAAAAGAGGCTGTCCCCCCCTTATGATTTAGGTGTGTAACCAGCCACACCACCAACAGGTTATCCACTTTTAGGGTTAAAACACTGAAGTTATACATTCATAAACTTCAGTATGCAGGTTCTTTCTAACTTCGTATAATTAACAACCCTATCTACCAAATATACTCTTATGAGCAAGTAACCACCCAATAGTTCCCTTTGTTTCCTCATAGCGTTGAGTCAATGTTGTTGTGTGTGTGTGTGTGTGTGTGTGCGCGTGTGTGTATGTGTGGAATTAACTCTAACCTGCCTGTAGTGTTGACAATACTAATATTGTGTAAGACTTCTCTAAGTGCCCTACTTTAATTGCTAAGTACCTGTGTTTGAGGTTGAAGGTTTACTTAGTGGTGTCGGTATCATATCTTGGCAACTGTACTATCAAAAACGACGCCTAGAATTTTATAGATTTTTTTAACTACGTTTTAAAATGACATTTGACTGTTATCATTGTTGTTATTAATTATGAACTACTAGCTTTTTCCCGCGGTTTCACCCGCCCTAAATTCGGTTATTGGTGTAGGATTTCAACGGTAACTCCTTAATTATAAAAAGAAACCGACTCAAACTTGACATTTTCAAGTAGCCCACACCCTCTACACAGCAGCCGGCTCACTACCCACTAGGCTACGAGAAAGTCTAAGATGGCTTTTTAGGTATATGTAAGTTTTTTATATATATTTTAGGCAAGTCATAAATACCAGCTTTCTAGTAATAAGCGGTAAAATGAAAGATCAGGGACAAACTATACAAAGTAAGTCAAGATTGGACACGGAGAAGTTGTAACTGTAATTTTCTATTAAACCCACATTCGGGTGTAATTCTTTATTTATATTTCATGCAGAATCATTATTTTATTCTTAAAATTTCAATGGGATTATTGTATGCGGGTAACTTTTCTGTTACCAGTAATTGTCAAACACCAAATAAATGAATATTTTGAATTTGTCTTTATAGTATTATATACAACTCCTAGTAACTTATAAAGTCCAAGTACATCTATCTTATAAACACACAAAATCTTCATAGATGTAAGAAATACAATATAAATAAATATACATACATAGAAATAATCTTTGTTCGTTTATGACTATAGCATTATATTTATTCTAGTCGGCGATCTATATAGTCGATTTATTATAGTGGATATCTACCCAGATGCACTTATTCTTGAAAGATGTAAACTGAAGATGTCAATGACTTCTTTCTTTGTTGCAGTTTTTTTTTATTTAGGCTATCTATGGTTTTGTTAGCTGATAGCTTTATCTGATACGGAATCTTATCGAAAGATTGTAAACTTTGATAATTATTGTAGTATCAGTATAGATACTCACCGGTCAATATACTCTTCACCGTTATTGGAGTGGAAGCATTATTGTGTCGTGCTTCAAGTTTAGTCAGAGAGGGGTAGGGTAATAGCGTACTGTGAGGTTCTATATCACTGACGTTCATTACCTTCTTTGCTTCTGTTACCCTGATTTGAATCGTTGGTTGATGCAAAATTACTACACCAATTCAGATAAAACTTTTAAATAAATATTGCTTATATTTAAAAATAATACATAGTAACCTTATATATTGTAATTTGAACGAGATAGGCATAATAAAAAAATCTGGTCTATTTAAAGCGCTTTTATGGTAAGACAGATTACCTATACTATTATAGTATTTGGGAGAAATATTGTAGGTATTTTCTCCCTTTTGAGAAGGAGAACTGGTGTGTACAAAGGAGTGTTTTGCTAAATTTACCAAGTAATTCGCTTTGTTATATATAATGGTGTCGTGCTTCAAGTTCAGTCAGAGAGGGGTAGGGTAATAGCGTACTGTGATGTTCTATATCACTGACGTTCATTACCTTCTTTGTTTCTGTTACCCTAATTTGAATCATTAATTGATGCAAAATCACTACACCAATTCAGATAAAACTTTTAAATAAATATTGCTTATATTTAAAAATAATTCATACTAACCTTATATATTGTAAATTGAACGAGATAGGCATAATAAAAAAATCTGGTCTATTTAAAGCGCTTTTATGGCAAGACAGATTACCTATACTATGATAGTATTTGGGAAAAACATTGTAGGTATTTTCTCCCTTTTGACAAGGAGAACTGGTGTGTACAAAGGAGTGTTTTGCTAAATTTACCAAATAATTCGCTTTGTTATATATAATAGTGTCGTGCTTCAAGTTCAGTCAGAGAGGGGTAGGGTAATAGCGTACTGTGATGTTCTATATCACTGACGTTCATTACCTTCTTTGTTTCTGTTACCCTAATTTGAATCATTAATTGATGCAAAATCACTACACCAATTCAGATAAAACTTTTAAATAAATATTGCTTATATTTAAAAATAATACATACTAACCTTATATATTGTAAATTGAACGAGATAGGCATAATAAAAAAATCTGGTCTATTTAAAGCGCTTTTATGGCAAGACAGATTACCTATACTATTATAGTATTTGGGAGAAACATTGTAGGTATTTTCTCCCTTTTGACAAGAGAAACTGGTGTGTACAAAGGAGTGTTTTGCTAAATTTACTAAGTAATTCGCTTTGTTTACACCACTGGTTTATTTCCCGAATCAACAGTAAGGGTGCAGAATGGCTTGTAAAGATGTAAGTCAGCTATATCTTTACTTAGTACTACTTTTTTAATTAAAATAAATAAATAAATAATGTTTATTTGCATGAAACATGGTTGATACAAAGGTTTTAACTATGTATTAATTACGATGAACATACATATTCCGCCTCAATCGGCATGCAAAATTTTTCATTTTACAAAAAAAAACAATTACATTCTAAGTTTTAGAAGGTAACATTAAAATTTATGTATGTACCTATTTTTATTATTTACTACTATTAAATGCTTTATTTTTATATTTTACAAGTTTAGTTCGATATTAAAATTACACAATTCGTCTTTATGTCAAAATTATAACATTTAAGGTTAGGTAATGTTGAAACAATTATTAAAATAGTTATAAGATTTGTTATTGCGAAATTCGTTATATCAAAATGCACTATTTGTTTATCAACTTTTAGTGCTGCTAACGGTACTTACCTGCACTTTTTATAAAAAAAAATTAACAAAAAACAACTGGTTTCAAAAAAATGCACTTTTTTTTTTTTTTTTATACCACTAAGGTGGCAAACAAGCTCACGGTCCGCCTGACGGTAATCGTACACCGTAGCCTATGCAAACTTGCAAAACCAGGGTTATATAACTCGCGCGTAGCGACCCATTCGAAGGTGGTTTCATGCAAGTGAAGTGTGTTATAACTTTAGATATATATTAGATATTTTAGGAAGTAACTCATTATTTTTACCTTTTTAGTGCATCTTTTTTAAGCCGGTTGTTTTATTTGTTAAAAAGTTTTTATTTTATACTTTTGAGCGAGGAATTGCTTTCGACTTCTAGATAACTCATCATCAGATCTTTAAAAAATTGAAGTGGGACCATTTCGGAAAAAACCCCTTTGTAACAATAAAAGAATTTTGCAAATGCGTGTATATAGGACGGAGTTATTCCCGAACATATATAAAAAAAATACAGACATCCGAATTGAGAACCTCCACCTTTTTTTAAGTCGGTTTAAAAGCATTGCTAAGTCTTACCTACTAGATAATGATAAAACACAATAAGAGTAACTTCACATGCCAGCGGCTTCTTTTGCCTAACACATCACAATGTATCGTAATGAACCAGCAGTTTTATTTAATGTACGGTTGACCTTAAAAAAGAGCGCAAGTCGATCGAGTTGACCCTAGCAATCGGAACGGATCGGTTAATTAGTGCAATCAACCGCTGACCACCAATTGACTACTTTGACCACTAATGTGGTAATGCTTTAAGCTATACCTAGGCATACAAACTTTACACGAGAATTGTCTGAATCGACAATGTTGCTGTACTTGCAAAAATATGTTGCATGAACAACATTCCACTGAAAACATAAATGAGAAAAAGGAAGGGCCAAGTTCGAAACAAGATTGTCGGCTTACCGATAAAAGAGAGAAGTTCAAATGGGTACAAAATTCCAAAAACGTTCCTTAATGATCACCTTGGGCATGTACAACTTTTTAATTTTTTTGTTTTAGAATTTGTTATGTTCCTTGCTACTAAATCATGTAAAATGATTGTTTGTGTGTCCCTTTTCTATAAAGTAGCGAATTGTTCATCTGGTTTTCATGTAACACTAAACTTTTGTTCACACGGCCTGAAGTTTCTGGATTCGTCGTCTCACTCAGAAGACTTTCTCTGTTGAACGTAAGTTTACCCCATATGTCTCCACAATGGCTGGTTTTCAGCTGTCTGCTTACACTGGTTTCCTGTGGCTCTGACTAGGTTATATGTCCACCTGGTAGAAAGCCGCTTCCTACCCTGCGTCTTACTAGCCGTGGCCGCAACTCAATCTTTCAAATCATATCAAATCTTTTTTCCCCATTGGTTATCGGTTCGATGAGCTGTGGCTACCAAACAACGTTCAGCTTTTAGTTTGTACAGCTCTCACTTTCTTGGGTCAGCTGTAAGAGATCTCAACTAAAAATAAGCTTGACCTATGTACATTGTTATTTTTGTATTGTATATGTTGTAAGTGTCCTATAATTGTGTACATGAAATAAATATATAAAAAAAAAATAAAGTTTATTGGGTAGGCTCATATTAAAATAAATGTATAAAGTAAGGCTGCATATATGAAACGTATTGATATAAATAGAAATTGTAGTTATAAGAACATAGCTCGAAATGGTTCATGTCAAAGTCAAAGTCAAAGTCAAAATGGTTTATTCAAATAAGGATTTTACAATCACTTTTGAATCGTCAAAGTAATAAAATATTATTTTTTGAACCCTCCCACCTTCCCGCCGGTTCACAATGTTGTTGATTTCTACCGAGAAGAATCCGGCAAGAAACTCGATAGTTACTCTTTTAAAAACACTATCAATAATACAAATAAACTAAAATACAATTAATGTTTTAAATAAAAAAATTTTTAGTCGTACAATTTTATGTTATTTCCATTTTAATTTGGTTTACCTATGCATCCTGTAATTGAGCATCATCAGTCCCAAGGATTTTTATCGTTTACATAGTCTGAAATATTGTAGTATGCCTTTTTACAAAGTACCTGCTTGATAAAAGATTTAAATTTACTTATTGATAGATTTTGAATTTTATTGGGAACTTTGTTGTAAAACACGCATTACCAGTTCGTCTCTCTTTTCTTTCTCGAACCAAGCTGCAACACTGCAGTGCATCTCGATATCCTAGTCTAGCATTAACTTCGTTTAAGGACTAGAAAAGTACAATAGTTAACTGCTGAGTATCTGCTTGAGCAGTTATGCGGTTTATGTTAGTTTTTCCGAAGTCTTCGGTCCAGCAGCTTTCTACTTTCTTTGTCCTGTCGACACGTTGAGGGAAAAAGATTTATTATTTATTACAAGACGGCAAAATTTTTTTTTATAATTTAATATTTTTGAATATTACACACAGCGCTATCTGATCCCAAACTAAGCCAAGCTTGTACTATGGGTACCAGAAAACGTATATAAATAAATATTCTTATTTTTGTAAATACTGTATGAATAGTTATTATACACATAAAACACCCAAAATCAAGACAAACACGAATGATCATCGCATGAATGTTTGTCCTGTGCGGGAATGCAACCTACCCAAAAAAAACACGTTAACGTTAAGCTTCGGTACTAAGATATCGGTCGTTGGTGGCCCAGCGGCTTCGATACACCTTGTGTCTTGAGTGACGAAGGTTCAAACCCGGCGTGTACCTATGAGTCTAAATTTCTCAAGAAAACGAAGCTGGGAATAATGCATATACGTCAAAACGTCCATATCTATTTACAAGATATGGTTTGCAAGAATTTACGAAATTTAACACCAGATTTCCTGATAAATTAGTACGAAGTTGTCTTATAAAGTAATTTACAGTCAGTAATTGTAACGCTATAGCAGTAAAAATATTTAATAAATTATCAAATGACATAAATTCATTACCTCTGACAATATTCAAAAGTAAATTATTATCATTTAAGAGACGTGTGTTTTTGTTCAGTTAAAAGTGCCAAAAGTATAATTAAATTGACATTTATATATATATTTTTTTATTTTTTTATGTAGATTTGTTAACGTACCTATTGATTATAATAATGACTGTGCTTTCACCATTACCCACTATGTTTTTATTGTAATACATTTGTGTAACAATAGTTTAATAAATTTTTCTTCACTAGATTTTGCATCATTGATTGACACTTAACACTTAACATCTGTTTCTGTATAGTACCATGATTAAATAATAATAAAGATGTTTTCATGTGACAGTTCATGTGTGAAAAACTTGTCTCTAATATGACGATTTATCGGCCAAGAACACTTTATTGTTTTCAAGGAAAACGAAAGTGACTCAACAACAGACTGGTTTCTTTAAAACTTCGAAACTGAAGGCAGTTTGTTGCAGGCAAAGGTCAGACGTAAAGGTTTCCTGGCCGGTCACTAGACTAGACCGTGGTATAACATCCGCAGTCGCGTATTCAAACTGAATCGTCCATCACCGGTTGCGAAACAAAAGAGCTGCCGGCCGCTGCAGCAGTGTTTATACTAGATTGTATGTATTAGGTAACTAAGTTATAGACTTAATTATATAAGCATGATCTTTCATAGAACGTTGTTGAAGTAAGCACGTGTAATTATATGATTTTTGGGACATATAAATAAGTAGTTTATTTATATATCCCAAAAATAGTTGTCAATGATTTTTACTGGTTATGTAAATTACATAACAAAGGTAATGTACGAAGAGTAAGGGGATTTTTCGACCCTTTTTATATTATTTTAAGTTACTTTACTAATTGAATATTATATAACTTATTGGTTATAGTAAGGGTATTTTTCATCTTAAATATAATTTTTTAATAACTAAATTTAAACTGACCTTAATTTGGTTATCGGTTTGGTTCGATCCTTCCAGTGGTTGAAACGTGATTGAGCAACAAACATCCATCCAGACATACTTGCATATTTATAATATTAGTAGGATTTTACACAAATGTATTTTACGATTCGGTTCCTTTTTAAGATGAGTTGTTAGGAAGTAACATTGGACTATTCGTTTTTCTTTCCATTATCAAATCAAAATTAAAAATTATCTATTTTTTCCCTTTGGGGCTACACAGATATGGTAAATTGCGTGGCCATACGTTACAGTTCCAAACTGAACAATTTATATTGATTAAAGATCATTGATTATTGACGTGACAAAAAGCAATTTGTCGAACCCGTAAAGCTAATCTTACACATTTTTATTGTTAATGCGTTATTATGATGATCGAAAACATCGAGTTTGACCTATAATCAATACGTAGTATGAAAAGTTTAGCATGAAGAAAATTTACCCTGTATTTATGTACAATATTTTTACAAAACTACGTACCTACGTATGTGGGAAAATATTTTCATGAAATGCAAATGGTAACGATATTGATTTTCTTAGTTTAGATAGTTCTGTTTAGTTAGGTACTCATGCATGAACAAAAGCTTATGGCGAACTCTCTTTCTCTAAACTTCTTTTATTTGAAACGTTTCTGATTATCCTGTTACACATTCTTTAAATCAGCATCTTATTCAACTTAAAAGTCCTAATCCGTATAGTTCTCCTTTACTTCCCTCATACGCCTTAAATGAAACAAAACGACCAATTATATTCTGATCAAATTTTATGGTTCTAAAACAGCTGTACCTATTCAATTCTGTGGCCGATTCACTGATTTCCCTCGCCCTAAGTCATTAATATTCATTTGTAAAGTCCACTAACTTCGAAAACATGTTAATATTATATATTTTTCAACTCTAGTCAATTACATTTGTAGATTGCACGGTTGTATCCGGTACAAGCTGATGTTCAGATATTGTAGGCAAACTTGTAAGTTTAGCGTGCCATGTATGTAAGCTTCGCTATGCAGGGAATTCGATTAGGATCAGTATGCTGTAAATTATTCAGCCGGTTCTGTTTGATGTGCCGCCTTGCACAACCAGACTTGGATAACAAATGATACAGGGGCAACTTGAACTGGGTCAATGTAGGTAACGATTTGCAATTAAAAGTCGTACGTATACGCAGGTTATGTTTGTTTCTTTAATGTTAACTGGTTTTCCGATGTCAATTTCAAGGTTTATGTGGGCTTTGCATTACAGTCAGTACGTGTTTGTTTTCGTTAAATTTATCTTATTGTATATTTCAAGTCTTTAGCGGGGGATACGTATGTATGGAATGATGATTTTATTCGCGGGGGATACGTATGTATGGAATGATGATTTTATTCGCGGGGGATACGTATGTATGGAATGATGATTTTATTCGCGGGGGATACGTATGTATGGAATGATGATTTTATTCGCGGGGGATACGTATGTATGGAATGATGATTTTATTCGCGGGGGATACGTATGTATGGAATGATGATTTGTATAGAATTATAAGGAAAAAACCTTATGTTTTCGTAAATGGAGCTTTGACTGTATATTATCGCTATGATAAACTTATTTAACCTATTTTTTATTTATTTATTTATTTATTAACGTTCTGTATCCATACAGCATTATATGGTGTCTATTATTTCTCTCTATTATTGTGTCAGTAGAAATTAAGTAAACTATGTTCCTACAAATCCAGTTTACTTTAATACAGTACAGTGACTTCAAGTTACGTGACCATGGACTTGAATCATGACACTTCCAAGGGCAACACCACTGGTCAGGTTACAGTCCTAGTTGAAAAGCCGTAAATAGTTGACAATGGCTGAACAAAAGGAAAAGGTAGCTTGACGTAACTACTTGACATTTCTGTAACGTAATGGAGTCTTAATATTTCAGTAGCGTGTGATGGATTCCGATTTATTTGTAGAACTTTTTTTCTGTTTTTTATAATACTAAGGTGGCAAACAAGCTTACGGTCCGAGACACATAATACATATGTGACAGCCATCAGATTGCGGATGATTGAGATAATTTTGTACGAATGACAATTCTAGTATTAATAAAAATTACCTTTTAAGGGTTTTATAACAGGCTAGCTGGCCCGTGACACGTTTTTCTGGCCTTTTCGTTGTTTTTGCGCTACTACCTAAATGTTTAAAACTTTTAGGGTGTCTAAGTGTATTAATGCCGTATAAACAACCATTTTTATATATGTAGATAAGTGCATTGCAGCAATTTCGTCGGTGTGGTTGGTGGTTTGGTGTGGGTGTTTTTTAACAGAATTTCATCCCTTATTTTTCCCTCTAGAGGAAGATTTATCATAATACAGTGATATTTGGGTGATTTAACCTAAAGTCCGAATCCCAATTTTCACGCATTGAGCTTCAAATTTGACGGATTTTCATACAAACTTCCAACCACCATTTTATTCATCCCTTTAGGGAAAGATTTTGGCAGATCCCTTGAAAGTTCTCCGCCTACGTTAAAACAGTAACCTTTGTGCAAAAAAAATCTAGTCTCTCGACACAATAGTTTGGGCAGTGCGTTAATATATACAAGTATGTCAGTCAATCAATGGGAGGGTTCAAAAAGTAGTATTCAATAACTTTGACGATTCAAAAGTGTTTGTAAAAACCTAATTTGAATAAAAAAAAACTTGACATTGACTTTGACTAATCTGTTATTTTATTCTTTTTCATAAAATGTATGATATATTAATTTAGACTGATGTAGAGGCGTTTTTGGAGGGCAAAGAATTTTTTTCAAAGAGAATTATGGGTTTAGAAAAAAGATGGACTAAATGTTTTGACTTGCTAGGAGACTTTGTAGAGAATTAAATTTTTTTTTAAACTTAATTCCCTTATTTCATATTGACTATCTTTACTTTTGGATCATTCCTCGTATGTCAGTCAATCTGTTAGTTTTTTTTATACAATGTATGATATCTTAATTTTAGATTCTAAAACCCATACATGATGCATCCCATTAATATAACGAAAGCTGCATTTATAATTCCACATTAATTATTTACAAAGTATTTCTTATTTCGGATGACAATTGGCAATCGTATTTTCCTACCTACTTTAAATGCGTAGGACATTAGCAGGGACAGTAAAATTGTCTAAACAATGCCTAGGTGTAAATTGGCAGAGGAATGCACCGCAGCTCGCTATACATTGCACGCGAGCAGTTTGATTGGATGGGATCATTACACGAGCAATGTGTTAAACTTGTGGGCAATGGACTTTGACTAATTTTGTCAACCAGCTGATGTCGACTCAAGAGATAGATTTTGTATAGCCGCTCTAGCTTGTAGAGCTACGTTTTAATTTACTTTTACTCTCTATCGAGTTATTAATTTTCCTATAGTCGTTAATTTATATACTGGCAAGTTTCATCAGTATTTTTGGCAGTGATTCGACTATAAACAGTTTGTGCCGCTCGGTGTGGATCGTCCAGAACAATGCAATATTTCCTTTCCTCGTTGCGTTTTGGAACAAAATACGAGTACCATAGATAGCACGAACGTTTCATTTATAATTTTTAATCTTGAAAACTACTTACCTACGCATTTTGCGTGTGAGTGTTAACACGCAGTTGTGGAGCGTGCAACATTCAATAGGCAGTCTGCGCCAGGCAATTACTCCCGTCCGCCCGCTAACAGACCAGACGCACTTGCAATAAGAGATCCTTCTCTGAACCCACTCGACTATGATTTACCGATGCCGATAATAATATGGCGGGTCACATTGCACATCTCATTTTTATAAGCGGTTTCTACACTGATATATATGCCTATAAACAGGAACAAGTAGGTATTTCTCTTTATGGTAAGAAATAAAGTCTCCTTTCGGTCTGTGCACAATTTTCTCCGTTAGTATTAACCTGATTTTACTTAAGGGGTCCAAACGGTTTAGTTTAGTTAAAACAATTTATGGTTATGTTTTAGTATAGGCACAGAATAAAGAACAGTACTAGTACGGTTTTTTCACGAAAATACAATTAAGTTACAAAAAATAAAAAAGTTAAGTTGCGTGGCTCGTACCTACAGACCTTTGTGTGACACAGACCGAGTCGCACCACTTACCAAGAACCGTGTCGCTCACAAAACGCTACGACCGGAAAGCTCATGTGGTCTGGTTGATCCTCGGTGCCTTATTGCGTTAAGCCCTTTTTGGTAAACTTTTCTGACCTGGTCAAGCCATCAAAACTAAACTCACCATACTAAAAATGCAAAGAACTATCGCGGCACTTGCGTCTTCCCTCTAAAGAAAGACTTAGGGTTCAAAAATATTATATTACTAATGACAAAGGCCTGGTATAGGCTGCAGCGAAACAACGACAATTTTATTTGCACCAGTCTATATACATATGAATATCGATGTAAAATAACGAACTGAAGTTATATTTTGGAAGGGTCGGCAACGCGCGAGTAATGCCCCAGGTGTTGCAAGCATCCACAGCCTGCGGTGACCGCTTACCATCAGGTGGACTGCAAGCTTCTTTGCCACCTTAGTAGTATTAAAAAGAAGAAAGGTAATAGGTAATTTTAGATTAAGATCTCTATTGATGACCATTATAGTTAGATGACAGTTCCCGCCATCATTGCTTTGTGTAATATTATTTCCAGTTTGTCAAATAAAGTTAAATTCTCATTAGAGATATAGAGATTTATGTATGTTTGTCTCATCATGAACGAAATACAGAAGTAGATTAAATTGGTTGAATATTTTTACTTTTAATTGACGTAATACAAATTCTTATCATTTTGATCGTTAATTTACTTTTTATGTCTAGTGAAAAGTGAACCAGTTCTTACAAAAGTGCGTGTTGAACCAGATCAATTATCTCGCTAAGTGTCTCGTTACGAAATAACTCTTTTATACCACTTACTTTCATTTATTTCACTATTGGTATTGCTTTAATTAATAGTGTCAATAAAAAGGAAAATGTATGCATAGGTTATCTAAAGAGTACTAAATGATAAAGGCTGTTGTGGAGACAGAAATGTATTGGGAAGCTTTCTTCAAGCGAAGCGAAGCGATTACTTAATGATATCATGTATCTCTTTATGTTTATACTTTTATTTTGACGGTTTTTCCCGCGTCTTCGCCCGACCTAAAACCGGCTATAGGTGTAGGATTCGTACAAACTCCTTGATTTGTAACAAAGTTTATTAGGTATTACACAGCTTCAGGCAGCGTATCAAGATGAAACATGCAACAGATTTTAAGTTAGAAAATTTTGTGCAGTAACTTTTGTGTGACGCTCGTACAAACATGCAAACAGACAAACGAACATAAAGACCATATTATCATATTATTGTTTCTGAAATATTACCTGTTAAATATTAGGACATTTCGCTTCTATAATGTAGATTATTATGCGACGATAGCATAGTAATTAGGTTAAAGTTTCCTGCATCATCGCAACGCAGTATTGGCGATCTTTGCAAAAACGATTAAGACAATATCTTAATCAAGAAAGTGATGTTTTTTTTAATAAGATTGTACGATAAAGCTAGAAAACAAATTAATTTATACACTATTTATTACGTCAAAGTTAATGTCCGTTAAATCAAATCGCCCATAGTCCCAACTTTCGTCCGTTGCTAAAATAATTTGGCAACGATTTGTGTTTGCATTGGTACTAAAATAGTCAAGGTATTATTAGAGTGAGAATTGTCTTGTTAAGTTGTTATCGCACTAGCTGTTATTTATTGTTATTGACTTAAAACGTGTATTCATACGTTAAGTACCGGTTCTTCAAATTTATTGTAATCAAACAAACAGAGAATTTTTTTTTTTTTATTAGAGCCATTGACTTTAAGAAAAGTTTCATGCAATAAAGTTTGAATTACTTAAAATTTAAGTTATAATAATATGTTTTATTAAAGGTTATATTTTAGTACTTAGCCCAAATAGCTGCTTAATTTTTTTATACAAATGGCTTAAACATAACATCTCGCCAGTGTACTGCGGGCGTAGCATACGACTATTTTTCCCCTAACTAATCCTTTCATTGACTTTAAGCTCATAAAAAAAATAGTACAAAAATAGGCACGGGTCTCTCCTTAAAGAAGAAGAATTAGGTCATAGTCCACAACGCTGGCCTAACGTGGGTTGGCGGACGTTGTCGAGCCAGTAGCGAGTTGACTCTCTGAGTTTTCAAGCCACTTATAAGGTGATCGGTTTTACACCTCCCTCCGAACATGGAGAAGCTCAGAAAAATGTACCACTAGCTAGGTACCACCCATCCGAGTAGTGACCGCGCCCGACCTTACTTCGCATATAGTTTCTGATAGACGAATGTCTCTGGACCACGACTTTATTATAGTTCATCTTATTAAAGTTTGTAATTTTTATTTTTTCCAGACGAACGCGATGCCATACAGAAGAAGACGTTCACGAAGTGGGTCAACAAACACCTTAAAAAGGTAAATATATATATATATATATATATATATATATACATGTTCTTAGTAATAATTTTACAATTCAATATCTTACAATTCAATATCTTACGTTTCATAAGCTGTCGCAAAAAGCGTTTCAGTACCTCATGGAAGTTTAAAGTATTTATTATTTTGTTTCTTTGCTAAAATGAATAGTCGAATGGTAACATAAAACTAACTTTAAGTAATAAAATAAAATCTTTTTGACGTGAAATTTTGAAACGCCAAGACTTTTAATAGTTACCTCCTTAATTATACTAATTAAGTTTACTATAGCAAGATATAGCTGTAGCTATAGTTCGTTTAAGCTCGGACTCAAACTATCTCTATACCAAATTTCATCTAAATCGGTTCAGCGGCATAAGCGTGAAGCGATAACAGTCTGACAGACAGAGTTACTTTCGCATTTATAATATTAGTATAGATTATTTGTACCCAGATAACTCTCTATAATTATGATTTTAAATATTAAAGGCTATAGGGTTAAAACGGCCTTTTTGACTTAACATATATAGGAATGTTTTATATTGTTAGTCTGTTCTAGGTTGAAAAAGTTAGGCAAATAAGTTATGTAGATGATACAGTATTATGCATATTTGATAACGAAATGATTCTAGTTGATTTGAATTCGGAGGTAGAAATACAGGGACCCCCGTAGGCACATTTTGTGGGATACATTATCTAATATTACATTGTGATGACCCTCAAGAGCTCTACTGCAGAAAGAAACCTTTATGTTCAGTGACTTTAGGATACATCACCAAATAATACCTTGTACCCAAGTATCAACAAATACTACAAAGACCCTTGTGTACGTTTTTCCAATATCAGCATGTAGTAATTTGTCAACATATACAGCATATATATGCAGAAACCCCTGTAAAGGTCTTTAGGATACACTATCCAATATTACCTAGCCGTGACTTATTTAACAACAATGAAAGTACGTGTGTATTGTCACTGGAAGTCCATTGAATTATCGATATTCAATGCGCATACACTTTATGGTCGCCACACGACCTATCGACCACGATTTTATTTGACGTCTAGTGCCAATTTAGGATGCATGCTTGTAATACAAAGTAGATACACCCAAGTCAACTAGTATATATATATAATAGTACACAAAGTACCTTATATGAAAATATTAAACTCAGGTTAAATAATTCGCACTCACAATACGTTTTGGGAAAACAAACCTTTTTTCAAAACCAGGAGTGGAAACTTTATAATTAATTTTTTTATTGAACAAACGTTTATTATTCGGTTTTTCACGTTACTAAGGTTTGAACCATATCCCGAAGAATTTAAAAATAAAACGGGATTAAATGCGTCGTTATTTGGTAAAATACCCTTTTCCCGTAGTTTCGGCTGGGTTACACCAGCCTTGGTCACGGGTAGACTGGTGGTGCGCGGCGTCTTCGGCTTCGAGTAAAGGCGTCCTGTTGAACCACCCTCACTTCGTCTTTATACGGGTCATAATCACTCCACACAACACTAACGGTGTCCTCGGGTTCGTTCGTTGGTAAAACTCGAGAGCTGTATTTTCCTATGACTGGATTCCATGCAGACGACAGTTTGTATCCATCCTCACGATTGAAGTTCTTATCTTTTTTTATTTTAAATCGCTTTGCGTACCAATCTACGGTAATATTGGCGATCGGTGGACAAAACCTTAAGCTGGTGAAGCTCAATCCAGTGGTTGGAATTTGAGTTAATCAGATGTTCTGCTATAGCTTATTTTGTCTTCCGGTAATTCTTTACAGCAGCAATTTGTTCTTTGACCCTGTCCGCAATTGTTCGTTTGGTCTTGGCAATGTATGAGCTGCCGCAGCTGCAGTTACAGCAAACTTAACTTCTTCTACTCGTTTTGTACCCGTTGCTTCCTGAACGTGTGCCAGCTCAATATCTAAATGTTTAGGGTCACAAAGGTCATAAGCTTAGTTATAGTTATAAGCAGTTAGTTTAGCGGGGTTTTTTAAGTGTTTTTTTTGTACATATATTTCTCACCGTAATAAAGTTCTGAATGATTTGTCTCATAAATTTTATTAGTGCATGACACTATGGGGACCAAAAGTAACCAAAAATGACCCAATTGGGCAGTTGAAAAACAGATATTTTTTCTTTGCATCTAAAATTCTTGTTTCTAAAATCATTATTGATTTTAAATACTCTCAGGTATATCATGATAGCTACCTAGTACATGTTACCAATTTATGTTCAGAATGGAAAGAGATGGAGAGAGAGAAAATAATAAATTGATTCTTGTTTAGGCGTTGTCAGAATATGTGTTGAAATACACAAATTTTGGACCAGTATTCTGCAGAAGTGTATATTGTAAAGTGCAGCGAACAAAGGATGCGCTCAACTAATATGTAAATAAATAATGCGTTAGTGGTACTGCTGGTTTATGAGCTACTTCAATATCTCAGATAAAAGCAGGCTGCTGATTACTTGCATAAACATTATTCTATGTACGCATGTGCGAGTATTGGCCCTTTGTGTAAATGTCTTCGCTGGTCTGGTCCTATTGAGGATTAAAACCGAGACGTAATACCTACACCAGTCTTCTACATTGACTTCCCACTATTTCCAACCGGCTGGATGGTAAGCGATCAACAAAATATACGTATCATGCATTTTTAGTTTAAACAGTCAAAATTTTACAAAAAAAAAATCTTATTTTCGAAACATATAGTGAAAGAAAACCCTTTAGGCACCGAATGATAGAGTGCCTTAGAAATTGCGAAAGCAAAAAAGGTATCTGCCATAGATTTGGTATTAAGGTTAAATTCTAATTTATATGGGCCTCTGTCTGCAGGGCGTCAGGGACAGACCGGCACAAAAAATGTACATTCTTTTACATTGACTTCCTACTAGTCCCAACCCGCTGGATGGAAAGCGATCAACGAAATATTCGTAAAAAAAAAATTTTTTTTCAATACATGGGGAAAGGAAACCCTTTACGCACTTTCAATGTTATAGTTTCTTGGGAATTGCCAGAGCAAAAAAAAGGTATCTGCCATAGACTAGGTATGCAGGCAAATTTTTAATGTGTATGGTCTCTGTCTGCAAGGCGAGAGACAGACCGACACACAAATGTACGTACATGTAATAAAACGATTAAAGTAGAGGATGAAGATAAAGTTTTTCTTGTTTGCTGAAGCCAATGTGGAGTCAATGAACAAAGAACAAAGACCTTACCAGTGACTCAGAGACAGACAGACATTTCTTTATCCGCGGTCCTGCTGCAGAGAGATCATTGTGTCACTTGATAACGCGAGGCATTTTTGTGATCCTTGCTAAATTAATGATGTCATGGGTTTGTTTTATCTTTTAACTAGCTTTAGCACCTGGTCCGACTGACTGTCTTTAGTATATGTCATGCACGGCTGGCTGTATATATCCACTGAAGAAGGCGGATAGGCCGGAAAGCTAAATTTAAGGTAATGCAAGATATAGCCACATATACCAAAGAATTTACTGTCTTTCATTACAATCCAATGCAATACAGAATTTAAATTTTGACCGTTTTGTTTGTTTGTTGAACAGTTTTTTTTTATATTTTCGAGATTTTTTAGCAGATAATTTATTAAAAACCCAATGAGGTAATTTTCTAGACACAACCTTTTTTTTTATCCTTTGAGTTCTATAAAATTGTGCTTAAATAATTGCCTATATTTATACCTCCCTCTAGAAATCACCCCTGAACTAAGTCGCAGTTACCTTAACAATCTAATTTTGCTAAGCCGTTGATTAAACTTGATACTGATTTTATCAAACCTTCATTATTATTTTGCTTCACTACAAGGAGCTTATTGCAAACAGTTTCTAGGATTCGAGAGAAAAATGTACGCAATTACTTTCACGGAGGTGTAAGACTTACTTGCACACATTTTTTTCTCGAGTTCCAGAGTACAGAGCATAGCGTAAGTTGAAAACCAATGAAAATGCCGCCGATATTTTACTAAATACATAAATCCTTCAGAAAAAACATTTGACTTAACACTAACAGCGAGAGTAGAATTTTATTTATACTCTGTTATACTAATATAAGTGTGTTATACAAAACAATATTGATTGTTCGCGTTGTATTATAAACGTTTTATACAATAGAGAATGTAATCACACAAGTCAGCGGTCAGTGACGCATGCTCTAGCTAGGCTATTGGGGTGTCGTAACGTTTAAATGTTTTCATTATGTGTGCTGGTCTAGGCATTCCGGTTTGGTGACCTATAGCTTAGTCATCTTAGATTAACTACGCCCCAGCCACTGTACCTACATTGTGAGATGATAACTGACATTTTGGATAAGAATAATGGAGGCTTAAAGCTTGGAGCTACTTTTGGTAGTGTAAAATCTCCCCCGTGAAAAAAGAAGAAAGACTTTAATTGATTTTGATAAAATATAATTTGGTAGTAAAAAAAATATAAAATTCCTAAATACTATTGTTTATAACTTAGCTATGTCCAATCTCGCTATTGTAAAACCGGAGTAAGCTCGTAGGTTCCCGCTTGTCGTTCATGTTCACACCACGCTGAGTTCGCTTATCCGCTCCTGGAATTTGAAAATAAAAGTGTGTATATAATGTATTCATAATAATTAATAATATAAAAAAAAATTAAAAATTAAAGTGATTTAAAAAAAATTTAGTCTATGAATAGGTATTTAGTAAATTCTCTATATTATAAAAGGAATATGAAATTATGAATTAATAAATAAAATTACAAATATGAAGATTGAATTAAGAAACATTTTTAGTTAATTGAACCCCTTTTCCTTTTCTTCAAACAGATATAATTAATTCTGCTTTTTTGTAATTATCTAATTAATTATGATAATTTGATCAACCATATCTGTTGCCCTCTCCTCGAGATTTTTAAATAGAAAAACCGCAATCTATTTAGAATCTCTACACATAAAGACTGTCCAGTCACTCTATTTACTACGTAACAAAAAAATATAAACACTCAAAAAAAACAAGAGAAACAAGAAATACAAATTGAGTGTTTGGGATGTACTAATTTTAACTGTCAGCGAGTTATGATGGGCCAATTATAAGCCATGACAAAAAAAAAGGACGCTGAAAGAAAATTAGATTAATACACATTGAAATAAATTTACATTAAAGTACATAAGTGATTGAAACTTTTTCCAAAGAAAACAAAGTAGCCTAAATCAATTTTTCAGTGAGTTCGTGTTTGGTTCTTGTATTTTAGAACTTCACTGAAATCGGGCATAACTTAAGTACAATAAAATACCTAATTATTTAATCAATGTAATTAAAATAAATAATCCCTTACGATATATTTATATGATAGAATAGAATTAAAGTAATACCATACAATTGAAAAACTACAATAGTAATTAATTATACTCAGCTTTTATGAATTTGAGCATTATAGTCCTGAAGTATCTCCAGTTCCACAGGTACATGATGTCTGCATAATTTCCGTAAACTCCTATCGGACAGACAAGGACGAGCACTCACGAAACATGACAAATAAAAATAAAATAATGAATAAAGATAACATATCATTATAACATTTATAGCCGAAAGGAAAATTTAATTAAAAGTAAATAACAAAATTACTTCTTACAAAATATAACTCATTCCTGTACACACTCTTCATCATTCAAAATCGCATTAGAAATCTCGATACATAAAAGCATCTTTCCTTATACACAACATATATCGCCTTAATTTTTGTGATTATGTGTGATTTACAATGTTTATATGTAGTATAAAATATATATTATGTGTATAAAATTGGAATTCACATTTCTCGTATTTTGAGATCGTACTTTTGAAAACTTTAGAACTTCGAAACGAAGTCGAGTATGCGTTGTAATATTTAAATGTATGTAAGTATAGGATTCCCAAAATCATTTGTTCTATTTCACCTATCCACTTAAGGAAACAATTCAAGTTTCTAAGAATTGAGCAAAGTTTCAGTTCTCTATATTTACTTGCATCAGTATTTTTAAAGTAGCATAAAACAATATGTTACAGTAGGTAGTCGATAAGGATACTATGTGTATTTGTATATATGGGGTCGTCTTTCTAGTTTTGGCAGACATAATAATATATTTAAAGTTTTAGACTATTACGAACTATTGTATTGGCGGCTAACGATGAAGAAAGCTGATGAAGTTTAATACAAATTGAATCAGTAGAGACGCAAAAGTTTGCTCTGTTATCAAAATCATTAAATAAATTTGGTCAGGTGCCTAGAGGTGGAGGCAGGTGGCGGAGAACCATAATGCATAAACCAATAGATATAAGTCACATAGCCTATAACCAGCGGACCATCAAGAATCGATACCTCTTTTGTCTAGTTACGATAGGTAGTTTGCGGGAACAGATGAACATAAAACACTCGAAAGAAGGAGAAAAGTATATGACCTTTCTCCTTTTGGCTCCGAGGGAGTCATGAATAAAATATGTGTTTTATACAAATATATTGGTTTACGTAACCTTTTCTTTGATAAATAAAAACCTTTAAAATTTAATAAAGCATTGGCATGTGGTACTTTTTCCTATACTGTGGCATGTGCCTTAACCTCCACTGTGACAATAGTCTTAAAACTTGTTCCGCTTGATACATTTCTCGAGGCGTTTGTTTTTTTTTTGTTGAATTAATCCTGAAAAGTCCAAAATCTCATCAGTTGATGACATAATACCATAGTCGTTTTCGACGGTGGGTGGAAAAAATAAATTTATGGCTTTGATCAATGCCGTGTGCCACCATATCGAGCCTTATGTGGTTCGATGAGCATATCCCTGGATGTATGGTTACTCCGCCCACTTAGACGTGTCGGTCATCTTTCGCCCACCTTAGCCAATTTTTTTTTTAAAAATCCGGTTAATATAAATTATTTTTGGTAAAATGGATCAGGCACATTTGTAGTAGTTCTTTGTAGTTTGCGTTATATATTTTTAAATAATTTTGTATTTGTACGGTGTGGATTTTTTTAGCACCGACTTAGAAAAGTTAGTGTCCATTCATTTAAGGCCATTCCTGCGGCCCAGTAGCGTAGCCATTATATTTTTTATATACTGTTCGTAAAAAGCGTATTTCTGAATTTTCATTAAATGAAAAATAAATCTAGTCATTTGCTATTTTTAGAGAGATTTGTAATGTTTCTAGAATGATTATGCAAGTTGTAGTTAGCAAATTTGCTATATCTATACTACTCAGAGAAAATATAATGGTAACCATACATACCTTTTTAAAAGTATGTATGTTATAACTAGTTTCATATTTTATAAAATTTTTGAAATACGCATTCTACGAACAGTTAATAGTAAATATCCATGGGGGCGGTACTGAACCGCAGGGTTGGCCTTAATACGTCACGCAAATTTTCATAATTTTGAACCCTCTCTTGAGGGACCTTTGTTACGCTTTTTTTTTCAATTTTAGTATTAAAAATTTGCCTGTATCACATTTTGCATGACTCCCTCCCCCTCCGCCTTAAGCGCGTGGCGTATTAAACGGATGGCCCCTATGAGATGGTCATGGAGATAGTTTGATTCCCGATAAAGGACATAGGATAATTGAAAACGTCAAATGTGTGTCAGTTTTTATTCAACAATTTCGGAGTTACCGTTGAAATCTTTCACCGGTAACCGAACTTAGAGTGGGTGGAACCGCGTGCAAAAGTAAGTGCTCAGTAAGTCTATGACCACCCTAATTATCCGCCAATTGTCTAAAACATCAGTTTGAACACAGAAGACAATAGTAAATGAACATGTTTGTACAGCATGAAGATTAAATGTTGAGTTTGTAAACATTTGCAAACATCATAGAACACGCCGTCACCAAACAACATCTTTGTGGTCTGGAAAACAATTATTTGTTTTTTGTAACTACCTATGTGGTCAGATAAACATATAAGTTATTAACATAGAATACATATGGTTACACTGGAAGGACTGGCAAGCTGCATGTTGTCAATTTCTTTTTATTTATTCAGGGGAGAAACTTTTTGTATAAAAACGTGCCGCTTTACCAGGGGCAGGTAAAAATAAGTTATTTTTAGTTATTCACAAAACGTTTAATCTGTTTGAATCTCATCTTGCGTTGGGTTTATCTTTCAACCTACCGTATAACCCCTCCATATCTTTCTTCATTTCATCATAAAGGATTTTTCGAAATGCTTCTTAGAATCTGATTAATCATTTGGCAAACATTTCTTGAAGGGAAGCAGACGAGACAGAAGCGGATAACGTAATAATATCGTAATGGTGATATTAATCATTTCAAATGAATCATTTAAGGAACAGATGCAGTCTCCTTTTAAAGATCATTTTGTTTCGAAATCCAGATAATAAGTGAAGCTTTAATGAATGCTTATAGGGTGACCATATAATGTGGAGCTACCGTGTTAAACGCTCCTTAAAATATTAATAAGAATGTTTAAAAGATTGTTAAGTTATTTTTATGCCGTTTTACGTTTTAAGGTGTTGTAGGTATTTAGTGCTTGTCTATTTTGTAAAATTTACCAATTAACAGTTATATTATTATTCAAAAGCTTAGCAATAAAATTCATTAATTTGGATTAATGATTGAAAATATATTGGTATGATAAATAAAGATTGTAAAAGCTTCGGTTCTTATTTATTCAAAGTAAAAAATGTGCCAAGTCGCGATTGAGATGTTTTGTCTATAAAAAGTAGTGACAGCCAAGTCTAGGAGGTGGGTATAAGGAAACGACAAATTTTAGCTAAATCATTTTCTTTCTTCTTTTTCTTCTTTTCTTTCTTTCTTTAAACTCTACTGTGCCTTATATTATGGGAAATATTTTAACTAATGACAAGGCAATTAGGTTTAATATATTCCTTTTATATGTTGTGGAATTTTATATGACCTGTGCCGTTGAAAACGTTGTAGAAGCCATCGTTATTATTACGTTCTTCTGTTTCTTGGAGCTTGAGGTTATAAGAACAAGGACCACGTCATATAGTTGCTCGATTTAACATTATTTAACCCCCCACCTCTAATATACACACACGTACCTTATTTTGCACTAATGTAATTAAAATCTCTAATTTTGCTATTTTCTCAAATTTTATAGGTAGAATAACAAAAATTGTCTGATAAGAGACCATAATCTAGTTTTGGCTTCTGTCTCGTATCTCTTTTTTTTTCATAATTATATGAAATAGTGTAGAATTTTTCTTAACATGAATTGTATTATGGCAAAACATAATAAATTTGTTAATATTATTATGAAGTATACTAGTTTTACAAGTCATACAAGTTGCGACAGCTTATGAACCGAAAACCGGCTTATATTTTCAATATAATTTTTCTATAATTTATTTCCTATTTGTGTACAATTATGAAAATATTTGACTATACATATTAAATTACAATAAAGATCGTTAACGATGTTAATATGGAAATTAGTTTTATATTCTAAATGATTATGTTTTCTGTGACTACTCTTTGCTTATCATTCGGATGTGGAGCAGCATTGGAAATATCTCAAGGTTGGTATTTTTATGGGTTTTGTTGTTAGTTTTGACAGTTATTGTCTGTTATAGAAATTTTATGTTGACATTTTCGTTTATGACTTTTATTAAAATCGTCTTTTATTTCACATTTTTCTATTCCGTATTCAGTTACTTTTCATGATTATGTTAGATATTGATATAACCTTATTATGTTTTACATTTGATAATTCAATTTTCTAATCACCTTTTCGAAATAACATACGTATAAGAGTATATTATACATTATGATATTTCTAGAGTACCATCAGTTTCTTTGCTTAGTACTATTATGATCTTCCCTTGCACATTAAAATTTTTGGTACCTAAGTAAAATATTTAATAAAGGAATTTTAATATTTTAAATATTAAACAATCTATATATATCTTTAAGTTTGTTGCTCGAATTTGGTTTAGTATTTGTAGTAATTGGAAAACCTAGTTTTTTTACGTTATATTGTGTCAATCTTACCCAGGTTTTTACGTATTTTTATACCACGCTGCTCGGACAGACGTATACTCGTCTCCATGTATGTGAAATAGTCAACAATCAACCGTGTTGTCCGCCCCAACAAGTAAGTCTAGGTGTTTTGCTGTCTTTTCTTTTTCGCTTTTTCTTTAATATGGCTGAACACGAAAAGGTACATGACTAATTTCTTCGCAAATTTTTGTGTGTGATTTTACACTTGACACATATTTTGGTTATGTTGATAGTAATAAATTAAATATTAATTCTGTTGTTTTTTTTTATTTAAAGTTTGTAGTTTTCTTTCTGACGCGCCTTGCATCCTTATTTTTACAATTATTTATAATATATTTCGTACCGAGTACAAAATGACCTTTTTTTTAAAAGAAAATCCATTTTGTATTTGGTACGAATAATTCTTTTCTACTACTACCTGAAAGTTCGACCCAAATTTATCATTACAATCGACTTCAGAATCTCGAAATTCGCCATGTTTTCCCGCCAAATTGTACCTAAGTAAATAACCTCGCCTCACAGCGCAATGTGAAGTAGTGAAGTGGCTAGTATCGTCTGACAGTGCGCACCAGTCTATCGGCGCTAACATGTAACTGGCCACATCAAGTACGAAATGAAATGTCAACTTATTTTTTGATCTGACCTGAGTTATTTCGCGACGGGGTTCTTTAGTTTATTATTAGTGAAAGTTCGATTTTCAAAACTAATTTCGAGTAAGTTTGAAATTATATTTATTAGAGGTAGTTGAAAAATACATATTTCAGTATTCAGTCGCTGTCCATTAAATGAATTCGTCTAAAAACGAATGCAACACCTCTAAACTAGTTTCGTATGTCGTCAATTTGTAAATCTGTTTTTTTTTTTTGTTAATGTTGAACCAGACTTCATTTTTATTCTTGTAAAGTTTCATATTGTATTTTATTTTGTAGTTTTTGCCTGTGTTTTTTGCTTCGCTTCGATTCATTTGATGTCGTCCGATAAATATTTTGCCTTGAATTTTTTTTTTTAATTAACTAATAATGTTGTTCTTGGCTGTAAAGTGTGTTAGTTTTATTAAAGTTTTTGCTCTACTAAACTTCAGTTTGGTTTCTGTTCCTAAATTCAAATTGTATAAGTAGTAATAGAATGATCACAAATCAAGATTTCGTCCTATATCTTATCTTATCATCTATGAAGACAATCTGTCAGGGTTGCATTGCTTGTAGTTGTAGCTTTATCTCTTGCCTTCCTGACCCACTTGACGGGATTACTGTAAGGTATAGGTACTTTGAGATGGATGACTTGGACTTATTCTTTGAAATTATGAAGATTCTTCAAATCCAGGTTGCTTAATGCTAAGTTCCTGTTCTCAATTTTAGATCTATATTTGTGTCTATGTTATTCGAGTTATACCACCACAGTAAATTAAATGCTGCCTCGAGGTTCAATAAGAAAGCAACTGTCAGAGCTAAATTCCAATTCATCGGCAAAATAGGTTGGCGACTTGCGAGCTATCCCTCTGGGAGTCGTGCTTTCTGGTCGCCGAAAGCCGCTGAAGGAAACTTCTGCCAGTCGTCGTTATCACCACTGCGAAAGACCGATGGTGACTTAGCCCATAGTGCAAAAACGAAAGCCGATCTACTGGGCAGTCTATTTGCTTCTAACTCGAATTTGAACGACGAAGGCCCTGTACCACCTACTATACCGTGGTGTGGTAAGACCATGCCTGAAATCTCCATAACACTGCAGGAGGTCCGGCGGGCGTTGCTTCCTCTAGACGTTCATAAGTTGAGTGGGCCAGACGGTATACCAGCAATGGTTCTTGTGTGCTCCTGAGTTATGTCCTGTACTCACGCGCCTCTTCACGCTTTCCTACCACACTAGGCAATTTCCACTTTCATGGAAGACTGCGAACGTGCACCTGGTGCTCAAAAAGTGCGATAGATCAGACCCATCGAATTATATGCATATCGCTATTAAATCCCTGCTCTCCAAGGTGATAGACTGTGTGATCAACACACAGCTTCTAAGATACCTAGACGCGACACGACCTGGTCAGTGACCGTCAATATGGCTTTCGCCAATGGGCACTAGGGTCAAGGAAGTCAAGGGAAGGCATTGGCTTGAAGCCTGGACTTAGCGTGGGCGTTCGATCAGGTCTAGCACCGAGGTCTTCTATCGAAGATGCCATATTACGAATGCCCGAGGGTTTGTGCAAATGGGTGGCTAGCTTTTTGTCCGGCAGACACATATGAGCCGTAGTTGACGGTAGTTGCTCTGATAGCATGGACATTAATGCTGGTGTCCCGCAAGGCCTTCGCTGTTTCTACTGCATATCAATGACATGTTGGACATCAACAAAATACATTGCTAAGCAGATGACAGTATTGGAGACGCTTATTACACAGGTCGTGTGAACATCCTTCGTTCCGTAGTGGAGGAAAAGCGCGGAGAACTTCAAATCGAGATCACTCTGCCTGGGAATGGGAAACTTGGTCCGATTCAACCCTACAAAAACACAAGACTGCGCGTTCATCGCTAAGAAAACCCCATTCGATGTGATTCCACAATTCCAGAACACTGCCCTCTTCATCTCCAAGAGTATTGGGATCCTTGGTGTTGACATCTCTAGCGATGTTCATTTCAGAGATTATTTGCAAGACAAGGTGAAGCTGGCGTTTAAAAAACTTGGTGTACTCAACAGAGTGAAGCAGTACTACGTCGGGGCAAAGGTTGCTGCTTTACAAGGCGCCATGTGGAGTACTGCTGCCATCTCTAGGCGAGTACACCCGGATACCAGCTTGGCCCTTTTGACTCGGTTCAACGAAGGGCTGTGAGAATCGTCGACGATCCCAAACTCACTTGCCGTACCAAAACCCTTAAGTCTGAGGAGAGACTTTGCCTCCCTGTGTGTGTTCTATTGCTTGTAAAATGGGATGTGTTCTGAGGAATTGTTCGAAATAATGCCTACGGGTACTTTCTACCGTCTCACCGCTCGCCATCGGCAGATAATTCATTCTCACACTTAAGAACCGAAATGGTCGCGTACAGTGCGGTTTCAGAGAAACTTCCTCCCGCGAATGCTTGGGTTGTGGAATGAGCTCCCTGCCGAAGTTTTCTGTAGGGACCATAATATGGGGTTCTTCAAGAAGGAATATATTACGATTTTTGAAGGGTCGGCAACACGCGAGTGATACCCCTGGTGTTGCAAGCGTCCATAGGCTACGGTGATGATGTAGCTTAACGTTTTTTTTTTATGTGTGATTTAAATAGATTTGTAAAGTGTATGTATGTATGACTGTCTGTATGTTGTTTTTTTTTAATAATATATGTGTATGTGCAGGTGAACCGACACGTGAACGACCTCTTTGAAGACCTACGCGATGGCCTCAATCTCATATCGCTGCTGGAGGTGCTTTCTGGCGAACATCTCGTAAGTATACATTTAAGTTCTGTAAATCTCTTTTCCACTTCGCTGCTGCTTACTGTGACAAAATAAGTACAAGTCCCTTTTAAATACTACGGCATAACTTAAGTCGGACAACCGTCCGGAATCGTGACAACTTGTGCATTTCACTTTTTATGTCTGTCTCTCTCGCTCTTAGGCGGGCTAACCATGCCGCGTGCCTCTCACTCGCTCTCATTGTGAGCGCATAACGTGAGCGGAGCGTAACGCAGTTTCTTGAAGTGTCACCCGGCAAACCAATTTATAAGACGTTGTCACGTCAATACTAATTAAGTTATGTACAGCATAAGATAAAACCTTAATTAGTGGTTAGAAGTTTTATTATATTGTGATTGTGACAAAATAATAAAGCAGGTGGTGTGTGACAAGCTTTAATTACAGTAAACGAGTTTGTACAAACATAATGTTTCTTTCGCGTGAGTAGAGTGCTTAATAAGATAGTGTCAGTACGATATGAGGGCATTCAAGTTTAGGACTATGAAATTTCAATGGTAGCAGAATAAAATGTAATTTGATAGTAGTCTTTAAAAAATATTGACAAGAATTACTTATAAATATTTTTGGACATTACACGCATCGCCGTCTGGCCCTAAAGTAAGCAAAGTTTGTGTTATGGATACCAGACAACGGATACAAATACATATACATAAATTATTTTTTTTTTTGTAAATACATATGTATCATATATAAAAACACCCAGACTCAAGGCGAGCACAAATGTTTATCACATAAATGTTTGTCCAGTGCGGTAATCGAACCCACCCGTCTACACAGCAGCCGGCCTCACTACCAACTAAGCTGCGAAGGAGAATAAAGTAACTTATAAAACAATTACAATTCAAGCCTAATTTGTAGGTATAAGATAATTTAATGTAAAACCCATTCTACCATCCAGGCCAAGTTAAAGGTAACAGATAAATAAGTTGTATCTATTTTCAGAATTTATGCTGTACATAGGTAATTACTTATTGGGTAAAATTAGAGCATTAGTTGTGACCATACAGTGTACAAACTTTAGGCAAAAATATTAATTTCTGTGTCATTTAGGACTTAATGTAGCCTCGTAAATAAAACTTGGTCTTATAAAACATAATTGCGCAATTTCAGCTTAATGGCATGCTCCATTGCGGCGGGATTGAGTAACAGACGTTATAGTTATTCCCGTAGGAACCTTAGCATTTTACGGGATAAAAAGGAGCCTATAATGTCCTTCTCCGTGTCTTTAACTATGTCTGTGCAAATTTCTGCTCAATTGGATGCTGCCGTTGCGGCACGATTGAATAACAAACTTTATAGTTGTCCTCGCATGAACTTTTCGAACTATAATACTTATATCTATGTATCGAATTTCATCAAGATCCGTTCCGCCGTTCTGCCGTGATTGAGTAACAAATATCCATCCATCCAAACTTTCGCATTTATAATATTAGTTTAGTATAGTATAGATAATAATATCTAGACAAAGTTATTTATCCACCGCCTCGTATCGCCTCAACTGCTATTTGCCTCACTGCACGGGCACAGGTCTCTCTTTGGCCAAGAATTTTAACAGGCAAAGTTATTTATTCAAACTGCATTTTTTTTTTTCGCTGTGGTATTATGCGATTGAAATTTGTTTTATAATTATGCACGTTAAAGTGATGGCATACCCAAACGAGTTAAGTTTTTATTGTATATATAATTTATAATATTTGCTAATATTATAATAATTTGCCTTTTAAAACAGAAAGAAAAAAAATTGTAACAGACTATTCCTGGGCTTTAATTCTAATTGTTAGGTAAACTAAGCGTGATATTCTCTTTATTCTTTTTTCATAAAATTTATATTAATATGACCAAGTGTATTTGCTGATTTCATAGTTCTAAATAAATATTTAAATTTTATACCGACAAAAAACCAAAATTGTCAACGTGCAATTACGTACTAGCGCCTATCGTATGTGGAGCTGTGTGTCTTTGTATGCTTCAATAGTGTAATATGTCTTTTAACACTGGTCGAACGAAATAGCTCACTAATGCTAGGGTATGCCACACCCTTAATAGTAGTCACCATTGGACTAATTGTTGAATCCGAAAGGTTTTCATATCATTACGCAAGCACAGCCGAGGGCAAAAGCTAGCAGGTTTATAAATACAATTTATATTGCATTAATTTACCGTTTTCAAAAGTACCTAGTTGACATAGTTAACCAGTTCTGTGTGTATTTTATAGGTAAGTAATGAAAATGCTCTTTCCGTTTTAAGAGCTTTGAACAGTTTCAATTTGAAAGTGATAAAGGAATGTTAATAGTAGAATTTGAAGTATATGGGAGTGGTATCGTAAAGTTAGACTTAAGTTATTAAATATTATCTAAAAGGAATGTTTTATTCATCTGAATTCTAATAATAATATTTAAATTTTCACCTGTATCAACCAAAAAGCTCCTCTACACATGGGACGGGCGGTCTTTAGAAGCTTGTTGTGTGTTTGCGTAGTTTGTTTCATACGATTTAAGCATAGTAAACATTAGTATCTAATAGACAACCTACTTTTTAAGGTTCCGTAATAGAACATTTCAGCCGTTTATCACAGTTTTTTAATTTTTAAGTTTTTAATGATTTAAAATATCTTTGAGGTTTCATCGACAGTTTTTTGTCGGAAATAATTACACGACTTACTACAGAGTCCAATATTTTCCATCATATAACCGACCAAGTTAAACTTATTATCGGCCTCAAACAACTTTATTACAGCTACAGAATAAGCTCTAGTAGTTTTAAATTTATCATTCGATAAAGTGAGTATATAGAAGAATATATAATACTAATACTAATGTAGGTAATAAGGTTGAGGAATTTGTTTGAACGCGCTAATATTTGCAACTAGCAGTCGGTTTTGAATAATAATTGTTGTATTTGATAGCCCGATTCCTGGGGATGGCTAAAGGCTATTTAACATGACGCTACGACCCCTAGAAGCCGATCAAAAGGCAAAGAAAGCAGAAAAAACGAAGCGAAAACGACCACCGCACTGCTCGCTATCGGCAGGGAATTCATTCCCACACCTTAGAACCTAAATAGTCACTTACAGTGCGGTTTCAGAGAAACTTCCTCCGGCAAATGCTTAGGTAATGAAATGAGATCCCAGCCAAGGTTTTCTCTAAGGACTACCGTATGGGGTTTTTCAAGAAATAAGATATTAGATTTTTGAAGGGTTTGAAGGGATTTTTTAATGGTTTAAAAAAGTGCCATCGAGTCCATGCCGAGAAGTTGTTCATAGTATGAGTATTTAGTTTATTATTTAATCTACAGCTGTTTCAGTCACTGTTTGTCCGCCGAGATAGTTCCGTCTATCGATTACGAAGCCATACTCTACTGAACTGAAAAAAATGCAATTTTACATAATATTTTCTTACTGATAAAACAAAATGTATCGCAGTTTTTATCATTTCGATAAGGCAAATTTTATCACGTATCGAATTTATTGCATGTCTTAGATGTTTAAAATATTATGATAATCCTAAATTTTTTTTTGTGTGTCAAACAATATAAATGCAAATATATGTCATTTAAGGATATTTTGGCATTTTTTTTTCATTCTGTGTGGTCTTGTACGGGTAACCAAACTTCACTTAGATATAAATTTAATTACATACAGAATATACGGACAAACTGATGGATGCAGACTTGACGAAATTACATATAAGAGTTCCCGGTTTGCCATTTGACTACGGAACCTTAAAAATAACGTTATGACAAGTTATAAACACTATCTAAACATGCTGATAATGTAGTTTTTAAAACTAACTAAGAGAAGAGAACTGTGTTGTAAAATTCTTAACAAAACATAAATAATAAAAGAACTAGGCCGAAATGAACTTGGTTACAATAATTCGGACTTTAATTGCACTTCAGGCTTGTACTTTAACAAGTATAAAGGCTCAAGTGCACAATGGGCCATGCTGGCGCACGAGACGCCGTCACCATTGTGTAAAGGGGCTACCGGCGTTTAATGGCCAGCAATGGCCTATCCGCGTGAGCAATGGCGATACTAGCGGTCGCCGAGACACACTTTACAGTAGTCGTGGCGCACCGTAGCTGGCTTGTTTACACGATGGCCTGTCATTGAATCAGTCTCGCACGTTGACTGGGAAGTACAGTCATATACGTGTAACAGAGAAATTTTCTACGTCGTAGTGCAAAGAAGACAATTTTGAATCTTCAAATTATCGAATTGTGTTAAAAAAGAATATTTGTAAACGTAAATGGTGGCCGCGTGACCATTGTGTGAACACCGGCTCACGATGGTCTATCGTGGCCCATTGTTGAGCGTAGGCCAACACGGTCCGTTGTGTGTTGGAAACATAATGTAATATAACGGTATTGATACTTTATGTGATGAAGAGTACCTATGTGTATTGTCCCTAATCTTTATTGATAATGTTGATCGTCGTATTCGGGAACATAATTTCCTATCAAAAATCCTTTTCTTTCGATTAGTTCCGAAACGTATTAGTTAAACGTAGTACTCTATATGAGTAGTTATAAATGAGGCAGGTGTGGCCGAGTAAGCGAGCCCCTAGCCGCACCCTTGCCGGACTATTGGGGTCGAAACAGGTCATACTTATTTACATGGTTCATTGTATTTTGGGGTAAAAGCCAAAGCCTCTAATTTACTTTCAATACCCGCAGAAAATTACGCGTGGCTGAACGAAAATTTGTTTTGAATGCAAAATTAAAAAAAAAAACCGACTCGTCTAATAGCCATTTCTTAAATAGGTTAAGGGTACGGACCCTTGCCCGCTGTTCCTAGGATTCCTACGGATACTCTTTGATTAATTAGGATAGGTAGGGGTCTTTATAAGATTTGTAAATATTTCTTTAAATCTTCAATATTACGATTTATTTGTAGAACAAGTAAAAAGAAATTAAAAATTAAAAAAATCCGACTGTGGATTAAAAAAATAAAAGCTAATCTTAGTAACTGAAAAGCAAAACAGCAATTTCACGCCCAAAATCCGCCATTTTGATTTCCAATAATTTTAATATAGCCTATTAAACTCAAGTGGTTAAGACGAATCTAACCACGTATAATTAATTAAAATCGGTAAAGCCGTTTAGTAGTTACGAGGGAACATAGAGTCCCACATACATTCAGGTCAAACACATATACCCTCCTTTTCTGGTAAAAAGCTGAGGTTTTTTTAAATCCTTGACCCTATAAATACTATTTCGAAGGATGGTCAAAAATAGTACCTGACTGCACGGGTGTTGAATACTGTGCAAGCGTAAATCTCTGGCATAGAAGCGCTTCAACAACTTCAAAAACTGATGCCATCAGCGGTAGCCATCTTGCAGTTAGTCACAATTTTGAAAACTGTTTAAGTACCTAATGGGAGTAGGTAGCATCCTAAGACAATCAGTCAATTTGGATTTCCAATGGCTTTCCTCTGTCATCTTATTTCACATTATATCTTATTACTTCCACAGCCGCGCGAGCGAGGCCGCATGCGGTTCCACATGCTCCAGAACGTTCAGATGGCTCTCGACTTCCTCCGGTACAAGAAGATCAAGCTGGTCAACATCCGAGCTGAGGATATCGTCGACGGAAATCCAAAACTGACCCTAGGCTTGATATGGACTATCATCTTACACTTCCAGGTAAGTGGACTATTTTTCTCTGGTAGATGCATATTTTTCAAATTTCTGATGGGGATCATTGTCATATGGAATTATTTACCAGCCAATCTTATAAGTTTAAGGCTTACCTTTACAGCAAAAAACCAGTTAAGAAAAGTAGCTTTGGAAATGTTTCGAAAATGTATAAAATATCATCACAAATAAAAGGTTTTACTACCTTTGATAAGATTTATCGGTTCCCATTATTTTTAAGTATTCCATGAAGTTGATGTAACGTAACACTTACATGTAAATATTGTTGTGACGAAGGTGGTCAAAGAAAATACAGCTGTAGGTATATTTCAGAATTCAATAAAAATACCTACATGCATCGATACGGTATAAACCTTTATATGGACCAAAGATGTAGGCACTCATAAGATATCTTTCTCATTTTAATTAACAATAATATATTATCCATAAAATGGGTAAGAAACTATATTTAATTACTATAACGGTCTTATTTAACAGTAGTTTGAAAATTTTACCTAAGTATTCGTTAGTTGGTTTTTTAAGGTTTGTACATACTTTACAATTTTATTTTTGACACAACCACTATTTTTACACACAGTATTTTTTTTTTAAAGGACCCAGACGTACGTTAAATGAATTTGATAAAAATATTTTACAAGGTCGTTTTGTTTTCGCAAAGACATAATAATGTGGCGTTGTCAAAGTTATAAACAACCATGACATGCGATGCAAATTGTATTTTTGTGTAGCAGGAAAACTTGTTTATTTTTTAGGGTTCCGTACCCAACGGTTAAAACGGAACCCTATTACTAAGACTGTATCTCATGAACCGTGATAGTTAGACAGTTGAAATTTTCACAGAAGATGTATTTCTGTTGCCGCTATAACAACAAATACTAAAAAACAAAATAAAATAAATATTTAAGGGGGCTCCCATACAACAAACGTGATTTTTTTTGCTCTATACTGATAACGGCAACAGATAGACGCTTGAAATATTAACTGAAATAAATAAAAAAATTAAAAAAAAAACAAATATTTTAAGGGGCTCCCTTACAATGAACGTGATTTTTTTGCTGTTTTTTATAAAAACTGTGACCCTAATGACATAGGTCTGTGGAATTTTCCAAGCATCGCAATGCAAAGGTTTTGTTTATTTTAATCTGCAGTTCACTGTACTTTACTGATGTAAAGTTTATCTCAAACATAAAAATTAAATTTATGTTCAATCGTTTTTATTACGTTTTTGAGTTAAATCATCCGAGCAGGTCTTGTAACTATTAGTCACGCAAATTAGGGTCAAGTGTAACAATTGTAGCTAGATTTAATTTCATAACTAATCTAGGTATTTAGTTTTTAGTCTGTCCATGAAAATGAAGTATACGTCAGTCATTAGCTTAATTTGATTTAACGTTTTATACCGTAGTTAATAACAGCTTTATGATTTTTAACTAATATAACAAAATAGCCAGTCCTTCCGTACTGTTTGCAACTTTGATAATGCACACGACCTGGGTTACAAACTTCTACATCGATTTTATTGTAAAAACAGATACATTGCCCTTTAATGTTTTTATTAATAAATATTCATCAAATCAAATCGGTTCTTTACTTCTTTATCAGTGCTTCCCGAGAATCCGTTTTCCAGGTCTTACATAGCGTAAAGTAGTTACTGGTGCTAACAAAATACATTGGTTATTCTTAATACAAATGAACATACTTAATCTTTTTTTTTACAAGAAAAGACTGAATGTTATTCCTTAAACATCATGAAATAGTAAACACCATCACGGGGAAACCTTGCTCTGTTTAAAAGGACCTACTATTTGTACGTCCCTTATACGCGAGATGGGAGAATTAACAAGTCACTAAGTAAATTATAGGTGCTGAAAACTCTCACCTTGTTTTTACACTCACATTAAACGATAATTAGGCAAGTTTGTAAGCTAACACGTATCTTTGTAGTTTGTAGGGCTAAGACGTAAGTATGTTTGTAGGGCTAACACGTATGTTTGTAGGGTTACCACGTATCTATTTGCTTATTTTCGTTTCACTAATAGCTCCTTTAGATAAGGTTCTTACATTTATAAATCCCGTTTACTGGCAGTGGTTTGGCAACAAATATATTTTTAATGTTTGTATCTGTTATTTTGGTAACATCTAATTTTGTTCTCAGTATCATCTCTATGATGTTAACACCTATCAATTACAAAACAAATAAATTAATCGATTAAATCTTCTATCTGTATATGTTAATTGCCGTGCGTTTGTCTCGCAAAACTCGTAAGTGGACCGACCGATTTTAATGTCTTTTTTTGTATGTGTTTGAGAAGATGTTTGGTTGGTTTGGATTCACAATTTGATACTGTAGGTGGCGCTGCGGTCGGGCCTTTATTATGATATTTGACGCAGGCAAGCCAACACGCACAGGATAGGAAAGAAAGAGGCGGAAAAGGGAGAAAGGATGTTAGTAGTAAAACAACCTTTACTTGTGCTTTCAGCTAGTTTCAAAATAAAAGTATATAAGTACGACCGTAATAATAAAATAATTTAATATTTCCACTAGATATAAATCCTTTAAAGTAAGACGAAATTGTCTCGTTTAAAACAAATGGTTCGGTAACAACTATCGCTCGATTAACTTGTCTTTGTTTTGATATTATATTAATAATTAATTTTGATATTAATAATAAATCCGCCATCTTTAATATCTTCAAAATCTTTAATAATCGAGTTATGGAGAACATAATAATTCTAACCAACTTAGTAACACAGAATTATTTAAATTTTAAACGTATGGTACTTCAAAGTGCGCACCGTGTAACTGACATACCTACGTGTATCGTGCGCGGCTCCCTTGAAATGCAAATAGTTCAAAACAACATCAGCTACAAAAGCCAAATATCCTTTTATGTACAATAGTCTCCATGACACAGAAATCAAATATTCAGATCACCTACGGTAACGTCTGTTAATCTGTCTGTCTGTACGCTCGGCCACTGATGTCATTGCAGCTCAGGAATCTGTCTGTCCTAGCCTTGTCGTCTATCCTTATCAATCACAAGAATCTAACCTAACTTAGCCACTCCAGTAGCTTTGTTGTGACAGCGTGCTACTTGCATGTACTTCAGTTTGTGGAATTGCTGATTGGAAACGATAGGTGAGGTTAAGTCACTCAAGTCGAGGTCAGTCTACAGATGGGTGTACGTTTATGTATGTACTATTAGATGTTTTAAGCTTAACTCGCTTAGAAGATTCAAGATATTCTCAATGGATAACGGATGTCAAAAAAAGTAATTTTAATTGGTTTGAGATCTTCTCATTCTGATAGGCTAGTAGTTTATTTAACAATGGAAGTCCAACTAGAAATAGATGTCAGCCATTTTGAATGTGTTTTCTATTGTAAGCCATAATAATTGTTATGAAATGTAATTAGCTTTCCAATTGAATTCTACAAACTGGGATTATTTATTTTTCGGATATGTACCGGGTAAATAAAAATATGTAAAAAAATATTGGATTACAAATTATCTGGTTCCCGATAAACCGGGCTGCTTTTAACAGGCGCGACATTTTAAAATCCTGCTCTTCAGATATAAACATTTTAAGTCTTTCTATTCAGCCTCCATAAACCGGGCTGCTTCAAATAGACGAAAGTTTAAAGTCGTGCTTTTCAGCCTTTCTATACAATAGGCTTTTTTAAACAGACGAATGTTAAAGGTCTTGCTTTTCTGGTTCTCGATTTACCGGGATGTTTCAAGGATACGACCGTTTAAAGCCTTGCTTTTCAGTCTCTTGATAAACCAGGAAGCTCCAAGTAAACAAAAGTTTAAAGTCTTGCTTTTCAGCCTCTTCTGAAGAAGACTAGTTAATACTGGGCTTCTTCAGACAGCCCAAAATTTTGTAAGGTTAATTTATCGTTCAGTAAGTTGAACTTTAATGTAGCCTTAAGTTTAAGTAACGTCAATCCCAAATAGTCCTAACATTTGCATGTTAAAATGTCACATTACATAAGCGCTCTGCAATGATACTGTCGACCCGTCTGTCAACTGCACGCCTGTTTTGAGCTCCGTAAAAAATGTACTAACTTTCACTTACATCCATTGTTACGTCATACGAAGGATTAACATTATTGCAGCTATCTCGGTCTTGGATCTAGAAGGATTGCAAAATCACTCGAGCTGATCAGTCAATGTAATTGGTCTAGTCCAGCGCCTTGGCGCAATTTTAAAGTTTTATGCGATATCTTTAAGCTATTGCATAGCTTATATCGCGGGCTCTGAGCGCGGCTTTTATATATTTTTTTGATGACAATCGTAAGTTTAGGAGTTTAATTAGTAGGTTATGAGAGTCGAAACACGAATGAACAAACTTGACTCGATACAATAAAATCGCAAAGTTTCCTCTAAATCTTCATTTTTAGAGCGGGGAAAACAGTTTTATTTGCTAGTTATTTAACTTTTTTCAATGAAATTTCGTCTATGTGTTCCATAATAAATACTTTTGATGAGTATGGTTTTATTTCATTGCGAAAGAGTGTTGTTTTGTAGCAAAAAATACATTTCGTAAATAACGTCGCGTGGGCCGGCCATTACGCGGCTCTCGCCTTCGATCAGTCGGCCGCAGCACCTCGCATACAACTTTGTTGCGCCCAACTCGCTGCCGCCAACGAAAATTTTTTAAACGATATTAACTTCTCATTTATTCAATAAAAGAAAACAAAATGTTTTTTTATCGATCACCACGCTCAAAAAGTGTAACGTGAATTAATATCAAAGAAAACTTGAATTAATATCCAAGAAAAAAAAATACTATTATACTATAATTATAATTACATAAGTTGATAAAAAATGCTATGCAATAGCTTTACCGCGGCAGGCCCCGAGTGCCACTGTTTTTTTATTAGTATTTTAAGTATTACGTGTACCGTTTGCATTCACCTTAGGCGATATGCTATCACGCTTCTATGGGCTTAATCATTGGCCAACTTGCAAACAACCTCTTCTTTCTAGGCTTTCTTATACAGGGACATATCAAAACGCCCTATATCGAACGGAATGGGCAGAAAAACGTCGGCTTGGTTAACTATTTTACCATAGTGGTGCATGCGGTATCTCTTGATACCTAAATTCATAACAACACTAAGGTATTAATAACATAACAGTGAGCAGTTTAGTTTACCATTAATTTGCACGCTCAATTGTCGCCATCGACTGTAGTTGAGATTCGTATGAAAAGTCGTACAGTACCTCTACCGGTTCCTAAAGTAACTAATACTTTTCATACAATTTATTTTTTTGAGTTTATGGTATAAGCAAATATGTTATTTAGTTATGCATGCATGATATTTTTGTGTAATGTGTAATTTTTTTTTTTGGTGGCTACTTTTAAATTTTATAATAATTTGCACACCACTGCAATTGGTAGATCGCAGAGCTCAAAAATTATATACTTCTATTATTATTAACCTGTGTATGATGTACATAAATTTGTGATGAAAAAAAAAATATTAATTCTTGCAAACTTATGGTAGATTGGAGTAATTATTGCTACGTGGTTTAGTGGGTAATGACCTGCCTGCTGAACCGAGGAGCGTGGGTTCGATTCCGGGACAAACATTTATGTAATGAACATTTGTGTGTTGTCTTAAGTCGGGTGTTTTCTATGTATTAAATGTATGTTCCTATTTACAAAAAATAGGTGTATATAAATCGGTACCTATTTGAATCCGTTGTCTAGTTTCCACAGTACCTAGTACCTTTACTTAGTTTGGGACCAGATGGCGCTGAGGATAGTCCAAAAGCCGAGACTATGGTCATACCAACACGTTATATACAGAATGTAGTAGTTTTTTCTGTATCTAAAAAAAAAATTAAGTGGGTTTCTGTTGCCCACTAGCGCCGCCAACGGTTGTTTATGATTTTCTAGAAGACAAAGTAAATTTCAAAAATGTGCTTCTACAGAAATATATAACTAGTTGAAAGATATTATTGGAAAATTTTGTATTGTTATATTATATATAAACAATAACAAACGTTATAAAAATAGCTTACAACCAGTTAAATACGGGTATTAAAATTAGCTTTGTACAAAGAGGAAATAAACAAAAAAACTGGCGGCGCTAGTTGGCTGGGGGATGCATTTGATTTTTCTGTTTTATAATTTTTAACGTCCTTTTTATTTTAATTATAAACTATGTAATCACTTAAGTTATTTTTAACTGTAACGAATCTTCTGAGCTTTTAAGTTACGTACATATAATACTTATGTATGATAAACGTGCGGAAAAGAGGTTATTACGAGTAAGTGTCAAATTTAAAATACGAGAGGAGTATTATACAACGTTTTTCAATGCCAGGATTAAAAAAAATACATAAATGAATATAAATTATTTCTTTTATCGCTTATTCAGTATTTATATTTATTTATAGTATTTATTAAGTATTATTTGCAATATAATTATTTATTGTAAATCATATTATATGATTCAGTTTCTATTCTGATTCACCCATTGGGTAGGTACCCCCTTTTGAGGATAAAACCGTAAATTTATACAAATAATATGATAGTACCTGGAGGACCGAGCTTCGCTCGTTTCTTTTGTTAACAACGCCATCTATTGTCAAGTAGCTTTAGTGTTGCTTAACAACGCAATCTATTGTCAAGTAGCTTTAGTATTGCTGTGACGGTAAAAATAATAGTAGTTAGTTAGTTAGTTGGACTTATGTTTTCCGCACTAAGCCTCATGATAGGGCCATTGTACGTAGGTAACCGGTTCATTTCATTGGTTACTCATACCATCCCAGCTGCGTCCAGAAATCAAGGATGTTATTCAGCGCCTCTCTCATGGTTCGTGGATTCTTGGGGAGCCTTGTCCGTTGATCGCTCACGCTTTTGCAATTTAGAACCACGTGAGAAGGAGTCTCCTCGGCTTCCATGCAGCCCCTGCATAGAGGACTGTCGGTAACGCCGATATTGAAAAAGTCTTTGTTTAGCGGGCAGTGACCTGTTATTATGCCAACTATGTAGCGCAGGTTTTTCTTACTAAGTTGTAACAGCTTGTGCGACAGATTTGCGTCCAAGGATGTAAGAACATTCTTGGTTTGTCTGCAGTCCGTTTGCTCTGCCCACTGTTTGTTGTGTAGTTGTAAGGTTCTGTCACGTAACCACGTTTTCAGTTGTGTAAAAGGTATTGGTACAATTGGTTCGGGTCCCAAAAATTATTGCCCGATCCTCTCTTTGCCAACTGATCTGCCGCATCATTGCCTAGAGGCCCACTATGACCACGTATCCATTGAAAGAGCCATCAGTGTAGATCCTAACTTCATGCAAGCCAGGGCTATCCTTTTCTCCCTCATGAAGCTGGATTTGTCGAAGACAAAGGTTTTGGGGATGATGTCACATGTCACCTCTAACATTAGAAGCTCGTTGCCTACTGTCTCCTTGAGACGTGCATGAGTGATTCTGTTGTCCCGTTTTCAGAGCCCTACTTTCTCAAGTCGTATGGCTGCAGCAGCTTCTTGTTGTATAACAAGATGAAGGGGTCTGAGATTAAGAATGACATCTAGTGCTGTCGTAGGGGTCGTTTCCATACCGCCTGTGGTTGCCAAGCAGGCAAGGCGTGGCAGGCTTTGTAGTTTGTTTTTTACTGTGCTTAACTGAGTTCGGGGCCACCAAACGACTGCACCATACTTTAACATCGGTCGTATTATGGCTGTATAAAGCCATAAGGTTATGGATGGCTTAAGGCCCCATTTTTTGCATATTAGTCTTCTGCATTGCTAGAAAAAAAAAAAAAAATTACCCCAAGGTATTTGACTTCGCTCGAGAGGGTAAGCTCAATGTCAAATAGTTTGGCATGGTAGTCATTTAAATTTTCCTTTTGTTTGTGAAAAGTACCAATGCTGTCTTGTTGGGGTTTACCATCAGCTCATGGTGGTTACACCATTCTTCCATGACTCTGAGGGCTAGTTGTATGCGAGTGCAGATAATGTTTTCTGAGCTGCCATTGATCAGAATGGTGTGTGTAGTCAGATTTACCCGGTTTTGGTAAAAATATGACTTTGACTTCTCTCCACTGGCGAGGTATATAGTTGTGAGCTATGGAAGCTCTAAATATATCAACTAGATGTGGCACAAGTGTTGTTTGTCCCCATTTCAAAAGTGCTGGGAATATGTTGTCCAGGCCAGCAGATTTGAAGGGTTGGAAGCTTAAATAAAAGTATTACTACTCGCCAATAGATGTCAGGAAGAGTCAAATATTTCAGTTTCTTATTGCCTAAAAACACAGATAAAACGGACCTTTTTATAAAAATGAAACCTAGCTAGATCGATTTATCGCCCCCGAAACTAAATATCATGAAAATCGTTACGGTAATAGTTACCGCGGATTTAGATTATAATAGTAACTTAGAAAAACAAGTAATTAACTGCTAAGTGTAACATGTTTATTGAATAGGACATTAAGATATTTTATTTACGTAATTGCTGTTGTTAATTGCCCGAGAACTTAATTGGTAATTAACTGTTGAGCAAAGTTGACAGTAACGCTGTGTTAATAGTTTCTAAACTTAATCTGTTAAGTAACCGTTACATTAGGCAGCAGAATTATAAATAATCAAGATATTTTGGGATATACGCAATGTCATTCTTTTCTGACTTCAAAAAAGAATGAGGGTCTCGATTGTATTTTTTTTTAATATTTGTTACTACGGAACTCATTCATAAACCTATTTGGAAATTATTATTTTTTATTTGAAAGGGTTTTTTTCTCAGTTTGGTCCCACTTTAATCAAAATTCAGTTCTGATGATGGAATCCATGAGGAATTAAGGGAACCCGTCAAATATTATATAGACAAATACAGCGATTTTTGTACTTACAGTAACAGATCAAGTATTTGCATTCAGAAAGTATCATTTGGTGAAGTGGAGCAAGACCACAATTGGCCACCGGAATTTTCAATGACGATAGTTTAAGTGTGACGATAAGATATCTCGATATAGTAAATTTATATGATTCGGATTAAAATGGCACCATCAAACTGATTTCCCGTGTTTGAATGATTCTTATTTTGTTCGATAAATACCTCCAAGTTGGTCCTATTTTAATTTCAACCTCTGAGGGTAGAAAAACAAGAAAGCGATTTTATCCACCGAAATTTTAACAACTCTGTTAAAAATACCACATATTTAATCCCGATGACACGTTACAACATAATTAAGACGATGATGTAGACGACGGACTCACTCGAAATCTTTAACTGTTTACACCAGCTCTGTGTTTGGACTTATTTAATTTCTCGTAACATTGGACCTAGTTGATAAATTCTTCAAAATACCATTTTGATATTTTAATAGCATTTTCGCAGCCATTCTTATTAGCCCCAAAAAATAAAAATAAATAAAAAACAAACCGAGACGAAAAAAAACCGAAAAGTTTTTTAGTTTTACTAAGTTTTTAAACGAATGTAAGTAATTAAGTTTGAGTCAGTGCCATTCAAATAATTAGCAAAGAACATTCAATTAGGTAAGTACCTTAAAGAAATAATTCAAATTCGATTTGACGGCGAATGCACTGATTCAAAATAATTACTAACATTCCTTTAGGAACTTAGTGCAAATTAAAAGTTTTATTTTATTTTCTTCGCTTCGGTTGGATTTTATGTTAAAAAGGTTTTAAACAAAAGTTGTTTTTTTATTTGTTCTTTTTGATAGTAAAAGTATATCCGCCTGTATGTCATATATAATAATAATATTTGCAGGTCAGTGATGTCATTTTGCATAATATCAACTCATATGCATATTAATGCACGTTCCATATCCAGGTCGTGTTATTAATATTCCATTATGCAATAAGTTTGACGCCCTTTAACCAGCTGTCGCTTTGTTTTTTTTGTTCTTTAACTTATATTTCTTAATTTACTTGAGTTGAGACAAGGTCGCCGTCTCGCCAGTTTACTAGCTGCCTATCAGCTGATTGCTTCGAGCCAGTATTTTGCACTTGCTGTTATTTTGACTGTTTCATTACTGTTTTTTTATATTTACATTGTAAGGTCCATGGTTATAGGTCGCTAATGGTTTGTTTTGTATGTCGCAGTCTTATGATTGCGCAATCTTCGCATAGATTTCGCCGTCATATATCTAATTATCCATTTAAAATTCAAAATAAAATTTGGGAACCCAAAGGTCGTTATTGACATACGTACAACAGTCTTCAATTACAGTTTATAGTAGGAAATGTTGGTTGATACGACCAGACGTAGGCTACTAAAATTGATCGCTTTCTTTTATACGTATGATGTATATTAACTGTCGCATTTAAAACTCTGCGGTTTTTGCCATCCAAATAAAGACATGTTTAACTGTACTCGATTAATTGTTACAGTCGCTTTAGTTAGTGTTTTTTCACAGGCCGCTCGCTGCTGTTGCTCAACGCTCAGCGCTTAACTTTCTTTACTGCTTTGGAATTGGGACATGAACTGGTTACACCCTGTATTTTCAGCCAGTAGTTAAATTTACGGTAGTTATTTATAACTTTACCCCAAACCATCCCTTGGTAGTTGTTACAAAGGTCAGTACGTTAAATATACTATTTAACACCGTAGTTGGCACAGGTCTGTCTTTGGTAAAAGCAAAATAAGCTTGTTTGCCACCTTAGTGGTATAAAAAAAAAAATGTCGTTCATCATGCTGGCCCAGTTTGGATTGGCAGACTTAGCAAAGCTACCAGCCACGCGAATATCAAAGTTTTAACCCTTACGTCTGCTGTCATATCACAGTCTGGCCCAACGGTTTAAGTTGACAGTTTAAATCAACGAGAAAGCTCAGAAAAATGATCGACGCCTGTCGTTGCTTAGCTTCGCATACTATACTTTGCGAAAGAAAAATGTTTTTTTTTTGAAGTACCCCATTCCATTCAACCTCATTCCACAACCCAAGCGTTCGCGGGAGGAAGTTTGTCTGAAACCGCACAGTACGTGACCATTTCGGTTCTAAAGTGTGATAATGAACTGTATAAATGTGAGAATAAAATATGACTCGGCTCTTTACTTAAATACATCAAGTTTACTCAAAGTTAATTAGGGAAGTTTTGCATCGTTATTTATCGTTAGCTTATCGTTTTGATTACCCAAAGGTCCAAATTGAACAGGTAAATAATCTCTTTCGAATTGCTGTTTATATCCTAAAGACTGCTTTTCTTTTAATTGTACTAGTTATATAATTGGTTTGCAAGCATAAACACAGTTAAGTTGGCTAAGAATGCGATTTAGGAAGTAAGTTTCCGGAGTCGCAGCGGCACGTTATGCAGCAAGGGCCGCCAGTTCTCGAGCTGTGTCGAAGCTTACGTACAGTTACGCAGGTCGGAGGTTAACGCCCTGCCATCTTGGTCTAGCTCATATGGATATATATCTAATTATTTGTTGAAAAATGAGAAAGAAGTTAGTGTAGTGTAGTTGACTCTTTGAATAGAGGCTTTTGAGGCTGTGCAATATTTTTTTCTTATTTTAAAGGCATGAACTAGGAGCTCGTGGCACAATGGCTTTCGTCTATCGAAAACGATATGTGCAGTTAAGCAAAGTATGGCGTGGTCATTCATTGAATGGGTAACCGCCTAGTGGCATATATTTTAAACTCCTACGAACTTTAAACCATCGCTCCTGTGGCTGTTTGGCAAGCCAAGTCAGATGCCTCGTGGACGGCTTAATAAGCATTTTGAAAATGTCTGCCAGTTTGAACTCGGTCAGTGCAGTGGTCTATGGCCTAAGCCTCCTTTATCTAAGACAAACAACGACTGTAGCAGCAAAAGACATTTTTTAAAGATTTATTTACGAACATGTGCACAGAGAAAAGAATAGTACCTACTACAAACTATAATATAGTAATTAACAGAGATAGATTAGGTATAGGATACTTAGTTAAATAAACGGGATTTAAAAATGTAGAGGCCGGAATCTCAGTCAGCTAATAAAGGACCAGTGTCTATTGAAATGAATCTATGGAAATTACTTGATCTTTAAGCTATGTCCCAATTCGTTATCGGTGGATTGAGGATTTTTTTACAATAAGAAAGGTAAAATGTAGAAGGAAGTCATATATTTAATGGTAGGTAGGTGCTTTATTGCTAACTTTACACTTTTTAAATATTCTGTCATGAAAAATTTGGGAAACCAATTCGTATTCTTGAACTTTTTTCCAGAATTCCATTTTTGACATTTGTAACCAAAAATCTTGTTTACCTTTAGATCTAAAGATGTTGACGGAATTATGTTTCACTACTAGTTAAAGTAAACCACGTTGATAATTTAAATCGAATCTTCGCTATTTTTCATATTACGACTAGCGTCATCTATTGAGAAGTAATGTTAAATACAGATTTGCATTCGCAATATCTTTTAAATAGTACAGAATTAATTTAAAAAAAATTGTGATTTCATATTATTTAAAACTTTAACCGCATGACATCACCATGCCTATTAAATTAATCATTATATCAATGCCTTACTTGAAGCTATATGTATCACCATTTTATGGCATAATTGATGTACCTAATAGCGCTTTTGTCGCTGACATGATACTTTAAAAATGTGCTTACGTAGTAACCTATGGGCCATAGGGCCTACCTTATGTAGGTCGGCCCGAAGGTCTTGTACCAGATGGTTGAAGTGTCACCCACGCGCCGCCTTCGCACCCTCGCCTTTGCGACATTGCCTTACTTTCTATATAGGTTGGATGTATTTTTAACCGACTTCAAAAAAGCAGGAGTTTCTCAATTCGGATGTTTTTTTTACGTATGTTCGGGCAAAAACTCCGTTATATAAACACGGATTTGCAAAATCCTTTTTTTATTTAAAAGGGTATGCTTTTGATAGGTGTCATATGACCTCTAGGTCACTGTACCTTTGTACCTTTACGTTTATACATATATCTATATATAAAAGCGTTATTTGCTTCTATTAAGTCTTACATCTATGTACCGATTCCACAACCGTTTTTTTTTTCTTACGTGTGATACGCAACTGTCTTATTTCTTTTAAACAACATTTGCCATGGATATCGATTGTGCATTCTTCTCATACTGATATAAATATTTAATCTATATTCGATCATGTTCTTTTTATTTACTGTAAGTTTACGTCATCTTTACTTACAAGGTAACTGGATCTATTAAAGTACGCCCACCTGTTGTCCATCAAAATAGTCGTAAATAATTAACTTTGTAGCCACATAGTTATATAATAATAAACCTTGCGCTTGAATAAATCTAACAAAGGAATTTACTTTTCAAACAGGTATACGAGCGACTCCACTAATGTGTATATAATTGTAAAATTAATTTAATACCTATCAATTGACTCCTAGTCTCTAGTTCTAGATGCAACAAAGGCGTTATACTAAAAATCACAATAAACGGATAATAGTCTTCAAAGTTAAAATTCAACTACTAACTAACTTGTGTTGGTTATTTTTGATTGTATTATGTTGAATTGGTTGTTGTAGCTTAATAATCAGTTATTGTCTCCAAACTATAATAAAGTATAAAGTCTGCCCTAAGGTTTTTTTAACTGACTTACAAAGTCCTAGTAGGTACAATCAATCTTACAAATACACAAATCTTTATAGAATTAAGAAATACTTTATAAATACCTATACATATGTTTATTTCTTACTGTATGACTCCCTGAAAGTTAATAGAGTCTTTGAAAAAAAAAAATCATACATGCCATACTATGGCTACATCATCAGAAATATTCATTAACATTGATGATGCAATATAAACATTTAAATAATAAGTACCTAAGTATATTAGTATAGTAATAATATGCCATTTCGTCAAAATGGTTAATCAAAACCTTAAAAAGTTAAGATGTGGCTAAAATAAGAATTCAAAATACCGAAAACATTTTCATGCAAAGTGCTCTTGAAGCATGTTGAAGATAATGCACATATATCATCTCAGCGTAAGCAAAATAAAGATAATTAATTGAGGTTGTAGATAGGTATTTTACTAGATGGAATCTGCAGCTTTGATCTGAAACAGACTCTTAAATCAACACCCTTAAAGAACTACAGTGATTCAATTATTGTGTATACCTAATACTTGAAAGTATAATTATTTTATTTCAATGAGTTCAGTGCAATTATCATTAGAAGAACTGAAAACGTTGACCGTATTAAACATATTTACGTATTTTATTTGTACATGCCTCCCTCTGGCAGACAAAATGGGTAAGTTTGTCAGAGAACATGCGCTGAGATGAATAGCTTGTGCTTAGCGCTTACATTATCTGCATAAAATCATAGATGGCGCTAGTTCTCTAGGGATTCGTTTCTAAGGCAAATGATCTCGCTTTGCTTTGCAAATTGCAGGCTCAAGCGAAAGATGGCGCCAGTAGTATTTGTAATGCAATAAATTTTATCATTATTATGTGTGGAGCGAACAAAATATTCGGCCAGATTTTTTTTATTGTTTTTATTGCTGTATTCATAGAAAATATTATATGTCATCGAATATTGGATGGTTAAATTTCCAGGGAAGTAGCATCCACCATGACTACTATCATACCATATTTTATACCTTCATATCTAAAATTTTTCTTATTGAAAAATATCTAACTTTTTTACTACACTGTATGGTATATATCTATGTATATGCCTATGGTATCACTATTAAATAAATATTGTAGCGTATGTATCAACAGACTTCGTCCTACACGTGAAATAGCGCGTTCGATCTAGTTGTGAGTTTAAATATCGCATAGCATAATATTGTTTTTGACTTTGATCTGTTGCGTTAGTGGGTGTAATTATTATGTCACCTTGGCTTATTTTATGTAACACAAGCATAACAGCTGCATTTTTACAGTTAAAATTCATTTGGCTTTATATACTTACATGTGTTTATGATGATATAAAACGATCCTTTGTTTTTCAGTAACATGGAGCACATTGAATTAATTAGAGCAGGTTATGCTTATTTTGCCGGTTTTAGAATCGGTTTTTTTGCTCCGAAATACTTATTTTTTTTTGTCTAAAATTGTACGATTAAAAACACGCGTTTTACTTAGCTTGGTCGAAATAAATCAGACAGGAGTGTTAATTTATATAGTTGGTCTTGTTTGAATTAAAATTTAATACACTGGATGTAATTAAAATTAAATCTTTTGAAAGGTAGTTGTATTTAGCACTAATTTCTTTTTTTAGAGACTTTTTTATTATGTTTTAATATTTTCCATAAAATAAAAAAAATCCCAAAAATTACTTGAGCGCTCTGCTAGATCCGTTCGGGATCACGAAGGATATATTGATAGAGGTGATTTCGCATCATATTTTATAAATTGGCAGTGTAAATCTTATCATCTTTAATGCTGATATAAAAAAAAACGTTTATTATTGTAAAAAGTAGATACTCAATTAAACTTATTGCTAAGCTAAGCCCCTTTGGTCCATACACTGTACTTTCAGAAGCAGTGTTGTGGCGATGGGCTCACCCACCACTCTGGTCATACAGGACTGAAGTGGTTGGTGAATATAGACAGCCTCTATTGTGATGTGGGTGTGTATCCAGCCATTAGTTACACCCTTTAGGAGATCAAAGCGGTAATGTTATACATATTAAAAATTATAAAATAAGCTACATTGTATTATACGTTAGTCAAAGTAATTTATTTTATTTAAATTAGGTTTTTACAAACACTTTTGAATTGTCAAAGTTATGATTGAGATGAATACTATTTATGTTTATGTTACGTCTTACAGACATAAACACACAACGACTGTTCCGTGTCAAAACTACTCTTTTGCTAACCAAAATTCAACTAGCAAGTTGCCATCGATGTGTTATACACACAGAATTGTACTTTCTTCGTCCCATACAAGTTTTAATTCCCGCCATGAGAAGATTTTTTTTAAAATGCTGATACACATGATTCCATGTTTGTTACAAAAAGTCTATTTATTATTATTTTTCATGGTTTTGTTTACAAATTAACGGAATTTCCGCACAAAGTTTATCCGCCAAGCCCCCAATATACATAACCAAAAGGCTTATTGTCAATTTTCATAGAATTAACTTCATAATCGATCCGAACTTTACCACCTTAGGGGACACATTTTGCAAAATCCTTTCTTAGTGAAGCTGTACATCATAGAAGAAACCTTTGTTCAAAATTTACATCAGCGGTTAAGGCTGTGCGGTTGTTAAGTTAGTCAGTCTGGAAGACACGTCATGTTTTAATGAATCTGCTTAAGAACACATATATTATTAAAAAGTTTGTAACGATCACTTTATTATTTTAGTTTTTGTAATTTTTTAAGAAGGGCACTATCGTAACTCTCATCTATTGTGGTCAAAAGTACGGTGTTCATACCTTTGACTGAATTGTTATTATAATCAGGCAAAGTGCATTCCTTTCCGCAACAGTATAGGTTCAGCCCACAGCCTATATTAAAATTATTTATTTTTTATTCTGGGCCGTCACGGATAACTTACCGGCTGACATCTGTGTAAGAGTCCAGTCACCTGTTTGCAAGCGTTCAAGCCGCACGCGCAGCCCGCGTTTAAACTTACATTTCGAAAATTTTAAAATACGAATCGAACTTTTACACTAACAAGACTAAAGTACTAACAGTGATTTTATTGTTTTAATCAAACTGGTTTGGTGCGTTGTATTTTTTTTTTAATTGTTTTAAGTTGTGATAGTGACGTGCCTTATTGCGGATTCGATACGCGATTTTCGTTTTTACCGATAAATACCGGCGACAACTTAACGGTTATAGTGGGAAATTGTTGCGTTTTATTGGAATACGATATAGGGCGTTACGGATCAGAGAATGTTTATCATGTACCCTTGGCATATTGAAATTCACCGGTTTTAATTAGTCTGTTAATTTTCATTCAGCGTTTGTTCAACAAAGAGTCATTGTTCACTTCAAAGGAAATCGTGTTGATTTTTCTTTTGCAACATATTTATGACTCATACAATGTTAATTTAAAATTTACATCTTAATCAACTGAAAATATATTAAAATATATCACTATAGATACACATAGGTATGCCTGCTTGGTAGGTGCCGGATTTGTTAAACTTTATGATAATATTTTATAATCAAGATAATATTTATAAGATAATAAATAATATAATATTTAAGATGTAATCTAAGCTATCTTCAAACGAAAGATTCATAACAATGTTTGAATAAATTATAATTTTTAACAAATCTATTTACATATATAGTATAATTATGTGTCTATTTTAGACTGTAATAAAAAAATTGAATCATCGGAAATGCATTGTATTTCTGTCGGTCAGATAGCGAAGTTATGCAAAAGCTTAAATGTTATCAGTCAAATGTTTTTAAACATCAGTGGTTCAGGAATGTCGCAGGAATTTTCTCTGTTATGCTTTATAATCACTAAGTGTTCTCTAAGTAAGAACTACTTATCAATTTCTAATTTGACAGCTAATTTGTACGCATTCGTTTTTATTTATTTTCTTTGTGATTAAAATTCTGTGTGGACAATCATAATAAATTAATTTCTATTTGCACATGTTTCGATGAATTTGTTTTAAATGAGAAAAAAACATGACGAGAAATATTAAATGTGGAAACTGTTTTGTTATGTCTGAACTATAACTATTAGGCAAAACGTCTTAAATCCATTATAAAATTATTTCATCTAAATCAATTTAAAATTACTTTATAACAGTGTTTTTTTTTAAAAAAAAAGTAGTTATAAAATATAAAGATAAATGTATTGTTTCAAATAAACAGACGGTAATAAACAGTCTAAGAAACTTTGGGAAATACGTCTTATATTAATTTTTTTTTGTGCATACAATAAAACTAAGTGTAAAACGACATCTGTGTAGCAACACTAACCTATAACGTGAAACTTGCAAAATATAAAAATTAGAAAAAAAATCTCTGCAAAGTTTAGTTAATTAAAAGGAAAACGATTTATATTTTTCCTTACAAATTGCATTTCCATAAATATCTGTGACTACAAACTTTTCGCTTTTTACCATAGGCGCAAAAAGCACATAGGTACACTGATGAAATGCTAATGAATGGTTGAATAACCAGGCTTTTAATGGAATTCGTAATTTAATTAACTCATTAAATAATTAAAAATAAATGTATATGATTTTAGCGCTTATGGTAAACTAAGTTTTGCCCGCGGCTCCTTCCACGCTAAATACGTTTCACGGCGTGGGATGTCTACGGTATATCCTTAATTATATTAAGAAAGTGTGGTAAAGCAAACTATACTTCGTCAACGTAAAATTTGTTTATAGTAATTCAAATTTTAAATTTTCGGGGATAAAAATAGTCTATGTCTTTCTCCATCCCTTCAACAATCTTTATGCCAAAAATCAGTTCAATTTTTGCGGCGCCGGCGCAGCAACGCGCAATATCAAACAAAATTACTATAACAAAATATATTAGTTTTAAAAAGCGAAATGATTAAAGTTTGTTAAGGTAATGAAGTTAGTATGAAAATAATTGGGTCGGATTCGCCTTAAGTTAATGTTTACTCCCTAATTTTAATGAACCATAAAAACAACAGGGTGTTAATTTCAGTTCCGGTATGTGACATATATACACAGTCTCCTTTGATACTATTATGGTCAGATCAGCATTTCAATCTATTGAATAAATTCAATGGGGCTATTAAAACTAAACTAACAATTACAAACGTAGAATGTCGTCCCATATCAAGCCATGCAAGGTCCCCGCATGTGGGCGTCATCATTGAATTTTTACACCAGCCTCCCCCGCGGTAAATAGTTGTATGTACAAGTAGTAGGCACCTACTCATTGTAACATAATAAATAATCACTTCCATGATATATTGGACGTTGCGAAAATAACACGCTTTGATTATGGTAGAGATGCTAATTTTGCTATCTCGAAAACAATGACAAACTGACGACTATATGCTCTAAGATTTAGAAATAGAAACAAAATACAAAATTAAAACCACCATACTATTTGACGTGTCAGACTTTGTTCTGCCCTTTCCGTTGCTGTCACCCCCGCCGATCCGCTCGCCCGCGCTATTCGTTTTCGCCTAGGGTTGTATTTGACTTTTTTCTTTTTGTTAGGCTTTTAAGGGTCGTAGCAAACTGTTCAATAGTCTATATTACCTTTCTCAAGAATTGGGCTATCAAATGCAAAAAGAATTTTCTAAATCGGACTAGTAGTTTCAAAGTTTGGCGCGTTCACACAAAAAAAATATATTTTGAAAACAGAATTTCGCTTAGTAAAGGATATATATCACAAAATATTGTCATTTTAATTCAGACCATCAATTTTGTATTTTATTATTTAACTATTCTTATATCCTCTTCTAGAAACATTACAACCGACTAATGAGTCTGATCTGATAGTAAGCAATTAATGCTTTGGTATTTAAATATATTACGATGGAGTTGCGCAATGCATTTGAGCTCCTCAGGTTAGCTAGATATTTAATGGAGTCTCACCTCACTGTTAACAATTGTAATTAGCATTCTTAGCTTTATGAGTATTGCTTTGTGTTTGGTTGCAGATGTTAACTACTGAGCTTCGATCTTTGTTCTCCTCAATTAAGTTTAGGGATTCCTGTAAAACTATTGAACCATCGATAGTTCTTACAAAAATCATTATGAATTCCAAAGATTTTATTTTATAGTTATAATGAGATGCGCCTTCCACATCGTCTACATTAAAAGTAGCTTCTACAATATAAACTTGTTTATCGATGTAAATTTTATTTACACAACCAATGCGGTCAAGGCCTACTACATTCTTACCTGCATATAAATTGTTCAAATCCTCAACTTACATTTTTCACTTCTTTCTAAAATGTTTAGTTTGCGTTATATTTGCGTTGTATCACGTACATGGATAAAGTTTCCTTAGTTCTTAAGTAGGATATGGTGGTCCTTTCTGACTTTATTTAACATATTTTATTTACTGCCGTCTGCCGCCGGAAGGGTTACCCCTATATGGACGCCCATGCTCACCAAATATGGAGTCAAGAACACTCCAAATCCGTCACGTGTTATGCATATGACGGCTTTAGATTTCAATACAAATAAACCGTATTTCAATTACACATTCTCTTTTGCTAACGTTCCTTGTCGTGATTATTTTCCACTAATTGCATAATCCTATTTTGTCGCCGCGGCTGTCTGTCGTTTTAGCGTCGAGGTCTCGCGAAGCGTGTATCGAATCCGTAATATCGGAGAATTTTGTTAATGCTGTAGTCGTGCGTCTATTCAACAAGCTACGAAAGCATTATTATGCTTCGTCACGACCTGTGAAGGTTTGAAAGAAGAACGAACCGAAAATGTCTATGTACCGGTTTGTTAAAGAGGGAAACAGCAAACGGCTGTTCGTACAGGGAACGCTTGAAGGAGAAGACTCGAAACCTTTAAAATCGAGTCTGAAAAAGTCTTCGCCGTCACCCGTCGGGTCACCGATCACAACGAGCTTGAACTTAGCTTCCGTGCCGAGGAGCTTGAGAGAAGGATTGACTAGACACGAAACTGTTTACGATGGAAATTATCCGGGAATCGAAAGGACTTCGAGCTACCGTTCTGGATCTTACCGGGAGGAAAGTTACAACGGTCGAGTTGTCCATGACGGCAATCAGACGCATTTTGAATATGACGCGGGTGAAAGTGCCCTGGCTGTGCCAACTTCGGCTGGGGGTAGAGGCGTGTCAGAGCTGCAGGCGATTCACACGAACAAAAGATTGTCGACCGAGGTCCTTGGCTCTTCGCTAGAGTCCACGAAGATCTCGAAGAAAGACGACAGCGGACAACGACGCATTACGACGAGGATTGTGAGGAAAGTGACCACCCTTACTCGTGGGGAAGAGAAGGCGTCTGCTGAAGATCTGACGAGGAGGGGAGAGCCCAGAGAGGTGCATAGAACTGCTGAACATTACAGACATTTCGAAATGGAAGCTTCGCACCCTAGGAGAGTAAAGGTAATATTTGATAAATTTTAGTTTCTTGATTATTCTCAAATTATCAAAATTTTTAATAATGTTCTAGCTTCGACAGATAATGAAAAATGATTATTTAGGAATCAATTTTTAATAGCACCAATACTTAAACAATTGTCATGCATCATTTCAGTTTATAAAGTTGACTTATTGGTTTACGACTTGTATGGTGTGCGCTTGCTTAATTTCTGGTTCTGTAGTACAAAAACACGTAAGCTAGCGAAAGGTGCCCTGATATGGATGTAGTCAATTTATCTTAAGCTTGAAGAATGATGCGAGAGCTAAATGTGTACAATTGAATTTCTCAAGTTATTTTGGGGTCGAGCTTTGTTGCGGACCCATTAAGGAATCGCTTTTAGCCCGCAGTTATTTCAAAATTTTCTCTTGAATATGAATAGCGTTTTGAATAACTTGGTGCAATGTTTGAGCCTAAAGGTCTACCGTTTCTAAATGTGTCTCGATTAAATTAAGGACGTTATTATCAATTTTATTAAGAGTATTTTTTTTTAATTCTTCTAAGTTTAGTGTTCCGTTACTCATATTGGTCTCAGTGTTTTAAATAAAATAATTTGTTAACATTTTTGCTTCTATTATATGGCGCCTACATAGGCAAAGTATATTTTGTATTTAAATTAAATTCGTTTTCAATGTATAGATATGTATTTAATCTTTTGAACAAAGTTATTATGCAAATGTTAGTAACGAACTGCGCACGACACGGTATGACTGACAGAGCCTTGGTGACGTCACATGCCATTTTATGGATACACGATCATCACAGATGCATGAATTATTTGATTTAGCACAAATGATGAAAATGGAAGTGAAGTATTATTTGTGTCAAGAGCACAATCCAGTAGTAGCTTTGCATCAAAATGCAAAATATTGAGTTTAATTACGTTTCCAACATGGCTTCCATCAGTACAAACAAAATATTTTTTCTGCAGTTATACTTTCGGTTATTTTGGTGACTAGCGCAATTAAACGATATCTTTTTTATCAGGTTTACCTATAAATACTGTGTTTTGTATTTCATAACATTTCACCGTTTTTTGCCTTTAGTAAATCACTTCATTGCCCTCTTAGTCAATGGTAGAAAACACCGTCAATATTTTTTCAGTAATGGGAGCTGCAATATTTTCTTTTTGGGCATGATCTGGGAACTAAACACACAAAGTAGTTTGTGCAGCCTGTTTAGCAACTCTTAAGGCTACCAATCCACATTTTATCCTATGATTGATGAAAATACCAATTTTATTGTTATAAGAAAAAAAATTAGATAGCTATAAGTACAATTTCGCATAGGTCATGTTTCAAAAACATAATACCAACTTTGATTTAAAATGATCTTGTAAAGAGAAATAACCATATACAGTCTAATGCTAGATAATAATAAATAGGACTAAGATAAATACTTGTCAAACCTATAAATATAAATAGCTATATACATAGTTGAGATTGAAAGTAAATGATAGTGTAACAATAGTCTACAGACTTCCGACGGTAAAGATCATGTCTTGAAATAAACGTAATAATGTCAGACGAGTGTTAACTTCTGAAGTTCTGCAATATTGTTGATGAAATCCAAAACGATCATAACATAAATTTAGCCAATTTCGTTAACAATATTAGAAATGGCAAGAATTGAACTTTATTAAGATCTATAATTGCAAATTTGTTCCTCCAAAGAATTTGATGGTATGCAAATGCAAGATGTCATCTTAATAAGCTACAATTTTGCAGTAAAATTTTTCACATATGTTGTTGTACAGAATATAAATTAAAACGCAACATAAAAAGAAAAAATAAATAAAAGAGTTAATTGTTACAAATATTTCTTATTTAATTTAAACGTGTATTGTTGTGAAGATTTTCGCTCAACTAATTGGCGCAGGAAGAAGAGGCGTGGCATAGTCGAGCATTTCTGCAAGACGCAATCTATTCATTAAATTAACCGTGAGAAATGCAACAGTTTCCATGCGTTTCTGTGCAGTGTTACAAACATTTATTGTTACAAATCAGTTCCAGTCAGTTTTTTTTTTTATTCTATTAGATTCTAATTCGCTCAGATCAAATCTTGTAGGCTTATTGTTTGTTTTTTAAACACCAGTAATTGTACATTATTATATTATATGCAGTGTCGTATATTTATATATAAGGGTTTGAATGTCGCCTTGCGTTCTATGGGGCGGAGGTTCGAGCCCGGCGTGATAACAGTATTTTTTTTAATTTCTCTTATACATTGAGGAAACCTGCATACGTCAAAACAAAGTAGACTTATGTGAAGTCTACTATCCGCACTGGGCACGTGTGATTGCCTTGGGCCCAAATCGCCCTCACTTAAGGTGAGGGTAGGCTGGTAAAAACCATGCGATACAAAAATTATTGTATGTATGTTAAGCGTCAGGGTTAAATTCTTTGTAGGAGGGAAAACCGTGGCAACCAGTCTTGCGTAACGGGTGGTGTGTAAACAATCGTCCCTTAACTTCTTCTTATACAGTGTATCTGGACTATAAGGTGGCATTTTATATATCCCATAAGTCCTGAATCATCAGTTTTAGTAATCAATGAAAAGTAATCAATGAAATATATGGACATAATAATACAACCGTTTTGTCAGCTCTTACAGTATAAAGTTATATCAATTTCTTTTTCCTAAGTTAAATGTAACGTTTTAAGTAAAAAATATTTAAAAATTAGGCAATTCCGCAATATATATCATGTTTAAAAACTTCCAATACCCACTTTACTGTTTGCGATTTCTACTTATTTGTCTATTAAGTGGTAATTTCTTTTTATTGTTTCCATTACATGCCTCATTGAATCAGACACTTCACTTAGTTTAACATGTGGCTTGCAAATTAGGGGATGTTCTTCGATGCGTATGTCACGCAACGTTGCATAGTTTACTAATTGCAACAATCTTAAATAAAAAACGTTAACGCTCCAATTGATTATGTTCTTGATGTATGATTTGCTTGCAACAATTGATCGTTCGTCTCTGTACTCGCGGTTTTGCTATTCCTGATGTGCCAATCAAGTCCTATCATTAGGCCTACGCGCTCTGTCTGTTTGTCTGTTCGTCCGTCAACCCTTTAAGGGCCCTCTTACACCTACTAGCTCCGACATTAGGTATCCTCAATTTTCTCTTCGTAGGCATTTCTGCTAAAAGTGGCCGTTTATAGCAGAAATTCCAACTACAACTCACAGATATTATTTAGAAACTATATAAAACCTTCTAAGCATAGCTTATGACTAGTTTTATATTTCCAAATTTGGATTTAAGAAATTCGTTTTCTACGAAGAGGAAATTGGGGATATCAAATGGCTGCTATATACCCCTTAAAGAGCCATATCTTTCAAATAAATTACAAAAATTAAACATTTAAGGGGGGTTATTGTTTTTGTTTTATCGTAAAAATACATATATAACAAGCACAGACTTAAAACGATTTTCAAATGTAAGCTCTATAATGTAACAATTAATAATGGCGGTCAAGTGCGAGTCGGGCTCTTGAAACCTGTGTTAGTACGGAACCCTCGGCGTGCATCTCCGACTTGCACTTGGCCGATTTTTTTATAATATGCCTTCAACAGTTAATTACTATTGAACGTCTAAGTACCATTAAGTGTCAGCCGCGTTTATGTCTTCTTACAGTTTGTCAAACCACAAACTATGTTAAGATTACACATATTAGTGAGTACGTCGCGTCGTCTGTCTGTTTTTCCCTGCTGTGACTCGTAAGGCCATAAATCACGACAGACGTCGGAGATTCGCGTGGCTGCGCACAATTGTCGAAATCAGATGTGCTTTGGTGTGGAGTTAATGGTGGGTCTGAGAAAATTTCAACTGGCAGAGTAATTTAACGAAATTTAAAAAGTCGTCCAAGTTTGTTTCGTGTTATATTTTTTTTTAATACAGGTGGCAAACAAGCTTACGGTCCGCCTGATGGTTAGCGATGTCTATTCATAAAGGGAGAGAGTTTAGCAGCTTGGAAATAGTTAATTTATTTATAATTGGTTTTCCAAAAAAAATCATTATGGTTGGAATAAAAAATAAACTGATTTTTTTAACACGTGTTATCATATATACCAAAAACATATCAATCCATAAAAAAATCATATAAATTATAAAATAACCAGGGTTTTAAATTAATTCATCAAAAACTCTGGTCAACTAATAATTAACTGGTATATCATTAAAGTTTTGAATTCATGTATTTTACGACTATGTTAAATGGCGCTTTACGATAAAAAGACGCATTTTGCGTAGCGAAATGTTTATAAGTACAAAATCTGAATCGATTTAATCTTAAACAACTATCGTGAAGACGAAAATTAATGAATAACAACCTCGTTTTTAAAATGTCAATGGTAACCGGAAATGTCTTTAAATTCCACTTCCTGCTTAGTAAGGCTTCTGGCGTTAAGGGAATCCAAGTGGGAGCTTGGATAGGATATGTGTCGGATAAAGATGGCGGACAGGAAGCGTGAACAGGTGCGCCAGAACATGGCAGGTCTGCGGCGCGTGCGCACCCGAGCGTTAATGTTGTGAGCTTGACGTGTGCGTCCGTCCTTTACGTACCTACTTGTGCGATTAGATGACACGTCTATAAGTGCAAATCCAACATTTTGATGTATACGGACTAGTGGAACTCTTGAAATATATAAACGTTATCGGTAATGTCTCTAACTCGAAAAAATCCAGTTTAGTCCATATAAAAAATGAAAAGGATTAAAGTGGTTGGTAAAAAGAGACTGTGAGGCATTATAATGTCCTTTAAGGGTTCGATTTAAATCAATAATTTATAATGTAAAGCTCTACGTTATACAAAGGATAATATAAGGATAAATAAAAATTTTTTGGACATTACACACAGCGCCGTCTGGCCCCAAAGTAAGCAAAGCTTGTGTTATGGATACCAGACAACGGATACAAATACATAAATATTCCTTTTTTTTTATAAACCCATACATATGTTTATATTATGACATAAATGTTTGTCCGGTGTGGGAATTGAACCCACACCCTCTGCACAGCAGCTGGCCACACTACCAACTAGGCTGCGAGGGAGTCAATAATGAATAAAGTTTAACTTTTTCTGTAAAATTATTAATTTAGGCTCGATATTAATCTGTTATCTATCAGTCAATTCTAAGTTGTGGTTTATTATTCAGTCTGCATTTTTTATCACTAAATGGAAAACAAGCACACGGCCTGTCTGATGTTCAGCAGTTATAGCAGATTATAGACGTTTATAACACGAGGGGTAACTCGCGTATATATCCGAACCTTTAATAAGTATTTAATCAATATCTTTTAGCATCTTCTAGACTTTTTTATTTTTCTTTATGATTAAAAGTAAATGTCATGTAAAGCGCGCCTTCCTTTTATCTGTATATTTGTCATATCATATCTATTTACCATTCATACATTCATCCTCACACCTTAGAACATTTATGGTCACACACTATACGTTTTTGAGGTCTTTTCCTTCCACGAACGGAAGAAGCTCCCTGCCGAGGTTTTCTCTAGATACTACAGTATAATGGGATTCCCCTGGTGTTGTAAGCGTCCATAGGCTGTAACCACCTAACACCAGGTCGCCAAACTAGTACAGTTTGCCACATTGTTGGTATTAAACATCCCTATCAATTAATAAATCGCAAGATTTTTCACATCATACGATTTAATGGCACTGCATATCCATTTCCTTAGTTACTTGAGCCCTAAGTGAGACATTGAAAGTGTCAGTTCCGTGCTAATAAGCACGACAAGCTACGCCGGTAGTCGGCTTTGCATCGAAGGAGAAATCTGTAGGGCTCGCGTTTTGATTGAGAAAGTGAAATGGTTATAGAAGTAGAAATGATACCGCCACTTAAGAGTGTTATCCCTGCTAACTAGCTTTATACATAGATTATTTTAATTTCCTCTTTATACAATGCTAATTTTAAAAATGCTCTACAAAAATATATACCCGGTTATAAACTATTTTTGAACGTTTTCAGGGTTACGTACCCAAAGGGTACCCTATTACTAAGACCTCGCTGTCCGTCCGTCTGTCCTTCTAACCAGGTTGCATCTTATGAACCGTGATAGCTAGACAGATGAAATTTTCACAGATGATTTATTTCTGTTGCCGCTATACATAAATACTAAAAAACAGAATAAAAAAAAATATTTAAGGGAGGCCCTTCGTGCGCCATTCCGACTCGCACTTGGCTGGTTTTTTTTTATTTCTAGGATAAATCTCTCATTTTTAGATAGCGTATTTCACTCACTTTCCTAGAAACAATACAGAATTAGCCCAAAATTAGCTTTATATTAGTTAAATATATTTTTGTAGAAGCACATTTTTGAAAATTGCTTTATTTAAATAGGAAATCGTAAATGATCATTGGCAGTGCTAGTGGACGTCAGGAAAGCTCTTAATTAGCTGAAAAATGGTTCTTAGATGAAAAATTGTTTAGAAATATACATATTTTAGATCCACTTTCTCTTAGCATCTTAGTTGGCTTAGAAAAATATTTTGGCTTCATCACTATGAACTATGACAAGTCACTAAGTGTAATATATTATTGTATAACTTAATGTATTATTAGGCAATTCTTAAAAGACACTTAATATACATAAAAACTATTTATTAAGATTTCGCAAGACAGTATTTTTTTACCTACAGCATTCATATCGAATTGATGTCCTTGTTACTAAGATGTCTTCTTCCTACATCCAGCCGTACGTAAAAACTTCTTGCATATTCTGGCGACATTGGTTTTATTAACTGTAAATAAAAAAAAAAACAGAAAGATATATTTAGAATAGCGTCCATTAATGGCTAGACACAAGTTTACAAGACTCTTTTTATAAAAAAGTCTCATTACCATACTAAGCATTAAACATTTATAGTATTAAAAGGAAAACCAATAAAAAATCCTTGTTTGTTTGTTTAAGCTTAGATGGAAATCACGAGGAACTGCATTAGGATTTTCTGGTTTTCTTTACTGATTCCTTTGATTTTTGTCTTTTTTAAATAAGACAAAAATTGTAAAAAGCATCTTGATTTGATAGGTACTAACTTGTCTGACTCGCCCACCACGGGTTCCATATTACCACAAAAATATAGACGAGCGCTGCGGCTACTTATAGAAGCCGGCTGATATTATTTGTTGTTTAACTTTAGAGTTTACTCTATAACGAGTTCCAAGCTTAAAGTTTTTATGTCGGTACTTATTACCGTATTCCCAATATAAAAAAAAACATGTTCCTTAAATTGTATAAGGTTGCGACACACTGTTTTTCTTCTATTCTAATAACAAATATGAGAATTTCATCTACTTATCTATTAATGCCCTTTAAACGTGGTAAAGACAATAGACAGAAGAGTCCCGTTGATACCCTGCGCCAACCGGAAGCTTAAACCGATTTGTTACTCTAAGTCCCTTATACTTACCTCATTCAAAACAATCACATATCTTCGTTAAGACGACGTGACGCGAAAAAGGAAAGACACCCACAAACAATCTTTCGCTGTATATACATATTAGTTATGATTAAAAGCACTAAATAATCTTTTATAAATATGCTATAGCTACGTAAGTATACATTAACTTTATTTATTTTGCGCATGTAACATGAAACTAGAGTAATGCACAGTATATTTAACATAAATACAGTTTTATTCATGCAATGTTTTGTAGGTCAAATGACATCATCAAAACTTGTTATATTAAGGATGTATTATTAAATGTCAATAATTAGAACTAGGTAATGAGGTTTTTCTTTTGCATATTACATTACCTACTTTTTAGTTTACGTTTGTTTAGTTTGTGCGTTGAAGTCTTTTGTATGTTTGTATTTGTCGGTACAGTCGACTTTGTATCTTTGTAATTGTCGGTACAGTCGACTTTGTATCGTTGCATTTGTCGGTACAGTCGACTTTGGTAGAACTCGGTAGCAGCGTCTGTGTCTGGAGACACAGCCGCTTTTAACCAACCACTTTAGTCCTGCGTGACAGGTGTTTAGTCTTCTGCCGCAACACTGCTTATGGTACAGCGTTACGGTGGCTTCGTGTATGTCCCATGAATCGTAATTACCAGCTTTGTAATTATTATAGGTAAACTGAAAGATTAGGGACAGAAGAATATACTTCCTCACCATATTTAGACCAATTATAATAAATGAGTCGGGATTGGAGACGAGAATGTATTGAACAGCTTTTTATATTTATTACTATTTGTTATACTGCTAATGGAACGAACCTTGATAAATATTGGACATTGTGTTTTCGTTTTTTAATAATGTCAATAAGCTAGTTTTAAAATAAAAACCGGATTTTCGGCGAAAACAGAACCTAGATATATACTTATAGGTAAACTTTGAAGGTCGATTGCCGGTTTTTGCGCATTTTTTTTACTTATTCATGGAAAAAAATTGCATCCCTAAAACGATTACTTTACTATGATTTATTGTTTTGAATAATTATTGGACTTAATTATAAACTAAACAAATTCTCAATATACTGTCCCTTTTTTACTTACAACAGATAATTCTGTTAACCAATATAAATCTAGACATTCCAAAAACACAGAATATTTCATTTTTCTTTATCTAGCTAGTTAAGGGATACTGTATGTTTCAACTTGTTACATGTTGAAAAACTTTAACTTAACTTGCCTCATTTTCTCTTTTTCCGCGTCAATTCTATCTTACTTCTTGTTATTTGATCGCTCTGCAATTTTGCATGCAATTTATGTTCACGTGACACTGCAATATAAAAATAAACATGAAAATTGGTTCGGCAGCAAGTACCGTACATGCAACTTCTCTTGAGAAAAATTCTTTTACATAAAAAAAAAATTACGTCATATTGGATCTGCCATTTTGAATTTTAAGAAACTGATTAAAAATTCTAAATCAGCGCCCTCGAAAACACTTTACTACCCCTCGATACATGAAATTTATGTTGCGTGCATAAAAAAGTCAGTTTTTTACGGATAAAAAACGAACCGCTGGACCGATTTATTTCAGACTCCTTTCAGATCTAAGTCATGACGTGGCGTATCGATTGATATGTCATCAGAGCGATTCGGTCCAGTAGTTATTGAGGAATCGAAAGCCAAAATATGTCTACATACATACATACATACGTACACACACACACACACACACACACACACACACACACACATCACTCTTAAAATGATTGCAAATGATTTTCCAAGTCTTGAAACGTAAAGAAAACACAAAATTTTCGATTTCGATTTTCGGACCTATTCCAATAAACTTCTCAAGAGAAGTTAAAAAAATTCTGCCGTTATTTTAACTCAGTTCATATTTCAATTGTGCGTGCAGTTTGGGTTCAGGTGACAAAAAAAAAACGGCCAATACGAGTTAGTTCTTGTTTGGAGAGAGACCCTAACTAATATTTTAACTGTATTATTTGATGGGGAATCTGCCATAATAATACATATTTTGAAAAACTGTCAGGCTTCTACCTACGTTGGCCTAAAATGTAGAGCCTATATTATATCAAGGTTGGGCACACGGCCGGACTGACAGCCAGCGTAGGCCGTTGGGCACCCTTTTTATACGAAACCCTTAATCGCCTACCGGCATCAAATCTATTTATAACTAATTCTTATTTACAACTCGTTTTATTACGTCGCACGCACATCGAAGACGATCCAAATGTTCTAACAACAAATATTTAAAAACCCGTATTGTATACAGATTTGTGGCCGATGAAATCATTCAGTAAGTATATTGACATCACTGTAGAAGGCCGTCAATGGAGACAAGGTCGATTTATATCATCACATCGCAATATAACGAGTCGGGGCATGTTATTGAAGGAGCAAGAAATTAATGGTCTCAAATTATAGGGTATTTAGTGGGATGCGTATTAAGTTCGTGGGGGTTCAAGACCGATATTTCTTTTCGTTTTTATAATTCATATCAACAAAGGGAAAGCGATTGTATATCATTGGCGAGCTAAATAACCTCGTATGTATTGTAGAAATGAAATGATGATGAAAGCTGTTTGAAAAATTTATATAGTTTCTTCATGTTCGTAATAATTATGTATAACGTGACTGAAAACACAATCACATCATTATGTAGGGACCGCCTCTTTCCACTAACCACTTTAATAATGCGTGAAGGGGGTGATCCCATTGCGGCAACATGCTTCTGATGCTTAACTGAGACTTAAGTGGATTAATATGTGTCCCATATCTCATAACTACCAGCTTGATAGTACTAAGTGGTAAAATGAAAGACCAGGAACCAATTATATATTATATATTTTGCTAATTCTAGACGAACTCTAAGAAGTCAAAATTGGACTTTGAGAAAATTGGAAACATAAAAATATTGCCAAATGTAAAATTTCACAAACAACTAAAAGTATTTATCATTTAATTTTACTTCCTGTTAGCTTTACATAGTCCACCGACGTTTCTTCATGTTTTAGGCAGAGTTGTTCCACATTTGGCAATTTTATTTTTTTTTCAATTTTTTTATAAAATAATTGTTATTTTAAAAACTAATTGCCACTATCTGTTTATGTCAAGAATAAATAGCAAAAAACTCGAAATTCAAATTCAAACAGTTCAAATTTTGAGCTGCTGCTGTTGCTAACTTTATGACATCATGTTGTTTCATTCATTCATTGTCGGTAGTAGATGATTTATGATTCATTGAACAAGTATGTCCGAATTAGAGGTCACTAAAATCGTTCCTAATACGGAATTAGGCATGTTTAAATAAGATTTGTTCCGTTTCTGTCATAGCCTGTGACATCTCCAAACCTTATACCTGTTTGTACAAGTGTAACTTTATCTAGTTTTAAATAATGCCAATGTCATCTCTTTCAAGGTTCCGTACGTCAAAATGGAAAAACTTTACAGTCCTTTAAACGTACGTAGACGTTTTGAATTAAAAATCAAAATCTATCCCATCGTATTTGACATATCAACGCACAGCCCTTAGTAACTTGACGTAAGTCTCCAGAAAGAAAGTATTTTGCAAAATTCATCCCCTAAAGTAATAAAATAGGGTTTGTAAGATTGTATAAAAATCAATTTTTAAGCTGAATGATAAAATATAAGTTTTTAAATAAATAATGTATAAAAAATATACCTTTTCCCCGACGTTTCGGCTGGGTTACACCAGCCTTGGTCACGGGTAGAGTGGCTGTGCGCGGCGTCTTCGGCTTCGAGTGGAGGCATCCTGTTGAACCACCCTCACTTCGTCTCTATACTTGTCATAATCACTACACACAACACTAACGGTGTCCTCGGGTGCTTTCGTTGGTGAAACTCGAGAGCTGTATTTTCCTATGACTTGATTTCATGTATCCATCCTCACGATTGAAGTTCTAATGCTTTTTTATTTCAATCGCTTCGCGTACCAATCTACGGTAATATCGGTGGATAAAACCTTAGGCTGGTGGAGCTCAATCCAGTGGTTGGAATTTGAGTTAACTTGATGTTCTACTATTGCTGATTTTGTTGACTGGCAATTCTTTACAGCAGCAATATGTTCTTTGACCCTGTCCACAGTTGCACAACCGACCGCAGTTGGTCTGGCCAGTATAAGGACTGCCGCAGCTGCAGTCAATTTTGTAGAAACCTGGTATTTGGTACGGGATTACGTCCTTTGGCGTGCGCACCTGCTGTTTTTGGAGAACGGAACATATACAGTCTAAATGGAGAATTTATTTAATCCATTTTATCCGTTACTCCTTTGATATAGGACATAAATGCTGGCTGTCTGCTAACACCTCTGGATTCTTCGTACGTGTGTTACGGCGAACTGGAACATTTTCTCGTTTTGTACCCGTTCTCTTGAGTGCCTCCTGAACGTGTGCCAGCTCAGTAGGTATCTAAATAAATAGGTTTAGATTCAAAGCCGAAGACGCAGCTCACCGCCAGTCTACCCGTGACCAAGGCTGGTGTAACCCAGACGAAACGTCGGGAAAAAGGTATTTTGCCAAATAACGACGCGGTTAATCCCGTTTTATTTTTAAACTGAATGATAAAAATTGGTATTTGGTCTTGGAAATTAAGATTAACGTATTTACGTACAAATTCCATTGAAAATTATTTAGATGAAGTTGTTAATTGTGTGAAAACAGGTAGTAAATATTAATTTATGAATAACAAAAACTGCTAAATTAATAACGATGTAAAGTTCGAATTACGCATAAAAGTGGACGGTGCTTGGCGGTACAGGGTTTGAAAAAAACGGTTTATAACTTTTTTAAATATCCGCAATAATTCTCATTCTACGGAACCCTAACTTAATGCTTCCACGACAGGTACTTTAATTTTAATTTCGCATGTGTCCACATATTATAAGCATCTCTTTTCCACTCCGCAGACCGATGGGTTGAAGATAAGTAGACAATTCAACGATTCTTCGTCTGGCAGTGTATTCCCACAGTATCGGCAAAGATCTGCAGACGAGACGTTTCGTTAAACACTCACTTGCTTGTAACGTAACGAATAATTATATGTTGTTTCCAGGTTCATTTGAATTTTATAACCTGTCTCACATTTAATGGGACTAAGCGGATTAGCAAAACATTTTTTGACGTGACAACGTCTTATAAATTGGTTTGCCGGGTGACACTTCAAGAAACTGCGTTACGCTCCGCTCACGTTATGCGCTCACAATGAGAGCGAGTGAGAGGCACGCGTTCGCCTAAGAGCGAGAGAGACAGACATAAAATCATTGTCACGTAAAACTTTCGCCCGTATACCGACTTTACAGGCAACCAGTTTTTTTTAGACAACGTTATGTCGAAGGTTGAAATACCTGTCGGTTATCCGGTACTAGATTGACCAGTTACATATCAAAGCTCTGGTGTTTGATGATTTTAATGTTAGTGTGAGCAGGTGGCTACAATAATTTTCCGAGGTTCAATTCCTATTGACTGTATATGTTAAGGTAGTTTTGGCAATTTAATTATACGTTCTTTTACGTCTACCGCGGATAATATATAATATATTAATATATTGCTGTGGGATTTTTTTTATTTTTAATCGTTTTTTTAATTTTCTACTGGATTTCGTTATAGAAGTTTAATCTTTTTAAATCGGCAAAAGAGGTTAATAATTATTTTGAAACTAATGCCAGGCTTTAAGTCTTTATGTTTACAAAGGGTGCTCTATAAATTGACGCGTTCGTTCTCATTATGTTTGCGTCTGCGGAGATGTATATCTATCGGAAGATCACGAGCGAGCCGCACGAAACAGACAATGGAAAGCTCCACGATTCTGAAGCTTTAGACTTTTGCAACCATTCGTGTTTCAGATTAGATTCCATCTATACCTGATACTTAGCAAATGTCATATAACCAAAAGCCCTCCTTTTCTTGATGGAAGTTTTATATAGCAAAAAGCTCGCTCGGATTGTATCACATTAAATGTTATAGGTGTTTTGAGGCTAGCGTGAGCTTTACGCATCTAAGGGGCCGTCCATTAATCACGTGAGGCTCGAAAGGGTGGGGGGGGTCTGGCAGAAATCACGAAATATCACAAGGGGGGAGGGGGGGGTGTAGTAAGATATCACGTGTATTTTTTGTAGATACTAATTGTGAACGTGTATTTTACACGTGATTTTGAGTGGGCTGGGGGGGGGGGGGTAATCTTAAACCTCACCACGTATCACCAAGGGGGAGGGGAGGGGTTAAAAATGCTAAAAAAAAATCACGTGATTAATGGACGGCCCCTAAGCAACAGTTTTTTTGTCTCATTTAAATTCTAAGTTTATAAAATAAATACCAAAGACCCATTTAGGTACTAGGTAATGTATAGAGGATATTTTTTTAGTTGAAAAGACATGTAAGGCTAATAAAATTTCTACTGAAAAATGATTTAATAATAGTAGGTACATTGTGTATTAAGGGTAGTAAGTAGAAAATTACTAATGAGAGGCTATTTAGAAGCCGGAGGCTTTAATGACTTTAATGACTTAAATGCAAAAATCGGTCATCTACATAGTTCCTTGTTAACCTTATAAACTCACCAAAACACAAATGAAATAACGGGAATAGAAGTAGAGAAGAGAAAGCCACCACTAGAATTATGGATTAAAAAGTTTTGGCTGAAGTTGGAAATTGTAATTGCTGGCTAGTTGTGTTTGCATAGTTCATATTTTGAACTGACACCTTTTATACATACTTGATAGAATAGGCGCGTTATTACGGCTCGTAAGTTCTATTAACGCGCGCTTTGCCTTAAGAAAAGTAAAATTTACAACGAAAAATCCCGTGAGAGTGAATTAAGTTCTTACTAACTCATTGAAAATAATGTGTATTGCGCGATTAGTCATTTGTTTTCATATCGATATTATATCCTTAAAAGATAATAATATCCAGCATTGAACTTCGAGTGTTCGAGGCCAACAAACTCATTGATCGACAGAAGCGATCTATTTTAGAATCAACCATGACCATTCTAGATTCAGCTTATTGAAATTTGTTTTGTGTACGGACAAGAAAAACAATGCACCAGTAGTGGCGCTACCTTCTGTACCAACAAAGTACAGACTTCAGTCGACTCATATTTATAGGATTTTTAGAAACTTCCTTATTTTTCCGCCTTTAGTTGTTGTTAGCACGTAGGCCAGTGAGAGGCGTATTGTTGAAGCAAAGTGCTATCAGAATCTTTTTTCCCTCGGTTTTCTTAATAATACGTGTCCCTCTAACAGCCTAGTTGGTTAACGTAATCTTTGTTACGACTTTCTTTATATCCAATTTGTTATGCACAAACCTAAATAAAACTAAAGTAACATTTTCACCCACTGGCTTTAATGAATATTCCCTGGGCGCTAGCTCCAGAAAAACATAAAAAACTGCAAAATCTATTGACACAAAAATTAGTAAAGCCATTTCCACAGTTCAGCGAGGAGAGATACTGTTCATGCACTACACAGTCATTTTATCTTTATACAACTATGAAGAAGGAATAAAATATCTGTAAGCATTAAGCATCAACAATCTAATGAGGATTTCAAGGAATGCTAATGCAACGAAGTAAGGATTTGCAAAGTACATTATATATACTGTTGACTTAACTTATCCAATCTGGCGCCTGATCCAAATATGGGAACCGGTAACTCGGTCACCGTCAGATCAACTGTCTGTCGATACTCGATACTCTGATCCTAGCTTGCTACCAAGTTCAGTGATTAGGTGACTTTTGCCCGCGGCTGCATTTTTGTCTCAAATTCTGTAGAAAGCTGAGCTACAGGACACGTAAAGCTAGTAAGTAAACACATCCATAAATAAATATTATTAATGCGAAAGTAACTCTGCCTGTCTGTCTGTTACCTCTTCACGCACAAACCGCTGTACCGATGAAGATGAAATTTGGCATGGAGATAATTTAAGTACCGGGGAAGGGCATAGGTTACTTGAACGTCAAGTGTGAGTCGATTTTTTTTTTCTAAAATTAAGGAGTTGCCGTTTAAATCCTCCAGCGATAATTGCGAACAGGACGGGTGGAACCACGGGCAAAAGTTAGTATGATATAAAACTTTCCTTAATCGGCGTCAAGATTACATCTGATATAAGAAAAAGTACAGAGGTATTTCATTGAACGTACCTAAGTACAGTCAACGAAGGTTCATTTCTACCAGATGGTCCTCAAAGTGTGACTTATGCAAAAATCAGTAATCTACATAGATCGTTGTTAACCTTATAAAGACATAGACATAGATTTTATTGACACTAAGACATTGGGAATTTTATTACTAGTACTAATATTTTCTTCGAGTTCTTTCGAAAAAAAACCTTATTGCTTTCATATAATGTCAATTTCTGTAATCACGTTGCTACTTATTCTGACTGCGGTAGATTGAAACACAATTCTTGCAGATAATTCTTAAAGTATTTTAATTATATTTCGTTTTATGATCCGTTTTAGGCTAAGTGTTGTGAAATGGAAAAGGCACGACGTTATTGAGGTCGTTGATTTCGATCTAAAGAGTGGTGAATGCATTCTCGGCTCAAACTTGACCGTTCCATATTTCACTCAAGTCCTATTCTTTTTGTAGCCATAACCGCAGACCGCTTACAATATTCTCTTTGCAAGTAATCGAATTGACTTTAGTCTTTATGTAATTTCCAACAAATGCTATGGGTTCTACCTACTAGTTCTGCTCCATAATAACTTTGATAGACAATTGGCGGTTCTATTTGATCCAAGAGTGTCTAGTCATTGATATACATGTTTTAGTTTGTGTTTATCAGAGCTTTATTAATTAGAATTAGATTTACTTCGTGCCACTTTTTGTAGACGAATAAAAAGTAATCGCAAGAAAGTAACTCTACTCTACTTCGATTAAACTTGGCCACGATATGACTACTAAATTATTGAATCGATTTAATTACATGCTGCAGCTTTGTGTGGGATTTTTTTAAAGGCTTTGCAATTATGTTGTATTGCAGTGCGTTAGATACATTTCCATTTATGGTACAGAAATTTGTTGTGTATGTGTGATTAATTTAATCACCGTTCCTTTGACGTCAGCGTCATCATCATTATCATCAATCAGCTCTCGACCATCGTCTATCTATTGACACGTATTCGCATTGTGTTCCAAATATGGTGTTTGATTGGTTGGATATCTTGTATGTATAATGCTCTCATTTTTCTTGTTATGTAAATATAAAACCTATAAAATATCATCTCATGAATAAATTTGAGCTTTTATATTGTGTTATTTCTTAGAAGTAATGTTTAAATAAAAATAAACTACTAACTAACTTCCTTGTCATATCATTGTTTTATGATTTTTATTTAGTTTTTTATTGTACATTTTTGAAAAACTTACATTTAAATGATTTATAAAGATTTAAAAAATTTAGAAAAACATATAGATTAATATGTCAAATTATATCCATACAAAACTGAAATATACATATTTATAGCTGCGTGTGTGGTCATTTAATGTTTAATATTTAAAATATATTAAAGCTTGTATGTGATGGGCTTAATAAAATGCTTTATAAAATGGCTTTGCCATAAATGTTTCGAAAAAAATTTAACGCGTTCATGCTAACCATACCACGAGCATAAGTACGAATACGTGCTAGTAATAAATAGGTTAATTTTTTTGTTGGACTTCCAATGTGAGATCAAATTAGTCTATATATTATTAACGCTAGTTAAACATTAAGGATTATATTTAGCATTTATAACCAACTAGCTTTTTTTCAGCGGCTTCGCCCGCCCTAAATTTGGTTATCGGCGTTGGATTCTTACGGCAACTCCTTATGCAACCTACAGTTCGTTTAAGCTTCTGAATTTTCCGGGATGAAGAATAGAAAAGATAAGTGTGCTTGAAGCGTAATTGAGTAATAAACAACCAAGCATCCAAACTTTCGCATTCATACTATTAAAATAAAATAATAGGATAGCTGGTAATTTATGAATTTGGCCAGCGGTTCCACCCGCTCTAATTCAGTTATCGGCGTGGAACTCCTTAATTAACTCATGAATTATACTAATGAAGTTTGCTATGGCAAGCTATAGTTTGTTGAAGCTTATAGTTATTCCCGCGGGAATTCAAACTATCTCCATACCAAGTTTCATCTAAATCGGTCCATGTATGCGTAACTGATGAAGTAACAAACAGACAGACAAACAAACTTTCGCATTAATAATATTTATAAGATTATCCGTCGATTGTTGCAAGCGTGGCTAACCCAAAAACCGATTAGCCTCACGATCTTAATACAAAAAACTGAAACATTAATAATAATATATTATTATCTGCTTAAGATAAACTTAGTGCACAAAACGACAAAGTATGTTATAAAATTCAAGTTGGTAAGTAAAGACCGTGAAATGCTGTTGATGACATCATCTCTTTTCGACCTCGCGCCTCGGCTCTAACACCCACGCCACGCCAGTTCACGCCACACAGCCTTTAACTGTTAGTTAGGTAATTCTAACAAAGATATATGCTGAATGCATCAATAAACTATACTTTACTAAACACAAAAACACAAAGCGAAATACAAATCTATATGAATCATGTTGTACGTATGGTGGTCTTATTATTGGTAAACTTTCTAGACAACCTTTGAATTGAGTAGTCATGTAGTGTCACTGAAAAATCTATCTATCTAATACATTTAAACGAGCAATTCTTGTATATATATAGATATATAATCTGAATCTCGGAAACGGCTCCAACGATTTTCATGAAATTTTGCAAGCAGAGGGTTTCGGAGACGATAAATCGATCTAGCTAGATTTCATTTTTAGAAAACGTCGTTTTATCCGTGTTTTCAAGCAATGATAAACTGAAAATATGACTACCTGATATCTATTGGCGAGTAGTAATACTACTATTTTTACCGACACAGCAACACTAAAGCCTCTCGACAATAGATGGCGTTGTTAAGCAACACTAAAGCTACTTAACAATAGATGGCGTTGTTAAAAAAACGAAAACAAAGCTCGGTCCCCAGATACTTTAAGTGAAGTGCCATAAATGTTATCGAATGTTGATCTCATTTTTTAAACTTGTTTATGGTCAATATGTGATATTCAAATTATCACCATTTTAAATCATGCAATCATTTGGTATTTATTCAGATAATATACTAGTATTTTATTTTCGTAGATAATAGATTATAAAAAGAACACTTAAGCGTTTTAATGTATTCGAGAGATGTATTTCGAGATTACGGTAAAATGGGTAGAGTACTGCGGTCTCGTACAAGTCGATCGGTATTCAAGGATTTAATTAAGGAACACTTTACAGTGTACTTAGGATTAACTTTATTATTGACCGAGGTCTGGTTGAAATCAAAGTATTAATTACTGTTATTTATTGTTATATTGTTACGCTCATTAATGATAACGACCAATGCGTTCATACTGTGCATCATAAAACTGCAAATGGCTAGTGTAACAAATTCATTGTTAGGTGTTATTATATTGCGTTGTTTCATGTAGTAGTGGTTGTAGTAAGTTCGTTATATTTATGTAACGTTATGTAACATTTGTTAAAATTCGCATATATTTGTCACTGCGGATTCATATAGATACCGTAAGTGTTCGTGACTGTCGCACAAATTTACTCAATAACTCAATCTAGCTAGACTTTCTTTAACTGTACTTCATGAGACTGGGTGGTCTACAAAAAACAATAAATTAAACTATTATAAAGAATTTTGTTGTTTGCTAAAACCCAAAGTTTCCATCTGTTTAGTCGGATTTCTACCAGATGGGTTTGGTATTTTGATTTCATTTAATATGTTCTTTTATGGATATTTAATCACTAAGAGTTTGTTTAAGTAACACCTTCATATGGGATGACATAAATTCAACAGAATTCAATATTCGGACGTCATACTTTCAATGTGATCATATATATCTATTACACATAGTAATCTATAAACATTAGTGATTTAAATATGATTCAAAATTAACCTACATCATTTTAGCAATTTCCATAGATTCAATTATTGGTGAATTACAGTGGCATCGAATTCGGAACTATTATCGAGAATCAATTCTCGCATAGTAAATTAACAATTAGCTTCGGTGTCTGTCGAAGAAGGCCGGTAAAGATTGATGTAGGCCAAAGTACCGTTATCTGATAGGCATTTATTCTCTTGACCGATTTGTTTGCTATGAGCTATATCTTTTGACCGAATTCTGTCACGTATATGGCGTACAAAAAAAGGCTGGACTAAAAAAAGTCTTGTTTCAACAATATTTGCTCAAGGCCTGCTTTGGTTGCGAGTTTTGTTTTTAATAGATGTAAAAAAAAAATATATATTTACAATTGGAGTGTATTGTTTCGACATATTATGTTCTGAGGCGTGTTAATAGTATAGTTATTGAAATATTTAGCAATGTATCATGCTGTGAAAGTTGGCTTATTTAAACAGTTACAGTTAGTTCTCTAATGGACACTAGTGATTTATGGATAATACCTACCTCCGTTTTCCGTAAAGTGGGTTAAAAAAGACATTATGGCACGACCTCCGTAGGATGATTGAAGGTGGAAAGCCGTAAGACTATCACAAATAAGCGCAGTTCATCGCTCTGAAATCACTGGCGATCTTCCAGGTTTAATAATAGCTTGGAGCTATGAGGAAGAGCTAGAATCTAGACTAGGTCGTATGCACTCGGTCCTAGGGTTTGAGTCTTTGACTGATTATAGAGGCGGTAGCTAATTTCTGTCTTTCAATCCATATAATAAATAAATATTATAAATGCGAAAGTAACTCTGCCTGTCTGTCAGTTTCCTCTTCACGCTTGTACCGATGAAGATAAAATTTGACAAGGATATATTTTAAGTCCCGAGGAAACACATAGACTACTTGCAAACTTCAAGTGGAGTTGTTTTTTTTTTTTTCTATAATTGAGAAGTTGCAGTTAAAATTCTACACTGATAACTGAATTTAGAGCGTGTGTAACAGCAGGCTAAAGTTAGTTTCTTATAAAGATAAATCTATCATTTATGTATATTATTATAAAATTGACCTTGACTGACGACAAAACAATTTAAAATTAAAAAAAAATCTGGTTGCACTCCAGTAGTGCCGGCAGAAGTGAAAACATACTAGCTATTTACTTCCCATCACTTCGTATACATATTTATTTATTATAAATAATAATGTTTGTTTATTTACTTTTTTGACGCAGTATATTTGACATCTCAATCTGTCATATAATCAAAATTTCATAACCAACCTCCCTGTACTACTCATAATCGCCATATATACTAAAAATAAAAACTAACCTAATGTAAGGTCACATGTCCTGACGCGGGTTCCGTCTTACGAATTTTATATGAATTTTCGATCAGGACACGTGACCTGACGCGAGTTTAACATTTTTTACCCATCACAAAAAAAGTGCAAAACGCCGCTAAAGAAGTTTTCACTTCAAAAACAATTATTTATCCAAGTGGAATGGTGTTATAATATGTCAATGTTATTAATAACGCGTGCGAAATATACAAAGTAGAATGGCATTATTTATTCGGTCGGAAAATTACGCTGAGCTTCTACAATGGAATCACATCAATATGTTTAGAAGATACGAAACAATACAACGAAGGCAAGAACTGAATCTATTAGAATATATTATAATGTTCAATTTGTATGTTCATAAATTAGTTTTCTTTACAATTTCATATAACACAGTAATCTTAACCTTTCTTCACTGTAACTTATAGTTGCAACTGTCCGAGGCGGAACTTACTTACCATTTTATGTTTTCAATGCAATCTTAGAAATTGTATAAGATTTATTTCGATAGCTCTAATTACATAATAAAGACTGTTTTTAAAACGGTATTCTTAAATTTATTATAATAAATAATAAATTTGTGGACAAAGTGGTCAAGAGAAACCTATCATTACGTATAAATTTTTTTCTATGGGTCAAGTCTGTTTCGACGGCGTGTCAAAATTGTGTTTAATCATCTACCTATAGGTTTATTTTTTTAAGCCCAAAAATGTTTTTGGTTCAATACGAATCTCGAGCGAGCGAGCGAGCAACAGATTAACAACGAATACACGCACCTACAGTGCAACAAACTTTTCTGACTTTGTGGTCAAAAATCAACTTACACGACACCTACAATACACCGGGTCAGATAATTTTGTTGCACAGTACATACTTAAAGTATAAAATATTGATAACATTTTAGCATAAAGTTTAATGCAACAAACTTTTATGACCTCCTGACCTTGGGTGTTTTATCGCTAGTGTCGTTGTAAGCTCACACCATTTCACTATGGCGACTGTAGTTTTATTTTCGACCACCGGGTCAGAAAAGTTTGTTGCACCGTACAAGTGTATATTGTCATACCTAATTCCATAGTTGCGGTGTATTACTATGGTTTCTATTTACGTAGAGGTTCCTTGTAAATATTATCCACCGCTAACTATAACTAATTGGATTTGTTTTTATTTGATCAGCTTTCGAAACAATGGATATTAGCGTATTATAATAAATAACATGCACATTCTCAGTTTCTCTACCTTTACACCTAAATTTACTGCAAGAACAACTATTTGATTTATTTTCAAACCTATGTTCCTATTCAATAAAAGCTTTACGGTAATTACAGGTTCTGCTTAGAACATCTAGGAAATAATTAAATATACCTGAGGTTTTTTAATGTGATATTAAACTACTGTAAAAATATTCAGGACACTCGTAGCAGTGCAATAGTCCTCTAAGACATTGACCTATTTCTTTTTGTGAACATGTTTTTTTTAAATCCTTCTTTTTGTCGAACACTGGTGGTATGCACTTCTTTACAGTGTGATTATATCTTAATATTTATTTTTCATTTACATACATACATAGATAACACACCTGTTTCCCAGAGGGGTAGGCAGAGACCAAAGCCTACCACTTGTTACGATCCTGGCACACTTCTTTTGCTTCATCTACACGCATCAATACTTTCATACCCGTTAGACTATTTAGAGTTCTCTTGACCTCGGCTAACTCGATTTTTATTTTTACGAATTAAAAAATATATTAAAAGGGCATTACGTTAATATAGTGTACAAATATATATCCTAACGTTTATAACCTAAAATTAAAAAAAACTCTAAAATATTGATATTGTAAAGTATAGTTCATATTTATATTCACAATATTCGAAACAACGTGTTCAGAAATGTTTTGGAATTGATCTTAACATGACACTTCTTGACGTAATACTCCTTTATTTATTTGCTTACATGATTTTTTTCTCTTTCTTGTCAGATATCGGACATCGTGGTGGGCCAAGAGCCGAATGTGACTGCGCGAGAGGCCCTGTTGAGCTGGGCTCGACGATCCACGGCCAAGTACCCTGGTGTCAGGGTGGCGGACTTTACCTCATCGTGGCGAGATGGTCTCGCGTTCAATGCTCTCATACACAGAAACCGTCCTGACCTGATAGACTGGCGTAATATCAGGTAATTGGTACTATAGAATTGTGAGATGGTTAGATACGGATAGTAGCCAGGATATGTCCAACTGTAGACTAAATTAAGGTAGAGGGCCAGGTTATGTTCAACCGTGGACTAAATTAAGGTAGAGGGCCAGGTTATGTCCAACCGCTGACTAAATTAAGGTAGAGGGCCAGTATATGTCCAACTGTGCACTAAATTAAGGTAGAGGGCCAGGTTATGTCTAAATGAGTATAGAGTTTGAAGGACCAACACGAATACAGCAATAGTCACAGGGCCAAGACTATACTCAAAAACGCAAACCAAGAAACAAAAATTAAATCATAGAATTGAATGAAATTTAAAAAGTTGAAAAGTTATAAATCCAGCGCCAGCCGCGGCTGTGGCAGCGCGGTCAGTCGTCACTGAATCAAAATTAAGAATTATTATTTTACTATTTGCGTGTTTATCTTTATAACAGACCAAGCAAAGAAAACAGTGTAGGTATTTACTATTGCCTTTCCTGTCCAGAAAAGTGTTTTTTTTTAGATTTTCAAAAGGTCGGTAACACGCGAGTGACCGATTACAAAAAAACAGAAGCGATGTCTTTTATTTTTCCGAACGTAAAAAACTTATCTTATCGTTTTTCAGTAACCATTTAATTTAATTTCTTTACTAAACTGAATTAAAGTCTGGCACAAGTTTTAATGTAATTTAACATTCCTGAAATAAGGTATTGGCTGTTCAATTTTATTGTGTAATAAGATTGTTCGGTGAATACTTGAACTGTCGTCTAGGTTATATTCAAACTTCTGTTCATTGTAAACTATATAGTATATAGGAATTGAATATGTATATTTTTATGTCAGTTACATTATTATTGTAATTTTCAACATAATAAAACATCATCTCCTTATAATATTTTTGTTACAAATTCGTCTTAAAATCGTTCCATTTAACTTTTTTTAGATCTTTAACCGTGTTTGTCTTTATATGGAGGTTTGTACTTGCTCATCTGTTACGTCATCGGTGAATCATTGTATGAATCAGCCGAGAGATTGTTTTCAAGAATAATATACTTATACATAGTATTGGTATGTCAGTGTAAGTCGGCAGTGGCGTAGATTGAGGGGTCCGCCTCGCGCTCTGAGGGGCGGCATTCGAGTCTAGCCTGTACCAATAAGTGTTTTCTTTTAATTGTACATTATTAGGAGGATACGATTCGCGGCGCCTCGAAGCGGGCTTCATACAAACGAATTTCTCATTTTTTGACATTTACAGATCAATCACTGTGAGATTTCTTAGTCATAAAGCCTAAGAAATTTCACATTTCAAGCCGAATACCTATGTCTGTGGTTTTCCAAAATCTTGTAAAATGTTTTTATTAACTAAAAATCTTTTTTTTAAACCGTTTGTATGAAAAACTAGAATCCTGTATAACTTTTGAACTTTAAAATTTAACAGAAAACTGACACTCTGCAGACTTAGATATTTATTACTAATATATGTCTTCAATATTTCGTGGTGTTTTATCTGGAAGTGTCAAAAATAAGTGAGAAATTCCTTTTTTATGACGCACGCTAAGAGGCGCTCCGAATTGTAGTCTCTTAACACTTCTGGCTTCTTGTTGAAGAAGAGCATCGTCAGGAAATATGCATCGGTCACAAATACTTATTCTTATATCTCAACATAGAGAATATAATATGCTCACAATACGCACTGGGCCCGCATGCTATAGTAACTATGGCCTAATTTGCCCTCGCCCAAAATCATAGATGAGATGAGGTGGGCCATCTTTTCTTTTACTTAAAAATATTGTTTAAAAACGTTTTAATTACTGAAATTGGACCGTCTAATTCCCTGACGATTTAAGTTAGTACAAAATTTAGAAATGGTCGAACGTCGATTTGGCAGATTGAGTTAAAAATTTGCTTGTTTATTCTAGGTCAAGACAAGTTCGTGAGCGTTTAGAGACTGCTTTCCACGTGGTTGAAAAAGAGTATGGAGTTACCAGACTATTGGATCCTGAGGGTAAGCACCTACTTTCTTCTCAACTCCATAAGGCAGAAACAACTTTCGTATCCAGATAAGCGAGAAAACTCTATTAAGAAGACTAATTATCAAGTTCAAATGTTTTTATCTCCAAACTACTTGCAAAACCCAACTAACTGAGAACTTTCTACTAATAAGAAATCCCGCTCAATCGTCTGATCTCTGGCAAGTCTCGGTTTATTTGTATGAGGTTTTTTTATTTCCTTCTAAATGTCGAAAAAATAGACATTAGTGTGGTCTGTTCTTCTGGATCTTTTTTTAGCATTGGCAAAATAGCATTATCAGGTACATTACAATAATTATTTAATCATATTCATCTACAGCACATAAAGAGTTACTCTATACAGTTACAGTGTTAGTTTTTGAACCCAAGTGTACTGATATTAGTCGGTCAGTGATAAAAAGAATCATCTCTCTCTATTTGGACATAAATTTTTCTTATAAAAAAGAAGGTAACAACTAACCAAGCATTAAAACGTCGTTCGTGCCATCGAAGATGGATATTTGGTACGGCTTTGACCTTTGTGGTTTAGTTGTGAAGTATAATTACAGTAATTAATGTCTGACGGAGCATTAGCCTCAGTGGAGTGTCAATAGTTGACCTTAGATGTTGTGGGAAAGTAGCCAAGGGTATTGAAACGGTCTCAGTAGTGAGTTAGCAGAAGTGCAGCGACTGTAGGTGACATTTATTTAGAAACTGGTGTAAGTTCTCCTACTACGGAACATACTACTTACAATATATTATGTGCCGTAAGGTTTTAATTAATATGATATAACGTCTCATAATTATATTACGTGAAGTTGAATATTAGGGTTCCGACCTAAAGGGTTCCAACGGATTAAGCCTACAATGTCTGTACGACCTTGAAAGAGCTCTGATGTTGAAACTTAAGTAGGTGGAAGTCTTAAATTATCACAATCATGCTGTACAAGCTTTTGCCCGCAGCTCCGCCCGTCCTAAATTTGGTTATCAGCGTGGGATTCTTACGGCAACTCCTTGATTACACTAAAGAAGTTTGTTATAGCAAGCTGTAGCTGAAGATCTGGTTCATTCGTAGAATTTGATGATAGTTACTCCCGCGGGCACTTTTAAATTTTCCGGGATAAAAGTAGCCTTTATCCTTTTCCATACCAATTTTCATATCGGTTCAGCGGTTCTCGATCTATCCAGTGGGTGAGTAACACACAACCAAATATCCAATCTATCGCATTTATAATATTAACGGGATAGCTAATAATCACCCGCCCTAAATTAAGTTATCGGCGTGAAACTCCTTCACGGAGTTATGGTGGTGTTTATAATGTCATGGTGTTATGTCTTAATTAAAACAACAAATAATAAAAACCAGCCAAGTAGGAGACTTTTATGGTGGTACGGATCCGGGGGAAAAGGATAGGGGTTTTTGCTTACATGATCTAGTTTATGGGTCCAATAGTCTTACAATTAAGTACACTTGTATCAAGTGCTAAGAAATGAAACAATATACACTGATACATACAACCTACAGGTTCCTTAGACAGGTTCCACCGACGGTTACGAGCCATTGTTTACGGCTGGCTGCAGCCGACTGAATGTAGAATTAATACCGACACGTCACATACGAAGACTCAGGATTTCATTACTTAGTCCATGTTTGGGCAACCTCCTAGTCTATTAAAACTTCTAGTGACTTATAAAGTCCTAGTACATCATCCTTACAGATACACAAATCCCTATAGAATTAAGAAATACATTGTTAAAAGTATACATTCATAGAAATAATTTTACATACTCAGAAATAATCTTTCTTCGTCTGGGGCTCCCTGAAGGAGTACTAAATAAATACTCCTCGCTATTTATCGTATAAAAACGACATTGTGAGTAGCGTAATTCTTTTTTTCTTGTGATCTTTTTATTTCTCAAATAGTCAATTGCAAGAAAATAAAATGAAAGTATAAAGTTTTAGAAAGAAGATACGAAAGTCATTTTTTGATCTACATCGCTATCTTAGCCGAAAGGCGTCCACTGTAAGACCTGTCCTGTCCGTTCCATATGTTCCTACTACCATCTAAAAGCATACTAAACAAAATTTATCACGAATCTAGTATATCTCTACAGATATATTTATTTTCCTAGATCTATATAATAATGCTTAAGGATAAAAATACTTCCACTATCTGATTATAAAGACATATCTGGATTATATCCCCTAGCATCGGATTTTACATGTCATAATATTGTAGAGACTGATTATAAAATATCTTAACTCAAGCAGGTAATACCTTTTTCTTGCTTTTGTTATCTTTTATCATCTTATATTTATCTTAAATCTTACATTCTTTATTACATTATCAAGGTCATTGCTCATAAACTACGTACAAAATAGGTAATTTATTCCAAGAGTAAAAATATTTTCCAAGTCAAGCGTAGATTTAATACACAATGCTAAAGGTTTTTATAAGAAAACTCAGCAATGTAAGTTAAGCAAAGTAAAATTTAAAATGGAGCTATCGTCTAGTGGAAAGATAAACTTAGTAGGGCCATAGTCTTAGTTCCTTCTTTTACCACCAACAGAGCCGTTTCTATAATTGATTCTAGCGTGGATAATAACCGGCCTCGTCGCGAAACAGCCTCTGGATGCGGATTTTGTGGAGATAAGCGATTATTCTTGAAATAATTACTGCATTGTCGCAACACCACGTCCTATATAAACTTAGCTATGACTGTTACAGTGGCATCATATATTAAAAAGTCACAGACTATATAATATTATACTAGTAATGGTAGTTGTTATTCTTCATTACACAAGAAAATAATTAAAGGTAGTAAATACATTTGATTGGTAGAGTACAATTGAGGCGGTCTTATCGCTATTTAGCGATTTCTTCCAGAGAACCTTTGGGTAGAGGAAATCTAGTAGAATAAGATTTAAGAGTAGGTGCAACTTGGAACTAGAAAGTAATATAAATAAAAACAAACATATAACTAACTAGATTTTCCCAGCGGCTCCGCCTACCCAAAATTTGGTTATCAGCGTGGGATTCTTACGGCAACTCCTTAATTATACTAAACAAGTTTGTTTTAGCAAACAGCTATATTTCATTCAAGTAGAATTTGGTTATAGTTACTTCCGCGGGAACTTTTGAATTTTCCGGGATAAAGCCTATGTCCTATATGTATGCCAAGTTTCATCCCTATCTGTCCAGCGGTTAAAGCGTGATTGAGTTACAAACTTCCGAACATCCAAACTTTCGCGTTTACAATATTAGAGGGTAGTGGTATTGATATTCAACGAACTACCTGCCCTATTAATTTTCCACTTTGGATTTGTTATGGAGTAAGAATTATATGGGTGATGTCAAGACGTCAAATGTAACTGCGACTTTACTGGTTGTATTGCGCAAATATTGTTATGCTTAAGAACTTTATTACATGAATATCTATTGCATTTAAACATTGTAATATGGGTTTTTGTGCCTGTTTCTAACATAAATCAGAGTTTTCTACAGTATATTTTACTGATTGTATTGCGCAAATATTGTTATGCTTAAGAACTTTATTACATGAATATTCATTGCATTTAAACATTGTAATATGGGTTTTTGTGCCTGTTTCCGACATAAATCAGAGTTTTCTACAGTATATTTTACTGGTTGTATTGCGCAAATATTGTTATGCTTAAGAACTTTATTACATGAATATTCATTCCATTTAAACATTGTAATATGGGTTTTTGTGCCTGTTTCCGACATAAATCAGAGTTTTCTACAGTATATTTACTATGCTATGGCATACACGTATAATTTAATATTACCTTATTTCTTCGTAGTACAAGATTATATGGATGCAATAATACTTTCCGATGTGAACTTTATTTTCGTTATTAATATAGCTTTGAAGCCCAATGTGACATTGGCAATGTTTGTCACCAAAAATCTTACTTGTACAGTAGTTTTTAGGTTCGCTAAAATCATAATTGGGTAGTGTCTATTGAACGTGGCGAATGCTTTACTCTGCAATTAAATATTGTTAAATATTGATTTGTATGGATACAGAAGGCAGTCTGAGATTAGCAAGGATGTTCTTCTGTATCCATTAGTATTTTTTTTTATTAGTATCCACTAGCAGACAAAAATTCGTATTCTTTCCTGAAGAAAATAGATTTTTCTAGCCATTCTACCAAAGACTATTACTATAGTCTGAGGTTCGCAACACAATTACTTGGCTAGTTTCTTTAATCGAAGCAATCACCCACAGGAAAGAGTACGAATGTTTGTATACTAGTTGCAGGTGTTTTCAAAGTCTATGACCTTTCTTCAGGTTTTTTTATGAGTTATTTATCAATGTGTGCAATTTGTAGACGTGGACACACACGAGCCCGATGAGAAGTCCTTGATCACGTACATCTCGTCGTTGTACGAGACGTTCCCGGAGCCCCCGCCGGTGCACCCGCTGTTTGACGCAGAGTCGCAGCGCCGCGCCGCCGCGTACACCGAGCACGCAGCCCAACATCGAGCCTGGCTGCACGAGAAATGCGCACTTATGCAGGTAACAACTACCGCTATTACTCATAGTCCAATTTATAGATTTGGACACATATTAATAATAAGAATAATTCACGGCTGATATAATTCATTTATTATGCTGTCGCAGGACCGTGCTTTCCCGTCAACTTTGATCGAGATGAAGAAGCTGCTCAGCGAGAGCACGAGGTTCCGCAACGAGGAGGTGCCGCTCCGCCAGAGAGAGAAACAGAAGTTGTTTCACCAATATAGGGAATTAGAGGTACTCATCCTTTATTAATAACAATTAATTTTTTTTTTTTGACAGATAGAAACCCAATTACATTTTACAAGTAGTAACAATAACAATATATTTATTAAATTATATAGTAAGTACAGTATAGTACAGGACAGGACATAACTCAGGAGCACACTGTTTAGGCACCACTGCTGGTATGCCGTCTGGCCCACTCGACTTATGAACGTTTAGAGAAAGCAACGCCCGCCTGACCTCCCGCTGTGTTATGGAGATTTCCGGCATGGTCTTACCGCATAACGGTATAGTAGGTGGTACAGCGCCTTCGTCGTTCGTATTCGAGTTAGAAGCTAAGAGACTGCCCAGTAGATCGGCTTTCTCAATAGCACTTTGGGCCAAGTCACCATCGGTCTTTCGCAGTGTTGGTAACGTCGACTGGCAGAAATTCCCTTCGGCAGTTTTAACAAGTGACCAGAGAGCACGACTCCCAGAGGGAGAGCTCGCAAGTCGTCCACCTATTTTGCCGATGAATTGGAATAAAGCTCTGACAGTTGCTTTCTTACTGAACCTCGAGGCAGCATTTAATTTGCGTTTTCGGAAAATATTTGGATACTTATTATTACGAGCCGTGGTCCAAGCCTCATACGCAGTTCGCTTAAGAATTATAGTTTCTTTGCAATACCGATTAAACCACGGCCGTTTTTTGAAAGTGGCAGCTACTCGCGAGTTAGGAATGAAACATCCCATACCAGCGAGGATTGTCTCAGTGACTGCGGCTGCGCAGACGTCAGGACCTTCTGAGTTAAAGCAGAGTTGCCTTCACGGGTACGATGAATAAAATTGTCGCAATCCATCCCAGTCTGTCGACTTATAGTGCCACATACGACGCCAATTAGTTGGCCCAGATTGATTGCATGCATGAAACTTGTGTCCGAACGATATAAGTGGTCCGTGGAGTCAAGAGGCGCATTCACTGAGACGGAATATCTGTTCAAACGAGTATTCAGCAGAAGGTCCAGTAAGGAGCTCGTTTGGTCCTCTATATCTGGTATTTTCGTTGAAGAAAGTACTAGCTGAGAGAATCCATAGGTCACAGCAAATTCTTAAGCAGATTTCATTTTATATTTTATATTCAAGTTGTAACTAGCAAGCAAGAATCCAACTCCATCATTCTTTCAACGATCTTCACAATCAAATGTGTGAATATTTTTAATTATTTTAAAGTCTTGCAATAGAATAAAGACCTTTTTCATACATAGTATCTGGTTTTAAGATAGGAATTTACAAACTTTTGATAATTGTTTTCAGAAATATTTTGAAACGGTGGGGGAGTGTGACATAGAGCCTACACTGCGGCCAGAGGCGCTGGAACAAGCCTGGTCTAGACTTTTAATGGCCCACCAAGAGCGCGAGCGGGACCTCAGCGACGAAATACGACGGCTGGAACGATTGCAACGACTCGCTGAGAAACTGCACAGGTATGGGTGCCGTCCATTATCATCATTTTATATCGTCAGCTGGTTTTGTAAGCGTTAGATTTAGTATTTTCCCAAGGTTCTTATTAAGAAATTCTTTAGCTCTTCGATCTTCTTGACTTGACAGCCACCAATTTATGTGGTATTTTGATAGACATAATCTATTTTTTATGAAAATCTTAGGATCACTTCATATCTAGTTACTAGCTGAGCTGTTACTTATCATCAACATTACAAAAAAAAATAACTAAGAATTAAACTAAGGGTACTGATTAAGAAAAGATTACCTAGTCATTTGTTTTTTTTTTTCAGAGACATAAAACAAACAGAAAACGGCTTGGACAATGTAGAGAGGCATATTGAAAGTGAGATCCGCAAAGTAGAGCGCGGTGTTCACCCGGCTGAAGCTAAGATGGCGGCTGAACAGATAGAGCAAGAACTGAGGAGTATGGAGCAGACAATACAAGAAATGTTTCAAGATGCGCACGCGTTAAGGGAGGGGAGGTATCCGCAAGCGACTGAGTTACATAAACGGTTAGTGTCATGGTATTGTATACTACCAAAAACGCGAAACATAAAAAAATAAAAAGGTTGATGCAAAAAAATATAAGTTTTAATCGCTGCGCCTTTGTCAAAATATCTATTAGAATGGACCATTTGGATATTATAATTGTGTAAGTTTACCTATTTTAATTTAATTGCGGGATTCAACTCCAACCTAGATAAGAAACTTATGTCGCTACACAGGAGTTAACACAATCCTCGAGCCGACCAGAGTTTCAGAGAGTTTATTTTAGTCATGTTGGATTTGCTTAGGTTAAGTACATGATCCAGTGCCAAGTCTTTACCATTGTGTGGTGATACGGCTGACCTGATATCTTTTGTCTTTTTTTATTTTCTGTAGCCGGTGTAAGTATATCGAGCATTTAAAGCAAGACAAAAGCCATATCATCCTTAACACTAAATGGGAATGTCTTTGTGCCTGTTTAATACGAGTCTAGTCATATAAGCAGATAATAATTTATAAACTAGAATTTCATTAAGCATCGGTATAAATAAATTAACTAAATGTTGCAGAGTGCAACAAATCCACGACCGATGGTTGAACGCACGTCAAGCGTTCACGGGACGGCTACTCCCAAGGCTGTCTTCGGTCCGCATGCCGGTGCAGCAGACAACGGTACGAAGAGAGACGAGGACCGTGCTAGAGACCAGGGTCCACGATGCCGACCCCAAGTTCCAACAGTTGCACGAAGCAACTAAATGGTGTAAAGAGAAATTGGTAAGTTATTTGAAATACGCTTGTAATCTTAAAAATGTATAGTGGGATATTTTTTTTTATTATATTGAAACAATTATGATATTTTTTTTTATATTTTTTGAGTAAATTATTTGGTATGAAAATAAATTTTCTTAGATTATAGTTAGAATTGTATTGGTTCTCTTCCATAGTGATGATACAGTAACAAAAAAAAAAATTAAAAATATATTTATTATGTCTGTAACTTGCCTTGTTTTAATTTCTTTCAGAAAAAACTGCATGAGGCAGACTACGGATCAGACTTACCTTCAGTTCAACATGAACTTGACAAACATCAGAGAGAGCACAAACAAATAGACCAATTCCACTCTAAGGTGAGACCTTGTTTTAATCGCTAGGGTGACGTGTGATTACAATTAATGTTTTCAAATATTTACCTTTGCTATTTATAAATAATTTGTCCTTTGATTTCTTTATTTTAGGTGGAGCAATGTGTTCACAATCGAGCAAACTTTAGCGGCGAGGAACTTAACCTATATAATCAACACCTAAGTCAGCTGCAGAAACTGTACGCTGAATTGCTTTCAACAAGTACCAAACGGTAAAGACAATTTTGTTAACTTCCTAATTTTAATACAATTTTATGTTTTAATATTACTCTGTTGATTAGTCGTTTTGTTACCAGTATTATTTGTATATGTTATTATTATTAATTTTTGAGATATCATATGTCCATGTTTAAATTTAGTTTTTAAAATTTTGCCAATAGTAAAATGATTCATACAAATACAAAAAATAAATGCAATTCAAAAATATATAAACACAGAAAATGTCAAATTTATAATGATATTGAACTCACACGTTACCTGTAAGAAAAAGAAAGGTAAGAAGATAGGTAAGGAAGGGGTTCCTTATACAAAGTAAAGAAATATATTTTTTGTGCAGCAATCATTTTTATTTACAGAATGTCAGATCTAGATGCTTTACAAGACTTCCTTCAATCAGCCACGGCTGAGCTAAATTGGTTAAACGAGAAAGAACAAGTAGAGCTGTCCAGAGATTGGGCAGATCCTCATATCAACTTACCAGCAGTACAGCATTACTACGAGGTATGTTACATTTGGTGCCGGGACCAGGATTACTCGATTTAGGATCTAAATATAAGGCTTCATTTTTTTTGCATGACCACCAGTTTCAGAAAGCATTTGGTATCACTTTTTTATTAATATCCATATATCCATTAATCATACGCAGAAATGTATAAACAATATTGCTTCAAAAGGATATTTTGTGTCGATGTATATTTATTAATGGCACGCTATTGTACAAAAAATAAGCCATTTGCTTATGTGTTATTTTTCTGTCCAAGCACTCATTCGGAGACGATAGAGAGGTTTGTTATTCACAATCTTTTACTTATTGATATGTTTTCTATTGTCCTGTTTGTTGTTTTAAATTGTGCAAAATTCAAATAATATTTGACATCAAAAGCAAGCATTTCGTCGCAAGTTAATGATTTCATGTTTGAGATTTTGCTTTGCAGACTTATCCGTGGAACGTTTATACACAAGTTTCTATGTTTAATTTGCTTGCCAGTCAGTTAAAGTACTGAAAAACTAATAAAAATTGAGACAGGAACATGCTATTTGTAATAACTTTTGCAATTCTTAAACTCGTATCGTATATTTGTTTTTCTTATCATCTTTTTTTGATTTACGCATATTTATTTTATCATCTACATGTATCCTCAACTAGTTTTCAATACCTGTACTATTTAAACTGTCAAGTTGCAAATTTTTAAATTATTTAGATATGTAGTTTTAGTTTTAGTATGGCCTACCAATAAATATTGCTCCATAAACTTCTCTAGAATCACTATATTTGAGGCACTTCTTAACAATCGTATATTCTTTCAGCAACTGATGTCGTCGCTAGAGAAGCGCGAGTTGCAGTTCAGCAACGTGATCGACAGGGGAGAGGCGTTGATCGCGCAACACCACCCCGCTACCAAGACTATTGAGTCGCATCTACAGGTTTGTTCGTTTTACTCAATTTTGCATTTTAATTTACTAGAAAAAGCGTATCAAAACTATTTATGGCCGTTTACATAAGTGTTTAAACGCAGAAGCATTTATTAAATTATGTACTCATATCAGTTCTACTATCTTCCTTTTGATTTTGAATTCTTACTTCTGAGCCGCGTTGCAATTTAATAGTAAAACCTCATTTTAACACCAACTACCCGTTCTGTCTAAGCGAATTTGATAATTTCAGCGGTGCTAGTATTTTTTAAACGCAACGCGTTTCATGTCATTTTTTGACAGTTCCGTGTGTGTATATGTTTAAGAATTTAATTTTGATTTTTTTAAAGATAATAACAAAGATATAGAGTTCATAATACGAAAATAAACTTTTCTTGTAAAAAAACGTTTTAACTATTTTCCTCAAAAGATTTTACTTTCAATTTGAAAGCGGTCAAAAAGTAGCACAAAATACTCACCTCCCGAGATCGGTTTTCGGTAGCAACATTTAGTAGCAAAGTCGCTCAGCCGAAACGCTAAAAGTCAACATTAGATTTTGCTCTAATTTTGCTAACAAAATTTGAAATGCAAACCGCTAACACTGCTAAAAGTAGTCAGATGGAACGCCCTAAAATTTCCAAAATAGTTTTAGTTTTATTTAGGTTAGATGCTGTTGAAATCGCCATTGAAGTTTTTTTTTCTTAATTAAAATTTATCGTAATTTATTTAGTACTACTAAACTGCTGAACACAGGGTGTCCACTTTCTGGAAAGTCAGGGCAGCTAAAAGTGGTCAGGGACAGTCAGGGAAAGTCAGGGAAGCTTATGGTAAGGTCAGGGAAAAAAATGGTATTTTCAAAAAATTTTAGGTGAAACAAAAATGCTTCTATCCCAGTGATTGATTATGAGGGATATTTTTATGCTCTAGCTGACCCGAATCTCGTCTATAGAAGCATTTTTAATTTCAGGCTATTGGAGGGATATATTTATGTTTCTTTGTGATATAATTAGATTTCTCCGTTTTAGTAAACTACTTTTTCGTTTTGATCAACATCATTTCCGTTTGTTATTACTATTAGTGTTAAGTGATTAAATTATATATTTCAAAATGAGTTCAAAAAAGTGTCATTTTAATAAAGTGTGGAACCCAAAGTGAACCCAGAATTTGTAGATTGGCTTGATGAAGATCCAAATGATACAACAGCTGCTTACTGCAGAATGTGTTGCAAAAAAATTAATCTTAGTAATATGGGCAAACAAGTCTTAGTATTACATGCCAAAGGGCCCAAACATATAAAAAATATTGAAATAAAAAAAAAACCAACCGCTTATATCAATATTTCAAAATAAAGCTCGTATTGACAATATTAACAGCAATCCTAGTACTAGTGCAACTACAACGACAGTTGCAGAGCCGTCCGTACCTCCCAAAACTGCATAAGACTTCACATATAAGGACAATGTAGTTACGTCTGTTGAAATAATTTGAGCGTTAGAGATAATTTTTAATAAAATGAGCTTAAATTCATGTGACAGAACTTCCAAAGCCTTTAAGAGAATGTTTACTGACAGCAAGATAGCACTAGGATATTCTATGGGCAAAACTAAGGCAGCATATGTCATAAATCACGGTATAGCGCCATATTTAAGAACAAATATAATTAAAAATTGGAAATTCTATGTAGTTGCCTTTGAAGAGAGCCTAAATAAGGCGTCACAAAAATGGCAAATGGATTTGGTAATTCGAATCTGGAACACAGATTCAGACAGTTGAATCGAGATACTGGACTAGTGTTTTTATGGGGCGGTCTACTGCTGAACATTTACTAAGCAGTTTTTTCGAGGGTTTGTCAGACCTAGACTTTTAGTTTTATTGTTTTGTTTTTTTTTTTGTGTACATTAATATGGATTCATCGTTGAATTCACTAAGACCAAAAACATGTAAAAACAGTAAAACAATGATCCTCTATTTCAGGGTTGGTTTGAAAGTATAATAGTATAAACTTAACAAACTTGAAAGATTTCATAAATATTATAATTTTGGGTCAGGGGTTTTTTTTAAGAAATGGTCAGGGAAAAAACAGGGATTTTTTTTTTGGGAATTAGAGTGGACACCCTGGAACGTAGTTTTGCTTTAGATTCTCTCCCTCCTCTTTCAGTTCAGACCGAAAACTCACGAAATGCCGCCATACAATAGAAAATACACTTATTTGTTGACACGACACGTGCGTCACTTATCGTCAGATGCTTGTTGAGTTGATTCAGAAACCTTCTCAGGCTCGAACATAACAAATCATCAAAATTTCATCGCAATCGGATGAATGTTTTAAAAATGCATAAGGGACAAACACAGAAAAGATGGTATACGTATTTATATATGTATATATTTTTGTTTAGGTGATGCAGTCCCAATGGGCATGGGTCCTTCAACTAACCCTTTGTCTCGAAACTCACTTGAAGCACACCACGCAGTACCATAACTTCTTTGAAGAAGTGAAAGAGGCTGAAAAATGGATACAAAAGTAAGTTTACAAAGTACACTTAACTTTTCATAAGTATGCATGCATGCAAGAATGGCAACAAACCTCTCAGAGTTTTTGCTACTGTGAAAAAAATCTTTGATTGGAGAATACTCTAATTTGTCAATAAGTATTAAATAAGGGTTCCACACCTTAAATTCAAGAAGGAACCCTCATGTTACTCTGCGGTGTCCATCCTGTTGCCTGTAGGTTGTTTTTGTCAACAGCTACAAATGCTCTTGACTTGAAATTTTATACAATTGCAGAACTTGCTTGCCCACAACTATACAAAGTGTAACAGAATCAGCCTTAAAAGTATTAAAGCATTTGGAAAAGAGTATCATAATAGTATATGAGACAAATGTTGATATACTCTTACGTGGAATATGAATCCAAATAACTGATTTTAGGGTTGTCACTTCTCTTGTCTGGAAAAAAAATTGTTTTTCTTTAAGTTTTAAAACAAAGGGCTAATTGTTAAATAGTTACATACTCATAATTATTACCAACTAGAAAAGCCTGCTTAGTACCCGTATTCTGTTACACCCGGTATAAGGTGAGATAAGATACCTCATCTTAAAAGTTTTTTAAATGTCTATCTGTTAACATTTAATTGAATGTAATTAGTGTTTATGAACTTATATATATGTAAAGCAAGACTCGTTAAATTTCTTGTTCTAAGCCCAGTGTAATAACATACTATTTTGTTTGTAACATATTAATCTGTTAACCACAGACGCGAAGAGGCTCTGAACACCACCTTCTCGCAATCAGAGTTCACTCTTGACCAAGGAGAGCGACTACTCAAAGGCATGCAAGACCTTCGCGAGGAATTAAACTCCCATGGTTCCATGGTCTCGAGACTGGTGGAGCAAGCCCAGGAGATCAGGCCTGTCAAGCAAAGGAGAGCGCCGATCAGCAGGCCTTTGAGGGCTGAGACCGTCTGCGCCTATAAACATGCTAACGTAAGACTGATGACGTACATGTATTAATATGTCTAATAATTTTCCTTACTTTCTTTTTTTTAGGGCTCCGTAGCCAAATGGCAAAAATGGGACCCTTATATGGTTTTATCATATCGCAGCCTATTCCGCCGTTTGTGCACTATTTTGTAATTTTCTTTACGTTACTTACCTTAAATTACCTTTACTAAACTGTCATACAGACATATTTGTTATGAAAAAAGAGTTTTTTTTTGGGTTACTTCTCCATACATCGAACTAAGGGGTGACAAATTTGTTGCGTTTAAAACAGTATCTTTGCATATGCGGTTTCACTTGTGAAAACTTCTATTCCCGTTTACCTACTGCGTTACCGTTTCGTTTGGGATAAAAAATGAAATCGGCTTAGCCGTTTTTAGATAGCAAACATCCATATATTTACATTTGTAACAGTAATACAAAATTTGGTATAATGTCCAGGTGGCCGTAGAGAAGGGCTCGGCGGTGAGCGTGGTAGACAACTCTGGGCGCGTTCGGTGGCGCGTGCGGCTAGGTGGAGCTGGCACCGAGGCGCAACTGCCGGGCGCCGTGCTGGCGCTGCCGCCACCCTGTGCGGAGGCCATCGACGCTGCTGACCGGCTGCGGAACGCGTACGATAGAGTGAGTTATACTGATTACTTTCAACATCCTCATACGCGACACTCATAGAGAATTTTTATTGGATATTAAACGGTAAATTTGATGCAAATACCGATACATCAACCGATAATGTCAAATATTCGGCGTCTACATAAAATATTTAATAAAAATTATTTCCTCAAATCTTTATATAAAAGATGTAATAAAAATCTTAATATAAGGGATTTGTAAAATTGTAGCAAAGTTTATCCTTTCTAAATCTGCACAGACATATTGTAACACTCCACCTGTACCAAATAGAAGCACAACAATCTTCTACATATATTCAACTGATTTCCCGTAACCTATCAACACATTAGGACTATTAGCTAATTACTGAGATAATTATTATTTTCACAAATAATAATCTGCTTAGTTTAACATTAGTGTCCGTCGAATAAAGACACCTTTATTAACTAAATTAAAGACTTTATATATAACGTATCGGAGTTTATTCTGTTGTTAACATGTTATTTTTCTTTGCCTTCTTAAAGATCATTCAGCTTTGGCAGAGGAAACAACTCCGGATGCGACAAAACATGATATTTGCCACGATCAAAGTTGTCAAAGGGTGGGACTTCCCACAGGTGAGTAATTTTTACTTACTTCGTTACTTTTTTATGGTTTAGTAATAAGGGTAGTGATGTAGACTAGAGTTATTTAGTTTTTCTATTTTGAAATAGGTGCCTATCTTGTCATATAGTCGCTAGAGTAGAATTTGAAACTGAAATTCCATGGCTCAGTGAGTAATGATCTGCCTGCTTAACCGAGGAGCGTGGGTTCGATTTCCGCACAAGACACATTCTTATGTGATGAATAATTGTGTTTGTCTTGAATCTGATTGTTATCTGTGTATAATATGTATATATATACATAATCGCATTATGTAAGTATTGGTATCCGTTGTCTGGTATTTATAGTACAAGCTTTGCTTAGTTTGGTACCAGATGGCACTGTGTGTTTACATCATAGAATATTTATTCATTTTTTTATAACAATGAAAACGTAAAATGACGTAAACAAGCCTGTTTTTAAAATAATAATTTCCTATTAAAAGTGTGCTCGCTGTTTTACTGTGTTCCCTTGAAATTATACGTTAAAATCTCATATACCTGCAGTCGCATTCGTGTAACTTTATTGTCGTTTGAAATGCATATGATTCATAATATGTGATTCAGAGCGCTGTGAGTGTGTTGTACCAAAATATGCGATTTCGTCGAAACAAAACATAAGATCTTTGTGCACAAATAAGCTATTAAATTTGTTTGAAAATGTTTTTATTTAATAGTAAAATTTTTAGGTAATTCATATCAAGTCATTGAATTAAAACATTTTGTCGAGTCGGGGCAATTGGTTTCAACTCAATGCGTATGTGTTGAATTGCAGTAGTGTAATCAATTCCTATTCCCGTTGGAAGGCAATATATCTATGTATCGAGCCCTTTCAAACTTAGTTTTTTTTTTTAAATACGTTGACAGTTCGTGGCAATGGGCGCTGAACAACGTCAGGCCATCCGTCGTGCGCTCAATGAAGACGCCGAGAAGCTGCTGGCTGAAGGCGACCCCGCGGACCCACAGCTGCGTCGACTGAGGCGAGAAATCGACGACGTCAACCGGCTGTTCGACGAATTCGAGCGAAGAGCGAGGGCTGAGGGTAAGCGAAAATATACTTTTGTTTTTTTTCGAATCCTTTTTTTTTTCAAAAATAGAATGTAATATCACTTTTTTCAAGTCATAAAACTACTAGTTGCGAAGTCAAAATGGCGTCCTGGCAAGAAAAAACGGCAAAAGAACTGCTTCAGCAGTCACTTTTATTAATTTGTGTAATTTTATTATTGATTACAATGCAAATTATTAAGTAAAAAAATTTTTTTTTCCTTGCATTTTATCAAGGTAGACTTTAATTGAACAATAAGCAAACGGATACATCATCTATTTACTTAAGCCAGAGAGAATCAGAGTAATTTTGTGTCTATTTCGAGTATTACGATTATGAACATCGCTATTCTTTTTAAAACAATCAATACTTTTATTTTTATAAATTACGCAAGTCAACACGAATTCGGTGCCTGAGTTATGTGTACCCGATTCTGATTTCTTATACCTAATTAATAAAAGAAATAATATTTTTATCTCAATAAATTTGCTTATTAAGAATGGTTACCTCTAAGCATTTGGCAAAAATCGTGTATTTTATTCATCATCGTATAAAGTACAAAAGCAAACTTTTTTGTTATAAATTGAGTTTTTGGTTATTTATCAATATCAAAAATCAGACAATAATCATTAAATTAAAATCACAAAAAAGTTTTTTTTGTTGACTGGTGTTATTTATCTAAATGAGCAAATAAAATGTTAATGGATAAAATAATGTAGTTTCGTAGAAGATGTTAACCATGACTTGTGCACTAGTAAAAACAATACAAAAGATAGGCTTAGCACAATTTATTTTTTCTGCAATTCAACATATATAACAATTGAACAAATTTTTTATTCACAAAATGTCAATATTAATCGCGTGGTGCGTGTAGTCTTTGTCGTGAGCGCTTTATAACAAACGTTTCGATGGATGTAATTGAATGATTGTAGGTTGATTACGTGCTCTCATAGTCGTACCTACATGTTGTTTTTCTAGGTCACACATGGTCCCAGTGTTAACCCATTTTACTAGCAATGTTAAATTTGTTGAATTTTATTTTATTTCAGATTTTACCTTTGCTCATATGTAGGCGAAAATGTTTTTTTTTTTCGTTAAAGTCCTGTGATTTATTTATTAGCTTAAATGTAAATAATGTATATTCAATATAAGAAGACAAATATAATATTTTTTATAAGAGTGTGTTCGTTTTGGAATAACAGAGTTCCCACGTTTTGCCATCGACACCTATCGTTCGTGTAGCTTTGAAAAGTTACTAACTATTGTACAAAAGGACAATACTTAAAATACGCTCTACTTAGGGTTTGTTCGTTTTGGGATAAAGAATTATTATGTATAGGCAGTTCGACATATTAACACCAAAACCCTACCTCCAGACATGGGTCTCAAGATTCATTTTTCGGTCGCAAAAGTGACAAATATAACAGAAATATCGTTAACGAATGCTTGATAGTTTGTTACAGATGATACTAAAATTTTGATATTTTTGATATCTACCAATGCTAAACGAACGGATGACAGGTGACAAAATTAATGAAAATAATGATTATTTATCCTAAAACGAACAAACCCTAAGTAAAACGTATTTTAAGTATTTTCCTTTTGTAGGTACATTAGGGTTGCGTGATAGGCATCAGTGATTGTCGCGTTGGCTGATGTACTACGGCGCAGTTGTCTTGGTACTTGATACTTTGACTGTCAAAATGGAAAATATCTAAGGCTCTGGCCACATCGCTGACGACGGGTCCTTTAATAAATAACTAATGACTCGCTCTCGACGCAACACACAAACAAGGCACGGCATTAAAAAAATGTACTATTTTATAACTATGTGAGTAAACATACATATAACTAGAACATAATAACTACATATTTAATTTGGTCCTAAAATATACCGTATAATATATGTAAAACTTAACCGACGTAGGTTTTTGCTATCCTTAAATTGGACCATGAAAGTCAAGATGGCTTACCGTGTTTCACAGTCAAAACAGATTTGCAAGATTTAAGATAATAGTTTGGGCCACTGTAATTCGCCCCGAACTGAGATCTCGCGATTTTCTATTTTTACTCATTAGGATAAAAAACTTAAAGTACCAACATACCTACTTCATCAAATTATTAACGCATTTAACTGGCAAAAAATGACGTATAGAACTATCGTTTTACGATAGTGTATGGTTTTTTTTATATCTTATTTGTTTACTACTCACCGAAGTTACTACTATATTTTTATATCTTATTTGTTTACTACTCACCGAAGTTACTACTATATTTGCCTACGTTATAGTTTCATCTATATTGCATCCCGTATCTTCGTAACCTCTTGACCGATATTGCTCATGTTTTATTGAAGATCAGAGCAATGGTGCTCAAGGTGCAAACACACAAAGATACAAAGCACTTCAGCATCTTCCCACTTAGATCTAACTTTTGCTCGATTCTAGTCTGCATCCATTCATCTGGAATAATGTAGTTCTTTAACAGTGTATTCTCAGACTGTATATGAATTCAAGGATCAAAACTATAATTCACAGTACATACGCACCAAACGTCTTGGCTTGCGACATATGAGCGACACGCCGGGTACGCAAGTCCTACGGGATCTCTGTCGCTCACAATTAGTCGAGTTCACAGAAACGCGCTAAATTGACGCGATCTGTAAATTGTGTCGTTTTGTGCGGGTTTTATAAAAAAAATAATAGTAATAAAACTCTTTGACGCTTAAATTAATTTGTGCTAATTAATTGTAACGTGTGATTATTTTTTAAGTTTAACAACAGATTTGTGTTTTGAGAGGCAACCGTTTGTGTTGTACATAATTTTTGTTTTTATAAATTAACTAGATGGTTTTTACTGTTGTACAATTCAGGGATTAGAAGTTTGTCGTATTGTTTAAGAGTAGAATAGGGATCCCAATTATTGACAGACTCCTAAAAGTTTTTTTTCCGTTGCTCACGGAAATCAAATATTCAGATATAAAGCTAATTTAAATTTATTCGTAAAAACATAGAAGATAGAAAGACTGTCGCATTTATTATATTCGTCTGTGTATTAAATGATTTAACTTTTTTCCTCCCAGAGAAAAAAGAATCTTGTAAAGCTTTTCTCGTTAGAATTTACACAAAATTTACCCACATAAGAATTTAAAACATAATTATAACATTTCATTTTCAACACACTTATAAAACAGCCTTTACTGCATCGTAATAGCGTCAATTACGCACTAGTGCAGTAATGACAATTACAGTACAAGTGCCGTTAACTTTACAGTTTAAATTTAATTTCTAGCAAAAATAAATTATGCCTTCAGTCTAAGTTCCTATTTTTGTAATAATAAATCCAATTTGTTAAAAACATGTCAAATCTATAACATTCCATTAAATATTATCATTTATGAGTATCTGTCCTTCAAGTGTGTTAAATTGACACTTGTGAGCTCTGCTCAATACACACTCGGCTGAATTACGCCCTCGCCTTCGGTTCGGGTTGCAATCCACAAAATTGTCTGTATTGAGCAGCTTAGCTCACTTGTATTGCTTTAAAATGCACTATTATATGTTACCTTTGAGTAGGTATAAATAACATAATACAACCAGAGGGTAGAAACAACACAAATTCTTTTATAAATTACCTGCACAATGCTTTGTAGTCAGATGGGATAATTCACATAACAATAAAATTATACTAGATGTGACACTGACCTACAAATCCTTTTCTATTTTACATATATATAAGGTATAAAAAACATTCTTACTCATATGTTTATTTTGCTCTAATTTGGGTTAACATGAAATTTTATAGAAAATATTATAAACAAAGTTTTTTGTTTGTTAAATCAAGAATTCTAAGCTAAAACTGTAAATAATAGTAAAAAAAACAATTAGAGTTAATAATAGAAAAAGAGTCAATTGCCAAACGATCTCAACGGTCTAGGTTATCTTAACAAAATATTAATCACTGTCTTGTTTTATAATTATTAAAAGGTATCGATCGTTTGTATTTTATTGTTTATGTTTTTTCTATAAACTAAAATGACGACACTCTGTTAACTTACTATCTTTGAACTTTGGAGCGATATTGTCGATGAGGAACGGTAAACAAAGGCACTGTGAAACGATATATGTGTTTACTTTAACTAAAGAAAATGAAGAGGATTAAAAGAATATTTCGGAGGAAAGGAGGTAATATATAATTTACTCGTAAACAGTGTCATTATGTGCAGGCAAAGCGGGTGCTAAAACCTTAGTTACTCCCACGGTCTTTTCTTTGTAAATTTTACTTTTCTTGAAACAAAGCGCACGTTTATAGAACCCGCGGGCGGTAATGAAGCGATTATTCTATCATCAAGTATGTATAAAATCTGGAAAGCTGCAAAATATGAACTACGCGCCAAGCGAGCAAAGATAATTTAACAAACCTTTTTTTATTAATACATTCTTGATATGTAGCGCCATCTGGCGGTGGCGTTGTTTTCTCTATATCTATTACCGCCATTAAAATTGTTTTGGTTAGTTTATTCATTTTTTACCTTATATTTTTATTTATTTATCTACTCGCAAATGCGATGAAATACATTGTGTGTAACACGGGCAGTACGAAAATTACAACCCCGAGTCATTGAAGCCTTCGGCCTTTGGCTTCTAAATAGCCTCTCGTTAGTAATTTTCTCTTTACTACTCTCAATATACAATGTACAATGTAAAACAGTAAATATTTTCATTAAAAAAGAACAGATATTTATGTATATTTATGCTATGATTCCTGTAGCGGAAGCAGAGACCATAATAGACATCCACCGTTCCTACTTCGTTCATCTATCTATCAATGTAGTCAGAAATGCTCTATGATCCTGAGTTCATTTATTAAAATCAATGATTGAAATATATGGATAGATAATTCGATGTGTCATACCGACGGACATTACGGAACTATAAATAGATAAATAAATATTTTTGGATATTGCACACAGCGCCGTCTCACAACGGATATAAATTCATAGAGATATGTATTTTTTTGTAATTACATACATGTTATACACAGAAAACACACAGTCTCAAGACAAAGCAGACACACACAAATATTGGTCTTCGGTCCAGCAGCCGGGTTAATTACCCACTGAGACACGAAACCATTTGGCTACAGAACCTTTGAAGGTAGTTGGCTTATAATACCGACCACTAGAGACAAGCATACTTAAAAAATAAATAACGTAAAAAAATATTTAAAAACGAGCATTCATATTGTTAAAATAGAACTAAAAAGGTAAAAAAAAACAACTAAAGTAGGTAGTACCTTCCTATCTTCACTCATTCTTAATCTCGTACCTATCTCGTTTTCATTTAAACCTTAAAAACCTCTGTTTTAACCTTGTTACATACTGTATTCTAAAATTGGTCCAGAAACAGCGACGTAACTAGGGTTGCCAGATACAGGCATTTTATTTCCGGGACAATTCGGGGGTCACGGATTCGGTCGGTAGGAAAATAGATAATTATTTTTGTAAATCGCTTGTAATATTTACAAAAATAGTTTTATATCTATGGTAAAAAACTAACTTATCTACCTTCAGTACTCATATAACATAGTGTATTTTTAAAATATTAAAACACAAAACTTAAATCAAAAATTGAGCACTGCATCTTGCTTTTACTAATTCATTAAATGAAATTTTGGTAAAAAATCAATGTTTGTTTACTCAATACACATTGGGCATGAAAACAACATTATAGCTTTTATCATCGCACATAAAAATTGAGATCGCTTGCTCGCTCGAATGAGCCAAAACAAAAAAATTTCGTCAAAATTACTACCAGTGGGCATCGAGGCTAGGAGGCTAGCAGCATTACCACGCTGAATGGCAATGCTGATTCGCTGACCCAGCCAGCCAGCTCTCCGATTGTGTGAAGAGGAGACCAAGAGCTTTATAATATTAAACATAAAAACCACTTTTAAAATAAAAACTAAAAACCTTTTCCTTGTTGATAAAACTCGAATAAAAAACCACAAATGTTTTGGCCCAGTAATTAAATGCAACGATAAACCGACCATTTTTTTTTAAATATTTGTCACTGGATTTTGCCATATTTTGAAGCATTTCTCCGTCAGGGCTTTGCAGAACAGACATTATTTCTGTGCAAGACGCATCAAGATTGATGCGAGTCTGCAGTTCAGACTTGATCAAATCCATGGATATGTTGTTTCGCCCTTTAGTCCATTAATTATTCAGAAGGCTGAAAACTCTCGCAAAAAAATTTGCTTGTTGCAATTAAAAGGACAAAACCAACTATTTTCTTTAAATCTACAAAATCATTAGAATTGTTCGTTCTAAAGAAGTGGGCCCAGATTTTGTCATTTAGCAAGTCTTTTGCAAGAACTAAAACAGTTTTCAGACCTGCAAATTCTGAATACGCGCAGTCTATGTCAGCCTCAGCTTTAATTTTCAATATATAAGAAGATTCAGATAGCACGTCCCATAAACAACGTGAAGCGCAGACGGCGAACGGTACGCACGTAGCCCATCGTACCTACTCGTAACATGATACTAGTGGAGGTATTCGAAATCCGGGATAAAAGAGTGAAATTCCTGGACACGGGACAAGACGCGTAATTACGGGACAATCCCGGATTTCCCGGCCATCTGGCAACCCTAGACGTAACTATAATAAATATAATGAAACACATTAAGAATTTCAAGATACAAATCTCAGCAATGAACTTAGGCGCTCCAGCACTATGATTGGCCCACGGCACGATGAAGTCATACTGAGAGTAGACCACGTTGTCAATTACAAGGGCAATTTTAGGTGTCAACCTTGTTTATTAATGTCAACACGAGATGGTACTTTAGATGAGGTACTTTAATGGTGTTTATGCCATTTCTATGTATGTATTATTTCACAGTTTTATTCCCTGTAATCGGGTAACCAGTGGTTGAATACCTCTGGCTCTTTTCACCATCCGTTTTAGTTCTGCGTAAGAGTTGTTAAGCCCATTTCCGCAACACTGCTTTTGATGATAGTGTATATAAACGAAGATGTCTTCCTTCAAGTACAGATGGCTACAGAAGCTACCCACCCCTAAATACCTACAACTACAACGCTTAGCTATAGATATATTGTAGAAAAGAGACATTGCTCGGCTGTCAATCATTATGTAAGGTTACAAACAACTAATAATTAAACGAAATAATAAAATATGCCTATACCTCATTCACGTTATTTTCGCTGCCTTTCGCCTTGGGGTCCAAGTCCACTAAGGGTAGCTTGAAATGCTGCCCACTTTACACATATGTCCCTTGATCAGTGAATTACCAACTATAAAGTAATAAGTAGTAAAATGAAATACCACCATAATAATACATAGGTCCTCTGTCAGTTTATAGACAGGCTTTCTTCCTTCCCGTCAATGCCCCTGGTGGTTAGGTGGCTATAAGCAATGACAAGGCTGCTAATTACGATATGGGTATACGAAGACAAAACTGGGGTAGTATATTGGATTGGATCCACAAATGGTTGGTTGGGTGTAAAGCCTCCCAAAATCAGAATTGACATATCGGCTATCAGATATTTATTGGGGTAAAAACGTAAAGTATCAAAAATACTCATAAAACTTTTTCCGAAATACCCCCCAAAAACTCTGATCAGCCACTGTCACTGATGCATCTTTTTCTTCTCAATTAGTTTGACAGATTGTAAATAATTGCAATTATTTTTTTGTGTATTTCGTCGGCCATGTTACATTGTTTGTCACCGTGATCGAACAAAGATTTCGTCGTCTACGATTTTAAATTATTTGCGTTAATAGAAATGTCCACGCCAATTCCAACATATCTATACCAATGCAATAAATGCAAGAATCAAAATTTGAGGTTTGAGGAGGACGATGCTGGCAATAAACCAGTATTGTAATTAGTTTGTAAATTGTTGTTAATTCTCTTATAAAGAAACCTATTTGAATTTTATTTTTTTAATAATTTAAAATATAGACAAAGGTGTACGTACAGAGCAAAAGCGTTTATATTGACTACAACATTTAGTCAACAAATGTAGGATTTAATTGCATACAAAAAACTTAAAAGAATTGCTATTATGTGCTTTTAAATTAATTTAATTAGTAAAGCCCTTCTTAGAGGTTTTGTAGCCAAATGGTAAAATGGAACCTTTTTATTTTGTCTGTCCGTATGTCATATATAAACCTTATAATTCTGCCACCTTTGCATTTATTCTAATAAAGTTTTAGAACATATATAAGTATTTAAAGTGTTACACAGTTTTTTGTAGAAATTAATAAGAAAAAAATGTTAGAACGGAGCTCATTACAAACGGTACCCAATTTGTAAATTACGTGTACTTACATCCGTGGTTGGTAGCAGGCCCAAAATATGAATAGATTACGGTACATAAACCTGCCTGTTGAATTAATATTTACGACCCATTACCGAATGATGTCATATAACATTTTTGAAGATAGACTTCAATACAATTGACCTTGCACCAGACTGCGGTACAGATTGCCACAGAGTTAAGATTGCAATTTCCCACTGACCGGCTGCCCGTCTAGATTTCAGTCTACAATTTTTCATACCTTTCTCGTACCCGATCTGGCTAGATGTCTGTTAAATGAAACCTATTTTCTCGGAACATTTAACGAAGTTTAAATGATTCTGAAGATTCGTCTTGTTTATATGGAGAATACTGTAGAAAAGATTTTTTATCGTCTCTCAGGTTTTAAGTTTTTGTTAGTTTTTCAATTTGTCTCGGACTGATGTATTGATCTGGTTTTTATCTTGTTTCGTATTGCAAATGGCTTGTGTCTAGAAACTATGAAGTAATCAATTATGCAATCAATTGTCACGCAGTTTGTGATTCTTGAAGATTTGAAGATTAGTTTGACAACTTGTTGTTGTATTTTTTAACAGAGGAATCAAAGAATGCAGCGCGTATCTTCACGGAGCAGTCATCACACCTCCTGGAGAGGCTGGAAGTTCTGGAGAGGCAGTTACATGAAAGGATCGCCAGCCACATACCTCGGGACCTGGACTCGTTAGAACACTTAGTTCTGCAGCACAAGGACTGGGAGGGCAGTCTACACGCATTAAGTGGGGATGTGGAAGAAGTACAGGCTACTTTTAGAGGTAAAGCTTTTAGATTTGGCGTTTTCAGTCCCTATCATTCATTACTTAGGATTTACTTCTTAGTATCAAAATTAATAACACATAGTGATTTACAGAATCTTCTAGAATTTTATATGTTATCCCTGATAGATAGTCTTAACGTATTTTGCAACTTACTGGCCCATAAAAAATATCTAAACACAATACTAAAACAAACTGTGAAAATTATCGCGCAAAATTCTCTTTTGCCTGCACCTTATATGAGATAGATGTAACCAAAATTCACATTACCGCACTTGGCTTTAATGTAAAGTAAAACACGTGCATATTTTTCACCGACTTCAAAGAAGGAGGTTCTCAATTTGGATGTTTATTTTATGGTGTTAATTTGGAACTGGTGAAACGCCTTTTATGTTGATGATTGTATAAAATGTTGTTATTAGTATCGATATTTTTAGTGTACGAGAAATAAAAGCCATTCGTCACTCAAAAGTAAAGAATAAAAACTTTTTTAACAAAAAAACAACCGGCTTCAAAAAGATGCACTAAAAGGGTAAAAATAATCACTGATTTCCAAAAATCTGGTCTTGAATTCTGAGTTCGAATTTGGTGTCTACCTATGTACCTAACAGTTTAAAACACACTGCAGTTTCATGACACCAACTTCAAACTGAAATTCAGATCAGATTTTTGGAATTGAGTAATTTTTTTTCACCTTTTTGAAGCCTTGATGTTAAAAAGTTTTTTTATTTTTTAGTTAAAAAGTTTTTTTTAAATTTTTTAAGAAAATTTAAGTAAAGTAAGAAAGTTATTTTTGTTTTTAAAGGTATCGCTCTGAAGACACCGGCTATGAAGAAGAATCTCGACAAACTTATTGGCAAATGGAACGAGCTGCAATCAAAGAGTCAACTGTTCGTTGAAAGGTAAGGTATTTTATGTTAGAAAACCGTACCATAGTTTTAGTTGTAATTATGCGTATAGTATATACAAAAAGGACTACATAGATGCCTTTGATTCATCCAGCTCATATTTGTGTGGGTGTACAGACCATAGACACTCGAGTTCTATAATTTGCCCTATGGATGACATAGAAGGAAAGAAAGCAAACCTGTCGTCTCTTTTCTCTTTTTACATAAAGAAGTTTATAACGTCCGCTGTTTTGTTTGTTTATGTCAATTTAAAACAAGTTAGTAAGAGACAAGACCGTTTCGCTTCGTCTCTGTCCCACTTTTGCGACCATTTTTTTTCACTGCTGGCACAGTTAAAGATACTAGGACTTCACAAGTCCCTAGAAGTTGTGAGTTCTTTGTATACAGTATATTTAGAGTAGGATGTCGAAACCCAAATTGGACAGTGTAAGAATGAGAAAACGATTGTTACAGATTAAAGTTCGTCGAGATCGTAGTGAACAGTATGGAGGAAAACAACCAGACTATATCCGAATTTGAGATCAAACTGGCGCAGTTCAATGACCTGCCCAACGATGTGGAGATGCTGAAAGACGTGAGTGTGTTGTTATTTATTAAATTATCGATATAATTGAAATGCAATCTCTTGTCATGTTTGTCTGTCTGTTCGTTGGTACGGTCCATATATATTTATAATTTGAACCTATAACAATACTTATCACAAATAACTTAAATTAAAAGAATACACGGCTGTTGATGCTATGATCTATTCTACTACTTTTTAGGCCAGTCGGAAATTACTGTCATAAGCTTAGGAGCTTAGTTATTATACGACTCAAAAGAATTATTTTACTTTTCTCTTTTGAGTTTTATCTTTTTTTTTTTTTATTTGTGTGCCCGCAAAAATGCTGCTCGAATAAAAAAATAAAAATTCTGTAGGTGGAAAATGAATACTTTGATACCTATTTCAAACTAAAATGGGACCAATTTTGAGGTATACTCTATCCAATAAAAAATAATCATCAAAATCGGATGAATGTGTAAAAGGCTATGCGTGGTCATACACAAACGAAAAAAATATCAAATATACTACTTGACTTATGAACCTTTTTCTTTTGCAAAGCATATTATATGAGACTTACAGGTGAACTAGCAGTATGCGTGGTTTCTGCTTTGTGATTTCGTAAGTGGTCTTTTCTCCCTTTGGAAGATTATAGTGGGGTCGAGATCCATTCAGCCGTTTTATTAGTTTTCGAAATTTGATTGATATTTTTTTTTAAATATCAAATACATAAATATAAATTAAGCTATAACTTATTTCCATTTGTGCTTTAGATGCACGAAGATCTCCTTCGAATGCAAGTTGCAGTCAGCAAACAGCAAGTCCAAATAGACCAGATGAACGATGATGCAGAGAACTGCAGACGACTAGTGGAAAGCTCAAGATCTGGTCTACCACTTTCCTCCTTACCCCGGTCGGGCAAGCATGTCGACTTGGACAGGGTGGACAAGGAGGTGCAGCATCTCAATAATAGGTGGAACAATGTCTGCAGTCAGTTGTCTGAGAGGTGAGTATCAGGGGAAATTGGAATCGAAAGTTTTTCTATCTTCTGATTTTGAAACTCCGCATGGAAGTTTTTTATCAAAATTTAAAGTAGATATCTTGAATAATAAAGAAGTGATCTTTATATATGTTTACTTAACATTTTTAGTTCACTGCCAAAAATAACCAAAGGTATATTAATAAACCATATAGTAGTGGCAAACAGTTATATTCATAAAATTTTAGTAAAGTTTCAGGCTTTACACAGTGTCGATCCATATATTCTAATTTCGGGAGTGATTCGAAAAAAAGATTATAATATAACACATTTTTTTATTACGCCACAGACTAAGAAGCTGCGAATCTGCGTACCAACTTCTACGTAACTACAACGCCGGCTTAGAGAAGGAAGCGGAATGGATTGATGATACTTTCAACAAATTACAAGCGCAGCCGCCGATCGAAGTCAGGCCCAAGGAGCAGTTTGAGCCTACCAGGGTGAGATGACTGAAAAGAGGTCAACAAGTACAACTTAAATGTGATAAATACTGAAACTAAATTTAACCTTATAATAGAAGGTTTTATGTTGTACACAGTAGCGACATTAATTGCGCATAGTTGTACTTGTTTTATTTTGAACGTAGTTTCCGTTTTACAGGTTTCGATTTTAGGCGACTGTATTCTTGAATCTTGTTAGCTGTTTCGTAATTGTTTTCTAGTCGCATGACTGTCAAATTAAACCAAAATATATATTGCATTTATTTTGGTGGTACATACGCACGTTAACAAATTATATGAAATGAAAATAATAAAATTAAGTCAAATAGATACAGCGGCTAACTCAAAATTTTAATATTGCACAATATTTAAAGAAACGCACAGAAACTAAAAGTTGCGCATGAGTTAATACAATTATGTATCTTAATATTATAATTAACATTTTGAAATCCAAATTAATATGACCACAATTTTTATTTTTAAATATTTTTTTATCTATAAGATATACAAGACTTTTTTGCACAAATTACTAAAAATATGCTAATCATTGGGGGTATCTTGTGGTTAATTTACAGAATCTACTCACAAGTGTAGTGGAAAGAACGCCGAAAATCGAAAAGGTTAACGTTGATGGTGGACGATTCATAAGGGAAGCTAAGGTAACTATCAGGTGAACTGTAGGAGAAATATCCAAAACTTTATTTAAGAGACTTGTCTTCAAAAATTTAAAATTTTTTCATGTGAGAGGCTGTGAAAGGTTACTGTAAATGGTTTAGTTCAGTCCAGCGTCGTCCATTCCTTTCTTTCTTATCGTCGTCTCTTTTCTTTTCATTTGGGTGTCTATCGTCTTTCTCTTGTCTCGATCTCTGGGATTGATCGCACATAGTTATTTTCATTCTTATATGCATGGATTGTGCGATTTTGCATCTTGACGCTTGCATTAAATTTAATAATGGTATAAAATAATGCCTTTTGCATAATAATTAGAAGTCTAATGCCTTACTTTTAATATAACGCCAATATTAACAGTATTTTTGCCTGATTTTAGTGACTAAAAATAACTTACTATGTTGAATGAGATGATTGTCTGGTGTTACAATGAAAATTGTATTTGTTTATAAGTTTTTGTGATCTGTTAATTGAATTTGAATTGATTTATTGATATGTTTAATGATTTTTTTTTTGCATGTTAGTATCGTTTTCGTAAAATTAAAAAAAAAAAGTTTTATATATTTAAATGTATACGTAAATAAAATTGTGCTTGGTGTTTTTTCAAAAATGCACGATTTGGGATTCGAAGCGTTTGCACAAAGAAGTGGGTGTATTGCACGCTTGTTAAACCTGTATTATTTACAGGCCATAAACATCTACCGGCATGACCTGGCAAAATCCTGGGATACCTTTGAGCTGGACTTAATTAAAAAAAAATATAGCTTGTTTGTACGCAGTATAAACAATGTTAAGGGAGAGAGAAATTGTTGCATGGAAGGTGATATTTGTGCGAATTTGTGTATGATTTATTATTACATTGCAATCACGTTAGTAATTTTATTCAGTATGCAAGGAAATGTTTGGAAGGTATTTTTAATTTGAATCTAACGCAAATGCATAACTAAACGACAGATTGTTGAAATACGTTAAAATTTCAATTTAGAATTTCAGTGCCATCTATAGATCAATTTCTGCATGTTTCACTTCCTACTCTATAATTGAACCATAGATGGCGTTAAATAGTCGAAACGCGCTATTTGATTAAAGCAAAAACAATCTGTCGAAATAACCTAACAAATTATAATAGCTAACTCGCTTCGACCCCTAACTCAAACTAGATACAGTCATCGAGATGTCAGCGATACGCCGAATGGTTGTGCGAAGAGATACACCCTTCGTTGGACATGAGGCAGCTGAAGCGGCAGGCGGAGGTGGAAATGGCGGAACGGTTCCGGAAGAAGAACCGGAACTTAGATCCGGAAAGGATACCGACCGGCGCGGAGTCGGTTGCGAGGGAGCTGGACGATTTGAACGCAAAGCACCAGAGACTGCTGGATCTGTTATATGAGAGACTAAGAAGGATAGCGGCCGCTAACCCTGGAGACATTGTGACGTTGGTAAGTGATTTCTAGTTTATTTTAATAAAAGCACTGTCAATTGTTTTTGTGTGACGTCCAGATTATCATAAAGAGTACTGTCTGCAAAAAAGTTATAAGAAAAATCTAGAAATATATTTTTTGTTTTGGAGATTGGGGTCGTAACTCTTGATACATCTTTTATTAAAAACAATTGACAATTCTTTAATTGTTTTAGAAATAGATATGGTAAAATAATATACTAAAATAGGTATCGAATGTGTTTTTCCTCGTTCGTATTTCACACAAAGTTTGCACACGAAATAATTTATATAACTAGGAACCACTACCTTTGAAACAATATTTTACCTTACCTTCATATAAATGCAGAATATAAATTAGTGGAGTTAAATAATTTATCAAATAATGTAAAAAAAAATTTTTTAGGGCACGAATAGAGGTTTTGCATGCTTAGCCAATATGACTGATGAATTAAAGAAACCATTCTTTTATTTCAAGTATAAATTTTGGATTTTGCCATTTTATTTTGGACTGAAATGATCAGGAGAGGATAAAGGAAGTGTGTGGGTCGTTTTGTGTTTGTAGGGTACATATTTATAAAATTGAGCTGACGCTGGCAACGAACTGTGCAAGATAATTAATCTTTATATCAATAAATACCAACATTTTGTCTTGTTTGATTCTAAAGTAGAATAAAATTGTTGGAGATTGTTTTTTATTTATTGTATGTGTTATGAATATAGTGAGACCTTGAACTATTTTGTCGTTTGACCACTGACACGGGTCGTGATAAAAACAGTATCCAAATCTTATCTTATTTCCGAAATGGATTATTTGATAACAGTTTATTAAACTTATCTGCAACTAATAATCCTGAAATATATTTACAAATTTATTACAAAAAATCAACTCATTCAAAGAGTTTTACGGTATATATCATGTTAATGTACAATTCTAACTTTCTTTTTAAGCATCGTCAATAATTGGCAAAGGAGGTTAATTATTCTGTCTGTGGTCTTACATTAACTACTTACTTTTCTTAATGTGGTTTACGACGAGGGACATATAGAACCCACTTTAGTCCAGATATACTGCCATCAGAAACAGTGTTACGGCTATTTGCTCACCACCTGTCGCACAGGACTAAAGTGGTTGGTAAAAAGAGGCTGTCCCCCACTTTATAATGAGGTGGTGTGTGTCCAGCCGCTAATTACCCCCTCGAGTCATGATATATATACATACATACATATGTACATATAAATGACACAACGTTTTTGGTAGTAATTTTAAATGCTTGTCTTATTAAATCTTTCTCAGTTGACTGGTTCAATGGCCGCGGTATCTCGAAACTAAAATATTTGCGAAATAAACATTTGAATTGTGTATTTATGTAGGTACATGCACAATACTTGTTAAGAGCAAACTTGAACTAAGTAAATATCTTCCATCATCTGTATCACCTACTGCGGCAACTAACGTCGTGGACTGCATTTATAAGTTTTGAGAAAGATTTTATTTAATCAATAAAAACATGCTTAAGAGGAAATATCCCGCTGTTTTTCCCCATACAAACGTATTCCCCTGTTTCCTCCCTGAATTGTGGCATTAGAGCTGTTATTTTTTCATGTATGATAGATATATACAATCAATTTTGCTTTTTTTTAGATGCCATTCCTATAAAAAACTGGGGCTCTGCAAAAGTCCAAAAAAAGTCCTCTTTTTTATGTATGCTATACAAATATGACCACTAATTTCAAAAAAAGGTTAAAAAGGTTTAGGTCATTGCTATTGGATTCCTGTTATTTCCTCTGATATGAATCCTTGTTCATCGTGATACGGTTATTATTATTCTTAGTCTCTCCAGCAACCCCTATGCCTAAAATAATTCACTCCGTTGTTGTTGCACCCTTGCAATGTGAAGAAACAGTGCCCCGCGGTTTCACCTAAAAAATTTACCTTGGCAAAGTATGCAATTGCATCAGCCTTTGCCGTACTATGTTTTTAATAATCCCATTGAATGCACCGTTAAGTGGTTAAAAAAAGCACTACGCAAAAGAAACCGTGGCGACTGCTGTCAAAAAGTAGCGCAAAATACCCACCTCCCATAAATCTCAAAACATGTGTTTTTAGTAGCAATATTTCGTGCCAAATCGCTTAGAAGTTTAACATTTGATTTTGCTACCAAAAGCTAATGCTAAAAAACGCAAATCGCTAAGAATTCTGCTGCGAAAAAATTAGATGCAACGCCCTAATAGTATTAAAAATAAAGACAATATAACATTAAGTCTCATCACGCACTTGCCAAACGTCCCCGTTGACACAGTGGCACGTGGTTTGGCAAATTCACGGGTACAAGTGATGTCACCTCCCGACTTATGTCATGCTGGTGGGAGGCCGTTTGTTCACTTGTCAACACACTCTAGCAGGTTCTGGCGGTTCGTGTAAGGTCGCTTCGAACTTGACATGTATGTCGGTTACTGTTACATGGCTACTGCTTTTAGGCGTAGACGGAATTGGTAAATATACACGAAGAAAATAAATATTGTTTGAATTAAAAACCTGTTTATTAAAATGCGTCAATACTAAATTTTAATAATTTGAATTTTTTTCGTTACTACCGTTTCGTTTTGCTTACAATAATTTTGTTAGTAACGTTTCAAAGCTAGACGAGCAATAGGTGTCGATGGCAAAACTGGCGTTATCAAAAGTGTGAAAAGTATCAAACGTACGAACTCTTTATCCCAAAACAAACATCATAGTAGCAGTTTTACATAGATATAATAATAGGTTTAAGATGTGGTTTATATTAATTACCGGAATCAAACAAAAACTTAACGACAAAATACTTTACTTAGTAACAAGTACCTATTTTGTCCTTCTCAACTTTGTATAGGTATAATGTTTGATTTTAAGTCAAAGTTTATTTTTTTTATTGGTGTCGTTTTACTACTTAAACATAAGTACATACATACTATGCTCATAACAATTTTATAGCATAATAAATGTCGGTTTTACAAATTACTTCCATATTATTCGTAACCGATACGCACATAAAGTAACTTGTTTGATATATGACTGTTCTCTAATTTTAATATGACGTCATTTTTATGGATAATCGAGAAACTTGTTTGATCATGATCATTCTGTCCAAATTCATAAGTTGATAATGTCAATCCACTTAAAATAGGTAGTATTCAATTACTTGTTTTTACAATAATTTTTAAATTACCCTAAAATGGAAATAAATTAATATTTAGTGCAAACTTTTGGCCGTGGCCTTGACAGTTATAGGTGTGAGATTCCTATGACATCTCCCTGTTAATTGGGAAGACTTTTCTTACGTATAACTCGGCTTCTTGGAGGCGTGTTGGATGCTTTTTTTTTTTTAAGGTTAGGTCTTAACCAGGTTTTAAGTTTGATCTGCAGCATTACAACTGTGAATACCGCATCCAAATTCGAGCAGACCCCTTATATTATTTTATCTTAAATATCTTATGTACAGACATTAGCCAGTGACAGTTTTATTTATGGAAAGAGCATAATTATTAAAAAAGATTTAACGTCCGTCTGGAGATTGTAGTGTGACCAGATTCAAATTTACAATCCTGCTACTGTGCATGGCAAAATCTGCTAAAACCTGCTAAACATTTTACACAAATGCTAATACAAAGTTACTTAGATTTACTTATACACTTATTTTTCTAAATTAGAAAATTTTTATTCTTCTATTACAAACAAATAAATTTATCTACTATTTTTATTATCATTTCCCTTTAAAAATCCGTCAGTTGTGGGTAGTCCTGATAAGTTTAGAGATAATTTAATAATATGTTTATTGGCTTTAGATTTATTGATGCAATAAGTTTACATTTATAATTTAATAAGTTCGTACTACATTTTCTTATATTATATTCTTACCTAATTTTCGATGTTTCTGATTTCTCCCTTATTTAATAAAAAATAGCTTGGCTATGTTGTGGCCAAAAAACTTTTTCACTTAAACTCCAAGTAATCTAGGTTTTTAATGGGCCAGTAAATAAGAGATTTTTAGATATGAACATTTCCAGAATCATTTTTTTAATTTATGATTCAAGTTAAGTTATAATACATTCAAAAGTGCAGGTCAAATCCTTTTCAGCTACTGATGGCGTCGAAAGGAAGAAACGTATCTGGATCTTCAATCCTGCTAAAAATCTGCCAGGGGCTCAAATAAGGGTCAAATCCTGCTGAAATCGCAGGACCCTGCTAAGTCTGATGGTGAAATATTAAAAACGATAGAAAATAATTTATGTAATTCCACAACATGAATGCTAGTCGCAAACAATACATTTTCTATTCAAAAAGAGCTTACACCTATGTGTTTAATGAAGCTTTTAAAGTTAAGCATTAATTTTAAACAAAAATTGGCAAATATGTTAACACAATCGCGTAGGATTTAGGTAAAAAAATGTTTTGTTTGTAGTAAATGTTACCAGGTATGTATAAGGCGCCAGAAATCTGGTCTCGCCAAGTGCAATTAGACTGTACGCAATAGACTATCATTTATTTTCTGCCCACATGATCCGGCGCGAATAGGAACAATACACGTGGGACGTAAGGTCCACCTTATAAGGTAGCCACTAAATGTTTATTTGCACGGTTTAGTAATTTGATTTTATCCTTTATAGAATGTTTTATTATACCTATAAATTTATCGTAAAACTGTAAAATGTACATGAATGAAATCTTGCTTCAATTTAATTTACTTTGTTTGGGTCGCAGGTTCAAGTCCTGGCTCGAGGTTAATCTTTTGACTGCATCTTTGCTATGGAAGTATTTATTTATATTGATGATATAGCCATGGATATGGCATGTATAATATATTTTCTTCTAAGACTCTACTAACCTTCAGGGAGTAATAAACGAAGAGAGATTATTTCTATGTATGTATGTATATTTATTTATATTGTATTTCTTACTTCTATGAAGATTTTGTGTGTTTATAAGATTGATGTACTAGGAATTTATAAGTCACTAGGAGTTGTCTATAATCTAAAACATGTACATAGACACAGCCATTGCTGTAGAAAACTTTTTTACTATGAGTAATCAAGTAGTTGCCGTAGGAATCCCACGTTGATAACCGAATTTAATGCAGATGGAGGAGCCGCGGGGAAAAGCTAGCGATGAATCTTAAGATACCAATATTTTCTAAATCGTAGTACCCTATGATGAATCTTTGAACCCTTTTAAGCTTCCATTTTCGTAATGAGCAACATATTAGAGTTAAAAGCTCTTCAGTTTTTATACGGTGCTAGTCAAAATAACGTTTTCCAGATGGCCTACAGTGGGCTTATTGTTGTGGAAATGTAATAATGAAACAAAGACTTGACTGTTTGGTAGCTAGTGGCCCGCATCGACTTTGTCCGGGTAAAAAAATATTGTACCGGCGAATGTTTAAACGACTGGCGCGCCACTTATTTTCAAAGGGTTGTACTAATTCAGGAACCTTCCCTGTCATGTACACAACAACTTACCAAATTAACAACTTACACAACAACAACCAACAACAACTTACAATTACGAACACTCTCTCTCTCTCTCTCTCTCTCTCTCTCTCTCTCTCTCTCTCTCTCTCTCTCTCTCTCTTTTTCATTAAAAGCTCACTCTACCCTTTCAGTACTAGTATAGTATTATTTAATCTGTGCTTTCAGAGTGTTTTTGATGAGATGGTAAATTAGCAAAAAATTTATTATTTATAATAATATTTTATTTTTAATCGCAACAAAACAATTTTTTTGCTTTTGTATTATGTAGAAAACCCGGTACGAATAAGTGCCTACATATTGGTACTTATACGTGTGTGTGTGTGTGTTAAAATAAAAATCTTAGCAAAGCATTACAAAGTAAACAATACCTATCACGTACAAAAACTAAAGCAACACTGACTGACACTTGAAGTATTGCTACATGCACAATGTCATAGTTTTTTTAAGAACCATAGACAAGGAAAAGTCAATGACTTGCGGTTACAGTCAATGCAAGGACACAAAAAACTTTAATCCACGGTTTTTCTAAAGTTAAGAATTGATTGCAGATGAAGTTCCAAAGTACTTTAGAGAAAAAAATAAATAATAAAATTTATGTAGGACAGTTCTTCAACAAAATAAAATATAAAATGCTGACTTGTGTGAAATATTGCACCGGTTAGTTATATATTTCCGATTAGAAGGGTGCCTTTTTACCTAATACCTGATTTTGATAAAAATAAATTCCTGTAGAATCTTTTGCGATTTACTTCCTTAGCGTTTGAAAAAAAGTTTCTCAAAAACATGGAAGCTATGCTTTAATTACATGTTTACCAGCTAAAAGTTTCCCCTACAACTGTTTCTCCTTCTTAAGGGTTGAAGTACCTACACATGAAGGTTATTTTTTTTACTATAAGGTGGCAAACAAGCTTAAGCGGTCACCTCACTCTATGGACGCTTGCAACACCTGGGGTATCACAGCGCGTTGCCAACCCTTAAATAATCGAATTACTTCTTTCTTGAAGAACTTCATACTGTAGTCCCTTGAGACCTTCGCGTTCATCAATACTAACCATATGAACCAACTGAAGTTCCTATAGACTAGTTGACAGTCGAGCAATGAGCAGTAATTTTTGTTTACGTTCAAAATGCACTGTCTTGTTTAGATAAGTTAGTGGACACAGTTTCCATGATGACAGAATCCCATCAATAACGGCTTTGTATTTGCGTCCATTAAACGAGGTATATGATCTAATAAGTCAGGTATGTACGGGTATGTTTATACATTTAATATGACATTCGCATTAAGGCAAACAGCGTTTTAATACTAAGGTTTTATTCTATTTTTAGACGTTACGCATTGATACTGTAAATAAGGTCAAATGAGGCAAATTTATCAGTTCTGACCATGTGGAAATAAATATGAATGTAACTAATATATAATATAACCCTATACAATCAAGCAAGTGCGAGTCGAACTCCCGCACAAAGGCTTCCGTACCATTATTTATAAAAACGGTAAAACGGTTGTATGGAACTCCCCCCCGCCCTGAAATATTTGTATTATTTTAATTTAATTATTTATTTTTAAAGTGACTATATAACTAAATATTTTGTGAATATTTTAAGCGTCTGCCTGTTGCAGTTATCAATATCGGGCAAAATCGAGCAAAAAATCACGCCCCCTTTCTGTTTTTTAGTATTTGTTGTTATAGCGACAACATAAATACATCTTCTGAGAAAATTTCAAATGTCTAACTGTCACGGTTCATGAGATACAGCCTGGTGACAGACGAACTGACGGACGGACAACGGAGTCTTGGCAACAGGGTCCCTTTTTTTCCCCTTTGCGTACGGAACTCTAAGTTTTAACAATCCTGTATGCATCCAACAGGTACAGGACTACCTCTCCTAATATACATTTAAGAAACAGTTTTCTTATGTTGTTATTAATTAGCCCGTTTTGTATTAGTCAAAGAAGGGCCTTAAAGATAAATCTGCTTTTTGAATAACGAGACGAGCGTATTCTACGAGTATATATAGGGGTTCTAGTTTATAATCCTTTAACTAAAGTTTTAATTTTATTCTTGTTTGTATTTCGTGTCATATATTTACTAGCTAGTTCCTCTACCTTATGTACATAATTATATACATAAACCTTTCTCGTTTATCGCTACTACCATTAGTGAAAACCGTATCAAAATCCGTTTACTGGTTCAGTAGAACTAAGCGAAGAAACAGACAGAGGCGAACACAGACTTTATCACACTTTGTTTCATATTATTAAGAGAATATGAAACGCCTCTCAGCGTGCTTCATACAAACGAATTTCCCACTTATTTTTGTGACTTACAAATCGAACACCATGAAATTTTGAAGACGTGCTCTAGGAAGAAATATCTAAGTCTGCAGTTTGCCAGTTTTCTATTAAATTATAAAGTTTAAAAGCTATACAGGATTATAGTTTTTCATACAAATAATCTCGAATAAGATTAAAAATTAAAAAAAAACTTATTTTAGAAAACCAAATAATTAGATATTCGGCTTAAGATCATGCCTACAAAATTTCACAGTATTTGATCAGTAAATGTCCAAAACAAGTAAGAAATTCGTTTGTATGAAACACGCTGCGAGGCGCCGCGAATCGTATCCTCTTAAGTGTTGTTCAAACATGTGCGTATGAAATTTTCAAACATAAATTTTAATCATTTCCGTTAGTTGAATTTGTGGTAGATTACACTTATAATACGCCATGTACGTAAATAAATTCTTTATTATTATATCCGATTTGACATCATCGCATCGCAATAACTTATAACTAATTTATCTTTGACTAAAATCGGCCTAAACATATACTGCATACTTTAATAATGTCTAAAATTTATGACTAACGCCTTTAGCGGAGTTTCGGTTTAAGATTTTATTATTTTAATTATCCTTTTGTCAGCTCAAATTGTTTCCTGATGTTAGAGTTTCGCTTCGTGCTTCAGGTAATTATGCTTGTAAGAATGACTGATGTTGTCAATTTAGAAGAAAAAGGTAACAAGTGGCTACGTGACTTTTTCTTCATTTCCTGTCATCCTAAAGCTGTGTTTCAGACATGATATGGTACTTACTATGTTACTTAATATATATATGAAAAAAAAATACGTTAGTAAATACACAATGCACTAAAACGTTCCTTAATATTTCACTGGCTCATATAAGATATCTCAGAACTGAAATAAAAATAAAATTTCTAGAAGACAAGACCTAATTAATAATAATAATAATAATAATAAATATTTTTGGACACTACACACAGCGCCGTCTAGCCTCAAAGTAAGCAAAGCTTGTGTTATGGGTACCAGAAAACGGGTATAAATACATATATATTACTTTTTTTTGTAAATACATACATATTATACATAAGTGCACCCAGACTCAAAACAAACACAAAACGTTTGTCCAGTGCGGGAATCGAACCCACACCCTCTGCACGGCAGTCCGTTACACTACCAACTAGGCTGCGAGGGAGTCAAATTGATTGTTTTCTACATCCTAAAACTTATAACCACTATTAATAAATTTTATTAATTGGTCTTTTAAATTCACAAAGCTCTTTCCAAAAAAAGAAACGCCTAGGTTTTGAGCTCCCTACCAAGGTTTTCTCTAAGGACTACTGTATGGGGTTCTTTAAGAAAGAAGTTATTAAATTTTTGAAGGGTCGGCAACATGCGAGTGATGTTTAAAGTCTCCTTTTTTAAAGTCGGTTAAATAGTATTCGTAAAGGACTGGTAGAGAATGGAGGAACAGAATACTTTCGATACAATTTTGTCGTGTCTGTCTCAAACTAAGAAAAAACCTTAAGCCATCAGCGAGTTGGCTTGACTTGATTTCTGTCACTCTTCACAACTTCACCTTAACCGCTTAACGAGTAAACACTCGTTTTCTATGAACATCATGTATATCCTTTTAAATATAATTGTGAGCTACAACAGGCCTCTCTTTATTCTTAATTAAATATTTAGGGGGATATTTATATTTTTATACTTATGTATTTATTTTTATGAACACAATATATTTAAACTATTACAATGAAGAAGAAACCATACATAACGTTTTCGTCATAATGTAATTTGGACATTTGTACCATTTTTAATAAACTGTACCTACTGAAAATGAACAAAAATTGTTATCGCTTTAGTGAAGGCCGAGTGTCTATAATTAGTGTCTCGAAGTGAGTCAACTTTTGTACCACCTGGAGAAACGTAACTGCACTTATATACATATTTGTTTAAGAGGTTCAATATCGATGAAATTATTTGCACCACACTAAAATTTTAGATTGGATGGAAAAATTGTTAAATTTTATGACTGTGACACACATACGTGTGCAAAGACGGACGGACATGGGGATTTTACAAGAGTTCCATCTGTCTACGGAACTACACTAAACCAAACTAAACGTTCTAAATTTATAGATTTTCTTTAGATTGTAATAATATTTTGAACTTAAAAATTTGTAGGAAGTTTTGCTAAAAGACTGTTCGTTAATAATATTGTCGGTGATGACGTAACACTCATATATTTATATATACCTACCTACTGACGCTATGGTCACAATGTCAAGGAAAAACGTGTTTATACAAACTTCATTTGAATCTGTTTTTAATTAAGTGATAAAGGCTACGTAGCAAACAAAGAAAATTATATAGATATTACAATAATAGGACTGGTAATTAAAGTACTAGCAATACAACTTTCAATCTAACAATCTTATAACAATTTATACAAAAAGTTAACTGTCCGGAAACTAGTTTATTACAGTACATACCTAAAGTTCATTTAATTAAGTTTCTTCGCTGTCGCAGATTTTGGGTTCCAACAGGTTTTTTTTGTTTGTTTCAAATTAGTAACAAGGACAAGGTTATTGTTTTTTTTTCTAGTCATTCAGTTAATTTAAATAAGGAAACGTAAACAGTTCTAACAACTTATAATAAAAATTTTCAAACTTTACTTCTAAGGATTTTATTTACCTCAAAAAAAAATTTATCTGAATTGTTCTTTTTATTCACAAAACGTATAAGAGTCAGAATTGCTATGAATTGATTCCGTAGAGGAACTCTTGGCTGTGACCCAGTTACATTTGTGTATCGGAAATGATATGCCAAGTTGAGGAACGTTGGGCGTGATCAATCATTGGATGGGTGACAACAGTTTTAGCAGTTTTTCTGAGCCCCCCTATGTATCGGAAGGAACATTATACGTTCGGTCCTGGGTGTTGTCATATGATAGCAACTTAAAAAAATGTAATAGTCGAGTCACTAGTCTAACATCCGCTATTCCGCTCTGGCCCAGAATACTGGTCTATAGCCAAAGCATTCTTACTCTAAGAAAAGACCCGTGATCCTGCAGTGGTAACGTACAGTTTCTAAGTAAACTTTGTTAGGTTTTATTACATTTTAATACAAATATCTAATCAACAATCTTATAAAATATTTTAAAATGCACAAAAAGAATTGCAAAATTCTAAGTGATCTAGGTGAGTGTTATAACAGGAAGGTTCGTTCAAAATTCAAACCTAGGCCCAGTAGTGCAATCAGTCAGTTTATTGCTTTATATATAAAGATTAACACAGAATTTCAAATAAGTGCTGTAAATCTCTAACAATAGTTAATCGCTTTAGTTTGGTGTATGTTCAGTGATGCGTAAAGTATTTACATGCACCATGGACATGGTTGTAGATTGCTTTCACAATCTGAATGGCACCACTCTAGCGTTACACCAGTATGTGGAAAATTATAACCGTATTTAACTTATTTATGTTACATGCCACTTTCGAACCACATTGTAAGATAAAAATATAGACAGGGGAAATAGTGCAGTGCGAAAGTGGAATAAGCACGGCTTTTTATATATTTTTATATATATTTTTTTGTTTTTCTTTATGCAATAATTGGTGGAATAATTAAAAAGCCATGTATAAATTTATTTTTCATCATGACCAGCTATCAAACTTAACTTAATTATTCAAAAATTGTTTCAAAACCGGGAAGGTGTGAATGTGTATCGTGTGTGATAAGACATTTAATAAAATTAAAATATATAATGAATTACATAGAAATAAATACATTGTTACATTTGTGTTGCCTTAAAAACGTGTCTGCGTTGATCTTTATCGCAGTTTTCGAATACTCTAATAGAAAATTGCAGAAACCGATGTGTCATTTTAATATCGTCATGATTGCAACGAATCTAGATACCTATAACAACAGTTTGATACGATGACGACCGGCGTCCGGTTTTCAGTAGCGCGCGAACGTTGACTATAAGTTGACGCTTGTTACGCAAAACTGAACTTTGCGCGAACGTCGAACGAATTCTCTTTGGATTTACGAATTTTGAAGTGCGAATGTGTTGAGTGCCAGTGTTTTATTTGTGGTTTTTTTTGAGAAATAAGGTTTTAAATACCTTTAATGTTACCAATTCTTTCACAGTAATGTTCACCATATCGAAACTTGACTTTATATAGATTTAAAAAATACTAAGCGCTAAAAATCTTTTTGATTTTCTTTATCTTTATAGCGTAGAGTTTAACCTATCGCACGTTTTGTATACAAAAGATAAAGACTGATTAAGGCTAAGCATATGCGATAAGTTTGCAGATATTGCAATTTTAACTTAATTTTTTTCCGGAGAACACGCATCCTAATTGGAATTCAGCCTTTTGAAATTGTGGTTTTATTTGACTAAAATAATCAAGTCATATTTTCGCCCTTAACCTACATTAGCTAGATAATAGATTTATTTCATGGTCAATGGGTTCACGATTTAGTTTGTACATTATTCATATAAAGTTTTACAGCTCTGTAATTTTTCGTTCAAGTTTTTTTTTATTATCTCGTTGTAAAGGTACTTTATTGTAAGTGTTACTGATAATGCACTTCATTCACCTTATCACTAGATATTCGCGACTGTTGAATTCGTGAACTTGTATGCGTTACTTTTTTATAACTGTGTATTTATATTATTTTTGTCCCGTTTCCGTTAATTATTTATTATTAATTTTGTCCCTTTTGTTTTCCCTTGTGCTGATGATTATTTCAAACTAACATACCTGTTAATCATTTTATTATTTTCGGCTCTTAATATTTTTCTCACGCTAACTGGTATATTTTTAGGTTTATGTTGTCGATAATTGAAGCGGAAAGGTCGGATCGTATGTTTTTGGAACTTTTATTTTTCTTGTCTTAAATATTATTGGCATAAAAATTACCAAAAACTTGCAGTTGTCGACAAAATGTCAGATCTAGAAACTTTTTAAGTATACGTTTCCTTTGACATTCGTTAATCGTATTTCTGATATTGGATGTATTTTCGTCAACCCATTTTCGCAAAGGTCATACGTTTTTGCTATTAGATTGCTGCAGACAAGTTTTCTCAAACGTATTTGGAGCTCGTATGATAATACCACCACAAATAAATCTTTATCAGTGCGGCCTTGAACCCACACTCAGTTCTACATCCCTGCAAATGACATCACCCTTTCAACTTGCCCTGTTTTTGTTTGACACTAAACAGGAAATATTGTAAATACGAAATGGCATAAATATAATATAATACATGAATATATATATACATAGCGACATTTTGTTTTCCATTTCACTAATTACTTTAGCAAACTTTTGTCGATTACGTATCGTTCCTTCAGGATTATAGTGAAATTGTAATTATGAACTTCTACAATATATTGATGTGATTGTTCCTCTAGTTTCTTCACCATCCTCAAATAAGTTGAAACTAAAGTAAACGATTTTCACATAACAGTGTAATAATCACGGATTCTGTTCCGTGGTTATAATAACCATCCGTTATTAATTTATTATTTAGTTATATACGAGTATATGCTTATTATTTGATAGCAAGCCAGCCGTAAGAGAATTCATTTTAAATCAAAAGCTTTCATATTTGGTAAAATTAACTTTCAAGATTTAACGTAACCTGAGATGGACAGATAAACAATTTTTGTATGACATGAGTCTCAGAGTGCATGCAAAATTGCAACACAATCAGATAACGAGTAAATCTTTATAGATTTGAGACTTAAAGAGAAACATTGGTTTCTCTTTATATTTTGAAGTCAATTAATACCAAAGATAACAGCTATTGTTTAATTTTTTTTAATTAATTTGTGTTATTGATACGAACACAAAAATCCATAAAAATATTATATCTGCGAAAGTAACTCTGTACCGATTAAGATGAAATTTGGCATGAAGATAGTTTGGGTCCCGGGAAAGGCTAGTTGAAAACCTCAAGTGTGAGTTATTCTTTGTCTTTAATTGAATCCTACACCGATAACCGAATTTAGGGCGGATGGAACCGCTGGCAAAAGCTAGTGTTTTATAAAAAACATTTTATAACATTTTCAAAAAATTGGGCTGGGCCCATAACCTATTATTTCGAAGAAATTTTGTGCAGCTAAATTATTGAATTTTTCAGTTCATCCAAGCAGAGTGACAGAAGTAACCGCAAAATAAATAAATAAATATACCAAATTATAAAATCAGCCGGCATTAATGCTACACACTATATTATACAATTCACCTGTATTTGTTTATTTAACATACTTTACTCTCAGGATAATAAATATTTAGTATAGATCTGATCATAAAAGCTAGAGTTTTAAATATTACTTTATGAATAAACATAATCTTTGAGTATGCGAAACCCATTTAACGAATTTAAAAATACATGTATCCCTTACCCTACGGATAATGTATTCTTTTGGATAATTATATATTCAACATCGTCCAATGTTCTTCGTCCATCCCTTAAAAATATTGTTTTGTAATTTATCATCGTATTACGCACACTTTTAGGTAAATCGAATAGGTAGGAAATGTGTTGTTTTCTTTGTTTTTCAAAGTGTATTTGTTTGGATACCTACCGCTACCGGCTGTTACATTAATTTGTTTCTACAATTTTAAAACGAAAGTTTAAAAGCAGCGCTGTCCATAATGTCTCTACACAGTCCCCTATTCTTTAATAGTTACCAGTGTCACCTTGGTTAATTCACCGGCTCGTACCGGCATTGTGAAGTCATCATATGGCAGGTGATAGCCAAGAATTTGTATACAATGGCTTCTGGAATTGGATTCTGATCCATGCCATTAGCCATCGGTTCATTGGCGTTTGTTTCATGCTAATAAATATTTAGAGGACAATCATTTTCTACACGAGAACTTATTTGGCTAGTAAAAGTGTTTAGATGATAATACTTTGAAGAAAAAAAAAGTTTGGAAAACATTTTACAATATACGGCCAAAGCGATCGTACTTTACAACTTGTGTAAAAGTGTTCGTCTGATAAGATCTATTGATTGACACAAGTTCGTTTTTACATAGCGATTGGACGAATATTATATTTTTTTGCCTTATTTTCTATTCTCCAAGTTTTGATGTGTGGACAAAATAGGGCTAGTATTATGTAGCTATATTGTCTGAATTACGAAATAATTCATATGTAAGTTTATTTCCAACAAGAACTAATAGTGTCAGTGTGCACCATTCATAATGTCTGGCAGCGGCCACCAGGGAATGGGTTCACGACTCACGTGCGATTGCCAAACTACTATTTATACTGACTAAAAAATATGTAGAGATGCTTTGTTAGTAACTAATTTAAAAAAAAAACTACTTGTGCACCTAAAACAACGCAGATTTTGTTTTTCAATTTACTATTTACTTAAGAAAACTTTTGTCGCTTAAGTATCGTTCCTTCAGGATTATAGTGATATTGTAATTATGAACTTCTACAATATATTGATGTAATTGTTCCTCTTGTTTATTCACCATCCTCAAATAAGTTAATATTAAAGTAAACAACTTAAACGTAACAGTGTAATAATCACGGATTCTATTCCGTGGTTATAATAACCATCCGTTCACCTATATGATCTGGTCAAATAATACTCGTAGAAAGCTGAACAGTTTGCCGTAGTATCCTCGATTTAAAGTCCTACTTTATTCAAAGTTACAATGGATGATTCCGAACCATCGTAACACCATTTTACAACCTAGGTATCGGTTGTGTTGTCACAATTGAATGACTTAAATAGCATTGCTAAACCTTTCACATGATTACCAAGATAGTGGTTATAATTATGTAAGATAATCGCCAGGCTGAACATTAAACAAGCTTAAATCATATAAAATTTTGTTCCTGAAATAAGTAACCATTTTGAATTCAAGGTCTAAGCTTGACGTGATGTGATGTGGGTTCTAGGTTGTTTTTCTACCGCGTCTGCGGGTACAAGGTTAGAGGTAGATTTGGAATTATAATCAATATCTTCATGATTAAGTCTATAAGTTTTACTTGGTATTGGTGATATGGCTAAAGAGGGAAGATAAATATTATGAATGTATAATAAATATCTTTTCTTTTAAGACTTCTAACCTTCAGGAAGTCATATACATACAAAGAGAGATTATTTCTATGTATATTGTATTGTGTTTCTTACTTCTATGAAGATTTTGTGTGTTTATAAGATTGATGTACTAGGACTTGATAAGTCACTAGGAGTTGTTTATTTCATAAATATGATGTATTAACGATATTTTGCCGTAAAGGTCAGGTCAAAAGTTTTGTCGCTCGTATAAATTCTTACTTATAAGTCTTATCTATTATTGTCACGCACGTATATGTCCTTGCTACTAAAATTGTAGAATTTGTTAGTTTGTATTACGTTTGATGTTAAAGTTAATTCTTCCTTAAATAATGGCTATATTAAAATGAAAATATACAACCAAAGCTATATGAACTATGCTAAAACCTCTGATACGAAGATATTGCTGCTAATTGTACTTGTGCGAATAGGATTTCATGATCGCGGATGTAATGCCAGTGAGCCCACTGATACACTGTGCTTTAAATAAGAAGCATTAGCAGAAGTGTAAACAATAACTTAGCTATTTTTATGGCATTAGCTTTTAAAAACATTGTGTGAATATTTATGAAAACTATTTTATTGTTTCCCTGAAATTACTCGCGTTGAAAGTACGAAAATATAAAAGAAACATATTATTTTGGATCAGACATAAAGATATCTTATATAAGAAGTGATTTAAGAATAGAGGTCGATGGCCCATGGGTTGCATCACTACGTGTTTTCGACTGATGTAATCGCCACAAAAACTTAATTTATTTCGTTTATTTTCTATGCTTATTTACGATTTCTTGGATTTAATATAGCATTGTATTATCATATTCCAGTGTTATCATCTTATTTAACTTTGAGTAGTTTGTATAATTGAAAAGTCATTCAAAAAATTAACATTAGCAATTTTTCTCTTTAATTTTCGTATCCAATGACGTCATTTTTATTTCTTTAATTTAAATTAATTGAACAAGTGAAAATATAAAATACTAAAACCCCACTTTATATCATCAGAGATGATATTTATCTTTAGTTTTTGGAGCTGTGAAATTAACTTGTAAAATGCTAACATAGGTAATACACGAATGCTATTTAATAATTTTTTTATACGCAATTCATTCATAATCAGAATCCTTGAATGAAAATCATACATTTGATGCCAAACTATAGGTTTTTATATTTTTTTTATTATGCAGAGTTTTATACAAGTTATATCCGCCATTTTGTATTGATTATGACGTCACATAGCCTATGTCACGTGAACCATAATTAACGAATCGAATAACACCTTAAACATCAAATCGGCTCAGTATAGTTAGGCGCTACGGTGGAACATACAGAATTATTAACGTTCATAAGTACATAGACTGCTGAAATCATACCTTTCTTTTAGCTTTGTCGTAGTCGGGTCGTGGTTTTAGTTTGATATTAAAAGTTATTTCCCTTCTAGCCTTCATACGTCCTACCTATTGGCACCGGCCTTAACCTTACCTTGGGGTTATGGGCGATTTGGGCCATAGCACATCACGCGGTCCTAGTGTAGGTGTCTTCAGCATGCTTTGCTTCCCTGAATTTTAATTTTAATTTTATTTATTTCCTGTGACTTTTAGCTACTACACTACATTATTAGAGTACTTCGTCATCAGTTAATTGACTCATCCTTAAATGAGGTCACGCCGTCTGTATCGTGGCTGAAAGCTAAAGTATGGGTTTATTTTTAAAACTTTAACTCTGTCGAAGATTAACGAATTTCAATCAATATGGACATATTACGTAACCCACAAGGATGCTATTTTATAGTTCTTATTCCAATGTATTAAGGTTCATGTTTGTACCCTTTTTGCTGTTTGAGGTTACGAGTAAGGTTTTTAGCAAGCAAACGTTGTTTTAGGTAAATATTGATTTTGCTCAGAAGGTAATTCGAGTAACTGGTTTACAAAAGTTATAAATTTGTTTTTAAATGTAGATGAGTGTCTTCTTGCTAATGTCTTTTTAATTATTCAAACAAGCGGTCTTAATCTTAGCTTTGTATTAAGGTCTTTTCTCAAAATGCTGTATTTTTTATTACTTTGATTACAAAACATCATTAAACTATGTAAGGGTTTCCATTCGGCAACGGCAACATGTTCCACTTTGAAAACTCGCAAAATTCACACCTTAGATAAGATAAAAAACTTCTTAGAAACCTCTAATACATTTTCAAGCCCTATGTAAGAATGTTAAATTTAATTTGAATCGAAGGAAAGGCGGCGAAATTATAAGGCCGTAACTAACGAACGGACGGACGGACATGATGAATTTATAAGGGTTCCACAACATATCATGCATGAGCTTACAAAATAACTTAGAACATTACTTATAACCCGATTATATTAGGCACTTTTGTAAGGTGGCCTTCGCGAGCATGAAAAGTGTTGCTTAAAATATTTTTATACATCTTTAACATTAGATCATGTAGGTAAATACTATTGGTGCCATAACTATCGGCTTCAGAATATATAAATGCGGATAACGTAAATTATACTACATTTTTTGCAGTATATTAGCGCAATACTTCACGATTATTGTATGTATGTATAGCTTCAGTGCCAGAATAGCCAGAATTTCAAGTTTAAGCGGTCATCGCACCGGCGCGTACCGAGCCGGAATGCGCGCGCATTTATGCTGCACGAATTTTCTTTCGTATCGAATAAGCCAGTCATTTTCATAACCTTTAAAACAGCTGTTTTTCACTTCCCTTATACGATTTTGCGTAATTACTAATTAGTCAAATAGTTACCGGAATAGAAGGTACACGCAGCGTCTAGCCGCCACGGAAGCACATGCGAAATGATTTAAATTTAGAATTGTCGATTTTTTTCGTTTTACGGTTTTCTTCGCTTTCATTCAGTTTTCAGCTAGTACGGTTGATAGCTGTATTCTTTTTCACGTTTGTTAACAAACATCGTTTTGAATTTTCTTTTTGGTTTTTAATTTTAAAACATACCTTAGCACATTTATAATTAAGTTAGTTATTGATTTAGGGGTAACGTAAGTATACGTTTATCCTAGGTTACAAACTAAGTTTTTTTTAATGAAACATATATAAATAAAAAACTAGTGTTGTGCAAACTTTGCGTGAAATATGTGCGTAATGAGTGAACTTAAGTTTAGTGGTGTGCTATAAAAACTGTGCAAAAATGGAGGAGTATGAATATGACTTCGCCTACGAGTGCCGGGTTGGTATTATTAATTTAGATATGTATTATTATTTGTGTAGGTTTAAGTACGTTAAATTGATTAAAGTTAAATCAATTTAAAGGACCAAGTGGCGCAGGGGTAGAGCGTGTGGCTGTCATGTAGTTGGTCCCGGGTTTGATTCACAGTGAGGCGCAACCAATATAAATGGTCTCGATAGCGGCGATAGGCTTTTATCTATCACATTTGTGGGACGGAATACCATCGGTGAAACGTGGATGGTAAGGGCATATGTTCGTAACATCTCTGACCCCGCTTCGAGGAAAAGTGTCCGTGATGGTATTTATTTATTTGAAGCAATCAATAATTAATTACAATAAATCAATTTACTTATATTTTAAAGCAACTAGCGGCCCGTCCCGGCTTTGCCCAGGTGAACTTTTATTTTTCAAATATTTTGGGATAAACGTAGAGTAAATTTTTCTTTATGCATGACATAAGTAGTTTATTTTTTCAAATCACAATTTATATTTTAACAAACTTGGGTTGTGGAATGAGCTCCCTGCCAAGGTTTTCTCTAAGGACTACAGTATGGGGTTCTTCAAAAAAGAAGTTATTAGATTTCTGAAGGGTCGGCAACGCGCGAGTGATGCCCCTAGTGTTGCAAGCGTCCATAGGCTACGGTGACCGCTAACCATCAGGCGGACCGTAAGCTTGTTTGCCACCTAAATGGTATAAAAAAAAAAAAAAAAAAATATTCAATGTCGGTTGCGTCCGCTGGGTAGGGAGGGAGCAGGACTTTTTTTTGTTATATTCACAATAGTTTCCGCAGCGCATACGATGAAAGACATTTAATGGCAAACTTTTTCACCTTGGGTAAATTATTAAAGTTTTAGTAGGGATCCCTCATTTTTCCTAGTAATAAATATAGCCTATGTTACTTAGGGATAATGTAGCATTCTAATGGTAAAAGAATTTTTGAAATCGGTCCACTAGTTTTGTTACAAACATACAAATCTTTCCTCTTTATAATATTAGTGTAGATTACTGCACTTGTCAGCACGTGTCTACGACAAGTCGTAGGGCCGCAATGCGGCTTAGGCAATATTTTTTTTACTGCAAGCCGTTTACGAAATACCATGGTCCTGCTAACGTTAGACTAAAGCCAGCCAGCTTCCACTACAGCTCCGGATTTGTTGCACGGAATATATTAGTTTTTGCTTTCGCGGTAGGCACGCTAAGATGAAGGTTGTATAGGCTAACGCGGTAGGCTTAAGCAAATGTTATAAATTTTAGTTTCGGCGCGATATTTAAACAAATTCAAATTTATTTATTTATAAAACGGTCGCGAGCCACTAGGAACAGAAGGTCGCAGGTTGCCGGCTGCTGGATTACGCTAATTTAATATTCATTATTGCGATGAACCTAAACTTGAGTATGGTGTAATATAATTAATTAACAAATTAATTATACGTAAAACTGCAGTAGTTTAGTTTTTACTTCATAACTTATTTTGCATTATTTGATAGACAAATCCACATCAAAATCAAAATCAAAATATCAAAATCTTTTTATTCAAATGGGTTACTAACAACACTTTCGAATCGTCAAGTAAATTAACTACAACTAGCTTTGCTAGACTAGACTACTAGCGTCCAATAGGTAATCTTTGTAAAATCACAAACGAAACGTAAAATTATAGTGTATCAACTAATAAATACATGTTTTGTATTGAAACATTAAATAAACAAGATTTACAATGTAAATAGTTTGATATAAAAAAAAATCAATATTTAGGTAATAGTTTAATTGTCTATTGTTAATCACGACCATGTGATACGTTAAAAGTCACGATATTTGTAAATTATCACCATGTGATACGTTAAAAGTCTTCAATTATTCTGTGACGGGATTTAAAGTAACTCCCGAGAAAAATATATTCATATAATATATAATATTACAAAGCATCAGATCAGATAAACATATTATAATATCATCTATCCCTGCAGCGTGTAGGCAATATCTGTCATGTCATATATTGACTATTCTCAAAGTAGTGATTTTATATACGAAATAAAACATCTATTATTATACAATAGTATTCTAAGTATAAACTATCATACTTTTTAAAATTATTACACTACTTACGCATACCGTGAATAAAACTAAGTTGGTAAAAAACTCTAAATAAGGAAAAACCGACTAGATAGATTTTTGATAGAGAACAAAAAATGATATATTCGGTCTGGTATAACTACTACAAAGTATAATCATTACTTGCCTACTTTACTGACACTATATCTAAAGCCATTTGTCTAGTCGTAAACATTTTTTTTTCTTTTTTACTAGCGTCTCGTGGAGGCGATGGCGCCGCGATCGGCTCGCTCCTTCCGCCAGGAGTTCAACATGCAAGACTTGGCCACCACCACCGAGCACACTTACACTACTCACTTTACATCGGAACAGTAAGTACACTTTTACTACCATCACCAGAGCTATCCTGAATATTAAGTTAGAAATCTTCACCACAAATAGTTTTCTCAATGTATGGTTCTGAGACATTTACGACGATGTACTGTCTACTGTGACCCTAGAAAGATTGTCAGTCTGCTTGTCCGCGGATGACCCCATTTCCAATATGGATTTCCAAGGCACTTAAGATTATAATAAAATAGCTCTGTTCCTTTGATATTTGAATTAATTTGTGCGAACGGGAACAAAACTATATAGAAATAGATCTTAAAATGGTTTACAAACAAAAACCAGGTCAAGAGCATATCTATCTGAAATTTGTAGCCGTTAGGTGCTACAATAGTGGTTTAAGTCCAATTAGCTTAACTTAGTCGGCTACTAAGCGTCATGTTTTCCAGAACTTCTTCTTAACTTTGTCAGCTCAGAAAGATGTTTGGATGATTTTAGCTCTATAGTTTTTTTTATTTGTCATCACCTTTTCAATATTATTATAACGTAAGGGCTATATCCTTCAAAATATAGCTTAATTATCTAGGTAACAACAATACCTAAATTTTAATAGCTGGGAATTTTAATATTCGCAACCATAAATTTTTAATAAATAAATTAGATCAGTTTTTCGCTTCCGATTTACATTTTTTGGCACCTTCGTGCGCTACGAATTTTCAACCTTGCTTCTAAATCAGTTAAGATGATTATTGCTCTTTACTGTACAATACTCATCAATGCATCGCCTTTACAATTGCGAAATTTTGAAAAGTATTTAAACAATGTTTTAGGTTTTATGTTTTCTGGTTGATATAGTGGCTGACAATTTCAAGCCGATACTGTCATGTAGTGAACGAGGCTAATTTAAATTTTTTACTTGACTATATTTTTACTTTTTAAATCAATGTCCCTATCTGATAGCACTTAAGATGATGATTTCTGTTGATCATTTAATCATTGCTATCAACTTAAAAGCATCAAATAATACATTTTTAATGTTAAAAACCTAATTGGACTTACTTGACGATAATAAAATAATCTTTTTCTTTACCTTAAAAACAGATATGTCAGAACATCACATTCAACGGAGCTAGATGGTCATGGTCCAATTAAATCAATTACCAATGGTAAACTGAGCTCACCTAACTATGCAACGAAGACTGTCATAACTGAGGACCACAAACCAGATATACGGAATCTCAAACGTGTGCACAAAATGTATGAAGGACCCAACATAATTGAATCCAGAGGTATCATTCATCCAGAGACTAAAGAAATCTTAACAGTTGGCCAAGCGATAAGCATGAGAATACTTGACGTCCGAACAGGAAGACTACTTTCATCACCTGAATCAAGGCAAACTATGACAATCGAACAAGCTACAAAAGAGGGTCTAATTGACCCCAAATTAGCTGCTAGATTAACAGGACCCTGTGGGATGACAGAAGATGGAAATGAAGTTACATTATTAGAAGCTATTCAAAGAGAACTTTATGACGCAGAACAAGGCTTATTGGACCCAGCAGAAAAGAGAATTAAGGTAACAGGTGAAAATCCTAGCGGGCAAGGAATGAGTATATCGGATGCTCTAAACCGTGGACAGGTTGATTTACAACGAGGTCTCTATAGGTTACCAAATGGAAGCTACATAACAATATCTGAAGCATACCAAAGGGGTTACCTCATTTATAATGAGATTATCAAAATAAAATCTAGTGCTTTGTCATTATCAGATGCTATTGGTCAAGATTTAGTAGATAACAGTGGTTGGATATTGGACAGAAATTCAGGCGATAGGTTCCAATTAGATGTAGCTATAAAAAATGAACTGATTCATCCCTCAATTAGAGAAGTTGTAGATCCTAAAACAGATTCAAAGATAACGCTTGCTGAAGCGATTAAGAGTGGTATTATTAATATTAAAACGTCTAAATATATTCATAGTGTAACAAAAGAAAAGATGACTTTTAAAGAAGCTGCGAGTAAAAGGTTTATTTGCAAACCTATGACTCTAAAAGATGTTTGCGATCATAATCTTATGACAAATGACGGAAAAATCTTGTCACCAACGAGTAGAATTTCGTTGAATATTTTGGAATCAATTTCTGCCGGTGTTCTTGATAGCGACAGTATCAAATGTATTGCTGACACTACAACAGGACAGCTTTTTACGTTGTCAGAAGCGTTAGGTGCTAGAATTATTCTTCCTGATAGCAAATTCCGGGACAATTTGACGGGAGAGATATGTACTATTCCTGAAGCGGTTGACCGTGGTCTTATAACTTCTGTATCACAGCGCTCTATTTTTGATATAGATGGTTTCAGAGATAGTAAAACGGGTGAGTTTGTTTCATTTAATGTAGCTCTAAGCAGAGGCAATTTAAAATACGTTAACGGAGAGACTTTCCTGAAATCTGAAACAGGCGATTTTGTATTTTTGGACGACTGTACTAAAGTTTCAATTATACGGCCGGAAGTTCTAGAAATGTTTAATCGTAAAATAGGTGTATATGACCACGGAAAAGAATTATCGGTGTTAGATGCAGTTTTCAAAAATGTTATTGATCCTAAATCTGGCTATTTATTAGATAGTGTTAGCAAAAAACCTATTCCATTTAATAAAGCAGTTGAAATTAATATGATAACTCCTGAAGGTGCTGCTCTCTTAAATTCATTGCTAAATATTACCCTGACTTTACAAACGGTTACAAAGACAGTTAAACGATATGTCACGGTCACGAACACAAATGCTTCTCAAAGATCAGAAACTTCGATTACATTCGCTGAAGCTGTTAAAAGGGGTCTTATTGACGAAAAAACTCAAACTTTCACTGATCCTACGACAGGAACTATACTTCCTATACAACAAGCTCTAGACGAAGGTTTATTAGGCGTAGAGAAAAATGAACCTAAGGTTGTACAAATTTCTGATCGAGTAAGTCAAAAAGATGTAGTGCCTGGTCAAGTTGTCGAGTTGAAAATTACAAAAAAATCCTTTATTAAAGATTTACCGCCCAGTCCTGAAAGTAAAGTGCAGCATGACTCTAGACCAGAAACAATTAAAAGTCCAGACTATCTTACACGTGAAATAGTGCAACCTCTCGAAGGTTTAGCAAAAGAAGTTAGAACGGTAACTTCATCTGTAAGTACAGAACCTTCAGTCACTTCTTTGACTATTAAGAAAAACACTATTGAACTTCCTCGAGGTGGCTGGTCACTTCGAGGTGCCATAGAGCAAAATCTATTTGATCCAGTAACGGGTATGTTTACGATTCCCGGTACTGATAGGGACTTAGACCTTGAAGAAGCTATTAAACTAAACATTATTAACCACGTATCTGCATACGTCGTAAACCCAACAACTAATAAAGAAATAACTATAGGTAAAGCAATCGAACATCGTATACTAGATAATAAGGGACGCTATAAACTTCCTTCTGAAAGATTAAGTATGAAAGATGCTATTGAACGTAAGTATATTATTTTCGTAAAATCAAATTCTTCAACTTGTTCCCAAAAAGTTTTAACGATTACGTCAATGGTCGGTATGCCCGATAAAATGGAAATATCTGACATGCAAGGTATATCTGGATTTGAAAGTGGTTCCGAAGAAATTTTAGCTCTAGAGCCAGTTCAAGTAACGCAGGGCATTATCTATGATCCTGCCACTGCTTTGCTTATATCTACATCGTCTGGGGAGTCTCAAAATGTTATTGAAGCTGTTAATCGTGGATTAATTTCTTACGACTCTGTTGAAGTAATTGAACCTCAAACAGGTAAAAAAATTACATTAAAACATGCTGTAGATAAAGGTATTGTAGATAAGAAGACAGGAGATTATATAGACCGAACAGGAAAAAAAATTAGTCTCACAGATGCAGCTAAAGTAGGTCTCATTTCAGTTATAGGTTCTCCTTTAGTTGGTGCACAAAAAATTGTTCAAGTCGTTCGGAACACTATGGTAGTAGATCCTAACACTGGCGAAACTTTGCCTTTAGAAGTAGCATATGAAAGAGGTTTAGTAGACCCTACAACTTTTAAAAAATATGAAGATTCTTTAAGAGACAATTTACATGAAACTAGTTCTTTTGATACATCACCGTATGTTCATACTGCCACTAAGCCTGTTTCTGTTGAAGCTGCTGTTTCAGAAGGTTTCATCACCGTTGAATCGATACAAAGTTGTCTGTCAGTTGACAACAGTAAAACCGTTAAAACCGTTTCCACTGAAAAATCGAAGGTTGTACGCCCCTCTGATATCATAGAAATCACTAAGTATCCTTCAAATCAGGAACCAAAATACAATATTGGTGTTGCAAAGGCACATTTGCACGAAACTCGTATTATGGATACTAAACCCATTATCTTACAAAAACTTAGAAAACGAGTTGTTTCTCCCACAGAAGCAATTGAAACAGGATTGATTGACAAAGAAACTGCTACAATTTTAGAAAAGGTTAAATCCTACAAAGCAGTTGATGGATCTTCAGTAACACTTGAAAATGCAATTGAAAAGGGCATAGCAGATGACAAAAAAGGGCACATCATAGACCCTGTGCATGGTGACGTAGTCAACATTAGAGAAGCGTTGAAAAGAGGTTTATTAGATCCCGAAGGGCAAGATGAAATATTAGTGCCTCTCGCAAGAAGTCTTACTATTACAGAAATTCTTGAACAAGGGTTATTAGAACCAGTTACTGGAAAAGTTATACATCCCGAGACTGGGAATTTACTAACATTAAGAGAAGCAATTATTTGTGACATTGTTGATCCATTGTCTGTAGTCAAAATTTCACAAAAAAAATACTTAACTCTTGCTGAGGCTATCGAGAGAGATATGATAGATAACGATAAAAATATAATCAAAACTAGTGACGGGCCCTTAGATTTAATATCTGCGGTCAATGCCCAATTATTTGTTGAACCTAAATTAAACAAATCAATAGAAAACGTTCCGCCTGCAGCTATGACTCTATGCGTTGCTCTGAAACAAAATATTATAAATACAAATACAGGCGACATAAGACACCCGTTAACGGGTGAAATAATCTCATTAAATGAAGCAGTGAAACGCAATTTAATTATGGATATTCCTTATCCACAAACAGTCGAAACAATCCCTTTGGAGGAAGCCTTGAATAAAGGTTTAGTTGACTTGAAAGAAGGTACTTTCACTGATATGGGTACAAATAAAGTATTGCCCCTAAGTAAAGCAATGGAACAGGGTTTACTAGCCGTTAAGCCTAATCTAGACGTATTACAGGCAAGTGGTGTAGTTACTACTATTACCGAAACATTTACTTCTCAACATACCATTACTACCAAAATGATAGAACTATTGGCAGATTATGTATTAGTTAATGCTAATGAAGTAAAAAATGTTAAGACAGGCGAGATTATTTTGATGGATGTAGCTCGACAGAAAGGCATTGTTAGAGATGAACAAATGAGTAAAGAACATTTTATTACTAGTGACACAAATATAAAGTTTGAAGATGCACTTCATTTAGGATATATTAACATAGAAAAAGGTACTTTTACTCACCCTAACACAGGAGAAACAGTTTCTATCTCGGAAGCTGTAAGCAGTGGAGTTTTAAACACTGAAGTTTCAAATGAAACTTTACGCACTTCTACAAAAAAGGAAAACGAGTCATTTGACCTTAGTGAAGCCTTTGAAGTACTTTTTGATGAAAAAACTCAGAAGTTTAGGGACCCTGATTCTCCTACTAAATTATTGACGTTAAAAGAAGCGCTTGACAAAAATATTATAAATCCTGAGTCAGTAATATACAATGTAAAGAATGCAAAGCCAATTACCTTAAAAGAAGCAATAAAAACTGGTGTTATTGACAAGAATACTGGAAAATTAAAAGAACCTTCAACAGGAAAATCTATTGATATTAAAGATGCCGCAAAAATGGGTCTTATAGCTGTTATTGCTGCTCCAGTATTAGCTGGTATGGCAGTTATCCAAGGAGCTAAAAGTGTAACAAGCAAAATTATTAAATCAAAGCCATCAGATGTTGAAGAAATTTATCAAAAACAGCCCGAAAAATCAAAAAAAGGTGCTGTCATACATGACATTGTTTGTAAGGATGTCGAACCAATTGCTGCAAAATGCATGTTATCTCCTATTGACGATGTAAGGACTCAAACTTCTATAAATCGTACTGTTCCAAATCAAGAAAAATCTGAATTTTTAAAAATAGAACTAGCACAAGATCCGAATCTTAAAACCGAACCGTATAGAGAAGTTGTACCTGCAGACAAATTTTTACAGGAATATGAATTACATACGTCATCACATGAGAAGATTTTTGAAACATACAGTAGTAATTTCTTAGATTCTAAACGATCAGCTTCGTTATCCAAAACAAAAGAAACAGTATCAGAGCCAACTTGGCAGATACATCCTAAAAAATCACTAGATAGCACAACAAAAACTGAAACTCCAGAGATTATTGAGTCTAAAGAAGAAACAGTAAAGAAAATAGGCGAACCCTATAAAGAGACAGAAAAAGTACTATCACAATCAACGGATGTTGCTGTAATAAAAACAACAGATAAATCACCAGTACAGTTTGAATCTAAGCATGAAACAATCGAACAATCTCCCAGTAAAGTCCGTCAAAGCCCAGAAAACAAAGATGACTTAACCAGTAAAATCCGTCAAAGTCCAGAAAAGAAAGATGACTTAACTGAAGTTAAAATCTTTTCAAAGTCGGAACCAACTGAATATTCTTCGGAACATTCAACCACAGTTATAACCACAACGGCTTCTAAGGTCACTAAGGTCGCAATCACGCAAAATGAATCTACGTCGTATCAAGTAGTTACCGAAAAAAATAGTGGCCCGCATGAGGTTATTTATGACACCCTAGATGACAATGAGGTTAGTAATAAAGATAGTGACATTACTAAGTCTAAAATAAAATCTGAGATTACAGAATACAAAAACTCGCATAAGAAACTTCCTCCAGTTGAAGAAACATCGAAACAAGACGTTCAAGTTCTACCTGAACCAAAACATAATACCCAAGAAATAACTTTTGAAAAGGAACCTAAAAGTGCACCATCGATGTCAGAAACTACATTATTGCAGAGTAAAGACGAATTTGGCAAAATAGATGAAAAAGATGAAAGGCAAATAAAAACAAATAAGGATGATCTACTGCATAAAGAATTACAGTCGGTAATGGATACTCAAAGTAACTGGGGCGCAGAAGATAGTTTATTATCAGCAGTTACTAAAGCCATTAAGCAGCCAAAATTCTTAGAACAACATGCCAAACCCGATAAAGAGGTGGATTATTCAAAGGACTCTTTGCTATCAAATGTTAATATTTCAGCAAAAGCACCCGAATCATCAAAAGGTATCAATGTAGCCCAAACCGATGCACGAACAGTGGACAGACTAAAACATGATCGACAATCAAATTACATGGAAGTTGCATCAAAAGATAATACTTTAATATCAGATAAGTATAAAGAATCTAAGTTGGCTATAAATAAAGGTGATCAGATGTCTCATGAATCAGGAAAGGATAAATCAGGTTTACCTGATAAAACAAACGAAAAATCAACGTCACAAGAAGAACAGCCTATAGTTATATCACCAGTTTCTAAAAACGAAGAGTTGTTACCAACGACCAAGGTATCACCGTATTTAAAACCTACTGCTGAATCTGATACCGCAACAGTAGGAAGTGAAAATGTACCAATTGACGAGGATCTTCTTGAGAAATCAAAGTATGATAAATTTCCTGAAGATTTGTGGCAGTCAAAAGAAGTTACATTTGATACGAAAAGCACTGCAATAGTCGATCCTAAAAAGCCGATAGAAGTAGCACCAGAAGTTACTTATGACCCTAACACAGCAATGGTAATATCTGCAATATCTGGAGTATCAGGGGATGTCTTTAAAACTGTCAATGAAGGAATTATACCATCTGATAAAATTAAAGTCACTGAACCTTTAACGGGTAACCAGATTACATTAAATGATGCTATAGCCAAAGGCTTAGTGAACAAAGAAACCGGTGAAATCACAGTCAGTACCGGTAAGAAAATTAGTTTTACAGATGCAGCTAAATTTGGACTTGTGGCGATTGTGGGTGCACCAGTTTTCGCAGCTGCAAAAATTATTGAGGTTGTCAAAAAAGCCGTTGTTGTAGATCCAAAAACTGGTGAAAAAATTCCTTTTGAAGAAGCTCGTAAACGTGATTTGATTGATGCTGATAGCTTGAAAAATTACGAAGAGTTAATAAAAATGGGACCGGAAAAATTTACGGAAAAACAAAATATCACTACAGCAAAGTTGGCTTCTGATACATATCCAAAAATAGTAGAAATTAAAAATGAAGACATTCCACACCCATCTTCTTTAAAAACAACTGAAACTGAAAGTAAACAAATAGAAACTTCTACAAAAACTGAAAATTCTTTGTTAAGTCCTGTAATGCCCAAAGCTTCAAGTCCAGGAAACGATGGAAAAATGGAGTCTATTTTGCTTATTGATGCCGAAAGACAACCATTAAGAGACATTGATGAAATAACTGAACAAAATGTCATCAAAGAGAAACAGTCTGTAAAAGCAATTATTGAAGATATTCCATTAATTGATGCCATTTCACTGGGAAAGATTGAACCCAAAGTTTGTAGAATTATCGTAAACGGTATTGAGTCGCCGTTAACTGTTCAAGATTCGTTGGAACAAGATCAAATTAGTAAATTTACGCCAGTAGATGTAATTTCTAAGAATTACGTCGTGGTAAAGGTATCTAAACCTAATTATTGTGTTGCCATAACACAAAAACTTACTCCAGAAGAGCTGTCTGAAATGGGTGTATATGACATTGAAAAACAAACCTTTATTCATCCTAAAACGGGAGCCAAAATATCTTTTGAAGAACTAGTTTATGGGCTACAAATTTTCCAACCAGAATCTGTTCTTGTAAAGGATTTAAGTTGCGATAATTATATACCATTTGATGAAGCATTAGCAAAACCTATCATAGACAAAACTAGCGGACAGATGGTGAATCCTAAAACAGGAAAACGTGTCAGCTTTTTAGAATGCGTTCAATTAGGTTGGATAGTAGAAAGGCCTGATGATGTGTCACTTCCTGAAAAAGTTACAATAGAATCTGCCGTACAGGCAGGTTTGTACAATCCTAAAACTGGAGAAATTAGGAACGTTAATACTGGTGAACTCATGCCCATTGGCAGGGCTATTGAAACTGAAGTGATTGATCATGAATCACTTTTATTTAAAATGCCCCATTCAAATCAAAATATTCCTCTATCAGATGCAATCGAAAATGGTATTATAGAATTACGCGATGGCGTTATAACTATAACAGAAACACAAGAAATAATTCAATATACCGTTGCTATTGAGCGTGGATTAATGACCATTGTCCGTAGGCCAATTTCAATCGAAGCCGTTATTGTGCGTGAAATGTATGAACCAAAAACGGGAAAAATTAGAGATAATTTAACTGAACAAATGGTAACGATAAAAGACGCAGTAGACAGAAATATTGTACATCCAACTATATCTGAAATCAAGGATACAGCGTTAGAAAAGTTTGTACCCCTCTCCGTCGCCCTTAATACTAAGCTTGTTATCTCAGAAACAGGTAAAATTAAAGATAAAAAGACTGGCAAAGACATTCCATTAGATGATGCATTAAAAAAGGGCTTAATAGCCACAAAAGACATAACATTCTCCTTATTTGACATTATAGAACTGGGATATTACTCCCCTGAAAGCTGTAACATATTAGACCCAAAAACCGGTGAAATTTTGTCACTTGGTAAAGCAATCGAAAATAATCTTGTAGATCCAAATGACGTTAAAATCAAAGATGATAAAACAGACTCAATCATATCATTTGAACAAGCTACAAAATCAGGGCTATTGGATATTGAGCAAGGCATTATTACAGCTCCTTTAATGAATCTTAAAGATGCAAGTGACAAAGGCTATTTACTAAGTAGTAAAAGGCCATGGACTTTACAAGAAGGCTTAGTTCAAGGATTTTATAATTCGGAAACGGGACTTTTAACTATTGATGATGTTACTATGACAATTGAGCACGCTATAAATTTAGGAGCCATCAATCCTGATGCTCTTACAGCTAGAAATTCTCTAACAGGTGAAATAATCTCATTGTCAGATGCTATCAAAACCGGTATTATTGATTCAAAGGAGGGCAAAGTTAGAGATCCCATTCAAGGTGACAAAATACCACTCACTGATGCTTCAGAGCGTGGATTAATTGTTCCTGCAAAACGAAAACTCAGTTTACCCGAAGCTATTTTCAAAGGTTTTTATGATCCGAAAACTGGTAAGTTCTCTCATCCTCATAGTAAAGAAAAGATACCAATGGACAGAGCTATAAAAAAACGCATGTTAGATCCACAATCAACTTTAGTTCATGTTTCGGGTAAAGTGATTCCATTCGAATTTGCAGTAGATAGAGGTATTGTTGATGGCAGAACAGGTACTGTCTTATTAGGCACTGAAAAAGTAGATTTCCGCGAAGCGTTTGAAAGAGGGATTTTAGTTGAGGTTCGTAAACCCCTTTCACTTATCGAAGCAATAGAAAAAGGTGTTTATAACGATATAACGGGACGTTTTATGGACCCACAAAAAGGTAAAAAATACAGTCTGGCCGAAGCTATTAAATTAAATCTCATAGATCCAAATTCTGTTCACATTCAAGATAATAGGCTAGGAAAATGGGATAAACTCTCTTTAACCGAATCATTAGAAACTGGAGTTATTAATGACAAGACAGGTAAAATTAGGAACATCAATAATGAAAATGAAGAGATAAGCTTCCGCGAAGCGTTAGAAGTTGGTTTGCTTATTGATAGTAAAGCACCTATTACTTTACAAAGGGCATTGCACCAAGGTCTATACGATGATGCAACGGGTAAAATTATTGATCCAGCCACCAGCAGAAAGATTACGTTGCACGAGGCTATCAGAAGATCCATTATTAGTCCTAAATATCTTTGCTATTTCGATAAAAGGTCAGAGAAACCCTTAACCTTAGCAGAATGTTGTCGTAGTGAGATTATTGATAGAAGAAATGGAAAATTCCACGAACCTGGTTCTGATGTCTCAATATCTCTTTCGGAAGCCATGAGCTTAGGTCTTATAGTTGACATTGAAAGCGCTGGATTTACTTTATATGAAACACTATCTATGAATATGTATGATATTACGGAACAAGTCTTTATTCACCCAGTAACAGAGCATAAACATTCTCTAAAAACCGCGATAGTTGAGGAACTCGTCAATCCAGAAGTTTCTCTAGTGAAAAACATTCCAGCAAACAAGTACATAAAACTAAATGAAGCTATTCAGAATGGTGTTGTAGATGAAAATCGTAGCGTATATATCTTGCCTAATGGAAATAAAATTAATTTATTAGATGCTAAACACCGAGGTCTTATTGTAACAACAAAGAAAAACTTGAGTCTAGAGGAAATAATCAGAAATGGTTTATTCCGAGCTGATAACGGTAAAATAGTAGATCCTAATACTAATGAATTTATGGACATAAATAAAGCTATTCAAACAAACTTAATGAATCCTGAGCTTACGGCAGTTAAAGATAGCTTCACAAATAAATTCAAACCCTTATTGCAAGCTATACAGCAAGGTGATATAGATGTAACAAAAGGTAGGGTTCTTGACACTAAAGCTAAAAAATCATACAACTTAGACATTGCATTTGATAAAGGCATTCTTGTAACCGTTATTCAGCCTGTCACATCTCAAACAATAGGTAAGAGGTACGTCTCAGATTTCGGAGTTTCGCCAAAGGAGCCGGTACTAAGAGAATTTACACTTGATGAAGCAATTAAATATGAGTTTATCAACCCCGAAACAGCGTTAGTAAAAGACCCTCACAAAAATAAATACATTCCATTAAAATTAGGTTTAAGTGAAGGTATGATTGACAAAAATGTAAAGGGATCATTTGATCCACAGACCGGTAGGTCACGAACACTCTGTTTTATATTTGAAAATGGTTTGATTGTGTATACTCGTGAACCCCTTTCGTTTGAGCAAGCATTAGAAAATGGCTATCTTAACGTCACAACTGCTCGTTTTACTGATCCACATTCCAATCAAATTATGACAATTAAAGATGCGACTACATTGGGTCATATCGATCCAGACACAGCACTGATTAAAGATAATCTTAAAAAGAGGTTAGTGAAACTTCCAGAGGCATTCCGAAAAGGCCTTATTGATGCAGAAAAAGGCAATATTTTAGATACTGAGACCTCAAAATTAAACACACTCTCTTTGGCAATTGAAAGTGGCCTTCTTATGTCACCAAAGAAGAGCTTCACTTTGATTGAGACTTTAGATTTCGGTATTTACAACCCTACAACGGGAGCACTGAATGATCCATTTATTACAACAAGTGTTATGGACCGAAAAAGATTAAACTTAGGGGAAGCGATTCACCAAGGGATAGTAGATCCTTCAAGTACTGTAGTGAAAGAACCAGAAACAGGGAAAATTTTACCTTTGGTACAAGCAATAGAACAGAAACTGGTTGACCCAGTAGAAGGAAGACTGGTTACTGATCTCAAAAAATCAATCACTCTTGATTTAGTCAAAGCCTACAAAAAGGGTTACTTACTGCCAGCAGAAACGAGGGTAAGCTATATAATTATTATTTTTTATTTTGTGCTTTCTATTAAGCAAGGTGTTGCTTTAATTTTTCCCACTTCCATTCTCATACGGTGATTTTTTGTTATTGAAGCATTTGGCTTTAAAATTGGCATGGCACAACACCCATAGGACCTACTGTCATAACTGGGTCATATTTATATTAGAAAATATTGAAATAATTTGCATTACATATTGATTCTATATTCAAATTCAAAATATCTTCGGAACTACAAGTATGTTATTTACAACTTAAGAAAATTAGGCTTAGAAATCTCACTATTTCAGTAGTTGAGTGCTTACAATCACACAAATTATGTAAATTTTCAAATTGCGCAGAATAGAAAAGTCACTATTTGTAGATTCTTTTTATTTATAATAAACCAGGTTTCCGTTTTTTCGTAGAAGCTTTACTTTAGGTTTAGCGCTTACATGCAATTGTTTTCCTAATTGATACTGAGTTACAATTGCAACTGAGCGTCAACAAGCTTACTCACCTGTATTCAGGCTCGATGTATGTTGTTTTTTTATTTCCAGCCGTTGCCTGCGATGCTAAAGAACCCTTTTGAGCTAAATCGTGAATGCTTGCCTGTGAGGGATCATATTAACGACGATTATAAAGAACCATCATCGTTTCGCAAAATCCTAACCATCCATTATCACATTGTGCTAAGAATTTACGAGAAAGGTCGAAATCGGTGTCTCGTCCCAGCATTAGTTTGACCTTGTTTTGCTCGAGCTTCGTTTTGTTTGCTTAATAAAAATCAGTAAATTATGACTGCTGATTTTCCATTTTAAATCATGATAGTTTTAATCGAAAGTTTTCGTCGAGTCCCATTATATAGTTTCAACCATTTCGACATACTCATTCCTTGAAACGGGCTCATATATTTTGGAATGCATGATCATCACTATGCTATTGTGATGTTGATAAAATATGGCGGAAACACGCAATGCAAACATTCACAATATCATGAAATGGTAAAACATTTTCTACATACACAAACACGCAAGGTAGTATATATATTATTAATTTGAATATTTTAATTGTTTATTTACATGAGATTTAATGTTATGTTGCAATTATATGTTTGCCACATGTAATTACATAATTCAGTTTAATAAATTTCTAAAAAAGTGTAGCATTAAATCTCAAGTTCATACAGTATGTTCATGGGTTTTTTTAAACCTTTTTCTCATATTATTTTAAATTATCTACATTTTTTAAGATTTTATTTACTATATCAAAACATTTGAAAGTTCCAGATGTCTGTACACAGGTATTCTTAACTATTTTTACTAAACTTAACTCTAATCAAACTTTATTAATGTTATAATTTTAAAGTTATGACCACGAAACGCTTTTGTCGAACACCTTTGTTTCCTATTGGTTTTTGACAATAGCGATAAGTTCACAGCTTGCATGACTCGCTTTCTTGCATGTTTTTGTCTTTTATTCTGTTACGCAACATTTGGCTCGTTGTGTTGTCATTTTCATACAACTGGCTGTCTATGGTGTCGCCTTTTTCTTTGTTTGTCTATCAGGAACTTTATCTTTGCTTTTGTTTGCGTAGTTCGTTCGTTGTATTTTAAGCTTTTCTCCACAGGTGTTAAATGAATAACTTAAATTTAAATCAAGGATTTCAGTTAAGTTATTTATCAAAATTTTCTTATAAGATTTATTGTTTTTTTTTTATTTGGTCTTATATTAGCATCACAAGATACGTCGTTTATTAATGTTTCACTAAAAATCACTTGTTGTGTTCGTAGTCATTCTTGATGTCTTGTAAAAAGTTATTCAGCACTGATATGTTCATATCCTCCCTTACTAATTTAAAATGTGGATACATTCGAGGGAATAATTACAGTAATCTTTATACGTCTCCATACATTTTCCACTACTCATCATAGACAATGACATCACTAGACACTGGCATTTTATAAGGAGCAAGAGTAGTAAGCGACAAAGCGACAGTTTTTACTTATTTTACTTAGAAACTACTCTAGAAATTTTGAACACGTTTTATATTAGTAAGAGGAAAGGTAGATAGATTGCATTGTACAATTTGCTCAGTAGAAATAGACCAGAATGCACCGATCCAGCTCACAAAGCATTGTACATACGATCTACTTCATTGTATATAAGAGCAAGTTCTAATATTAGTCCTTTCGTGTTTAGCAAGCAGTTGAAGAGAAATATAGGCTTTGCGATGAGACACTGTCCAAACTATTGGAATGGATCGCTGTCGTCGAAGAAAGGCTTGCAAACCAGGAAGCGGTTAAAGAAGATTTAGACGAGCTGCGTAACCAGATTAATATTTTAAAGGTAATATTAATACTTTCAGGTGATAATAAACTCTAGACGCAAATAATATACGGTCCATGAAAACAATTCATGGACCGTACCCTTGGTCACAGAATCTTATTAACTGTTACTTATTCTTTCATAAGTGTTATCCTTGTTAAGAATCAAGAAATATATTATACTTTAATGCACACAAAATAACTGATATAAAAACAAATTCAGTATCGAATGTTTAAATATTTTCTACTGTTTAAAAACTCTCAGCAATTAGTTGTTTTGACGAAAAATGTGTTGTTTGTTGCAGCTCATCAAGGATGATCTCGAAAGTCATCAGCGTCAAGTTTCCGCATGCGCTGACCAGGCCAAACAATTACTTGTGTCTGGCGGAGACGTGTTAGCCCCACATGAGGTATGTTACAACAACCAGTTGAACAAAACGCTTATGTTTTGGGATTAATATCTCCTGAATCATTATTATATTACGGCTATGATAACTAATTAGGTGGTGCTTGTTTTTTTCTATGACATACAATATAAATAATTAAGTTACATGATATGAAAGCGAAATACTTAAGGGTATGATTGTACCCGGAATAATCTTCATCATTCTTACGTATGATGTTTATGAATTGCGGACATAGACTTTGCAACTAGCCGAAACTTCTTTTTCTTTCAATAATACAAGATTTTTAAGTTCGAATATTTTGTACCAATTACAGGTAGCAGCACTAGAGCGAGGAGTCAGGCAACTGAAGCAGCGTTGTGACAAATGCACTGACAAATGTGATAAGATGTTACGACGACTTGCCGCCGCCAGAGATGAACTTGGCAAATTCGGGTAAATTTCGCTGATTTTTGGTCTAGTTTGTAATATTAGGAATTAGTAACCAGCAGGTGCCAGAGGTTTTACCCGCTAAGCTCACGGTAATATTTTTAGCAACCAGTAGTTCCCAGTGGTTTCACCCGCTACGCTCACGGTAATAATATTAGTAACCAGCAGTTACCAGCGGTTTCACCCGCTACGCTCACGGTAATAATATTAGTAACCAGCAGTTACCAGCGGTTTCACCCGCTACGCTCACGGTAATATTATTAGTAACCAGCAGATCCCAGTGTTTTGGCCTACTACGCTCACGGTTTTGTTATTAGTAACCAGCTGTTTCCAGTGGTTTCACTCGCTCCGCTCAAGGTAATGTTATTATTAACTAGCTGTTCCCAGCAGTTTACAGCAGCTTACCTTGATATTATTAGCAATTTGCTGTTCCCAGCGGTTTCATTTGTCAAATTTCTGTTCATTTCGTACGATGATCTTTGATTTTTGTTCTAGTAATGAACTGAATTCATTTAATCAATGGATGGAGAGTGCTTATCGCACGTTAGAGGAGAAGGAAGCGGCCCTCAGCAAACTGAAGAACTTGCCGGGACAGAGTGAGGATGTCAGAGAATTTGTATCGGATGTGATCGCTCATCAGGCTGACTTAAGATTTATAACTATGGCCGCCCAAAAATTCGTGGATGAGAGCAAGGTAAATCTGCTGAACTGTTTTACCATTTGGTCAAGTATCATAAACATACTATACTAGCGTTTGTTGATTGTTGCTGTAGGATTTTCCTAATGTAAAACTCGATCGAGATAAAAAATCATAACTTTTTGTATACCAACCAGGAATTCCTGACGATCTTGAACGACTACCGCACGTCGCTCCCCTCCCGGATGTCCCACGTGTCTCCGGCAACAGAGAGCTCGGTGCGAGAAGGAGCGGGGATGGCTAGACGAAGGCACGCAGACTTGGTAGCGCGTGCTCAAAGACTGCAAGACAGGCTAAGGGGTGCCGCTGACGTCACCCGACACTATCACGACGCGATAGATAGAGCTCAAAGATGGATGAGTGAAGTAAGTTTTATCACCACTTCTACTAGCATACCGAAGTGTAGTTCTCAATACTCTAATCTAATGTAGTTCCTGTATATTTTTGGTATATATCTTCATGGTTCTAATCCCCAGCAGGGGCTAACCAGTAGCGTCTTATCACTGACTGCTTTAGTCCTGCGTGACAGGTCGTGAGCCCATTGCTGCGACACTGTTTTTGATAGCAGTGTATCTATCTGGCTGGACAACGATAATTTTATTTATTTTTTATAAGTTTAAATCTTTATAGTATTAAGTGGTGAATAAATGACCACGGACTAAATAATGTACCCCTTTAATCAGTTTTTGGCAAACCAAGTCAGAATTAGAATAGTAATAATAATTTTGATACTCATTTTTTATATTAGTTCATTCAATTCTATTAATAGTATTTTGACCACAGTTTGAATCATTAAAATCGATTTTTGTAAACCATTTAAATAAAAGTTCTGCGATTTATTGATTTTTTTCGTAATAAGTAAAAAATATGTAAACGTGTGTTAAAGGTGGAGCCGCAAGTCCGGTCTGTGCTGTCAGAACCAGTGGGGGGAGAGCCTCGTGCCGTGGAGACGCAACTCTTCAAGGCGAAGACCCTGCACAACGAGATCCTGGCGCAGGGGCGGCTCATAGACAACGTCAAGGATGTCAGTATAAATAAACAACCTCACACTAACTTGTTCTACATTTATGAGATGTAACAACATGCAATAAATAGGTACAGAAGGGCCACTAATAAGCGCAATACACACTTCCCAGGCACTCATACATCGCATTCAATACATTGCCTTGATGATGCAGGTTGTGGTAAATATTTTAATTGATTGTAACATCTATAGTACCTCGTAACCTAGTAACTAGTCTATGGCAAATGAAATGCGAAGTTAAGCAACGTCGCGCGTGTACAGTCATTGTATAGGTGGATGGCAGATATTTCTAAGCTCCTCTGTGCTTCGGAGGGTACGTTAAACCGTCGGTCCCAGCTTCTGTCATATGATAGCAGTCGTTCAGCCAAGTCAGAGACATTATGACTCGAGAACGTTTGCCAATTCGCCTTGCGCCATTGCAGTGGACTATTTTTTTTTATATACGACCAAAAATAAGCTTATTGTCTGTCTGATGGTAAGCGGTCACTGTAGCCTATGTACGCTTGTCACACCAGGAGTATAACTCGCGCGTTGCCAACCCTTTAAAAATCCAATAACTTCATTCTTGAAAAACTCCATACTGTAGTCCATACTACGGCCTATGCCTCCTTTTTCTAAGGAGATGTCTGTTCCCCTGTTGTGAGTGCAGGAGCTGAGGTAACATCTATAATGTATCCATATCCACAAATGAGTTATTTTGTGCCCGGAGATTGGCGATCACAAAACAGGGCTCTTCGTATCAAGTAACTTACTACTTACTACTAGTTTAAGAAACTTTAAATTTTTATCTGGCACGCTATATTAATTTTCTTTCAATAATTATATTTCCTTTTGTTTTTAATCTTGGCCAATATATACCAGAGTCTTCCATCCGTCCAGAGGGCACAGCAGTTACTTGATACGAAGACCCCTGTTTTGTGAGCGCCAATCTCCAGGCAGAAAATAATTCATTTGTGAATATGGCTACATGATAGATGTAACCTTAGCTCCTGCCCTCACTACAGGGCCACAGACCTCTTGTTAGAAAAAGGAGGCATAGGCCATAGTATGGACTACAGTATGGGGTTCTTAAAGATAAGAAGTTATTGAATGTGTTTATGTATATGTATGTCTATGTATTTGTTTATGTCTATGTATGTGTTTATATAAATATCCCAAATTATCAGTATAAACATCATAGTATTAGTATTAGAATAGGTTTAATTTTAACTATTTATTCTTTTTGTTTGTTTTTTACTTATCTGCTACTTATCTGCTAGTTGGTTAAGCCTAGTTTTATTGCCCCACCATTTAAAATTATATAAGCTTGTGGTTAGCCGTGTGGCATTAAGCTAGCCACTGTACACTTTAGTTTGTGCAAAAAGAATAAATAAAAAAATATACTGAAGGAATAAGCAGTAACCAAGTTTCGGCGATGTTTCGATATATTTAAAGAAAAATCATAATACATTAATTTAAAACAAAGGTTGTCTGGAAAAGATTGATTTAAAGCGATAAGACCGCTTTTTGTTTTTCTCTATTTGTAAATATGTTTTTTTTTTGTAAAATTATTATGTTGATGCAATGAAGTATATTATTATTATTTAAGTAAACACAATGTGTCAACAATGAATCAAGAAACATCAGTTCCGTAACTTGTAGACACAGCGAGAACACATAGTTACCGTCACACTTTTGAGCATTAAGTGAGCACCGTAAACCCGCAGCAAACCAAACCCACAAAGTTTTTAAGATTAGTAACTGTTATAACACATAAGTAATTTGTGATTTATTCAAAATTTTGGTACCGAAAATGGCTGTATGGTAATTGTCTAATTGTCTCCTGTCTAAATATGTTTAATTGTCTCCCTTAGGCTTGCGATCAATTAGTAAAATCGCTAGAAGGCAACCTCACTCCTGCTGAAATTCGACAACTCGAGGTCCCAGTACTGGATCTGACGAATCGGTACCAGGACATCAGCAGCGCGGTGGGATCCCGTTGCTCGGAGCTGGAGGCAGCCCTGCTGCAGTGCCAAGGTCTGCAGGACGCGGCCGAGGCACAGGCACATTGGCTTGGACAAGCTGAAAACACCTTCAAGTGAGTACAAAACCCTAAATTATATCATTTCAGTAGTATTTCATTCAAACATATAATGTACCTAATTAAAACTTGGGAGTAGGAGGTAGAAGTTTATATCCTAATAAAATGTACAAATGCTAAAATTATGTAAGATTTTATTATCACTATTCAAATATACCGCATATTGCGTAAATGTATTAATTATGTTTTATATTTGTAGGAACCAATCAAAGCCAGCGTCACTAATCCGTGAACGGCTCGACGAGCAAGTTCGCGAGCATAGAATCTCAAGCAACGAGGTAGAGGCTAGACGAGCCACTCTCGCCAAGCTTGTCAGCAGCGCACGAGATGCAGCTTTAACTCCATCTAATGCAAGAATTGCCAAAAAACTCGAACAAAGGGCTGAAGATATATATGCCAGGTACGATCATGGAGTTTAAAACTAATTATGACTAGTAAGAAAGTAAAAAAAACTCAAATATTGACACTACTTAGTTCGTTTATTAAAATTTGATTTATATTGTGCGTTCAGTTCCCAAATGAAGTGTTTTTATTTATACATTTTTTCAATTTTAATTCATAGATATGAAAAGCTTCTGGAACGTTCTATCAAACGTGGTCAGTTCTTGGAGGAAGTGTCTACAGAGTTGGCTCAGTTCACCCAACAAGCGGCTCGACTGGATTCCGCGCACGCTCAGCTAATCGAGCAGTCGGAAGCTAGGGAGTTGGCTCGCATGTCTGCAGAGGAACTGCGGGCTAGGCTCAGCGACCTAGCTCACTTTAGGTAAATACAGATGCACATCTTCCATCTTTCTTTTCTTCTTCTTTTAACAAAATCTGTCAATTTCTCTGTTAATCTTTTATTACACATTCCTGTCTTTTTTAAACTGAACTAGACATCTCTAGAAATAAATTTTAATATTAGTTACTATGCAGTTTTATGTTCATTAATACTGATTACCTTTAGTACCTAACCACTTTTATACTTACCTACACGAGAGGTGTTCTTTGCGTTGCCAATTTAACTAAAGAATTTATTTATTTTATCAGGGACAACCAAATGCCGTTGCTTGACGAGTGCTTGAGGAATGGCAAGGCTCTAATCTCCAAAAAGGATGTCACAGACACCCACGTCGTACGGGACAAGATGAAGGTAATTTATTTACATTACCATTCACAAAGGATTAAAACTAGTAAATGTTTAGAATAAATTATAGGTTATCTAAATACAACTTAAATCACATTTAGGAATATAATCGCCACGAAATCGGATCATAGATTTTCTTAATGGCTTGGACTGTTTATAGGTACTGAGTTTCAGCCTTCGTGTGATATTTATAATTAAGTAAACAATCTAAAAATCATTTTTAAATTCTTTGTAGACATTTGTAAAGTACCTTATAAACAGTATTCGTGATTTTTAAATTTTCCGCTCTTATATTTCTCTTGTCTTCTTCAATGTACAATTCTGATTAAAACTAAGTACATTTATTTTTATTCAATCTGCACAGGCCATGGAGAACCAATGGCGCGACTTAAACACTGCCTTGGAAGAGAAGCAAAAGCTGTCCAAACAGAGAGCCGACCAACTTAACCAGTACGAGACTCTCAAAGTACAGGTAAGGTTTCTTCCGTTTCTTTTTTAATCTCACTATGAGAGGTATTTTATTGTATTTCGAGCTTTGACGCTTTTCGTGTGACACATTGAAATGGATGGTGATAATGACTTCACAGTCGAGTTTCTATTGAACTATGATAGTCCTAAGTTTGTTTATTTAGACTGGTTCATAATATGCGTTCACTGCCCAAATAAAGTTTTTTTTTTTATTTCAATATTGAGTTATTCTAAAACGTATTATTAAACGTGGAAAATATTAGGAGATATTACAAGGCAAAATCTGCATATTATCCACCTGGTTTTCTCCTTTTTAACCAATTTCAATTCGGATGTTTGTATTTTTTTTTTATGCATGTTCGGGCATAACTCCGTCATATAGAGACGGATTTTTATTTAAAAGGTCCAAGTGGTTCCGAGGTGGTCCCATATTAATGTAGTGAATTTAAACTTGAATTTTCGGTCAAAAAATATAGTTTTAATTTGGAACTGGTGAAACGCCTTTTATGTTACGAGTATCGATGTTTTTAGTGTACGAGGAAAAAAAAGCAATTCGTCACTCAAAAGTATTATTATACATTTTTGGAAATTAGTAATTATTTTTACTTTTTAGTGCATCTTTTTAAAGCCGGTTGTTTTTTTTTGTTAAAAAGTTTTTGAGTATCTTAACTTCACATTGTTTACTGATCCTTCCTTGTGCTTAAATTCTTCTACAGGTACTAGAATGGCTACAATCAATGGAGAACCGTGTAGGTCGCCTTCAGCCGGTCGCCGTAGACTTGGAAGTAGTCAAACAACAACACGAGGAGTTGAGACCTTTGGTCAAGGAGCACAGGGATTACGCTAGCACTATTGAAAAGGCGAGGCTTATAATAAATAAATTACTAATGTTACATTTTAACGTGCAAGTTAGATTTCGTTGATTAGGAATCGAAAACAAGTTGTATATTTTCTTCTTTAGTCTTTATTGTACAATGCAAAACATATTAACACATAATCCAAAAAAAAACTTATAAGTACCAAGACGAGCTTATCCCTTAAAAGAGATTTCTTACAGCAAAACTAAGTGTGTAAAAGATAGAAAGATGTGTGAAAGTACACATAGAAAGGTAGGGGGACAAACAGTGAAAGTACAGCAAAAGAAAGGAAAATAAAGACTAGTTATTTTTATACAAGCTTGCCGTATTTTTTTTTATTCGTTAGTTAGTATTCATAAATAACAATCATCTAAGTTAATATCCACAAATTTGACCAGGTGAATGAAGCGGGTGCCATATACGAAGCCCTAACTCGCGGTGACCGCGCAGATAGTCCTCACAGGAAGAGACAACTCTACAGCCCCACTAAGAGACAAACACCAGGTAGTAAATTATTTTTTCGCAAAATATCTTTAACTTTGTGATAAATATCTTAAAAATGTAACCTTAGCAACTCAATCCCTTTGATGTAATTGACTCGATTTTGTGCAGTTCGAACCCTAGACGGCCGATCGCCATCACCCACTAAAGGTCACGGTTTGGTCAGTCCCGGATCGACACACTCCACATCCAGCGGATTTTCATCTCGACGCTCCAGCCAAGACGGGTTCCATCTTGAAGGTATGCCACGGCATTTTTACAAATGCTTTGAATTGAATCCTTAGTTTCAAACAAATTAAAGTAATATTTATTTTGTTAAATGTTCAGAGCTATCACCAGTCCAGCAACAGCTGTCAGAAATCAACAATCGTTATGGTCTCCTTGGCACCAAACTGTCAGACCGACAAACAGAACTGGACTCCATCCGGGAGGAGATCAAGAAACACCTCGATAGCTTCAGGCAACTTCACACCTTCCTTGATAAGGTAATTTTAAATTCCAATTGCTCAAAAGACTCAGTAGATTTGCTATAGATATATAAGTTAATTCAAATTGATAGCAAATTGGAAAAATAAACATGAAATTGGTGCTTTTTTCTTCTTCAGTACAAATAATATAGGCCTTAGTATTTGAACAGTGGTAGAAACTTTTACATATTAAGAAGCAGAGTGGTCAACACATAAATATTGAGTAACAAAGTGGTAGAAACTCTTACATATTGACAAGCGGAGTGGCAGAAAGTTTTACATATTAAAAATTAGAGTGATGTTTATCTTATATATTGAGTAGCAAAGTGGTAGAAACTCATACATATTGGCAGAGTGGGAGGAACTTTTACATATTAAAAAGCGAAACTCTACATATTGAGTAGCAAAGTGGTAGAAACTCGTACATATTAAGCATTTAAGTGGTAGACACTTACATATTCAGAAGCGGTGTGGTGGACCCTTAAAGTTTCAACAGCAAAGTGGTAGAAACTCATACATATTGAAAATCAGATTGGTAGAAACTTTTACAATTGAGAAACCTACTGAAAAAGCTACTAAATTACAATATTCAATTATTTTTTTTATTAAATAACGTTTAATTGGAGTACAATACTGATGTCCCGTTTTTCACAGGTGCAACGACAACTACCAAAAGAGTCCGTACCGAGCACGAAGGAAGAAGCTGACAAGACAATCAAACAGGCTCGTGCCGTCCTAGAAGAGATGTATGAAAAGCAAAGCATTCTCGACTCAACTAAGACTCAGGTATAAACCGAACCTTATGTGTACGAAGTAAGGTAGGAATAAGATTGAGAAATTATTTGAGTTCATTAAAATGTGTCTTACCAGGTCCGTGAGTTGTTACGACGCAAACAAGGCGTCCAAGGATCAGACAGGCTTCACGATGAAATGGAAGATGTTGCTTCCAGATGGAAAGCGCTCCATGACGCTTGCAAGGACAAGTAAGTCGAAAGATATGCTCTATTTTAATAAAAAACGCAATATTTATTTTCTTCTATTCGTTTATAAAAATCGTACATTACAAAATCCATAATATACTATATATATTATAAATGCGAAAGTAAATTTGTTTGTATAACATTCAGAGCCTCCCTTCCACGTAAAATTTGGTACACAAATAGTTGAAAAGGCAAAGAAGCATATAGACTAGTTTATTTGCCGGAAAAATCATAAGCATATCAGGAATAACCATAACTGAGTTGCACAAACTTGGTGTAGGAATTCACTCCGATAGCCGAATTAAGTGCGGGTGCAGCGAGCAAAAGTTATTTATATAAAAATGCAAAATTCTTTGCCCCTCACAGGATCCGTTTGATGGAAGAGATGAAGGACTTCCATGATACCCACAGCAATCTGTCTCAGTGGCTGGTCTCTAAAGACCGCATGATGGCAGCATTGGGACCTATCTCCTCTGACTCGAGGATGGTGCAGACGCAAGTAGCACAGGTATCAAAGATCACTTATCGCTTAAGGTGAATCCGTATTAGATTTTTTCAATACAGAATTCAGTGCACCAAAACGCGTTATTATCGTACACGAGTATAGATATTAATGAAAGGCCAGTGAAATATTTATCATCCAGAGTTTTTGTTGGTTTTATAAATTTCATTAATTTGCTGAACTTTGGTTTTTTTCATAACTCACTACCCATTAATGGATGAATATACTTTTTGCAAAGTCAGTAGCGAAATGTTTATAGTTAAGGTATTTAGTGTAATGCAGTTTGTATGAAAAAATCAGATTCGGGATCGCCTTAATAAAACCTAAAGGTGTTTTAGAATTGTCCTAATAACAGTTATCTGGTCATTAATATTTCCTCGACACTTGTGTCTTCATTCAAAAATATTTTTATTTTGATTCTACTTCATAAGTTAAATTGCCGTTCCCCTTGTCAGGTCCAAGTCCTTCGCGAAGAGTTCCGCGGTCAACAACCGCAGCTAACTCACTTGGAAGAAGTCGCCGCAGCAGTGTTAGAGCGGCTAGACCCGCGCTCGCCTGACGCCACCAAACTAAAACAGAAGGTCAAGGACCTGCAGGACAGGTGGAATGATCTACTTAACAAGTAAGTGATGATCTGACTAACGGAAGCAACCTATCTGTCAAACAATTTATACATATCCTTCAGGTTCTTTGTTCCCTAAAACCTCTTACTTAAAAGTTTGTTAAGAGCATGCATTATAAAATTGACGTATTTTACACAGCCTTTTTTTTTTAGGCATATTTAGCTTAAATAGTTTTTATTCTTGCTTATCTGTGTAAATATGTAGTGCGACACTAATTGGTTAACCTATGCGTATCTCGCTTTTCGGGATTCCTTCAGTTGTCGCGTTCTAATCGCTGGTTTATAATAGAATGGTCTACTGCATTTTATCTTATTTTTTACATCTCTACAAAATATACCCTTCCTTTAGATTGGAACAACGCGCGGAAAGTCTGGGAGCAGCGGCGGACACCTCGCGGGAGTTCGACGCGGGTCTCACGCGACTTCGAGACGCGCTGCAGACCATTAGCGACAAGCTTGACGACGTCGCAATGGAGAAGGAACCCGAAGAACAATTGCGCAAGATTGAGGTCAGTACATTTAAATGATGGTAACTAATTATATCAATGATTTGAGATAAACTTCTGACTAACATAGAATTATATGTAGAATCAAAACTTCTTACACCATTATTAAATATTAATTTTTTATATTATTAACAAACTTCGAACATCAAAACAAATTGTTATCAACAGAACCTGGAACGTCAACTGGAAGGTCAGCGCCCACTGTTGGCTGACCTGGAATCAGCTGGTGCTGCTTTAGCGACCGTCCTGTCAGACCCAGCGTCTAGGCAAGACATTCAGAGCAAGCTGGCTGCTGTAGCCAGGCAGTACGATAATCTGCAGAGAAAACTGGACCACAGAAAGGCTGAAATTGAGGCTGCTTTGAAGTGAGTATGAAAGAGAAATATCTGGAGGAGCTAAAGATCGAACTCTTTTATTCGTTGTTACCTGGTTAGGTGCCTTTTAATCACGGGCACATATTTGAGAAAGATTAGTGTTTTTAGTCTCGTACAAGTCCAAATGACCGTATACAAATCGTATAACACTATTTTTATGTTTAAACTTCGCAGCTTAAGAGATTTTCACCTTAATAGGCTTTACACGAAATAAGAGACTGCGATTCCTTTGATTTTATCTTGCGGTGTGCTCGCCCGATTATACTTTCCACGGGTACTTGATTTTTAACAATTTCTTTAAGTGCCTTTTACTTCAAGAATTTAAAAAAAAAATTATACACTTGCTCATAAAGCAACCTTTACTGCACCGTTTTCAGCTTCTTAATGGCGTCCATTACGCACTTGTGCGGTAATTATTACCACATTAGTGCCTTTTGTTTTACAGATTTTTTTTTTAATTTTTAGCAAAAAACATTATGCTTTATGAACTAAGTTCCTTTTTTTTTTGGAAAAATAAATCCAACATCTTTGTTACAAACATATCAAAACTATTATTTCTAGAACATTTTAACACCAATATAACTTTAAGTGTGTTAAAAACAATTCCACAAACTCGTCCATAATGAGCAGCCTAGCTCACTTGTATCATTATGTATTATTATCGCAGAGATGGTCGCAACCTCGAAGAGAACGTAGCTCGCACGTTGGGCTGGCTCCAGTCTGAGCTGGGTGCTCTGCCCAGCAAGTTACAGGTGTCGGCCGACCGGGCGAAGCTGCAGCAACAGCTCGAAAGACACGAGCCGCTCTACAGAGACCTCAATCAGCGCGAACATGAGCTCATCATGCTTTTGGATAAAGGTTAATAAACTGCATCAACAGCTACTTAGAGTTTCTATCTACTTTGACAACAAATAACTAGTTATGTAAATAAAAGATACGACTTTCAGTTTCATTTATTCTTTTATTTAATGAAATTTACTAAGAAATAGGTAGTTTCGAGTTTAATTGTACAAGATTAAAAAGTTTGGGTACATGTTAATACTTTACCTTTTCGAACAATCGACAGATATTAAAGGATCAAATTTATAAAATATGATATTTATCGGTAAATACATATTCAAGAGAAGTTTTATGGTTAGGAAGCCATAAAAGATGGGTAAGCATTACTAAAATTTTTAATGTGTATAACACTTAGGTCGCGAGATGGAGAAGAAACCCACATACCAAGGACTTCGGAAAGACCTAGACAGAATCCAGACGCAGTGGGACAAACTGAAGAGAGAGATAGTCGATAGACACACTCGATTACAAACAGCTTTGGTAAGATATTAGTGTTCTGGGTTATTAAAACGGAATATTATTTATTTTTATCACGGTTCAAAAAAACATCGAAAAAGTCACAGTAATAATAATCTTGATATTGTTTCGAAATCAAAAATCTAAAAGGCACTAATTTCTAATTAATAACCTTTATTCACATGAATAGCAACATTGACAATTACTGTCATGTAGTTTAAAATGTAGGAAAAACTTGTCGATAGAACTTGTATTATTCGTAACATTTTATAACAGGAGCACTGTCGCAAATACAACAAAGCCCAAGAGTCCTTCCAACCGTGGTTGTCTGACGCTGAGGAGCGACTCGCCAAGCTCCCGGCCGCTGCCTTCACCAAGAAAGAAGTTGAGAAACAATTAAAAGACTTGCAGCAAATCAGGAATGATATCTGGAAGAGGTAATGGAAATTCTTAGTATCTTGCCGATTCTTCTCATTTAAAAAGACAGCTTACTGTTATTATTTTCCTACTGCCTAATTTAATAATTAATTTTTAACTCTTAGTAAACTTAAAGTTTGTCATCTTTTATGATTTATTGAAAACTAAACTTATCGTTTTTTGTCAGATCTGGTGAATATGAGACCAACAAAGTGCTGGGTGAGACATTCATATCGTCGTGCGACGTCGACCAAGACATCGTCAGGAAACAACTTGACAACATGAAGGAGAGATGGGACAGACTCAATAACGGTTTGTATTACCCTGACTTTACACGTTGGCTCTATTGTGGACCCAACGCTCTTGCAAGCGAGGCACGTTTTGGGTCTTAACATGTAGAAGCAATTTGGGCCAGCAAATTTGGACATAACGTAAGAGCCAACGTATGGAGCCGGGGCTACAGAAACATGTCTTTTGATCTGATTTAGCATTTGGTAATTGTAAAAATAGTGTGAATTACACATTACAGTTTATATAAGTTCGACATTTTTACAAATTTCGATCATGATCTTATGCTTAAAACAAGACTATATTCAATATAGAAAATAATTTCAGCTCTATAATAGATTTTATCATCCAACAGAGGTACTACAACAAGTGGAATTCTTGGAATCGACGGCACGCAAGCTGGGTGAGTTCGCCGAACGGTTGCGAGCTGTCGAGACTCCTCTGCAACGTTGCGAGGAGCGGTTACAAGACGCGTTAGCAGCTCCTCCGGCTGTTGCGGCCGAGGCTGTGACCCGATTGGCTGATCAGATACACGCACTTCGAGCACCCTTGCAGGTATATTTTGTTATTTATATAAAATTACGTGTTTATGTATTTGTATTAGTTCACACATAATTCAACAATTTTTAATTTACATTTGATTTTTTCTCTTTTAAAAATTCGATTTTACTTAAGTCTGGAATCTTTAATTCAACTGAAATAAATTTATTTGACTTTTTAGCCAATTTAGGACTGACCTTTTGAAAGAATTTTAATTAAAACAAAATTTATAAAGGCATCTAATTTGCAGACCTGATTCCCTGATATATTAGGAAAATATTTTTATTTTACAAAGCTATACTAGTGGCTTACTTATTTGTAATGAATTACAAAACAGTATCATGAAACGGAGGTGATAGCAGTGTAATGCAATGTACGTTTTAATCCACAGAGTATCAACTCGGCAGCTGATGATATTGTGACCCTAGCGTTAGAGTGCTGCGGTCCAGACGCTGCATCTCGTGCACGTCATGTTCTTGAAGAACAAGCTCAAACCTTAGGAGATAGACTCGATGACCTTGAAGCTAGAGCTGGTGAAGCCAAAGACAGGCTTGCTGGTGCCGCCTCAGCTATGTCGCACTTCCAGGTAGGTTTTGATAATTAAGTAGCAAAAAGAATAATTTAACACTTGTTTTAAATCTAATTATAGCATATTCGCCTCAGCCGTTGTACGGCCCACTGCAAGGGCCACAGGTCTCTTCTAGTAGAAGGAAGATTAGGCCAAAGTTCACAAAGCTAGCCTAGTGCGGGTTGGGGGTTGTTGTCGAGCTAGTTGGCCACACGACAGTCTAGGGTTTTCAAGCCTCCCATAAGGCCTCTGACTTGGTATAAAGACTGTTGTCATATGACAAACAGCCAGGATCGACGGTTTTTACGTGCCCTACGAAACACAGAGAAGCTTAGAAAAATGTGCGACCAGGCCTTCACCCATCCAAGTTTCGATAGTGAAATACTATTATTATCTCGAAGGATAAACAATTTATTTTGGACGAAATAGTAATGTTAATTGTTTTCTCTCTAGGAAAAGGTAAAGAATCTGTCGCACGATTTATCAGACTTGGACAAAGAACTGGATGCGATGAAGCCTCCAGGACGTGAGATCAAGACTGTAAAACAACAAATAGACGATATTGGCAAGTTCTACAAGAGGCTGGAGAAAGCTGACGATTTGGTCGGAGATACGGAACGAGCTGCTGAAGGTTTAGTTGACAGCGGTTATGCTGTTGATTCTGCTAAAACAAGAGATCAGGTAAAATTGAATTTGGATATTCAAACTTAAATATTGTACTTTTTCCTAAGTGCCTATGTTGAATATCAATTATTTTCCAGGTTGAAGGTTTACGTAAGCAGTTAGCAAAGTTGGACGAACGCGCTCGAACTAAAGAACAAGATTTGGATGACACCTTGAGCAAGTTGGAGGCCTTCTACAAAGCTTACGACGCAGTCATGGATGATGTCCAAGAGGTAAATATATGCTAGTTTAACTGAACTATTTAAGAGATCAAATTGCTTTAAAGATACTGAAATAGTGGAGAAATTAGTGCATAATAAAAGTTGACTAACAAAAATTTTACAGGCCTCCGAACAGGTGCGAAGCTTAAAACCCGTTTCGTCCGAGGTGGAACATATTAGGGCTCAGCAAAAGGACTTCGCTGAACTGAAGCGACGTACCCTGGAACCTCTGGGACAGAATGTGGCTCACTGTAACAAGATCGGACAAGGGCTAGTACGGTCAGCTCTCCAGGGAGCTTCCACACAACAGCTCGAGAAAGATCTTGAGAAGATGAATGATAAGTGGAACACCTTGAAGGAGAAGGTAAGTAACTGTTGCTGAATGAATGAGAACCATTGAGCATTTCACCATTCATGTATTTTCCAAATCCCTTAAAACGTAATGTGATTATTATATGGTACGAGGCCAAAGTTTCATTGCATTCTTCCTAGTTTATCAATAAGTTATCTCGGAACACTCCTTTATAATATAAATAATCCTCAAAACTCTTCCATAGATGAACGAGCGTGAGCGTCGTTTGGACGTAGGGCTGCTTCAATCTGGCAAGTTTGCAGAAGCCCTGGCAGGACTTGAGAAATGGCTTGCGGACACTGAGGACATGGTCAACAACCAGAAACCACCTTCGGCTGACTACAAGGTCGTGAAGGCACAGTTACAGGAACAAAAGGTATGTAGAGCTGATTATAACTCAACTGCACTAAGTATAAATATTTTCGTATATTTCTAACTTAGGAAATTGACTGGACACCTTTTTGTTTGGTTACACATCAAAATAGTTGACTTGTCTTTTCTGACCAGTTCCTTAAGAAAATGCTGATGGATCGTCAAAACTCCATGTCGTCGCTGTTTGCGATGGGTAACGAGGTCGCAGTCGGATGTGAACCAGCGGAGCGTAAGGCCATTGAGAAGCAACTCAAGGGTCTGATGATGAGGTTCGATGGACTCACCAATGGAGCACAACAGAGAATGCTGGATCTTGAACAAGCGATGAAGGTAAGTTTTGAAAGATAATATATATTACATAGTTGGATGTCTTTTAAATGTTAAACGGACTAAATAGCTCAGTCTCAAAGTCTTAACAATCATATGTTCATCATCGCGTTTTAAGGTTGAAGACAAATCTAACAACGTCTAGACAGTGATGGCGACGCAACGCGTTGTGTGACTTGTCTTCGATAGTGGACTATCGATATATGAATGTTTTGGTTGTGTTAATAACCTACTATTTTCTAATTATTTTGCTTAGGTTTTCAATCAAGATTATAATATTTTTTTAGTTTAGTTATAAACTACTTAAATCCTATTAATTTTATTTAAGGTTGCTAAACAATTCCAAGAGCAATTAGAGCCACTAGTTGAATGGCTCGGAACGTCTGAACGCAAAGTTAAGTCTTTACAACTCGTGCCCACTGACGAAGAGAAGATACAACAAAAGATCAGAGAGCACAAGGTTTGTAGCTTATTAGAATTATTTGTTTACTAGCGTTAAATTATATTTTAAAAAGCCTTAATAAATTAAAGGAGTGAATTGATAAATAGTTATTGTCCATCTCAGTTTAGATACATATTTGTTCATCCCACTTTTATGGCATAAATAAAAAAACAAAACAATTAAATAAAATAAAAAATCGCGACTAATTTCCGAATCCTGCGGGGAATTAAGAAGCTAGAAGAAGCGCTTGTACACTCCAAAAACTTAAAGTAATTTTTTTTTTTATTTGACCCCAAGCGCCTAATTAAGGGTTAATGTTTCAAGCAAATTCTGTAAATATGTTGCTAAAATGACTTCTATTATGATAAAAGTTTTGATTTCATCTTTAAATTAAAATACGAAAGTATAAAAATGTATTGTACACTGTCAGAACTAATATATGTAATGAGTTTTAATATATTATTATTTAATATGTTCTCATATTCGTCCGTAACAGGCTCTGCACGATGACATTATATCAAAACAACCGGCGTTCAAACAGCTGACTGAGACGGCATCAACCCTGATGGGTCTAGTGGGTGACGACGAGGCTGCGGCTTTAGCGGACAGACTCCAGGCTGCTACTGACAGGTCTGTTGTACTTACCACACTACCACACTTTTATAACGTAATATACAGAGCTCTTACCTGTTGAATTTTGGTCATGTATCGAAATATATAGAAAATTTATATACAACTTCTAGTGACCTATAAAGTCCTAGTACATCATAAAAGAAATTTCTTTAATATAATAATTTATAATATTGATATCTTACGAAAAACTAAGATAGTTCGCTCCCAAACAGACCACACGTGTCATAGAGTCAATAACCGAGACAATAAGGGTTGGGTTTGGTTTTGAGCTATTACAGTTTTGTAATAGCAGTGCGTACGATATTATATCATTATCATTATATAATCGTCATCCACCTAGTATACATTTGATGCAACAAAGTTATATTTTATCCTAAACATGATAAATACTTCACAGATACCAAGCCCTAGTCGACCACAGCTTGAATGTTGGCGAGCTTTTGGACAATTCCCGCAAGGGTCTACGTCATCTAGTTCTGACTTACCAAGACCTGTCTGGCTGGATGGACAGCATGGAACAATACTTGGCCAAGAGGAAGATACTGCCAGTTCACATGGAAAAGTTGCTAAGGCAAATGGATGAGTTAGCTGTGAGTTACAAATTTAGAATTAAGTGGATGTAATATATATAGCAATATTATAAATACATAAATAAAAAAAATAATAAAAGGGTAACAGTAAAAACTAACATGTGTGTATATAATACTCTCATCTAATTAAAATATGAAAAGAATTATTATGCTGTTATTAGTATTTTTAATATTTATTGTACACTGAATTATTTGTTAGGTTTTTAGTTCGGTTCAAAATATTGTATTGTAATTTTTATATTTAAAGATGCCTAATGGCACATATTTTTAACAAACCATTTTCAACTTACAGGAGAAAACAGAAGAGATAGAGTCAAAGCAAGAAGCCGTTGACAGTACTGTGGAGTCAGGACTGGAGCTCATGAAGCATATCTCTGGAGACGAAGCTCTCCAGCTGAAGGATAAGTTGGATGCTCTGCAGAGACGGTACAATGATCTGACCAGTCGAGGAGCTGAGTTGTTGAGGGTTGCTTCTGAAACACTGCCGCTGGTCCAACAGTTCTTCAATAGTCATGCAAGGTAATATTTAATTTTGTATATGGAATAATGCAATAAATATAATGTTTAATCAAATTTTCGAAACAAAACATATATTTAAGGATACAAAGATCAAAAGTATTAATATATCAATAGTCTTTAACATTGGTTTTGTAATAAGTAATAAACTTCTTTTTATGGTTCCGTATCCAAAGGGTGCCAACAAGGGAACCCTATTACTAAAGCCAACTAAGTCGGTCTGTCTGTTTGTGTTACTGCTAGGAGCTCTATCATCTAAACCGTAATAGAGTGCTATAAGTTGCTCAGAATGAGTATTATTAGGGCAGATATTCTGTTAAATAATTAAAAAGGAAAATATTTGTATCATCTACATAAATTGAATTTCAGTGTTATCATAAATGGTTGTCTCATATAGGTTAACGGAATGGATGTCCGGCGCAGAAGCTTGTCTGCAGTCCGTAGAGCCTCGTGAAGAAGACATCCTGAGGCTCGAAGCTGAACTGCAAGAGTTTAGACCTGTGCTGGACTCCATCAACCTTATTGGACCACAGCTGTGTCAGGTAAGAGCTCAGTGACTTATATTCATTTAAATCAGTAGATATATTTTGTTTGAAATTAATTAAGCGTCATCACCATTATTATTAGTCTCAGTCTCATTTACGGATATTTCTGTTTTGTTCAGTGTGCACAGTATTCGCTAAACTAAAATAAGAGAGTGAAGTTAGTCACGAATAGTTCCTTTTTTTCAAGTGCCTAGATAGTTTCTGTAGTGTGTTGGTGAACAGTCTTTTGTCTGTTCCCTTCATTATATATGCGTGTATTGAGCATCTGGTTACCCCCTTCTAAAGAATAAAACAGTAAAGATATTATATATATAGTTTAAAATGTCAAAAGCAAAATTGTTCGTTACTTCATAGTAGTTTTTAGAGAGTAGTTGACTATCATTGAAAATACTTGTGTGACATTACACACATGCTTTACTGAAGCCAAAAATATATAGTTGTAAGAAGCGACACTGACAGATTTGTGCTTTTAAAATCGCTTGCGGCTATGTGTGCGTGTCGGGAAGAACGTGGTCTGTGGAACGACCCTACTAAGATCTGCTGAGCGCCGACCGCATTTGACCTTACACGTACAGGAAGAGTCACCGGTGTGTTAAGTGTGAATTATAGCGTTTTCGTCACTCTACTATCGCGTTCGCGTATTCTTTAAAAGTCCTATGAGAAAAAATAGTCTCGAAACGCGTCCCCTATAGAGGCGCTCCTTCATTTCCATAGATGTATTTTTTTGACGCGAACGCGATAGTAGTTCTAGGCACGCGGTGCTCTCAAATTTTGGGGCACCCTGTACTGTATTGATATAACTTGTGACTGTAATTTTACAATCATTTATTGTACATTTATTTGTTTAGATTTCGCCCGGTGAAGGTGCGACGCACATCGAAGGTATTGTGATGAGAGACAACCGGCGCTTCGACGTAATCGCTGAGCAAGTGCAGAGAAAGGCCGAGCGACTCCTGCTTAGCAAGAAGGTAGGTTTTGACAGTTGATATCTTTAAATAACGTGTAACTGGTCATTGTTTTGTGTCCTCATAGACAGGGTTGCTATATTACTAGCATGTTTGTCGCTGATTGTTTTTACAACCTGTTTTTTGGCTAGTTTCAAAAGAAGGCTTTTATGTAATTTATGAAACTAAAAAGCCTTTGACTTAACTATGCCTTTTCTACTAGCAGGGATACCATTGTAGCAAAGTGGAAGTTTTTTGTCTATATTTTTTTTTTTCTTTTTCAGTTTTTTTCAAACTTATGTATGCTAATGTCAATATATTTCCTTCACAGCGATCACTAGAAGTGGTAGGCGACATGGAAGAATTACTGGAATGGCTGCGAACAGTAGACGGGCAGCTACGAGACGCGGAGCCGCCATCTTGTGAGCCCGCTCTCGTGCGTGCGCAGTTGAAGGAGCAAAGACCGCTCAACGACGAGGTCGCGGCGCAGAGAGTGCGGGTTCGCGACCTGCTCAGTCAGGCTAAGAAGGTGACTGTTATTATTTTTGTTTCAGTAAATCAACCATTACAGTAACGTTATCCATTATTTTGAGTGATCTTCGGCCTTCTAAGCTCCTAAGGCAATGTTTCAAAATCTTTCAGTCAGTAAATTCTTGGATCAAGAAATATTTCTCATAATTCTGTTTTTTCCAGGTATTGCGCGAATGTCAGTCTTCAGAAGAAACTGCAGTCATCCGTGACCGCAGTGATGAACTAAAGGAGATGATGGAAGAAGTGGGACAACTAAGCGCTGAACGTCTTGCCGCTTTAGAACAGGCCTTGCCATTGGCCGAACACTTCGCCGATACACATCATGGGTAAGTGCATTCGAAAATAGATTTATAAGGTACATTATTGTACAAACTTTATATTGTTGGTCACTTGGAAAGTTAATGTCCTACTCTATGATATCTTCTCACAAAAAAAACCTTATTGTTATTAAATTTTGATAAATTGTGTTTTTTTTTAGATTAACATCCTGGTTGGACGATATGGAACGACAAATCCAGATGTTGGCTATGCCAGCTCTTCGTCCCGAGCAGATTGTTCAACAGCAAGACAAAAATGAGGTAAGTGCAGAACGGAAATCAGTCTTTATTATAAATGCAGCTTTTAATATTTGGTCACATATTCAATTTACTTGCTATTTTATACTATCAAAAGGAGTATGTATATTTAAAGATGTGCTTGTTAATTTTGTTTTTTAGATGTTGCAACAATCGATATCGGGACACAAGCCCTTAGTGGACAAGCTGGTAAAGACCGGTGAAGCCCTGGTTAAGTTGTGCGGAGAGGAAGACGCGGCTAAAGTGCAAGACATCGTAGAGGCAGACTGTGACAGATACAATGCGCTAAGAGCTGAGCTGAGACATAGACAACAACAACTTGAACAGGTTAGAGTGACAGGGATAGATATAAATTATTATTTGCGTACAAATTAAAGTCGTAAAAATTATAGTTGCTTAATTGAATCATAGTTGTAAAATATTTAGTTTTAGCATTCGTCAAATATATGTTATTTAGATGTTCCAAAATTATTTTAAATAAAACAATACAGCTAAATAAACTAATGCTATAATGTTATAAAAATAGTATCTAGGATATTATTTTACAAAAAAAATGCGTACGACGAAAGTGATTCAGTTGGAGATTATTTCCTTGTAATTTGACTCAGTTAATTCTTCTGTACCTATGTATTGCGTAAGTGAGTGTTTTTTTTTCAGCAAAGCATTAAGACAAGGGTATCCTTGTGCTATTATATTGTCATTCACAATATATATTTGTCCAGGCTCTTCAAGAATCATCGCAGTTCTCAGACAAACTGGAGGGCATGCTCCGCGCTCTGTCAGGCACGGCCGACCAACTGCAGCGAGCCGAACCAGTTTCTGCACATCCACCCAAAATACAGTCAGTGTTTTTTTAAGACTATGAATTGTTATTTATTAAAAATCTGACAATGAATGCAAATATCCTGGGTTCGAATCCCAGCTCGGACATAATTTTTTTTTTGTTTCTCTGCCCTTGTTGTCACAGTTAACATAGTTTTCTAACTAGGGATCCGAGTAATCAGTGTTTGTGCTCGTGAATTATTATTTCCTATCACAAATGGATGTCCAAACCTTTTTTTTTTTTTCTAACAGAGACCAAATTGAAGAGAACAATGCTCTAGTAGAAGACCTGGACAAACGTAAAGAAGCCTACAATGCTGTACAAAGAGCGGCTTCTGAAGTGATCGGTAAAGCCAACAAGAGCGACCCTGCTGTTAGGGACATAAGAAACAAGTTAGACAAACTTAACAAGTAAGAATTTGTAGAAGGAATATTTTTATTATTATTTTTCATAAAAATATATACTTTTCCTTAAAAATATACTATTAAAAACTTTGGTATTACTGTGTCCTGTGGTTTTTGGTGCCTCATTTACTTTTAGCTATTTACAATATTCCAAAAAATACGAAACGCATTATAGACATTTTCTATAAAAAAAAATCTATATTTGGCAAAAAAAAATTTAACATGGAGAATTCTTTTAGTAGCTTATAAATATAATGCTTATAAATGTGAATTTTGCTTCAGGCTATGGGACGAAGTACAAAAGGCAACAACCGATCGCGGTCACTCTTTGGAAAGCGCCTTAGAAGTGGCTCGCAGGTTCTGGCAACAACTGAACGCCGTCATGGCGACCCTGGCTGAGCTGGAAGACACCTTATCCGCTCAGCCTCCACCAGCGGCACAACCCAGGGCTATACAAGCCCAGCAAGTGGCCCTGCAAGAGATTAGGCACGAAATAGATCACACTAAGCCTGAGGTTAGTGTTCACATTCTTTTATTATTATTTCTAATCAAGTGTTAACCGATTCAGATTTTTCATCTACAAACTTAACTTAATTGCATTAAACATATAAATGTTTAATATAAACATTTGTCACTCAATTTAAAACTTTGGGTAATATTCACCTTAAATTATTTTAGTAAGCTAAAATTGTTAAGTTTATCCAATTTGGATTATATTTTTTAATAACAAACCATATTTCCTCTAAAATAAAGGTGGAGAAAGTTCGTAAGACTGGTTCAACTTTGATGTCGCTATGCGGAGAACCAGACAAGCCTGAGGTGAAGAAGCACATGGAGGACTTGGACAGCGCTTGGGACAACATCACGGCCCTCTACGCGAGACGAGAGGAGAACCTCATTGACGCCATGGAGAAGGCTATGGAATTCCATGACACTTTGCAGGTTTGTCAAGGAAAAAAAATATATAGAAATATTTTTGTTAGATTTCCACTTCAACCTTGACGTTCCGACTATGGAGCTACCATTATCAGATAAACTATTTTTGCTTTTTAATCAAACCCCTATTTTTTTCAAAGAGCTATTGGAATGAAAAAAGTTCTTCAGTCTTTTTGACATAGTTTTTTATTTAACAGAATCTACAAGAGTTCTTGGACTCTGCCGAGGATAAGTTCTCGCGAATGGGTCCGCTCGGATCCGATATCGACGCTGTGAAGCGACAAATAGCGCAACTGGCGTCCTTCAAACAAGAGGTTGACCCACACATGGTGAAAGTTGAGGCCCTTAATAGGTATGTAACCATAATTGATTATTTTGTTGTTGGTCCAGGTAGAATTCAAAGGGTTATGATACTGGGACATCTTAACATTCGTTCATGCAGTTAGTCATTGCGTTTGATTTTTAAGAAAATTCCGACGTCTATAGCACCGTCGTGAAGCAGGAAGAATTTTGTACACTGACATTTTAGCCTGTGTTCAGAGGTTATAATAGTAGTAATTTCTGATGATAGCGGTCATTGCATCTGTGCGAGCGCAACGGCGAATAATTATGTGCGTGCAACAGAGACAAATAGTGTTCGGTCATTGAACGAAATTCTTCCTGCTTCGCGTCCGTGCTATAGTCATGGCGTCGTGACTACTGGCTGGCTGGACAGCTCCCGAGTGGCCATTTGGCCATTTAGGGTAGTTGGTGGCGTTGAGACAGTTTCGATATAAATGAAATGAAATGTTTAGGCGTTGATTTTTAATATTTGGTTTACTGGTATGTAATTTCTATACTTGAGTTTTGTTGTGACTGGTAAAATTATTATCATCTTACTTTAAAAATTGACGGATATTTATACAATGGTATGGAAATAAGGTTATTCATTCTTGTGTATTTGTGCAGTATTTGATTTTATATGTAGACGTAATTAGAATCATTTTTGTTTGGTGTTGGTTATGTTGAAACATTATTTTCTTCACATGTTACCGAATTATAGCACAAGCTCAAAAATCTAACAAAATCACAGCACTATGCATATAATTCAAAACCCGCATACAGTGCAACAATCTTTTCTGATCCTCTGACCGTGGTTGTTTTGTCGCTAGTGTCGTTACGGTAAGTTCACATTTCAATATGGCAACTGAAGTTTTGATTTTTTCACCGAGTCAGGAAAGTTTGTTGTACGTAACGAATGATTTTCTATTTCCAAGATTTTTCCGACAGTGTAATATTTGTGTAATTTAGTTTCCCTTTTACAATGTACTAATTATGTGTTGTTTTATGCGTGATCCCTATCCGGAATCGATTGAACAACCTACAGGAGTTTGTCGAGGCAAGAATCAATATTTAAAGTTTCTAAGTGTGACGCTTTTGTGATATTGGCGAAGGCCTTACCACAGAAAATCTTGCTTTCGTTTGTCGTTTTCAAGATTTGCTATAGTAATGGCCTGCGATATTTTTTTGCGTTTTGATTATATACGAAACGTGTAGTTTGTTTCTATAAAAAGCCATGTGCGAAAGAGCGATTTTGTGTTAAAGTGAAACTGATTCAAATTTCTTCCATACAAACTCCATTGCATTAAATATATAAATACTTATTAATATTTCGCTTTACTATAATGCGTTAGTATAATATATCAATGTTTACCATAGTCGCAAAAAGCACATTCATTTAATTATTTTAGTAAAACCTCTGGTTATTTAATAATTGCAGAAAAGCATATGGACGAATATGCTTTAAGCGAAAATGGTTAATAGGTGGTACTAAACTAAAATAATATAACTTATTGGGAACAATCTCGAGTAAACTAGACTCTGGAATTCGAGAGAAAAATGTATGTTAGTACTTTCAAGGGTCTCAAGAGGTAAGACCTACTTGCAAACATTTTTCTTTCGAATTCCACAGTCTCGTGTGCTCGAGACCTAACAAGCTTAAATAACTCGTTTTGAGCAGCGAAATGTTTAAAGTCAGAGATATGCAATGTAACACAGTTTGTATGATAATATTTTGGTCGGATAAATGTGAAAAGAGACAATAGCAATGTAGAGGTTTGTCACAGCTATATATCGGTATCTTAGTTTTGTTTTAATTATTAAAAAACCATTGTGTAGCTGAAGTCATTATTTAATGTCCAAGTATGTTATCAAAACTAAAAAAAAATCGCCTAGTTCTTAGCTAAACTTTTATTATATTACTATTATATTATACTTCTATTTAAGGTTATGTTTGTAGTAAGAACTCAGTATTCTGTTATGGTATGGTCTTATTTTAAACTTTAACCAGTACAATAACCAAACTTTTTTTGCATAATTTACTGAGTGTATAGTTAAAAACACTGACTGTTTTTACCATCTAATGAATTAAAATAATAAATAGAATAATTAACTCGCATACAGTAATTAACTTTATTTTAAAACTGACCATAGAAAACTAATTCCTTTAACATGTTTCATTTACCCTATCCTATTACTTTATTCTGTCTTGTCTTGGGCTTTGTAAGTAGTTAGCATGTGTCTATGCGTATGTTAATAAATCGTAATAGTATTGACGGCACAACTGTTACGTTTCTATACTTTAACTCTGTTGTTTGGATAAAAACAAAAATTATTAAATGTATGCGTTTTTGCCCAAATTGACATAACACTTTCACGGCCCACAATTATTGCAAATCCTTTTCCATTACATTACAACATATATTGTCTATCTAAAAGTATATTTTTTTGGGATACACAAAAAATACTATATTTCTGACCAATGATAGTGTATGTATAAAAACGAACATCGTATTGGCACGCAAAAACTGAGGCGGCGAATTGAGACAATTGTCGTAACTTGATTTAGTCACATGTCAGTTTCTAAATATAGCTATCTCCTTCTGTTTCACGCGTTCCGTATTATCTATTGAATTAGTTGTAAAACCTAGTGTAGGTAACTGCAGATCAAATTTAGATTTCGAATAATATGAAGGTACCGTCTCCGTATCTTTAATTTAAAATATCATTGTTTCTAACCTAGTATTCCTTGTTTTGATAGAAAAGTGCATGAAAATTATATCCTGACGATCCTTACTCTCTAACATTAAACTGATCCATAAATTTAAGGAGGCGTCTTAGCTAATTAAGGTACGGGGGGACGGGTTTGTCATCCAGTGTCACCTAAGGTCACGTAGAGGAGGAGGGGTCTAAATAAATGTCACGTGCCATATGCAACGTGGTGTCAACTAGTCGACGATTTATTTCCGAACATAGCTATATTAATGACGGTTCATTATAGGAGAAATTCTGATCTTTCTGATCGATATTTTTAAAATAAATAATTTGGAATATATTAATTTGTCTTCTAAATTTCTCATCACGTCACATGACGTAAGGGGTGGAAATAGAGGGAAGTCAAATTTCAGCTAAATATGCGTCATGTGATTTATGGATGCCCTCTATGTATTTTATTATAATTGATATAAATATGTACCAAAATAGAAATACAGTATTCTCATAATATGCATTAGTAGTACAAAAAATAGCTCAAATATTAAGCGAAAATATTTATTCAGTACACTAGAAAATAATCATTGAATATTAGAAAATACCTAGAAACGGCTATTGCATTTGTCAGATTTATAACTACATAGATGGTCAAACAATAATTGTTAAAAAATACAAAAGATAACATTGTGATTGATATTTTAGACAAGCTCAAGAGCTGACGGAACGCACGTCGTCTGAACAAGCTGCGGCCATCAAACAGCCTCTGACCGAGGTCAACTCTCGCTGGTCGTCGTTGTTGAGAGGAATGGTGGAAAGACAACAGCAGTTAGAAAGAGCATTGCTAAGGCTCGGCCAGCTTCAACACGCGCTTCAGGAACTGCTGACTTGGATCCAGAACACGTCGAATACACTTGATACCCTCAGACCGGTATGAATATCCCGTATGCTTGTTTTTATACGGCCTGCACTAAACGCTGGTTAAATGATCCTTTAAATGACTATATCCTGCACTAAAGACTATTTAAACGATTGTTAAATGACGATACCTGTCCTAAAAGTTATGTAAAAAAAAATGTTTAGTGGTGGATCACATTTTATGGTTACCTCTACAATTTTCATGAAAATAAAACAACAAATAGATTTATAATGTTTTTGTTGAACAGGTGGCTGGTGACCCACAAATTTTGGAAGTAGAACTGGCCAAGTTAAAGGTTTTAGTGAACGATATAGCGGCCCACCAGTCCAGTGTGGATACCCTCAACGAAGCCGGAGCGCAGATTGTCCAGCAGGGTACGGGTATGTGGCAACGCGCTTGACGCTTTTACCATTCTCATATCATGTTTTTTCTTACGACCAATTCCATCGATAGCTAAAACACAGAGAAACTGTTGATCTTAGTTTTCAAATGTGCAAAGTCAACTTATATCTAGCTTTCAAACTATAAGTTTCGTTTTTCTTAAATAAAAAAAATGTCATTGATGAAGTTGGTCCAGAACTGTGTTGTTATTTTTCCATTTCGTATTTACATTTGTATTGTTTTCATGAAATTCTTTATAAGTTATTAATATTGGTTGCTGTACTATGAAGGTTGTGTTCCAATTCGATTTTACTTTCTGTAAATAAATTATCACCCAGCAGTGTTAATTGAATTTTCAAACGTAACTTCCTCTTAGCGTTTTGGAATACATCCTATGTTTGTGAAGTCTAACAATAATACGCACGATAACTTAACTATAACTTAGCTCGATTCAAATTGGCTACATTTACACCTTCATAAATTTTAGCGATCTGTGACACTACTGATTTTCAATAGACCACGTAATTTCCATAAGGCATGTCGGAAGTTAGTTAGTTAGTGGAAATGTATGTCCTATTACTTTCATTTAAAACTGTTACTATCCACATGTTTTTAGATTAATTACGTACATATTTATCAGTTAACTTTCACTGAACACAGCAAAAATAAAAGAGTGACAAAACCTTGTGAAATGTAATCAAGCTATTCATTTCGTACATACTATCGAAATACACAATCGTCGTCTTCTTGTGCTCTAATGCTTCTAGCTTGTTGTCCGTCTGAGTGATCGTTAATAGTTGTGTTAAAATAATAACTGGACTAACAGTGATCTTATTTGGAACATTTTCGAATATGCCAGACACTGGAATTCAAGAGAAAAATTTATGTAAGGCTTGAGATGTAAGGCCTACTTGCATACATTATTCTTTTGAATTCCAGAGTCTAACGTCTTCGAGACTGATCCCAATAAGCTCCCAAATCATGTAAACCTATCAAAATGAATCTTTTCTCTTTTAACAAATGTTTTTTTTTCTTATAATTCTGATCAAGATTTAGGTATATCGTTTGTTGTAGAAATGGTATACAATTCCCAAACGTTCAAACTTTAACAAAATGATTTTGTGATTTTAAGTGATAATATTGATATAACAAATTTAGTAATTCTTGAAATATTCTTTTTTAGGGTTCCGTACCCAAGTGGTACAAAACGGGACCCTATTACTAAGACTTCGCTTTCTGTCCGTCTGTCACCAGGCTGTATATCATGAACCGTGATAGTTAGACAGTTGAAATTTTCACAGATGATGTATTTCTGTTGCCGCCATAACAACAAATACTAAAAAAACCAAAATAAAATAAAGAGTTAAGGGGCTCCCATACAACAAACATTATTTTTGTGGTTGTTTTTGCTCGATATTGATAACGCCAACAGGTGTAGACGCTTGAAATATTCATAGAATATTTAGTTATATATTCACTTTAAAAATAAATCATTAAATTAAAATAAAACAAATATTGAAGGGTATGGCCAACAAACATGAAACGGCAAAAAGCCGTTTTTATAGATAATGGTACGGAACCCTTCGTGCGCCAGTTCGACTCGCACTTGGCCGGCTTTTTTATTCCAACGAGACACACAAGCCTACGGCTGGCTTATGTTGAGCAGTCACCGTAGTCTATGAAATTGCAACACCAGAGGCGTTACTTGCGCGACGCCGACCCTTTGAAAATATTATTCACCTCCTTCTTGATGAACAAAATACTGTAGGTAGCCCCTAAAGGAAACCTTGGCAGGGAGCTCATTTCACAACCTAAGCGTTACTTACTTTACGCTTACTGCTGATTCATTTATATTGGCATTCAACATTTTTTTTACACCTAAATTTAGGCACGGACGAAGCTGGCGAGACAGCAGAAAAGCTGTCAAAGTTGAATAAAAAATGGCGAGAACTTCAGCAAAAGGCGAGGGACCGTCAGACGGAGCTTGAAGATGCTCTTAGAGAAGCACAGAGGTAAGAAAATAATTATTTCTACATAAATTTTCGAGGTTAATCTTTTTATTGTAATTATAAATACTTAAATGGTTGTAAATTAAAATACAGTTTTAATTTATATAAAGTTATCTTGTGTATAAAATAATTTTAATTTTAACAGTTTCAACGCTGAGATCGGTGACCTTCTCTCTTGGCTATCTGAGGTGGACAGCGTGATCGCAGCCTCCAAACCAGTTGGTGGACTGCCTGAAACGGCCTCGGAGCAGCTTGAGAGGTTTATGGTGAGTTTTTAGTTAGCTTCATACATCCCTACTATTAGGGCACTGCCTACCCTCACCTTGGACGAGGGCGATTTGGGCCATAGTTCTTCACGCGGGTCCAGTGAGGATTGTGGACTTCTCATACGTCTTCTTGATATATGCAGGTCGTAACTTAGTAGGTGCTGAACATTTTCCGTTTGCGTACGCATTAAAGAATATTCATTTATAAATATTTTTTTGTAACAGGAGGTGTACAATGAGATCGAAGCAAACCGTCCAAAGGTAGAAGCGGTACTCCAACAAGGTCAGGAGTATCTGAAGCGTCAAGACAAGCCCAACCCTACCTCACAGCTACATCACAACCTCAAGAACCTGAAGACCAGATGGGATAGTGTCACTGCTAGGTAATAATTATTTTCTTAAAGTTTTACCTGACATAATAGTTGTTAATTTTATAATGTAAAAAATATCCGATAATTGTGGGGCCACACTATGGTTTAATGCCGTTAAATATTTCGCTGCTAGACGCTAAGCCTCAACTTAGGGCGCTAAGTTTATAATGGCATTCATACTACTCTTAATTCCTAAAGACGGGAATTATAAGATTTGTACACTGAGTTGTGGTTATATAAATCTCATTGTCTATTAACGTGATTAATATGGCGATAAGCCATGGTGTGACTCCATTGAAAAGAAATGGTTATTCCTTAAAAAAAAAGTTTTAAATTTTAGTCACAATTTTTTTTAAACTGTTGACCATTCTGTGACAATTCATAATTGCCGTAAATTGTTTTAATTATATAGAGACAAAAAAAATTATTGTATACATACCGTTCAACATAACAGCCGTAATCTTGATTGCCACCCTAGTGGTATCGAGAATGTTTTGTTTAATTTATGATTTATCATATTTTAATTCCTACAGAGCGTCAGACAAGAAGATTAAATTGGAGATAGCACTAAAGGAAGCGACAGAATTCCACGACGCCCTGCAAGCCTTTGTTGACTGGCTGACTAGCGCCGAGAAGACCTTGACCTCTGCTAAACCTGTGTCCAGGGTCATGGACACATTGCTTAGTAAGTGCCCTGTTCCGTTTGATCATTGTGTCAAGTAGTGTACCAAAGGTTACCTGGAAGAGATCCTTAACGATAAATCTACTTGCGTTTACCTTTAATTCTGTATGTCTGACTCTGTGTGTGTCTGAAGTTAGCTAAAAGATGGTCAGCATAAATTAATTTAGGGGAGATACGGGAGTGCTGACTTTTGGGAAACAAAGATCAAAGAAAGAATAACTTGAGTCGTAAAAAAAATGTTAACTACGTAAATTTTGCAGACAGAGCTAACATAGTACGTTTTCAACTTGTAATAAAGGTGATACATGAAGACGTAGTACACTTAGACTTACTAAAGTTTAAAAATTTTTGTTTAATTTACCTACTTACTACAATAACTTCTTGTTCTTACTTCAATTAAAAAAATGTTAGTTTCATGTATAAAAACTTCCCTTTTTAGGGTTTCGTACCCAAAGGGTAATTAGCGGGACCCTATTACTAAGACTGCGCTGTCCGTCCGTCCGTCTGTCACCAGGCTGTATCTCCTGAACCGTGATTTCAACTGTCTAACAGTTGAAATTTGCACAGAAGATGTATTTCTGTTGCCAGAATAAAATAAATATTTAAGGGGGCTCCCATACAACAAACGTGCTTTTTTGTTCGTTATTGATAACGCCAACAGGTAGACGCTTAAAATATTCACAGAATATTTATATACAGGGTGGCCGGGGAGTTGACTTTCAAATGTAAAATTTAGATACTTTATGATGAGGAGTATCCGAATCCGATTTTTCGTAGTTTTCGAGATAGAATTTTTTTAATGTTTTTTTTCGTAATTTTCACCTAATACCAGTTTTCGATTTTTCGGTTGAACATTTCTGGTTCAGTTTTTTTGTGATAACTAATAAGCATAGTCTTACATAACCCCCTAAAAAATATGGTTTATCTAGGAATTGCAGAACTTATTTAGAATTTATTCGAAAGTTCAAAATTAAGATTTGAGCTCAGTACTCACAAATTTTTAAAATTTAAAAAAAAAATTAAATGGGGAGATTTTGGGTTTAAAGTAATTTTAAAAACTTCCTAAGACATCAAACTTTAAAACAAGGCCAAATAAAGTAAGGGTTTATTTTCTGTACCTGACCTTCAAAGTAAATTAAGGCATTTTTTACTTTTTGACTTTCTTTGCGTTATGATGGATTTGAGTAAAACACAATTAAACTTAAATTCTAAATTCTTTGAATTTGTAGATGCATGCATTTAATCAGAAAAAACCCAATAGATATGATTTCATTGTTGTGATTTTTACCATGAAAAAATGCTCAGGAAAAAAAATTTTGCTATCTCACTCTCTCTAGTTTGTGTCGGTGGGTTAGAGTAGTACAGTAACATTTGAAACAGGTTAAAGAGAGACGACTGCTACCAGCGTTGACGCTAACAATGAGTATATCTCCGTGCCGCCGCGCGCCGTACCTCAGTCGTACTCACATTGTGTTTACTGCTACTCATCTCGTTCTGCCGTTTTTTGACCACTATCTTGCCTATTGATACCGCCGCTGCTTACTTGTTTGACCCCTGCTTGTTACTGGATTTCGTTGTGCCTATCGATTTGGAATGTAGTTACTTGGCAGTGTTAGTGATGCCTTACGCTCTGAGTGAATATGCAGAAATCCATTATTTCTACGTTGCACAAAGCAACGGACGTGAAGCAGCAAGACTCTATAGAGAACACCTTGAACGCCGAGGCGGACCACAACCCGATCATTACCCTGACTACCGTGTGTTCGTTAATACTCACAATACGTTAATGGCAGGCTGCATTCCTGGCCAACGTGGTGGTGAAGGCATTTTGAGAGTTGATCCGGAACGCAGGGAAACTGTTCTTGAGGAAGTGCAACTTAATAGAAGTACAAGTACCAGAGCAATGGCTCGTAATCTTGACATACCAAGATCTTCAATACAAGATATTTTGCGTGAGGAATCTTTTCAGGCCTATCACATACAAAAAGTACAAGCGTTGCAGCCTGCAGATTATGAATTGAGAGTCGAGTTTTATAGAACTATGTTGCAAAAAGAGGAAGAAGACCCCGGATATTTTATTAAAATCTTGTGGACGGATGAGTCAAGATTTGAGCGAACGGGGGTTTTCAATATCGACAATTATCATATTTGGGCCGTTGAAAATCCACATGCCGCCAGATCATTTCAACATCGTTTCAGCGTGAACATGTGGTCTGGCGTCTTGAATGGCGAATTAATAGGCCCATTTGAACTTCCATCCAGATTAGACGGCGAGACGTACAAAAGTTTTTTAGAAGATGATTTACCAATATAACTGGAAGATGTAAACCTTGAATTGAGAAGGATAATGGTGTTGCAGAACGACGGCGCACCATGTCATTACGCGGCGCAAGTGCGTCGCCATTTAAACCAGACGTTCCCCAGCAGGTGGATCGGACGACGAGGGCCAATTGCCTGGCCACCACGCTCGTCTGACCTCAACCCCATAGATTTTTTTATCTGGGACTACTTTAAAGAAATAACGTACGCCAGAGAAGCTTCAAGTGAAGAAGAGCTTAGAAGAAAAATTCGCGAAGCCGAAACCGCTGTAAGAAATAACCACGAAGCTTTTAGGGAGTTAAGACATATTTTTTGCGCAGGTGTAGATTGTGCATTTCTGTGGAAGGGCGAAATTTTGAAAATTTACTTTAAATAAATTTATCTTATTAACAATTAACTGTGTTTTACTCAAATCCATCATAACGCAAAGAAATTCAAAGATTAAAATAAAATAAAATAATTATTTTTTTATCCTTAAAAAATGCCTTAATTTACTTTGAAGGTCAGTTACAGAAAATAAACCCCTGATAACCCTTTTTTTATTAGGCCTTGTTTTAAAGTTTAATGTCTTAGGAAGTTTTTAAAATTACTTTGAACCCAAAATCTCCCCATTTAATTTTTTTTGATACTTTGAAAATTTGTGAGTACTGAGCTCAAATCTTAATTTTGAACTTTCGAATAAATTCTAAGTAAGTTCTGCAATTCCTAGATAAACCATATTTTTTAGGGGATTAGGTTAGACTATGCTTATTAGTTATCACAAAAAAACTATGTTCAACAGAACTAGAAAAAAATCGAAAACTGATGTTAGGTGAAAATTACGAAAAAAATCATTAAAAAAATTCTATCTCGAAAACTACGAAAATTCGTACAACATACATGGGGGTGATTTGGATACTCCTCATCATAAAGTATCTAAATTTTACGTTTGAACGTCAACTGCCCGGCCACCTTGTATATAGTCACTTTAAAAATAAATAATTAAATTAAAATAAATCTAATATTTGAGGATGATAATCGTGATTTTTTTTTTGCCGTTTCTATAGACAATGGTACGGAATCCTTCGTGCGCGAGGCCGACTCGTACTTGGCAGATTTTTAAGATTAATTTTAATTGCAGCCCAAATTGAGGAGCACAAAGCATTCCAAAAGGAAGTGGCTACCCACCGAGAAACTATGTTACATCTGGATAAGAAGGGCACACACCTCAAATACTTCAGTCAGAAGCAGGACGTGATCCTCATCAAGAACCTGCTGGTCTCCGTCCAACACCGGTGGGAGAGAGTCGTCTCCAAGGCTGCTGAGAGGACCAGGGCTCTGGACCATGGGTTCAAGGAGGCTAAGGAGTTTAGTGATATGTGGTGAGTATGATATTCGTTGGTGAATAATTCATAACCTATACTGTTTGCGTTAGGAGTTAGACGTCAGTCGAATCAACTGTCACTTTGTTTGACTCCCTCGCAGACTAGTTGTTAATGTGGTCGACTGTTGTGCAGAGGGTGTGGGTTTTGATTGTCTCACTGGACAAACATTCATGTTGTTCATGATAAACATTTGTGTTTTTTTTGAGTCTGGGGTGTATTTAAATATGATATGTATGCATTTACAAAAAAAAAAAATGTATTTATATCCGTTGCCAGACGGGGCGCTGTGTGTAATGTCCAAAAATATTTATTATTGTTATTATTTGTACTGATCTAGAAAAAAAAATAATGAAGTTGCCTTACTGTCATCCATCTGTAATAGTAGTGTATCACATGGCTTAAGGTTCAATCTGGGCTGCGTTCAAAAACTAACACCATCTGTGAATAGTTTCGTGTTGTCTCTTTCTCTACACAGTGGAGACTGACATGAGCGTACGTCACTAACCAGCTATATCTTCGTCTATCGCCATTTTTGTAGAGCACGTTTGAGTTGTATATTCTGCTCTCGCTCGGTGTCGTGTGATGACGTGGTGTCGTGTGAGGAATATCAGGCGCAGTATTTTATCTATATACTATATACTTTTATTTTGTTTTATAGTGTTTAAAAGAGTAACTATCGATTTTCTTGCCAGTCTCTTCTTGGTGAACCAGAGGGTGGGTGGGTTGTTTGATTCAAAAATGTCATATAATAATTTTGACGATTCAAAAGTGTTTGTAAAAACAAACCGTGCTTGAAGAAATTATGTTTGACTTTGTCTGCCATGCTCTACTGTAGTAAAATATATCTTCTATCTTGGTGTCAGTGCTACTCGGGTTCATCCGAGTCCTGGTTTTTAATAAGAAAAGCGTACTTTAATTAAAATTTTGTTACTTTGTTAGGAACAACATGATGAACTGGCTGTCTGATACTGAACAGCAGCTGGATGAGCTCAACTCAGAGACCACCGTCAACGATCCTGAGAAGATCAAACAAAGGTAATAACGACTTTAAATATATTTTACTAGCTGACATGGAAGACATTATTCTGCCCTTTTCTTTGCTGCCATACCCCGTCGCATTTTCTCTTAGAATTATTTCTGACTTTCTTTCTTTTATATAGTCTTCCTCATGAATTATTATATAAAAATATTAATCCGACTGGTAGTTCCAGAGATTAGCGCGTTTAAATAAAAAAACAATCAAACATATTTTAGCTTTATTGTATTAGTATAGATTTAAAAAAATCAGTAAACAAAACAGAAGTCTAATATTTATTTAGAAAATTAAAAACAAAGTAACTGTAGTAGAAAGCGTTATTATTAAAATTCACTAGAAGTACTTTATTTGTTTTAATATGCAATTAAGTATAAAATTATAGTCTGGAAACAATAATACACAAACCAGTGCAAAAACATACCATTGTATAATTGACTACATTTTAGCCTTCACCAAATCTGTAATCCTACTATAAAGACAAAAATATGTGTATTGGTTTTGTATGTGGTTTTATTCAACTATCCAGTAGGTTTTACTGCCATGGATTTAACTACGGTATTTTAAATAATATTAAATCTTACTAAAATAAAATATTTAGCCACCTTAGTCCAGAAACACTGCTAGAAGCAGTGTCGCGGCGACGGGCTCACCCTCTGACACGTGGGACTAGAGTGGATGGTAAAAGAAGGCTGTGCACCACATTATCATGTGGGTGTGTATGCAGCTGCTGGTTACCCCTTCCGTGAAGATATACATATATACATACATACAAAATATTTAAATCTAAGATTCACTCAGGTTCGTTATTGACATAAGTAATTGAGGATTAATTATTGTATCAATAATTTATAATGACATATTTATCGTAACAGGTTGACGAAACACCGCGAGTTCCAAAAGGCCCTCGCAACCAAACAGCCGGTGTACGACCAAACCATGAAGACTGGCAAGCTGCTCAAGGACAAGGCGCCCAAGACCGACGAGCCCACGCTCAAGACCATGATGTCTGACCTCAAGACCAAGTGGACCACTGTCTGTTCTAAGGCTGTTGACAGGTACATTGATACACAAAACAAAAAAAAAATTGTTCAGTCTACCACAGTTTTTCTACTAAGAAAATAATTTTAGAAAATTAGTCTTTACCCACGTTTTCGTTTGTGTGGGATTTGGTTATCGCCACGAGCTTTTACGATACGATTTCTTGATAATTTGGGATAAAAGACAAACCAACAAACACACTTCCACATTTAAAATGTTAGTATGAATACGTTTAAAAAACTTATTTTCCACAGACAACGCAAGCTAGAAGAGGCACTGTTATACTCCGGTCAGTTCAAGGACGCCATGTCAGCCCTACTCGACTGGCTGAAGAAACGGCAGAAGGAACTTTCGGGTGACTCGCACGTGCATGGTGACCTTGACACTGTCATGGCGCTTATTGAACAGCACAAGGTAAATTTTAATCTGTTGATACTTCGACAAGGTTCATAATTGTGTGTCTAACCTCTTGCCATCGGCAGGGAATTCATTCTTACACCATGAAACCTAAGCGGTCGTTCACAGTGCGGTTTCTGCAACTGGGCAGAGCATTTCCTAGCAGGCTGTGAAAATGAAATTGTCGCTAAAAGTATGACAGAGACGAAGCAAACGTGTGGTGTCTTGTCTATGAGAAAATATAACACACATTAACTTTGTCTCTGTCTAAAATGTGGCCAATTTCGTGAGCCTATTGCGCAATTTCTTGATATTGGGTATTTATATTTTTTTTTTCTTGGTTTAGCAATTTGAAGAAGATCTTCACTCTCGCGAGCAGCAAATGCAATCAGTATTGAAGACCGGGAAGGATCTCGAAGCTACCGTAAGTCACTATTTGGAATATGGCTCATTCTTTTGCTTTGACACTTAATGTTTCCATTTTTAAATTGGATCAAAAATGTTTACACTAAGGTGTATTTTCAAATGCAGGTACCTCGCGAGGACGCTAGCAGCATTCGACAGCAGTGCAGCGAACTGAAGCAAGCTTGGGACGCCGTGCAGAGCTTGAGCGAAAAGAAAGCGCACAGGCTAGAAGGAGCTCTTAAGGAGGTCCGTATTTTATTTTTTGGGTATCGTCAGAAATGGTCTGATTTTACTTTTTATGAAGTACTTATATTTTTTATTTTCTACATTAAATTTCAAACTACCCTCTCTTTTATAAATTTATTTTTCGCAACAGGCGGAAAAACTCCACAAATCTGTGAACATGCTATTGGAATGGCTGTCCGATGCTGAGACCAAGCTTCGATTCTCCGGCCAACTTCCCGAAGGAGATCAAGAGACTCAGATGCAGATGAGAGATCATGAAAAGTTCATACGAGAGCTCAAAGAGAAGCAGAGAGACAAGGATGACACGATATCGCTCGCTCACTCCATCCTCGGCAAAGCGCATCCTGATGCCGTCACTGTAATCAAACACTGGATCACCATCATACAAAGTCGATGGGATGAGGTCAGTGTTATTTTATTACAAACTTGTATTTATATATATTTATTTTTTATTTAAAATATTTACTTCTTTTGTAATAAAAATCCAGTAAATTGGTTAAAATGTAAATGGATCAATTATATGTTAACTATAGTAGGTTACATGATATTTCGTATAGGTATATCGCAGATCCATATACATATCCATTTACATTTATAAATGCAATAATACAATAAAAGAACACAAGAATCATTATTAATCATTGATATAAATAAATCTATTGCCGTTTTTATAGGGTTTCACAGCCAAGTTGCAAAAAATGAAACACTAGAACCTTAGTAGACGTCTGTTTATACAACGGACGCCAGACGAATAAATAAACAGATCGCGCGCAGTTTTACTCACATAGGTTACAATGAGAGCGTTTACACGTACCGGTTGACGAACCGCAGAATATTTCAATTGTAAGCTTTCTGCAGGTCCGTGTTAAAACCACCAGAGACCTTACAATCTCGTCATTTTCGTTCGTCTGCTCACCGTTTGTCAGTTTTTAAATTTCGCAGCCTAATTATGCCACATATACATAGAGTAGACTTATGTGAACCGCCAATCGGTTTTTTTTTAGCCCATTTTATTTGGTGACGTTAGAAGAACATAATCTGTTAAAAAGTTTTTTAACTATCTGCAAATAATTCAATACTACGGAAGTTATTGCGTAAGCGACATGCACTTGGCCAGTTTTTTTTTTATCTCTGACACAAATCAAATTTTTTTTGCTACCTTTATTGATTTATTGATAAAAACACAATTAATCACATTGATAAATGTGTAATTAAAAGATTACAGTATTGATGTCCTCAAGAAACACATGAGAGACCAAAGGAGAATTACGTCAAATATTTTTAATTTTTTTTTTGTGGGTGTATGTTTGATTGAGAGTGTAGTTGTTAAATAAAAATGGGTGACCGAAAAAGTGGAAAATCACGTAATTTGGCGATGTCTGTGTCGCCTGTTATACGAATTTTCAGTAGAGTTACTCCAGGACAGGTATTTCTTTTATTTTTTAAAGATTTTAGACACCGGGTCTTCGCAGATCAGTTTATCCAGTGTCATGTTCTTGAGAATTTTCTGGTCTTTTAATCCCTTCTTTTGGAATTTTAAATCTGGCAATATGCCATCATACAGTGTAAAATAATAAATAAATCAATGTCGTCATCGACATCTTTTTATACCACTAAGGTGGCAAACAAGCTTACCGTACTGACCCTTTAAATAATCTAATTACTTCTTTCTTGAAGAACCCCATACTGTAGTCATTTGAGAAAACCTTGGCAGAGTAATATTTTTGTCCTGTTTAAAAGTGTTTTGTGTTCATTTTTTAAATATAATCTAAAAGATTTTATTAGTCCGTCTTTTTTTTCCAAAAGCTTGTCTCGTTATTCATCCTTCTTTGTTAAATATTTGAAGTCAATTTTGACCAACTCTTCGTTTTTAATTCGCGCTACAATTTTGCGCTTGCGCTTTGGTTTACGTGACGATGCAATATAAAAAAAACGTCGACTGTCAGTAGGGTTCGTCTGCCCGAAATCTTTCAAGATTGTGATGAAGATTTTACATGCATTTTGGCTAATTATAAAAGTTTTGGTGTAGTTATTTTTTAACTTGATATTATATTTGTCATAAAAGTAGCTAATTACGTGCATAAATGATAAGTTGAGTTTATCACTAATAATAAACTTCTTATTTAATTTGCGTCAATTCAACTTGCAATCATTTTATCGTAGTCGACTGTCAAAATAAAATACTAAAAAACAGATTACAAAAGGTGTCAAGTATTAAAAATTACCTTTCTATCGAATGATTTCAGAATGCTGACACAATAGTTAAATTACTTTACCTATATCCACGGCTGAATTGTCTTAACGAATTTCACGTTTTTAAATAGCGTCACACCTTGTGTTCGACACAGTTCAAGGGCCGAGGTTCGATCCTAGACCGAATATTGGCTGCGTTTTATATTGACTAGGCGAAGAAAATTATGGTTATATAAACTTCAAACTCAAAATATTTTTATTTAACTAAACTTTTAAACAGAGCTTGCAATCGTCAATGTAACTGTTAAGTTTATAGATTTTATCATCGGTTCAGAATGAATTTAACCGGAAAGAGTTGCTGCTAGCTGTCGCTAGTCCTGAAATTGGATGTTAAACAAACTAAAATGCGATATTAGATTCACGTCCTTGTTTATGTAGGTATGGCAATGGGCAATGCAACGCGGCGGCAAACTGGAAGCTCACATGCAGGGCCTGAAGGATCTGGATCTCGTGCTGGAAGAACTGCTACAGTGGCTTATCGGACTCGAAACCACTTTGTTGTGTAAGTACCTACTTAAGTTATAGATTTAACTTTTATTTAACATTTAACTCTTTAGAACACGTAAATGAAATATGCTTGCTATGAATAAAGTAAGATTTTTTGTTCCTTTTTAATATTGGTTTCAACTATAAAACTTTCAAATATTAAAATTGGTCAGCAATATATTTAGAAATTTTTGGAATATTACCTAGTACTTAAAACAGTAAAGTCTCGAAAGTAAGTTTTATTACTTGTTATAATCTCAATTTTCGATATCAACTGTGAATGTTTAAGTTACAAGTATATTAAATAATAACTTATTTGTTTAGCACTAGAGTCGGAACCTTTGCCGGAGTCCATCGAACTACTTGAAGGGCTGATCGAAGACCACAAAGAGCTGATGGAACACACGCAAAAGAGACAGCATGAGGTCGACCGCGTCTGCAAAGCATACCAAGTAAACTTGCTTTATTTGTGACGACAACGTGACATGATAACTATCCCAACTAACTTTAAACTTGCACAATCTTCACTTCATCCGATCCTAGACTATGTTGACCTTACGTCTTATTTCAATTTAACAGAATAGCAACTTAATTAACTTAAGCGTCTTCAAAATCTGTGCATTTGGTTCATATCTGGACTCTGCAATTGGATCACATCTCTCAATTCCGTTCACAGGTCAAGTGGCTCCCACTTCATATTTCGCCGTAATACACGTATTCTTACGCTTATTTTTAACTTTATTAATTTTTGATCTAATTTTCTTGTCCCACAACAATGTAATCTATTAAAATGTTTGACTAAGAATGAAATAATAATAATAGGTCTATATTTATTATTTATACTCAAAAAAAGTGTATGAAATATACACATGAAAGAAAATTCAAGAATAAAAAGGAAATGTTTCTTTAGGTCAAGAGTCAAAGCCAAGGAAGGGATTCTACGCCAAGAAAGGTGTCTGCTAAGGCAGCTACTAAAGGAGCGACTGCGTAAGTAATTGACAAATATTTAAAAAATTATGTTAAATATTTTTTGTTGTCAATGTTAAGCTTGATTTAATTTTTTATGTTTATCATTATGTCTCATTTGTATTGTTTGTCCGTTTCTTTCACGTGTCATGCACGTCGGCACTTCACCACCATCTTGTGACGTCATTGCATTGTGTGCGCTTCAAAATGTCCGCCGTTCAAAACGAAATGTCTGCCGCCTGAAATCAGTCGCGGATCACAACACGATATAAATAGGGAGAGATCTTTCTCGCCCGATTACTATGGATCTAGGCGATACAGGTGTGTTTTAGTTTTTTTACAAAATAGTATTTTTTTTTTTACTATTTGGAAATTATTTTTATTCCTTTTTGTTTTATACTTTTAAAAGGGTTTAACCATAACATTTTATTAATAGCATTAAATAAAATCATAAAATACTAATCAATGACGTTTTATAAAAATATTTGTTAATAATTATAAATAATTAATTACAATTAACCGAATCATGATAAATTAATTTCCATTTGCTTCATTGTTAAGTACCTACCTATCTAAATGTTGTGTGTTGGTTATCGTTGTCAAAGTAAAGAACTATTTAATCATACTTAATTTCATATAAGAACTAGTTTTTGCCAGCGGCTTCGCCCGCCTTAAATTTGGTTATCGGCATAGGATTCTTACGGCAACTCCTCAATTATAAAAAAACACAGAAGATAAAAATATTTTTAAATAATACGTACAGCCCTTCCCCCCCTCACGACTGCCCGCCGGCCTCGCACATCATAAATGCGCGCGCAGTACTTGATAATTATTTTGCTGCGACGTTATTTTAAAACTGCGATATCTCCTACGATATTCATTGAAATCGAATGATGTAAAGGGCAATTTTGTTTTAAATTAAATACTAAATTAAATTAAAAAAACACCTTCGCAAATAATGCATTATTTAAGAACAAATTTAGTTAGCATAAAAAAGGTTATAGTGAGCCCACCTTAAAAGATAGACATATGCTGTCTCGGACTATTTTTTAGAACTTTTAAAGGGGAATAATTCTGTCCTACGTGATTTTTGCGAAACTTTAACCGTTAAAGCAGCGCACGCAGCGGAAGCTCTCAAAAGAATAAAAAAAACTCGATTTTGAAACATTCTTCATTGGTGCTCCGCTCCTATTGGTGTTAGCGTGATGATATATAGCCTATAGCCTTCTTCGATAAATGGGCTATCCAACACTGAAAGAATTTTTCAAATCGGACCAGTAGAAAATATATCATAGAACTTAAAAGGGGATACAAAGGTAAATATTCCAAGTAAATCAAGCCCGAACATATAATTAAAAAAAGTAGATACTGCATTATAATTAAAAGATCTAATGTAAGCAAAAACATGATGTTATAATTTATTTTCCATAGAAAATTGGATATCAATTTTACTAATTTTAGATTTATTTTAATAATGTCACATATAATTTCAACTGAAATTTCATAATATTAAAACTTTATACACAAATAGGGGCTTGACATATTAAACAGATTTTCAATACAATGAACAATGTTAGAGTTATTAATATATAATTTTTTCTTCTTTATTACTTTCATGTTCCGCGTTGTATGGTTTTAATTTTGAGGATTGTTAATCGAGTTAAGTGCAATCTAATTCATTTATCATTCCTAATGTTTTTCCTGCCTACTTGATATTACCTTTTTAACTTATTTATTCAAATAATTAAAGAAATGTGATTGATATGACCACCCTTTCGGGGAAAGTGTCGTGGTGGTATATGTATTAAAAAACGTTTAAAATATTTTTTGTTGTAAAATCATATCAGAACATACTATGAATGTGTGTGATTTACTATCTAAAAGGGCTTCGTGCATTCGGTTTGTCCGACTCAAACAAAAGAACGTATGTCAACTAACACTTAAATAGTTTTTGACTTTGACAATGAAACCGACAGTATAGTGTTATCACGCTCTAACATATGTAAATGTGGCTTTCTGTCTCGTCTCTATGTTACTCGCTTCGTCACATGGGAAGGTCCAGGATACACAGTCGAAGTAGAAAAGGAAGGTTTGATGTCTTTTTTTTCTCTAAATTTTGGCATTTTTGAGTGTAAATTATGTTTAATGTAGTCAGGCTGTTAGATATTCGTGCATAGATTTCCGTACCTAGTATTGGCATGTTTTTTAAAGTAATAATATGTACAAAATATACATACAAGTAATATTATTTTACAAGTAATTAGTAATTAACAAAAAAAAAATAAGTTGAATAATTTCTTTGCTTTACGCTTGCATTACGAAAGCAGTCGTTTTGGATTCTGTTTTAAGTAAAGTAGTTTTTGAATTAATGTTTTTACTTGCACCATTAAGATAAGGCTTTTGTATGTTATGAAAGTTTATAATAAAACCTTATGGTTGTAATAAATACCTATCTAACTATTTGCATATCCTAATTTGGTATAAAGTAATATGCACCAATACCTTTTACGATATTTGTTACCTGTATGGTTATAGGTAAATGTATTAAAGCCTAGCATCAGTTAAATTTTTATGTATGAGATGGAGGTCAAAGAGTTTTATGTATGAGATGGGGGTCAAATAGTTTTAACGGTGTTGGGATTAAATATCTTTCGGAAAGTATGTTCACTTAATGCATGAAAAGTTAATTTTAGCATGGATAAAGAATGTTTGGCATGAGTATTGAAATCAGGGCTGTCAACTTCACATTTATTTAAAAAACTTTTCTATAACGTAGATTTTGTTAAGTGGTTTAAATTTTTTTTTGTCAACAATTATTATTGTAACTAAGTTATAATTTTATTTTTGTTTTATAATCTTTAAAGTAAAAAAGTTTACTAAAAAATGATAGTTAATGAAATAAATGAAAATTATATGTATATAAGTAACTTGACTTATAGTAGCAATTATTCAACATTTTCATTTTATAATATGGAATGTTTGAAAGAAAATTGATTAATATAAATGTAATTAATGAATTTGAAATCTACCCTAATATTTCTTAGCAATTTACCTAAAAACCTATAATTATTAAAATAAATAAATACATACGTCCGTTTGTGAAGGCTACTTCGTAAAAAAACGATTTTTACTCTGAATAAACTATCACAAAATACTAAATACACTTTCTTGTACATGAATCAGTAATTTCTTCATCATACACAATACTAAATACTAACGCCACGCAAAATAATCACCGGTATGACGTTTATCATCGCACAGGGTTGGCACTAACGCTGGAATTGGTTTGTTATTTTATGTCTGTGTGTAAGTTTTCGTGTGATTACAATAATACGTATCCTCTAGTCGCGTGAGTCCCGGTCGCGAGTCCCCGGATCGCAACCTGCCGCACTATGGCCCGAGATTCCCGCCGAAGGGAAGGTAAGCTTTTATCTGGCTTTTTTATGTATTTGGTTAAAATTCGCTTTAAAGGGTCAAAATTGCGCTGAAAATTAATAAAAATCAATGGGGATTTTTTGTGGCTAATGGCTGCATTTTCAGCTTTGAAATTTTATAATTTATTTTTGTGTGTGACAGCCCTATTTAAGCTGAAGAGGACAAAGTAAAACTTTATTATGTAGCTATGTCTATGTTATATTTTATTTTTATAGCTATTTTAATTTGCAAGTATGAAATTAGTTAATTATGTAAATTGTATTAGAATTTATTTTATATAGTTAGTAGTGTAGTTTTAGTGGCGCAGTGTTGCGTCAAAATGAAGGGTTCGATTCCCACCTCTACCTGATAGTTCTGTAGTATGGATCTCGTGTGAATTTGTTCCTTGTGCCGTATAGCGGTCGTGGTAGGTCTACCATAGTTACCTTAAGGGTCAAAAAATATAAAGCAATGCTAAACAAGACATTCACAAACAAGCAAAATTGTTTCCATATTCAAGTGACAGTGAGTAAAAAATTGTCAAGAAATGTCTAAACAACACGAAAGCCTGGAGTTTAGTATTGCAGCTTTTCTTAGATAACTTACCTTTTTATTTTTTAAACTAAGTTTCTAGTTAGTGCTGGTAGATTGATGTCTATCAGGACCAACATAAAATCTGATATCTTAAAATATTATCTTCTCTTTATATAATCTAAATCTGACCGTCCGTATTTCACAGCCTTATGTTTTCACTATCTTTGCTTCGATTATAATGAAAAGTCACTGGAAGATGTTTTATTTATACAGCCATATAATTTGTAATGAAATTAAGAAAAGAGTAGGTAAGGCTTAAGTTCTTTGTACTTTGAACTGACTGAAGAATGTTTTTTTTTATATTAAAGTTTAATGGCTAGTGCGACGGTGTCGCTTTGTAGTGGTTTTGTGACCTATAAACCACATCCCATTGTAAATTGAACCTTATTTCGACAATAGCAAAGGTGCAGAGCCGGAATTTCGTTCACCGCGCGTGAAACTAATGTGGGATAAATGGCGCACGGTTTGGCTGCTCGCGTGGGAGCGACAGAGGCGGCTGCACGAGAGGCTGATGCATCTGAGGGAGTTGCAACGAGTCTCGAACTTCAGCTGGGACGACTGGAGAAAGAGGGTAAGCACTACCATGAATCAGTGGCTGGCATTTTTTATTTTTGCCCAAAAAATTTACCTCAAACCCTGAAGTATTTTTACGGAAGTAGACTCTTAAACGTTAAAAGTAGTTTACAATCGTCAATTAAACTATTGTTTTTAAAGAATTTAACTTTACTTCCCTTTCGGAATAATTTTATCACCGAGAAGAGCCGACAAGTAGTTAAATGTTTTTAGGTGATCTGTTATACCATATGGTATATAAATATTGAAAACCGCATCAAAATTGGACTCGTGATTTATGCGTGATGAAAGCAAAGGCCAAATAGACGAAAATAATTGTTTGTATTTAAAGAAGTTCAAACAGTGTAGGTATAGCGACAGTATTTTTTTATTTTTAGTTATTTTATTAACTTATATATTTAATACACAGACACGCGTCCATTATAATTTTTTAAATAGCGAGAAATTACTGTATGTTAAAAATTATTGTTTTGTTTGTGTTTAGTTCCTGAAGTTCATGAACCACAAGAAGTCCCGTCTGACGGACCTGTTCCGCAAGATGGACAAAGACAACAACGGGATGATACCGCGCAACGAGTTCATCGACGGAATCATTAACACCAGTCAGTATTTGGTGATATTTATTTAAAAAAAAATGGCTTCCAATATATAAGTTTAATCCGTCAAGTTTCTAAGGATTTTTGTTAGAGCGGTAGATATGAAAACATTTTTGATAGTTGCTCCCACGATTCAACTTTCGTAGAAGTTTTATGGACCTGTTTCGCTTAGTTTTAAATAGCATACTTTTAAATATCCGGGTATAAAATACCAACACATAAGCTATTTAGCTTAGTTAAATTGCTCTTCATGTTTTATGCTGTAACTTAGCTACACACAGAATATTTTTTTTATAGCTTGACTACTCTGCCGTTAACGGAATAAGGAATACCTAATTCCGTTTATATGCGCGGCTTGTTTACCTAGTTATAAAACCCGCAAACTGTGACTCCATGCACAAAAAACCGTGTAGCTCACAAAACGATACGGCTGGAGAGAGCATGTGGGCTGGTTATCTTTATTGCTGCACCACGTGTTGGCAAACTTTTCTAAACTTATGGCACACATATAAACTACTCTCGCCATATAAGATGGTGTCAACTTACGCGACACTAGCGACGGCCATTTGCCACACCTTATTGGTAATCTCACCTTCACAGAAAGACTAAAGGCAATTTATATAACTTTTATAGGCCTGGCTAAAGCTACACATTTGTTACAGAATTCGACACATCTCGCCTAGAAATGGGAGCCGTGGCTGATCTGTTTGACAGGAACGGTGGCGGCCTCATCGACTGGGAAGAGTTCATCGCTGCTCTCAGACCCGACTGGGTAAATAGTTTGATAAGTTTCAGATATTGATAAGTCGCTGGTTTATTGGTTTATCATACCATCGTTCTAGGTGAGAGAAGACCATGCCTTAACAGTGAAGTTGTATGAGGCTGATAACAATTATGCATTAAATAAAAAAAACACGCGGGAACCGCGCTGTTTGAACCGCAATATGTTGGTCAAACCGCGCGGCTACGTCTGAACGATAATGAAGATGTTCATGTTAATAAAACCTCTGCGGAAACCGCGCGGAATTACCTCCGTGTCTGAATGTAGCCTTAAAATCACTTTCGTATTAGTGTGGTGCAAATTATGCGGATTGAGGTATTAAAAAAAATAGCACTTTGTAAGGATTTGCGACATGAAATGAATTTACCGTTAGGTGGAGAGGCGCGGCCCGCCCACGGATGCAGACAAGATCCACGACGAGGTCAAGCGACTAGTGATGCTGTGTACATGCCGACAGAAGTTCAGGGTCTTCCAGGTCGGAGAGGGGAAATACCGGGTAAGTCACATTTATGTCATACCTACATAAATATATAAGGACTTAACAAAACCAAATGAGGCCATATATACATATGAGTAATAATTCTAGATTAAGGAAATACTAAAGAAGTAGAAGTTGAAAAACTATTACCCGACTACCCAAGTTACATCAAAGACTACGTAACTTGTAAAATACATATACCTACCCTTTCATTCGATACCAAACACGAGACATTTTAACACCTTTTTAGAGATTTTAATCTATTGGATTGTATCTATATGTCTTTTTTAGCCTATGTCACTCGGACGAAGCCAGCGATATCTCATTTGTCAAAATATGATGAGTGACAGGAGCTGCACGGGAACATAATCTCTTCATGCTAACAAATATACATTGACTGCTAGATTTTACATTTTTAATATACAAATTATACATTTTTGGTATTTATGAATTAACACCTTTCATTTGATACCAAGCTCGATATATTTTTGTCGCTCAGAGCATTATAAAAGTTATATCTGCCGCGTTGGATTTAATATGACGTGACACGCGGACCACTAAGGTGAAGCTATGGACACCTCATTAGTCAAAATCTGATCAGTAGCTTAGGAGCTGCATGGGAACATATGGAATAGTTCAAAAACTAAGTACGAAACAAGAAAATATTCTAGTCCGAAATTATTATTTACCAAATAGACGATAGCCGTGGTCGTATGCCACCTTGCTCTAAGATTTTTATACTTAACAATACATTTAAGAGTATTATTTAGGTAATTGTAATAATTTTAAATCTAAGGAGGTATATAGCCCCTTCACGGTCTCATGAATTAGAAGGGCGCGCACGCGTGCTTAAGTTATGTATACATACCGTTTTCCTATACCCACTTTCAGTTTTCGACCATTTCCAATAACTAAATTTTAGTATTGTGGTACGGAACTCTAAAAACAACCATCGGTTCACAAGTACAAAAAGCAAAGTTATAAAAAAATCAGCTTACAGTAAAGTACCACTTATTAATTCGTGGTCTTTACCAGGACAATTGCATTCTGTTACTTTTGAGTAACTATACTATACGACATATTGAATGAATAGTAGATATGAAAAGTTGAAAAAGACGATATACAATATGAATGTGCCAAATTTCAGCTCCATTGCTATGTGACTGCGGTTTATACCTGAAAAACACGATCTACCGTCGATACGCCTGTAACTATAGGTGGTTACGAAGGTACTAAAAATTAGGGTATTGTAGGAAAAATGTAGTGTAAGGGTAATCTCCCCAACAGTTCGGTGACTCGCAAAAACTGCGGCTCGTGCGAATCCTGAGATCTACGGTGATGGTGCGAGTCGGCGGCGGTTGGGTGGCGCTCGACGAATTCCTCGTCAAGAACGATCCTTGCAGAGGTACGTCTCCATGCACTTTTTTCGAAGGGTCTTCGCTGGGGACATCAAAAGACCACAAACCCAAATTTTTAAAAATCATTAGAACTCTGTTACTAAATAAACCTTGTAATTTCCGTGCATTTTCTAATAAATTTGAAACTTTACATCACTCGTTATAATCAGGGTTCAGTGGCACTTTAATTGCCTGATGTAATTGAAAATCGAGTTTGGTGGTGCATACAAGATGCCTATATAAATACAGGACGTAAACATCTTGTAGAAAGCAGATACGTAGTCATACTATTGGTAAATTAATAAATATGTGTGTATAGGCTCACCCCCTGCCACACAGGACTAAAATGGTTAGAGGCAAGAAGCCACATTAAAATGTGTGTGTGTTCCTAGACGCTTTTACCTCCTTCTGGGGATAAAAACCGTAAAGATGTACATACATTTATTCCATTTTTGAATTAATTAAACACTTAATCTAAACTATTGCCTATAAACCTTTTTTGATCGATATTTGGGTTAGTGAGCTTTTATATCCAGTTACAAGTTAATATGTATAACCTTTAATTTACCCTAATTGACTAATTGCCATAACTGAATAACTTCGTAATGACTTATTGTCTATTGTACACTGAGAAATGTTAAAGTGGTTTAAACTTTGAAGATGCCTATTTTTAGCAAATGGGTCTTGAAAGACATCGCATTTGTTTTTGTGCTATATATAAGAATGTAAACCGGACTCAGAATCTGTTTGCAATTCGTGTAAACAAAAATGACCTTGACGCGCGTCTTTCGCTTTGTTAGTCTATGCAACATATACATAAATACGTATAATATTTGTCATTGTAAATTTGAAATTTTGTAGATTTTAGGTTTAATCAGTGTCGTGATTTGAAAACCAGTTAAAGAATGTGACAATAAAGGTAATCATGTAAGTATTTTAATGATTTATGATTAAATTACCAGAAAAAGTTAATATTAAGTAAAGTGAGGTTATGTTTACAAGATTTGCATCGAGATTTTGAGTCAGGTTTAGTGTGGTATAAATAACTAGATAAAGAAACAGTAATAAATTGACTAGTGTCCTACAGGAAAATATTTTGATTGTGAGATTTTTCCAAATATACTTGATTGTTCTCATCTCATTCTTGCCACATTAGATACTTCACTTTCTATGAATATCATCGACCATATTCATACCACCTTTCAGTTTACCACAAAGCCAAGATTGTATGATGAAGGATTAGAAGACATAAATGTTGATATTTTTTTTATCTTATACTGGGCCTGTTTTTAACACTTACATCAGGATAGTTAGTTAATAGATTTTTTTTACAATACAGTGAGACACACACTAAAATCCGTGCAATTCTTGCAATTACTGTAGTAAAAAAAAAACTAATTTAATGCTACAGGGCTTTTTAAATAATGCTGTTAACAAGTCTGATAGTTGGAATTCCTTAAGTAAGAGCAATTATAAGTGATATTGATCTTGGCTGTGTGGTATAAATGAACATGTTATATTATTATTTACAATGCTTCCCTTTTGGAATGCATTGTAAGTGTGTATCATATTGATTTTTTTTGGTATTTAACAAATACAATAAAAAATCGCTATGAAAACTATTCTCTGTTTTAATTCAAAGTGTCAATCAAATACGTATCGGGTAAAATATGTTTGTTTTTAACCTTCTAACAAGAGAGACTAATACAAAATGTGACGTTTTCAACTTTTTACTAATAGTAAAATAAGGCTAATATTTCAGACCAAGAAGGTTAATGTTGAAATAACAAAATAACACATAATTTTTTCACAAATTTATTTTTCTAAAATGCTATTACAAAGAGTTACAAAACTACAATTATTGGTTAAAATACTACATCGATTTAAGTTAAAACTTATTTCTTATTTAGTGCTGGCAATGCATATTAAATAAATTTATAACAATCAATACTCTCTCTCCCTAATGCTTCTCCCGTTTTTATCCCTTGGCTAGGAATGATGAAAGTATTGATTTTATAAGCAATACTGATTAAGTGATTAGTAAAAACTAAGTAAATGCAAAATTTAAAAAATTAAACATAAAATTATCACAGTAAAAGAAATGTTATAAAAAATTATATCCTAAAATGTGGCATATTCTTGGAAGCACAGGTTTAAAAGGCAAGCGAATCAAGGTCACAAAACCAGTAATGTGGTCTTGGCAAATAATGAGTCAGATTTCCTAAGTTTACACCTCAAGAATATCTTATTTAAGTTAAAATTGTAAATCATTATTAGAGTAAAGAGATCATACCCTATCATAAATACAAATAAATGGCAGCGAATGTTAAGTACATACAATAGTTTTAAAACTATATAAAGCTTACACACATATCATGTCTAAATATAGAATTCACTTCCCACTTTAAATATATGAGTAATACTGTTTATGAGAAGAGGTCAGAATTAGGTAGTGATGTACGACATGAACATTCCTGGAATTTTCAGAATACAAGACACCATTTCTTATTGCCAATAGTATTTTTATTTACTATCTTACATACCATGGTAGTTTTAAGGGTTATCAATATCTAAATAAAACAAAACTATTTAATAGAAATTGAAATACTTGGATTTGAGGAATATCTATATTATTCTTCTTAATTCTGACCCCTGGTTATGAGCGTACAAATGTTACTACACTACAATTTATAACATTGGACAGAACATTTTATTTTTATAAAGAATTCACAATTAGCAAATTGATAAGAGAATCTAATCCACTGTGGCTTTTCTAATAAAAGACGTTAGAGAAGAAATCTCACTTATTCCTTCACTGGGCAAATGTCTGAACTCAAGCTCTTCACCAAGATTTTGAGTGTCAGCTACATTCTCGGCTACTGCCCAACGTTTATGACTCGGAGCATACAAAACCAGCAGTGCAAAAATGTAAATATTCCACATTCCATATACACCAGTGAAGAATGCCGAAGTGTATTCCAATTCAATGTTTTCATCCCATTTCCACTTACCTTCTGCTGCTTGTCCCAGTGTGAAACCAATCACTGTCAGTGCAGCACAAACAAGAGTAGCCAACATTAAGAATTTGAAACGGTAAATTATTCCTTCATAATGCAAACGTCTTACAGAACACATTGTTGATAGGGTTTGACGTTTATTTGATATATTAACAAATACTTGCCAAGTCATGTAACATAAGAACAAGAAGTATATACTGGTTGATATTCCAGCCAATATTATGAAGGTTAATGCAAGATTAGTACCTAAATCAGTTACCCAGATTGAATAAAATGGATTACGCAACTGTACTCCACGTTCGCACATGTCAAAAATAAACAAAGAGATACAGCCCATTGCAACAGCACTTAAATGTCTCCAATATTGTTTCAAAGAGCTTTGGCTTGATACATCCTGAATAAGCATGTGTTCACCAGTGAATATCAACCAAAATGAAAACAACATAGCATAAAACAAACCCTGTCTTATGTCCCCTAAGAGAAGCATAAAAGGCATATCATAATGTAAAGTTAAATACTCCAAAGGCATGTTAAGTAAACAGAGAGCTATAGCTAAACTTAAAAGCATTTTCTCCAATAATACAGGTTTTCTTTCTAACATATGAACACGTCTCCAAAACCAAAATATAATAGCAACTATACTTGGAAAGAAAACGGTCTTTAAAGACAGCCAAACTTTAGTAAAACCTCCGTTTTGATTTATAACTGTCAGCCACAAATCTTGAATATGTCCAATATTAGCATTCATTTCTGGAGTATCTACTGGTAATCTAATATTCAGCAAATAAAAATCATGATGAAGTGAGCCAAGTTCAAAAAGTGGTATAGGTGAACATTTATATTGGTGTGCTTCAGAGTTAACTTCAATGTCACAGTCCAAATGACGTTTTTCAATAGATTGTGTGTAGAATGTCCATTTGTCCTCTGGATCGCGTTTATTTCTATATGCTAATCTAGCATCTATAGTTATAACACTATGAGGTTTCATTTCCATTTGAGAATGATATTTTACCTCTACTTGTAACACACCAATGAGATTTTGTTGCCATCTAGAGTAATCTAAAACACTTTGGCGTGGGAGCGGCATCGGGAAAGCAAATACGATGTCAGTTTCAGAAAGATCTTGATGCATATACCCAAGGTCGACAACCTTGCACGCACCTTTGCCGCGATTATAGAACCATTTGGTAGTATCATTTTTCGCTGTAGTTGTATCCTTACATACAGTAGCCAGAATGTTCTCAGCATTTGCAGGCGTAGGCGCGACTAAACCCCCGATGAGGAAACATACTAGTTGGCACAATAAAAGAAATGCTACTAATACTGATAGCTTTCGAGCGCTAAGATTTTCTATTATAGTTCCAGACATCGTTATATTTTTTCACAGTACAAGTTAAAAAAGATTCATTGTAATTCATGGAAACCGCACATACTTTTGTGCATATCTTATTTTATTGTATTTTTTTTTTTATAAATTGAGACGACATGGATACAAGTCCGTCAGCCTTTTATTCTAAATCGTACCAGGTTTGCTAGACAACAAATTCAAAATTTCCCCAGCTAACAGTTTATTAATTCTAAAATTAGCTTACCACAATAACTGGATTTGTTGTCTGTCAGGTTACGTTCCAACTCACTTTTACTCTCTACCGAGTGATTATCGTCCGGTGAAGTTGATTTACCACCCATTTTTTGGAACGGGTTTTGACAGTAAATTTTTACACTGACAGGAGAAATATATTTATGGGAATGTAAATAATTCAATTTGACAGTTGGAAAATTTTACTGAGCCGGGCGTTCCAAAATCTCTTTTTTTAACTTCTTCGTTGCGTTTTGGAACGGAGTTACTGACTAAAGATATCGTTCGAATGTGTACATATAAAAAGTCTATGAGTATAAAGTTCGTGGTTTGGCCATTTTTTATGCAGAAACTCGCAAATAGCAATGACCATTTTGGACTAAGAAAAAATGATGACCAAGTCTTGTAATAAGAGATGTGCTGTATTATTGTATAAAACAATTATGATCATTGAGCCACCATTACAATATTTTTATTAGAGTAAAATATTTTGTTTGCGAAAAATAAAGAATATAAAATTACCAAGTACGATATCTTCTTATCGAACTGAGTACAAGAATTCTTGGAAAATATGTATCAAAATATTTACATTTACAAAAACATAACCTCAAATCTTTAATACCCTGTATACTCCGTTTTCCATATTTTTTTTAATTTGTTCTAAGCAAGTTTTGTTGTAATTAATTGTGATGTGGGCTACTTATTTAGTTACCTATTTCAGTTACGTACGGAGAGTGGTCATTGTTCTTTATTAGTCTATTCAACCTAAACACGACGACAATAATTACTTATTAATAGTATTAGAACATATAATAGCGCATTTTATGCCATTTTTATGGTCATTTAATTTTTCTGAAGCTTTTAATGGACCAGTTACAAGTGTTACAACAACCAAGCGCTCGGGCGCGGTACACTTTTGAACATCGGGGGGTTTAGAATAGTTTTATTTATAACACTCTGTTGTTAGGTAGCTTCTTAGCACAATTTAAGCGTTTTATCGAGATCGTCGGAGTTGTAAATATTCCATTATATTAGCTGATAAGCAGTATGCTTGCTATTTAAATGATTTCTGACTATAGTCGGATGAACCATGTGTTGAGTTAAAAAAGGAAATGAACTGTACTATACTGTGTCTATAGCTTTGACCTCTAATCTGAGTTTTATAGTTCTGCGTTCGGTGTGAGCCTGAGCGTCATGTAAGCAGTTTAGATCGATTCAGAAATGTACAGGAACAGATCTGTTCGTTGGTTTGTCTCAAATAATTGCATTGCAATCAATCGCATATAAAATCTCTAAACTCACCCTTAGGGGAAACTAATTTGACACCTGCCTTTGTTCCGTTTTCCGTCGGTTTTATTTCTTAAATTTACTTTTTGTCCATGTAAGTTAGCATGCTAGAAGCAATATAAGTGTCATAACTGAAACTATACAATGTATCATGTATTTTTTTTTGCTTTTGACGTGCGATTAATGTAAGAATAATAGTTAAAAACGGTAGTTAGTTTTCTTTTCATGGTCTTCAAAGTAGTGTTGCCTTGGTATTAAAACGTGTTTATACATCTTATGATTCTATTTAATCAGAATGTGTAGGATGACAGCTTTAGTTTCGGCTGACCTTCTTTAGAAGACAATTAATAATCGTGTTCTGTACAGTGCTCATTTAATGTTGAATAGCTCACTTTAATTAAGTTTATTAACATGGGTGTCTGATCTCTGTTTTAAGTTTTTTTAGTTGTATGTCTTTAATAGAATCCTATTTCTTGATCTCATTGCCAAAAAAGACGATAAAATCCTACACGAGTAATCAAAGCCGCCGAGTATAAATTTTTTTTTAGAACTAATACTTCTTTTGATGAAAGCTAATTTGTGTGCTTTGCCAGCATTATAAACGAGAAGATTGCGTATTTTTTTCAAAATAAAAAATATTTGACCCAAAGGAACAGTTTATACTTCCTACTGTTTGGAGTTTTATCACACTCTCCAGTAAAAAACACGGATAAAATGCTAGAAAAATGATTTGTAGCTATTCTAATCGTTTATGTCCACATTAAAGTTTGAAAAAGCTACTAATTTACTAATTCGTGTTTGCTTTGTCCATTCCAAATCCATATTCCCTTTAAAATGTAACCTTTGTTTTGTTATATATATTATTTTAAATTGGTTATATCCTTGAAACATCCTTTATATAAGTAGTATCGTTAGTGCTACCGCTGCCTGATCCGAGTAAGCCGGAGCAGCATGAAGCTTGCTGTCCGCTCGGTAAGACTAAATGCTTTCGGAGATATAATTACTTTATTTTTTTGTTATGGACTCCTTATGTTCTTCTGGTTGTCATTTCATTATTTTTTTAGAAAGTGGTGATATTACTTTTTGTATTAATAATGGTACAGCATAATTTCAGCTTTTTTGATAAGGATGGTTTCTGTGGTCGACCTATTAAATAGTTTTTAGTATTTACCTACAGTAACTTGAGTAATTTATTTTAAATATATCATTGTACTAAGAAACCAGCCTTCAAAATAATTGTTATGGAGCTTATTTTTCATATAATTTGACAGTAATGTAGTGGGCTATGTAGTTGTATTAGTGTTTATATTTTATGTATTTAGTATATGATGGTGTAGTGAACAAGATTAAATCAATTGGAATTAAAGAGCATGTTAAACGTTTATTTGCATTTTCAGATTTATTTTATTTATTTGTAGTTAGTAAATTATATGGAAACAAGTACAAACTCATTGTATATTACGTGTATAAGTCGTGTGATAGTCTAAAGGGCTAGGTCTAGCTGAAGGCTAGGTTTCAGCCTGTGGACACTCGCCTACTTCTATAAGCACATATTTATTCACGGATTTAATAAAACAAAACATTGTAATGAAGCACGCCTGAAAGAAATAATGGCATCTGATGTTATTAAATCTGCATTAGGCCTGCCCGAGCTTCATTCAAAGTAAGGTATTTATGTCCTAGCAGTGGAATATCAAAAAACTTGCAACCAAACTGGTATGAAATACCATAACACAGTAATACTTTACCCATAATTCAACTAAAGTACTTGTACTAGTTTCCATAATAATTGTATTTTTGGTGAGAATAAACTAATCTTATTTTTCGATTTCCTGTTCCTAACTGCACTGAATATCAAAACCCTTATGATTTTTCTTTTATTGTGATTGCATTGATTGTTTTTATTTGTTCTGATTTTGTTTGTTGTTTTTTTTCTTTCCTTAAAACCACCGCACGATATCCTAATAATTTAACACATTGGTGTTAATTTCGTTCCCTTCAAATACCTGTTGGGTTTTCTATTCCTCTTCCTATCCTTTCCAATTCATGCTCCACATCGGACGCCGCCTGCATGCAGCCAAGGGACGCACCAACATCGAACTGCGAGAACAATTCATTCTGGCCGATGGAGTGTCACAGAGCATGGCCGCGTTCCGACCGCGTACGCCCCGCTCTAACACAAATACACCTCCTTCCACGGGACCAATCACAAAGGTATGAAGCCAAAGCTTTTGTATTTGTATTTATTTTCCAACAGGTTAGAACGTAGTTTTAATCTCGCACTACAAACAGCGCACAGTAGTTGTTGGAGAGAACTTCGGTTTGGGAATCATTTTACGCTTTTTTTTTTTAAATGCAGTTTGCATATAGATCATTATTCTGATCCATATGCAAAATGCATTATTGGATTGCAGCATGTTTTGAGCTCGTAGCGTCGTATTGCATTAGTGTGTTTAAGCTAAGCATTTAAGCACAGGTGTAGTGTGGTGTTGTAAGTTATTTCATTGACCCCACTGCACTGGAGAGGTAGCACCCGGCGCATATGGAAATGTTATGGTAATGTATTTGTCATCCTACCCGCTCGCTCCTTCTACCTGCATCTCGCAAAATTTCGCGTTCAAATCGACTAAACGTGTGGACTAATCGTAACGTCGTCTAAAATTACCTCGTAATAAACTGATTTCGTAAACGATTGGCACTATGAAGTTCAAAATTTTTGTTGTCTTAACGGATCGTTTCTTTTCTTTCCTTAACATGTTGTCCCGGTTTTGTATCGATACGTTTAGCTGAGGAGTTTTTGGAGCAGCTGAAGCCAATATTCGAGGCTTTACGGCAGCGGGAAGAGCTACCTTGTTCGTACCCGCTGCACGTCGGTTCAACGCATGGCACTAAGCAGGCATTCATATACGGGCATTCAAGATCACAAGGATCAACAACGCCTGGACCTCACCACTATACTCATCATCATGGATACCAGCCCTCTCCAGGATACCATTGGGTAATGCACAATAGGACATGATGAAATGATATGGCAATCGTATCTGCACCATTGTTTTAATGAGTTAATGGCATCTTATTGGTTTCATTATTATTTTTGTCTTCCGTGTTAATTTGTCATTGTTTAGTCATTTGTCTGAAATCAGTACTTATTGTGGCTTGGCATGTTTAAAATAGATTTTAAATTGTTGGTAGATATGCAATGTCCATTAATAATTTATGGTTTTTATTCAATTCGTACAACATAAGATTTGCAAAAAGTAGGATCAAAAATAACGAGACATATCATAGATGTTTTATTTTATGATTATAACAAACCATTCATTTATCCAGTAGTTATGATATATGTTTAAAAACAGGTAAGAGAACGCACTGCTCGTTCAGTACCGATGTCCGCTGGAGCAGTGGCTGGGCGAGCTTCGAGATCCTCTCTCAGTGCAGGCACTCCCGACTCTTTAAGTGATAATGAGGCTGCTAGTGGACTCGGTGCAAGATATAGGAAACCTAGTGCACCAAGGTACGTTATACAGCTTTTTTCTAGCTGCTGTATTTGGGTTTTACAACAAAGTCACAAAGATAATCAACGTCAAAACAACGCAGGCTATCTTGAAACGGTTATTACTTACTAGGGTATAAAACAAAAAGTTTGATCGTTATTCACTGTAACAGATCTACCCTGACACCTGGAGGCTCACGACCGGGCTCAAGACCTGGTTCGAGAGCGGGATCAAAGCCACCCTCAAGACATGGATCAAATCTTTCCCTAGATAGCACGGGTTAGTAATTATTTTATCTTTAACTTTATACTTATATTGCACATATTTCTTTGTAAACTTTTAAAATCTTTTATGCATAAATCTAAATTTTTTACACACAGATGATGTGTTAACACCTTCTCGAATACCAATGCGTAAAGTAACAAATACGCGAGCATCAATAGCTCGTGCAGCTGCCACCGCCAGCAAGCTGGGTACTGCCACACCTAATGGCAGTTCACGTCCACGAACGCCGACTGGATTCCTGACGCCTGCCAGTGGAAGGTTTGTATATTAAAACTATTTGCAACACTGGACATTTATGTTTAATAGAGACAAGCAGGAACATTCGTTTTTTACTCAATTCAACAACAGTTTTATGTTTTTTATTCATAAGTAATATCAAGAAAAACTTTTCTCAGAGTGATGTTTGTTATATATTCGGACTCGTCTCTGTTAAATGTAAATATTAAATACGTTTAGATTGTCCAAAATAAGAATGGAGATAAAAAAAATCTTATCAATTTATTCTGGTAGTCAACGGTAAAACCTGTTATTGAATTACTTAAAAGAAAAATATTACCAATAACTAAGCCATTTTACTGTGAAAACTATAGATTTAAAGCATCAAAGATAAAAAACAAAATGGAAAAAATGGACTCTCCACATTTTGCAATATTTTATTAACGGTTCCATCAGTAATATTTATTTAAAATTTTAAATATTTTTTAACATTGCATCTAAACTAACTAATAAATGTATGAAAATGAGGATAACCGAAGCTGGTAAATGGATGTAATATTTTTGCTACTAGCTTCATTTACGACGTAAACAATGGTATGATAGGTGTTCAGAATTTTAGTTAATGAAAAAACATGAACACTTTTATTCATAATTAAAAATCTATCTACATTCTTATTATTTTTAACATGGTTAGCATGCGAATGACTTAAATATGCATTGTTAAAAAAATACCAGTTTTTCTTCTGTTATTTATTGTAAAAAAATTATTAAACTGCTCGACTGATGTGCGCACGGACAGGTATCCAGGAGCAATGTATCGCACTTCAAGTATTCCTACATTGTCACCGGTGCCGGCGTTAGTGAGGTACACCCTACTATAAATTTGCTCGTGATTGCGTTGTTTGATAAAGGGGTATTGGGTCGAAATTTGTTTTCAAATAGAACTGGTTCATTTAGTTACCAATCAAATGGCGACCCTTTGGTGACACCATGTTGATACAGCACTGTTTGGAATGAGGGGCTAAATGTAGTTATGTTAATGATGCGCATGTTTTTTGGGACTCATCCTTTTTATAGTGGATACATCGCGTTTTAATATTAAAATAAATGATGTATTGTAATGACAAGTTCATTATTTTGGTGGTGGAGCCTATGTAGGAGAACATTGTGAAGCTTAGATTACTAAAACACAGCTAAGGTTTTCTTTTTCACGTGTGGAACTAAAAGTCTGTAATTGTTTTTTTATATAGTTACCTACTTCGAATTCTATTGAGATCATATATTTTTCTTTCCCATGCTTCGATTTTGAAAATGGATATGAAACGATCAGCTCAACACATTCGCAGCCATCTTCAATGGCGTCTGAACATCCTAAATCCTTATCCCATACTCATCCTGCATTCCAGACTTCTACGAAAATTCCTGTTTATGTGGGCGTCCGCTCCCAAACATCCCCATCTGCTGAAAGGCATTTGAAAGTATCATACAAGTCGCACTCTAGAGAAACTTCCCAAGAACCTAGTCCTACTTCCCGAGACCCTTCACGAAAATCAGAGCAGAGAAGTCCAGAAGATGATTCCTCTTTACTCAGCATATCCGGAATGACGAGTGACAATGAATATGAAAGTAATATAAGTGAATCAAGTGGCGAGGCCTCGAAACCGACTCAGCGAGATATAAAAGGGTACAAGCTTGTAGAATATTAGCATCGATTCTTGCCGGATTTTGCAAAATGCTATTGAATTTGAAGTTTTGTTTTTGTTATCTTTTAATTTTGAACGCGCTCATTTTCATTTACGATTTATTATCCTTAATCATGTCATAACGCGGCTCGCTTACCGACTTTCTGGTGTTGTAGGCTAAGTCTTTATACCATTATAAATCATAAAATCTTAAATACCTAACGTCATCGAGTAGCCTCTAAACTTAACTAGGAAATTGTCATTCATTAGTCACAAATCACATCATTAATGCACATTGAATGCACTAACAATATCTACGTTAAATAATATGCACTATCTTGTACTAGTACTAACACTAACTCATACGTATATAGACAGCATAATCACACACTTAAAGCTTTGCTTCAAAATATTTTAGCAAATCGTGACAGCACAAATTATGTTGTATTAATTTTGAGCGTGTTTGTGACAAACTTTAACATTAATTTTTATATCCCTTGAACGGACCTGTGTAATGAGGGTACTTGATTCGAATACTGGCTTATGTATTGATTATTGATACGAGTAACTGTACATTTCAGTAATTTTTGACGTAACTTAAATTGGAAGTTTATGTAGAATGAGTGATCCTTTTGAATTCACGCAATAACACTTTTTGCTGCCACGTTTAGCGTTTGTTTACAATGAATTTGTCACTAATTGGATATTGACTTGCCTCGTGCTTTTATTTTCTATCGCCACTAACAATGTAAACAATGCCTCATTTTTGTGCAATTTTAGTTTTATGTGAGTGATATTTGCCACAAATGTTGCAATCGTATATTTATATGTACTTCTCCTATACGTGTTATCTTCTGTAACTATTTTCTTTTTTGTTAATACTCGTGTTTTTTTAAAGATTCTTACACTTATTCGAGAAATATGTACTGAATATTAAATAACACCATTTTTGTTACCAAATCTTGTAACACGGGTACAAACAAAAGGCTAACATTATCGTATCTCGTTTCTTGTCTTTAATTAATTTTCTGTCTTTGTGCTCGCTAACACCATCGTAGGAGTGGGTCGTTTGCCTCCACCGAAGGACAAACACCTGGCAGAAGTCGCATCCCCGTACTTAAGGATCACCAAACTAACAGTAATCTCAATAGGTAATTTCAATACATACATATTGCATTTTGTTAAGCTTGTTTTGTGTAGTATTTCATTAGGTTATAATGTTAAAAATGTATGTAGTGTGTTGTTTGGGTTATTTATTGTTTTTTGGCATGAGTCACGTACTATTTTTTTAAGTTAAAACTTTCTCACAGGCAAAGGACGCCATCTGGAAGCACAACGCCAGTGCGTCCCGGTCAAACGACTGCCGCATCTCGACTGTTAAGAAAACCTTCCGATGCTTCTGATAGTGGAGCTCCCACAACGCCTAGCTCTAGACGTGGTACAGCGTCAAAAACCACGGAGAAACGTGAACCATTCCGATTGTAGAAAAATGTAAAAAGTACAATATCGGGTTCCATTTTGCTGTAAAATCTTAATTACTGAAGTTGGAACCTATTTATCTATGTTATGCTATTCGCTTTGATGCTTTATGATATTTGTAATCGACTTCAAAACTTAAATCAGTAACAATTAAGGCCAAAATTTTTAGTGTCAAAAACTATTAAAAATTCGAAGCGGCTAGCATTAGCATAGTGCTGTTGTCTATAGTATATACTAACCACCACCTATTCGCAAAAGAAGCAAAGCTTAATTTAAAAAATGAATTTGCGAATAGGGCTTTTTTAGTTAAGGGCAATAGAATTAGTGATAAAACGTAAAGTCTGCACTCGTTGCCTTGTATACTTATTTTTTTTACGATCCGTGCAATTTTGTGCACTTCGATATATTTTATTTATTTTGTGCTGTCAGTATTTTGCCGTTACGTTGATTGTTATAGGTGAAGTTCCGAACCGAGATCATTAGTTTTGTATATTAAAATGAGTATTCTACTTTTTCTCTTATTTATTGTCAACGTTGCCATATGTTAGTGTATGTTTTGTATGATAAATACGTATAAAAAGTCTCTCTGTAGAGGCATAAAAGTGTGATTTTGTAATCTTTTTGTATTTTTTTTTCTTTAGGGACCATATTTTTGTATAGATGAGGAAAGGACTGATGTTTGCTGATCACCACTTTTTAAAGTCTCAATCACGTATGTAGTAACGCCAGACTACGTGCTAAGATAGACAATCAAAAGTAGTTATCAGTAATAAAGTGATACAAATAGCGATGTGAGTGATTTCTATAATAAAGCACAATCATGTTTATTTATGTTTCCGTTTAGGTTATTTTTATTTGTGGATGTTACTTTATTGTAATGGTTGATATTTATCAGTTTTTTTATCAATAATATTTACGTATATATTTTATATATATACACGTTGATGTTTGCACAATTTGTGATGAGAATCGATTAAATAATAAACGTTGTGTTTTCGACAAATATTCAAAGAAATAAATACTTCTTTCGCCAGGGTGGTATTTTGATATATATTAAAAAAATAATTTGCTAAAATGTTTATTATTCCATAGCAGACATTGTATTTTTAAGTGTTATAACTAAAGTACACGCTGTCGCAAAAGACATTTACTTACTTAATATCTAAGGATACATTAGTATATTTTTGAAATAAACGCTTTAATATATAACCTAACTTTATTTTGAAAATGTTAACCAACACTCACACTTACGTCGTAATTTTATTATAAATCTGACTTTTGTAATTAAGTCCTTATTATTAGAGTTGTTAAACAATTAATCTGGTCATTTTTATTTAAATCATTGTTGTATTTGTTATACTTATGTAAAATTAAAACAAATCTACTAAAGGCTTGCAATATATTTTGTATAAAATAGTGATTCCGAAGAACTACAGTTTTAAAATCTCATTATTCAAAATGTAAAAATAAAGAATAACAAATAATGTACACTTTTATTTTCATCATCTGTTACTAAAGCATTTTCTGACTACAGTGTTTAACTGATGTATTAATGTAACTGTTAATGTGTAAAATTTAGCACATTGCAAATCCTTATGAGAATTACATATCTATATAATAGTGCTACAAATGCATGCTGATTTCACGGTGTATCTAACTGAACACGAAAAGAGAAATGAGCGGTTCGGTCGGGCACCAGCATGGCGCAACGTGTATGGTTGTCAAAAACAACCGGTATAGCATGAATCATCTTTTACATCAATAGAAACGAATCGCTGTATAAGAACTTATTGATACCAAATGCACTGTTAGCAAACCCTGCAAACTCGAAACTGAAACAAATATTAAATACTTCTATAGTCATAGTGTGTTATTTACTGTAAAAATTGAAGTTAAAGATTTGATGCAAAAGAAGTCTCTTATATTGCATTGTCACGTGAACCCAAAGTGCAGGCAAAGAACACAAGAACCTTCTGTACATGATTAGACTATGTTTAAGTCCTTAAGTGGTACATGAAATTTTGTTCGCCTGTAGGAATAAAACAAAAAAAAAAGGAGTGTACTGTTCATGTTCAATAATCATCTATCCTTCAGGATAAATAGTATAAGAGTCAATAAATTGGAAAGTAAAAATCAACTGATACTCTTACGTACTATTAAGTTGTTTGTTTTTGCAATCCAAATAATCTCCTCCTACTTTTAAAAACTACGTGATAGTGCTCACTAATCAAAATTGTTTTATTCTACAATGTGGTATTACTCTCATACCAAGACTCGATTATCGTTTTTTCGTAGTTCAAAATGGCCAATGTTCTTTTAGCACAGTGTGATAACTACAAGTTTTTTTATTTTAATGATTTAAGTATTCATTTACTTTAAAGATTTCAGTAAGTAATAGATCATTTATTCGACGACGTAAATTACAATCTACATAAGGTAAAAAACAGTACTTAAAATAACATAAACTATGTAAAAACTTTATAGGTATTTAAAAAGAGTTAAATAAGTACTGGGTTGGAGTTTTGGCGCGAATCTTAAGAAGGAGTGGTGTTTTTTTGTGTTTAATTCTTCTAAATTCATTAAGTGAGTTTCAATGTATATATTTTAGCAATTTTTTACGAAAGCGTTTTAAGAATTGTGCAGCGAAGGCTCATGAATAGTGAATTATGAAGAAATAAGAAGGATATGACGCGCAATATCTGAGGATCAACACCAAATCTCCCGCCCAACCTTGGGACATGAAAATGAAGACGCGTATATAATTAACATTGACTCTGGCAAATGCATAGATGGTCTGCTAAGACCGTGCGAGCCCATTATAATATTTAAAAAAAAGTACTTGATTAAAATATTTAAAGTACAGTAATACCCCGACTTACACTACCTCGACATACGCGAATTCGGAGTTACGCGATTTTTCAGGCTCAGACGTGTAGCGTGGAATCGACGCGTAGGTACAAGAAAATAACGATTTTGTGTGTTGTGCGATGACCTAAGATATGTGTTAAGTACTATGGCATCCAAACGAAGAACTGACTTTTGCTTCAAACAAGAATAGAAAAAGATTATCTTTGAAGTGTAAACTGAACTATATTATTATAAATTATTGACTCGTCAGACGACTTCGTTAGATTTTATGAAACCTTCTACATCAAAATAACTTCAGATTGTGTTTATTCGGATTCAGATTTGTCATATTATCTACAATTAGTTACACATTTATTTCCTTAATTATTGTTTTATTTAGTCTCCGGTCCAAATTAAACACACTTTGTATGTCTTTATATGCAAAATTGTACCCCGACTTACGCGAATTCGACTTACACGGATAGCGCTTGGTCCCACCTATCGCGTAAGTTCGGGGGTATTACTGTACAAAACCCTAAAAACCACATACTACTGTGTAAAACATACACTACTGTAAAAAGTCACTAAATTGAGTCTCTTATTTATTTATTTATTTATTCTTTATTGCTGTACCTTGTTCATTACAGTTTATTTTACGCCTTTTTGAATGTTCTGTAACAAAGCGTGTGTGTAGGTACTTTAATCCGTAATAATGGGTACAGATAATAGACAATAGCCATTTCTAGGGGACAATAATAGGTAAAAATGAAAAATGGCGACATCTGAGTTCGAGTTATATTCTATTTATATTCACTCAAGTGTATGTACTATGATTTGTTCGTCTTTTGCACGCCTCATAAGCGGAGCGGTGAGGTAGTGCTCTACTCTCGACATGTCAAAAAACCCAGTCTTTCGAAGCTTAAATGACGTTTTTTTTTAATATAACACTTACAGGATAATATGAGTGCACTAATATGAAGATAAATAATCTGTCTAGCACATATGATACATTTTATAAACAATTAATTTGTTTAATATAATAAATAATAACATTAAAACTAATCATTCTTGGACGTCCGTGAGTCTGTGTTTATGTGACCATGTATGTGGTAGAGAAATTGGTCGAAAAATTCATCTTACCGGAATACTTTTGTTTTTAATATATAAAGTATTACACTGTGCTGATTCCTAGTTAATATTAGCGTTCTAAGTACTTTCGTTTAATTATAATTTATAAAAAACTAATATACCACTGTATACTGTATATCTATATATATATTTTTTATTTTTATTTCATAGTATATTTTTTCCTTACCTTATTTGTTATTTTATTTTAAAAAACTTGAGTTTTTGTTTTAGATTTTTTTTTTTAATGTGAATGACCGCTATGAGGCGTGCACTTTTGGATTTTCCAAATTTATTTGCATCTATGTTTATTTAAATATGCCGCTTTTTACCGTGACGGTCTATCCGTCAAATAAACAACTCAATTTTTTTTTTCTTTCTTCGATGTGGAGACTGAATTATTGCATATCATTTCTCCAGAGTCAGAGTCAGTTAACAATTCTCGTTTGAAATCCATAGAAATAAGATATACATTGCGCATTCGAAATGACGTATGAAATTCATCGATTGTCGCGAAACCGCAATGTATATCTTATTTCTTTCAAAAAAGGTTAGCAATCTTTTTACGGAATCGACCCACCGTGCGTATATCTTTTGGTGTTGCAAGCGTCCATTGGCTACGGTAACCGCTTATCATAAGGCGGATCGTAATCTTGTTTGCCACCTTAGTGTTATAAAAAAAAAAAATTAAGTTTGGCGAAGTTTTCAGCTAGTTATAAAATGAAGGAAAGGATGCTTCGCATCGCTACTTATTAATTGTTCGCCATTTGTCCTCTTTATGTGTTCGATGCATAATTCTTGGCAGGTCGTCGTAAAATCTGCTGGAATTTAATGTCGAATGGAACAAGATTTTTTTTTCAAAATTAGCAAGCAAAAACAGAACTACACAGTTCGCGACATCTTTACACTTCTGGAAATATTCGGGAAAAATTGAATGAGTACTAGTTGCTGGTAACATTGTCTACGTTGTCTTAACTAAGACCAAGTATCCAATAGACTTGTAATAAGCGTATACCCGTAAGGGACAGAAATAGAGTCACTGACCTCTGTGGCACAGAACAATGTTACCAAATTTAAGTAATATTACCCCACTTTTATCTGTAGATATGTACAAGCTGTTGCCCGGGTAGAATGTTTTTAAACGCATGATATAAATATGGAAGTTTGTAAGTTTTTTGTTTTTATATTGCTTAACAATGTTCAATTTTATATAAAAAGCTTCTGCCAGCGTTTTCGCCCGCCCTAAATTTCGTTATCGGTGTAGGTTCTTACGGCAACTCCTCAATTATAGAAAAAAAAACAAGCAATCAAATCTCTCCTCTTTAACGGCATAATACATTCGTGTCTGTGAAACAATGGAAAATACACATACAAAATTTCAACCCAATCGGTCCAGCCATTTAGTAGTTCACATACCGACAGCAGCGCCACCTACCGGGTTCAATTATATTTTTAGATCATCCAACAATCAAAATATCCCTATTAAAGTTCAACCCAATCGGTTCAGCCGTTTAGAAGTTATGTGAAAAAGATAAGTACGGAAGGATAATTCTTACTCCGTTGTCCTATTACCCGTGTTCCCGTAGGAATGAAGCATTTTCCCGCGGTAAAAAGTAGCCTATGTTCATCAGGGATAATGTCGGCTTCTAATGGTAAAAGAATTTTTCAAATCGGTCCTGTAGTTTCGGATCCTATTCAATACAAACAAACAAACGATCAAATCTTTCCTTTTTATAATATTAGTGTAGATAATATAATGTTGGAAGACTCGGAGGAGTTTTAATATACAATAACATTGGTTTTATCCCAGAAAATTTAAGGATTTTAGGAATGGTTGCAAGTCAGAGTTTGAGTTTTTAGCAACGCATGGCCAAATATATAACGTTTAGAAACAAACTTATGAAGTGACATTAAACGTAGTAGTGAAAAGATAGTATCATGGAGGTTGTATGAATATTGAAGTCGTATGAACACTGAAGTTTTCATGCTTTAGATTTATATGAAACTTGGTATGGGGATAGTTTGAGACCCGAGAAAGGATATAGAATAGTCTTTTATCACGGAAATCATTCCTCAAGGAAGTAAAAAAAGGGGTGGAAATTTTTATAAGGAATCAATAGTATATCAAGTATGGGTTATAAAACTGGACAATTTTGAATTTGAAATGTGGAATCAAGTAAGAAAATAAAACAAAAAATACACTAAAACAATGAAACTTTTTTTTTTAATAACGTAACATTAATCAGGAAGCAGCTGGATATAAAATAAAACAGAAACTAAAAAGTCAGCTAATTATTGATTATTATATCGTTGGCTTTTAAGTTCTGAAGAATTGCAGACAACTTCGCATTTTTCTTGCTTAGTCCAAGTTTTTGCTCTCATTGTAACTAGTTTTTTTTCTGCGAATCTCAGCTGCTAACGACTGTCGGTTTGATTCTACAGTTAATTTTAATTTCCTAGGCGTTATCGTTGTGTTATCTGCGTTTGCATGCGATGAATAATCGATCTGAAATATAAGTAAATGACATTAACAAATTGATAAATTGTACTTGTACAGATGACTCATTATGAAGCAAATAACACGTATGATTTTTTTTTAGAAATATCATTAGTTGCTTAAATTCAGAGTGCTGAATTGTTCTTTTAAAGTTTTGTAACATTTAGAAAACACTAAAATGGTGGCTGAAGCCAAAAAAATCAATAAAAACGTACATCGTACATCGATGGAAGCAAGCAAGACGGAACATTCCAATATTCGACGTGCACTTGACACTTCTAAGTAGGCTTTGTCCTTTCCCTAGGTGCATGCTATTACCCAGCCAAACTAACATTAACTTTATTTTACTACCTTTAACTTACTAGTTTCACAAGCCTTGCGAAGGCAATTTTTGCAAAATGCTTCAAACATATTCGTCTAAAATTGGTTGGTTCGCAATTTTGTCGACCTGTTGCATTTATCCACAGTTGGCATACTACAGTTTTATTTTAGGGAATCTGAAACAAAAAATTTAAATAAAAGCTAAATACCAGCAAATTTGGGTAAATAACCAACGCCAGAGCTGGCATCCCTGAAAAACTTGTAACCCAGCCAAAATAAAAAGTAATAGAAAATGGCGAACTGGCGTAATTTCCCCTGACAATTCAGTCCTTGTCCTCACTTCTGAATTTAGGCGGTTAATCTATAAAACAATCCATTATAAATTATGTGATTTCAAGCTGAAATTAATAGTATATATAACTATACTATATGATGTAATTTATTGCATTCTATTCATATTTGCAGAAATCAAGTGAAATAAAAGTCAAACCGACGTACTTACGTATGAAATGTTATATTTTCGATTTTCCGCTAACTGCGGCTATTACAGCCGATAAAACAACAGTACACCATAGTTTTAAGGATATGAAACACTTATGACTTAGTTTCAAATAAAAATAATTATTCGAAGTTGTTACATAAATAAGACAAAACCAATAGGAAACTTGGTTTTATTTAGCTTTAAGAATTTTACATGTTTGATTGACACATGACAGAACGTACATAGAAAAGAATACTTTTTAATTCTATGACAATCACCCCCCTTTAAATTATTCCACCAAATAGTCTCGAAGATAAGCAGGGGATCTCCTTATTCTCGGTGTCCTGCGAAGACCTTCTTCAGTTGCTTGCGACGACTCAGCATTATCTGTACTATTATTTTCAGCATCATCATCGGAGACATTTTGAATCTCTGTATCGACTTGGAATGATGGGCATGGAGCTAAACGGTGGTTTGACACGGTAGTTTCTCGCCCGTCCTGCATTTTAACATAGGAATAAGAGGGATTTGATTTTAAAAGCTCCACTTCTTCTACTACGGGGTCATATTTAGAAATTCTAACATTCTTTTTCATCAATACCGGTCCTGACGTCATAAGCCAAGAAGGTAAAGATTCGCCATTCACAGAACGTCTAGTATGTCTAAACATTCTTTCGTGAGGAGTTTCATTAGTTGTTGTACATAATAGTGAACGTATAGCATGCAGCGACATAGGCAGGACTTGCTCCCAATGACCTACTTGTAAATCTTTGGAACGAAGACACAGCTGAATGGTCTTCCACAGTGTTCCATTTAACCGCTCAACTTGCCCATTTCCTTGTGGATTGTAAGGTGTAGTTCTGCTACATGCTACTCCAACGGATGTTAAAAAATTCTTTAATTCCTCAGACATGAACGAAGAACCTCTGTCAAAATGGATGTACAAGGGAATCCCAAATACTGAAAAAAGATCTCTCAAACATTTTATAACAGTATTTGCTGACAAATCCTTACAGGGATAAGCATAAGGAAATCTTGAATACTCGTCAATAATAGTTAACAAATATTTGTTAGTATGAGATGGGACAGGCCCTTTGAAGTCAATGTTTGATCTTTCGAAAGGCGCCATAGCCTTTATGAGTTGACCAGTGGTTTTAAAGAAGCGAGGCTTTATTGCTGCACACACTGGGCAAGAAGCTGTGACTAATCGAATGTCGTTAATTGAATAAGGCAGATTCTTAGACCGAACCCAATGATACATTCTCGTTATACCTGGATGACAAAGAGAATTGTGTAAAGTGTAAAGTTTATCAGTATTTATAGTAGCACATACACGTGAAAGGGCGTCAGCTGCTATGTTTTCTTTTCCACTACGATAAATAATATCATATTTATAGCAGGAGAGCTCCAAACGCCATCTTTCTATATTGTCATTTTTTATTTTGCTAGAATGGCTTTGATTAAACATAAACGATACTGATTGCTGATCAGTTAATAGTACAAAATGTCTCCCTAAAAGATAATGACGCCATTTCCGTATTGACTCAACAATTGCGCTTGCTTCTTTTTCAATCGATGAATGACTACGCTCGGAATTTGATAGAGTTCTTGAAAAAAATGCTACTGGGCGTCCATTTTGTGAAAGTGTAGCCGCAATAGCGAAATCTGAAGCATCAGTTTCAACGGTGAATATTTCATATTCGTCAATAGCTGTTAGGGCTGATTTGGAAATCTCTAATTTTAATGTGTTAAAAGCATTTTCATCTATAGGAAAGTTCGTAACATTTGTTAATGGGCTTATTTTCTCTGAAAAATTACGAATCCATTTTGAGTAGTGAGCAAATAAGCCTAAAGCTCTTTTGAGTGATGCTTTATCTTTTGGAATTGGAAGATCTATTAACGGTTTCAATCGATCTTCATCTGGCTTAATTACATTGTTGTGAATTGTGTAACCTAACAGCTTTATCTTATCGGTTTTAAATACGCATTTACTCTCATTCAAAGTAAGGTTATACTTCTTAACAGCATCCATAAATGAATTGAGATTCTGATCATGATCAAAAATATCTTTTCCGCAGATAGTGACGTCATCTAAATATGAAAACGTTCCCTTTTTCCGTTTTAATGAAAAAATTTAGTGTTCGTTGAAAAGCAGCAACTCCATTTGTAACTCCAAACGGTATTCTAGTAAATTGATAAAGATTACCGCAAGCTTCAAAAGCAGTAAATATTTTTTCACTATTTAGGATCGGCACTTGGTGATAGGCACTTTTGAGGTCAATTTGACTAAAAAGGCTGTATAGCCACTTGTGAAACAATAGTCTCCATATTAGGTAAAAGGAAAGCATCCAGTTGTGTAAATTTATTGATTGTTAAAGAGTAGTCAATAACTAACCGCTTGCGGTGTGTTGTACCACCTGTTATCAGCACTTGTGCTCGCCATGGAGATGTGCTAGGTTCAATTACTCCGTCGTCTAACATCTTAGATACTTCTTGTTCAATAAATTGTTTGTCTTCATTACTATAGCGTCTGGATTTCATAGCTATAGGTTTAATGTTCGGTGATAAATTGGTAAACAAAGATGCTGGTGGTACAGAAGCCTTCATAACTTTGCATATACGCAGCGGTTCTTTGTCACCTCCGAATTGAAACTCTAGAGAACTATGTGTCTTTAATATATCATGTCCAATTATAACGTCTGCACACAGATTGCTGACAATCAAAAACGGACGTTGCTTATAAGTATATTTATTCAAGGTTAAGGTTACAAAACAGATTCCTTCAACAAATGAAATATGGCTCAACGATGCCAAAGTAATAGTCTGTCTACATGGCTTCTTTTCCAGATTCATAGTGTGAGCAAATCTTTTGTTAATAAAGCTCACAGAACTACCAGTATCAATTAATGCATCGGCTCGTATATTATTAATAAATGCAGGTACAGTAGCCTTATGTAAACTAGATGGTGAAGCAGCTGATATGGCAGATAGTTCAGCAGATTCTAAATTTATGGCATTGGTAGCATTTGCACTCCGGCATACATTAGCAAGAATTCCCTTTTTTAGAGCACAGTTGGCACGTGACATTTAAAGCAGGGCATTTAACTCTTTGATGCATATTGCCACCACAAAAAAAACACCTTTTTTTCTGTGTATTTGCTGCTGATAAATAAGGTAATTTTCTCGAAGTTGATGGAGAGCACTGTTCAACAATTAGTTGGTTAGCAGATGACGCATTAAAATAAGTCGATTGACTATTATTTGCATAAACATTCGAACTATTTTCAGCCATTTTAAGAGTATTCGCCTGGTTAATAGCTTCATCTAGATTTAATTCAAAATTTTCCAATAATCTTTGGCGAATCTTATGTGATAAAATTCCAGCAATGAATGCGTCTCGAATGAATTCGCTCTTATGTTGCTCTGCTGTGACACTTTGGAATTCGCAGTCAGGTGCTAGTAGCTTTAGCGCACGGACATAATCATCAATTGACTCCTCTGATTTTTGTTTTCTATTAGACAGAACATGACGTGCATATATTACGTTTTTGGGTTTAATATATATTTTATCAAGCAGAGCGATGGCTGAAGTATAATCATTGCATTCTTTAATGTATGTGAACACTTTTGAGGATAGGTGATTCACTAACAAATAGTGCTTTGTTGAATCAGAAATCGTATCAGTAACTTGTTGAGATAGAAAGTTAGAAAATGTAAATCGCCAATGCACCCACCTTGAATTTGCTTCCGGTAGTGTAGGTGTGAGAGTCATAGAAAATCAGGGCGTTCCATCTGACTACTTATTAACAGAAATTGTTAGCGGTTTGCGTTTCATGCAAAATTTGATAGCAAAATCAGTTAAATCTAATGTTGTCTTCTTGCGTTTCGATTTTGCTACGAATAGGGCATTTCTTCTGAGCCACGTTGCAATTTAGTTGTAAATTCTCAGTTTAGCATCAACTACCTGTTTCGTCTAAGCGCATCTGATTATGTCAGCGGCGCTACTATTATTTGAACAAAACGTGTTTCGCGTCATTTTTTCATAGATTCGTGTATGTATAGGTACGTTATTACCTACAAAAATATCAAAATAAAATACTTATATACAAATAAACATATACACACACGGAACTGTCCGAAAATAACGTAAAACGTGTTTCGTTTAAACAATAATAGCACTGCTGAAATTATCGGATGGGCTCAGATGCAAACGGGCAAATGGTGCTAAAATGAGGTTTTACTATTAAATTGCAACGCAGCTCAGAAAGAACACTCTATATGTAAAAGTAAATAAATAAACAAAAAAATGATCAAAATCAAACTCATGTAAAGAATATTTTGTAAATTTGCCTTAATTTATGCTGGCGTTTCCTTTTCCTGTATTTTCTAGTAGGTAATTTCTTTTAATAAAAGTTTGCGACATATAAAGGCTGTAATAACGACGAAGAATATGGTAGGTTATAATATGGATGGACCTGCGAGGGACCGAGTTATGAAGATGATTGAAGAAAAAGAGATGATAGAGAGAGAAATTCGTGATAACACTACAATTCTTGAAACAAATAATATCGGAATGAATGAGCCACTTGTAGATGGAGATGGGTATCCCCGTAGTGATATTGATGTATATAAGGTTAGACAAGCAAGACATCGCATTATTTGTAAGTATTCTCATGAAAAATCCGCTAACGCGCGGGCTGTATTTAGTATTGATCGGATGATTATTACAAACTAGATAAGTGAAATAGAATACATGTGAAAAATGATATTTTAAAATAGACTTAAATCTATATGATTGAGCCATACAAACTTAAGTTGTCTTTTGTGCTTGTACATCTGGAACTTACCCCTTTTAATATACCTACATTATGAAATTGTAATTGTTTTCCCGCAGCTTCATCAATGGAGATTTCAGTCATAGCTGTGGACGGGTTGGGTCTTGAAACAAGTCGCCTGAATTTGAGAATTCTGTGATTGTGGGGGGGTCGAGGAAGTCCATCTCAACTTTAGCCAAGCATTTCTAGCTGCCGGAGTTGTGTCGCAATTTTTAAAAAAAAATCTAAAAAAATTGTAACATTTCAATATTGACATAGTAAATCACTTAGGATGCATTCCAAATCCCTGTAGCTCTCTGCAGAGATACATTTATTTTAATATTTATATTTGTTATTCTGACAAATTTAATGTTTCAGTATATAGTAGGATAAGGATTAAAATAAGGGAGAGACTTCAATTTCAGTTTTTTAGGTTTGAAATGAGACAGATTTGACACAGTGCACCTTCAATTCAGAATCGTCTTTTTCAACCACAACACGCCGTGGTCTTGGTCTGCCCCACCCCTAGAGTGTTTTTTAGAGCCCGGAGGCGCGGAGGGAGAGCAGCCCCTTCGGCAACCAGCCTCAGCCGCTCCGGCTCTCAAGGTGCCTGTGCTTCATTATGCAAGGGCGGAGGGGCTGCTATTACTTCAGTGCGGGACATAAGGAAGTGAAGTTTGTTAAAAAATAAAACTTTAAATTATATGCACTAATGCACTAATCTCATCTAAAGTGTAACACAATCTGACTTTAACCTGTTTTAACTTTAGCTCAGTCCACATTTAACCCAAAAACTTTTTTTGGAAAAGGCAAGGTGACTGTCGGTTAAGGTAATTTTTTTGGGATTCAGCGAAGGGAGGGGATGTAAGGGGCAACTCTGCAAGGACATTATACAGAAAAATATTTTGCTCGAGAAATATAATAAGGCCCTAATAGAAGAATGCACCTTGAACAAAAGGAATTAAATATGAATAAAAAAGTGGTGAATGTTCCAAAGCTGGATACAGAAAGTGTGACAGAGCAGGTTAAAAGGATTGCAAATCACTTGTAAATTGGTACCAGTGCAATAGAAAATGCATAGAGAGTGAGCGGAGAAAGTAACGCTCGATCAAGGATAATTTTTGGATTCGGATAGAGGATCACCTTGGCGAACTCCTCATTCGATTTTTATTTCGGTTCCTCTTTTTTCAAATTTGATTCTGCTGACTGCATTGGAATATTTAAGTTTCAGGATATTTATATATTTCAGATTGATATTTAGTGTGTTTAGTGCATTCCAGATAGCGTTATGACTTATACTATCGAATGCCTTGTTGTAGTCTATAAATCCTACATACAGAGGTCTTTTAAATTCCTTGTATTTCTCTATTATTTGGCCGAGAGTTTCTAGATGGTCGGTCATGCTATAGCCTGCTTGTTCACATGTTGTGCAGTATCCATGTCTTTTGATATTCGTTGCAGAATAATTGAGTCAAACAGCTTATAGATACATGCCAGTAAGCTGAATGGTCTGTAATTACCTATGTCATGTGGGTTTCCTTTTTTATATAACAGTATGATATCGGAAGAACACCACTGTTTTGGTATAGTTTCTGTATCTAATATCATATTAAATAGTTGCACAAAGTGTTCAAGTAACATAGGTGCTGCTTGTATGATCATTTCGTTACTTATTCCATCTGGACCTGGGCATTTATCTGACTTCAGCTGTTTAATATTTTGATAGATTTCGTTTTCATCTATTGGATTGATCAATTCTACAGTGGTGGTATAGTTTATACTTTTTTCGATATGTTGCGTTTCCGTCATTTTTCTGTAATGTTCCTTGTAGAACTCAGTAGCCTGGTCTATAACGTCTGTCCTTGTTTTATTCTCTATAGATTTAGTTTCTAGTTTTTTAATCCAAGTTTAATGCATATTTGGCTTTTAAAATGCTCTTTTTGTACTTCTAAATTGATTTAAGTTTTTGTGTAAAATTTCTTGTCTTCATCTTTTGTAGTCTTTTCTTATTTCCTTATTAGTTTCTTTACACACTTTAGTCAGTTCTTCTTTAATTTTTTTAGATTTGTTTTTTGTATGAATAAGTTCAGTACGCCTTTTTATTAGGGTTTCTGTGTTTGTGCTAAATATTTTGTGATTGTTTTATTTACTCCTTTTAAACTGAGTAACGTGAGTTAATGCTTTTTCTAATAAGTCGTGGTAGTCTTGGAAATTAGCTGTTGTTGTTTTGATATTGTTCTCTACATACAGATTTAGGTTATTCTTGAATTCTATCCTATCTTCTTCGGTCTTAAGGTTAATTGATGGAGATTTAAAGTTTTGCCTACATTTTTTCTTAGCATTTATTATAACTGTTGCTCTAAGTAGTCGATGATCTGATCTGAATGAATATACCAATTGTTATTTGCTTGTCTGCCAGCGCCCTTTCTATCTTTTCCACAACACAGTTAAGGGCTGTTTCTGTAGATTTTCGTTCGTATGTTTGTTAGTCCCTAATATGTCGGTCGCAGAGCCTTTCCGATCTTTAACATAAAGGAAGTGAGGTTTATTGGTCGGTATGCCTTCGGGATTGTGTTGTCGCTCCTGCCAGGTATAGGTAGGAATATTACCTTGACTTTCCTCCATGCCTCAGTATTTTCTTCAATGTATTTTTGTGCGAGGCAAGCTGTGAAGATATGTACCAGGGCCTCAACATTAAGGTTCAGTCCCCACTGCAGTAGGGCTGGGAAGATGCAACCCAAACCCGCTGATTTGAAGGGGAGGAAGGTTTGGATCGCCCAGCCGGTTTTTTCTTTATGTTCTACGTCTTGCGCGTCTCCAGTCGTCTTCGGATGTTCTTCCGTTTGTTGGGGTTCCCAGCCTGCATCCGTGATTGTGCATCCGGGAAAGTGGGTTTTTAGTAGTAGTGTGCATGCTTCCTCGTCCGATATCGTATAAGTGCCGTCATCGAGCTTTAGCTAGCCTAGGTTACGGTGGTTTTCGTTGCTGAGGATTTTCCTTACCCTTGCAGCTTCGTTTTAGATGAGACTAAAACGTCGCCAGCATTCCCTTTTACGAATTCTGATGCGTTTCTTGTGTTTGGTTTGAGCTGTTTTGTAAGTTTCCCAGTCTTGTTCTGATCTTGTATTTTTGGCCCTATTGAAATGCCTTCTGAGGGTTTGCCTTGCTCTCTCTAGCTGCGGACACCACCATTGATTGCTGTTGCGTTTTTGGTCCTTTAGCTTGGAGAGAGGGCATGACTAGTGATAGGAATCCAGCAGGGACTGTGCCATCTTTGTAACTCTTTTTTCGATCAGGTCTGTATTTATCACTTGCAGGTTGTGTCTAGTTTACGTTTTAATGCAGCCTTGAATTAGTTTTGCGGGGGTTTCTCTAGGCTCTATAATTGTCTTTTGTAGTTGGATCTTATAGCAGATCTTATAGCTTCTATGGTCCGAGCACGACAAATTTAGTAGTAAAGGTAATCGCCACATCTTCCACCTCTGGCCTGCGCCCCAGGAACTCCCTCCCAGATGAAGTAGAGGTTTTTACCGTCTCCGGACAGGCAGCACTTTTCTCTGTGGATGAATCTAGAGAGGTCAGCGCCATGTCCGTGCTAGGCAAGTTAACCTTTGGTTCTGGAGGGGTGTCCACCAGCGTACCGTCTGAGAAAAAGCGCACGTACACCGACCCCATAGTGTAGCACAGTCTCCGATCCTTGGCAACAGTTTCTTAACTTCCTCCTCGCCTTAGCGGGTGGTTTTGTACAGGGACCAGGTGTCAATTTTATATTGCGGGTTTTGACCTCTAAGGACGTTCTGAAGGAAATTCACGTCTCTCTTGTTACCCGGTATTAGAACAGCGGACTTCACCATCTTGGCGATGTCCACTTACCTGATCTCTTTCAGCCTGGGCAGTTTGAGGCATCCTTCACTATGGAACCATTCTTCTGAACGTGTAACGAGTCTGAATAGTAATAGGAGTGAAAATATTGTATATCACGAAGTAAATATTTTTTTGGTATGTTTCAGGTTTACAAAATGATCACAAATCTTTAATGAAAAGAATTGAGCAAGGTCTTACAGAAGTGCACTCCCAGTTTGTTGGGCCTAATGGTGAAGGATCTGGAAATGCCTTTGTTGCCAGCACTTCCAATGGTCATATGTCCGTTCAAAGCAATGGCTATGTTGTTGACGGGACACAATATGATCAAGGGTTTGCAACTGTAATATTTGTACAAAACGGATCTCCGGCTGACATGGCTGTGAGTAATCGTTTATTTATTACTGTCTGTGCTTAAGATAAAATTATTATATATGGGGCGTTTTGTTGACAAGCATTATACGCATTGAATGCGCTCTATGCTTTTCATTCGATAGTTCTGTTAACCAGAAATGAATGTGTTATGACGACACTACCGGTCCGCATTCAATGCATTGGCTGCACTAGCGCGGCAGGTAAAGTAGTGGATGCTCTGTCCAGTGATGACAGATGTACGGTAATTACAGTATAATCACTGTATTTTTTTCGCATTTATTGTACTCTGAAATACAAGAATACAGTGTAATAACACTGTAATTTAAAAGTAAGAAAATTATTATAGGACGAAGACATATTTTTTAAACCACATCATAGAGTCAATTTATAGTTCCACTGTGCTCTGTGTCTTCTTGTTGGCTACACCAATATTAGAATTGTTCAGGAAATTCCCCGCAAATAGACAACAAGAATGGTCTCAATAGATCAGAAGGAGTGAATTGACTTTTAGCTGTTGTTTATTCGTCTGCGTCCTGCATCAAATTCAAATTCAATTTATTCAGTTTAGGCTACAATAATTGAGCACTTATGAATGTCACTACGCCATCGGTTCGTAAGTCTACAGGGCGGGAGACCTTGTACTGAGAAGAACCGGCAAGAAACTCAGCAAGGGCATTTCTTTTCTCCCTTTCTCTTACAGCGTCCAATTAAAATATTGGAAAATGCCCTCCCTATCATAAAAGGACACTTTCCATTACAAACATAAAAAACATGAAATATAAAGCACAACATAAAAAAGTATCTAATATAAACAAAAGACAGTTTATGTACCTATTCATCACTAAGAAATAATCAATGTCTTACAGTATTAATAAACAAAACAAAAAAGTAAGACTAAATACTAAGAATACAAAGAAGTTTGCAAGAGCAGACCAGCCTCCACAGGCGGCAGCCGTTCACGAGTATGACATATGAATCAGAATCGCTTCGTCGAAATCGAAGTCTATAAATATAGACTTCTAGAATATTGTTATTTCCTTCGTCATAAAACTGTACAGAATATACTCTGTTAGTATGTTAATTTTCAGTACCTACTAGTAAATTAACTTTTACCTAATATAATATTGTCAATTTTATTTTTCTATGTGTAGATTCGGTTCGTAGAAAATATTGATTTAGATATGATGTCGGCCTGTGAAAGTGATAATAAAGAGCCGTCTACGCCTATTAAAAACCTGTACTTAGGCAAAAAATCCGTAATGAATGGTAACATAATAAAATTTCTAAACCTGATGTAAAAGACTCACATCGAGCCTATTGTATGATGGGTTATAGTTCCATGATCGCTGATATAGGAGCAATAAAACGATACAGTGAAGGTAACAAACATTAATTAAATTTAGCCTTCGTCATCCCACAAAGCTTCCATTGCCTTTCAAAAATCATCTGTGCAGTCTTTAGACGATAGGTCATTTTACGTAACTCAACCAGTTGCGTGGACTTCGAACCGAAAGAAAATATTATAAAATAAAAGCATCTAACAGTGAAATTAATAAAAAGGACCGCCAAGCGACTCCGACAGTAATTAACCTCATTTTAAATGACACAAAAACATTTTCAGATGTTTTATTTAATTATTTTTTTTTAGTGTAAAATTCACTGTATTTTTCACAATATACTGTAATCTACTGTATTTTGCACTAAAAACCACTGTAAATATTCTTTCGTGATCTGGCAACACTGGCGTCAAACAGTGAACGGCCATAACGTTTGTTTACATTTGAAGTATTACATAGGATACTTTTTGTACCAATTAAGAGGTCCCACGGAAATAGATTTTCCATATGTAATACTTCAAGGCAATTTATATTCCGAGACAATATTCATCACAAATTTCATCTTACTCGGTACAGCGGTTTAAGCGTGATGAGGTAACAGACAGACAGACAGAGATACTTTCATTTATAATATTAGTATGGATTATACTTTTGTAGTGGAGCATCTATGTTTTATTCTAGAAAAAAGAAGTTGGATATTGTGCATCAATAACTGTCATAAACATTTTTTTTTCCAGGGTTTGTGTGAACAAGATGAGATTTTAAAATTTGGGTCAATTAATCCTGACAACTTCATAGATTTGCCACAGATATATGAACTTGTTTCTCATTCCATTGGTCAGAACATACTTGTGCAAGTTAGAAGAGGACATAATGTGCTTAATTTAACAGTGATGCCGAGACTTTGGGCACAGCCTGGTTTATTAGGATGCCAAATAAACAGACGTATCAACTCTTAGCTTCCTCTGCAGGAATGTTAGCAGAGGTAGTTATTAAAATTTATATCTCGGAATGTTTTTAACAAAATGTCTTACTTAAACTTTGATTTGTTGAAATAATATTGTGGTTTTGTTGAAAATAAAATGTTTTAAATGAATCTTTATGGATAATAATCTAGTACTTCTGTATATATCAACTGTATTTAAATATGTGTTAAGATAAAAATAATAATTAAACCTACAATAATTGCTTACAATATACTAAATAAGACCTGTCCAAAGATGTCACATTATGAAAAGAAAATTAAAATTCTAGATTCAAACATGTTATGGCGTTGCATAGGTATATTGTTGTCCGTAAGTCAAGTCAGCAGTCTAATCTGACTTTTGGTGAGGGGGGGTGGGGGGAAGACGAGGAAGGTCTTTTGTCTTTAGCTATGTTAAAGTAAAGCCAAAATGAAACATAATATTTTATCCCCATTTAACCAGGACGGGAAATGATATTGCCCGAAAGCTGAATGGGGTAAATGTGTTCATCAATATGAATTGCTAGTTGACAAAGCGAACGTTGTTTTCTTATAGTCTGTCTTCTTTATATATATACATAATATATAGCCTGAGTCCATCTGGAATAATTTACCTTTTAAAGAGTAAAAGAGTTTTTCAATTTATTATTAAAATTATATTATTTTCAAAAAAGGTGTAGTGGTTCCGGTCGTGTCCTTTCATATATAAACAAACCTACAACAACAAACCCTGCTCTCTGTCTTTATAATATTAGTGCAGATTTTTAAAATAGGATCAGCTCTAAAAACGCGACGAAAAATCGGCTGTTTTATACATTATTTTGATCTAGTTCGGTATTTATTTTGTATAAAATAGCTGATTTTACAATTAATGTCTTTGTATCTAGGATAATCACAAAAGTTAAATACTGTGACATAAAAACAGATGGATATACCAAAGCGACCGATTCAAAAAATATTTGTTAGAGAAACTCAAATTTATAGATTTACTTTAAATTTAACCTACTGTTTATTATGTTGTTTATTAATGTTACTAAAATTCTGAGCCCCCACTTTTGTAGCCCTTATTTCTCACCTGGTTAAATCTATGTACCCAAAGTCAAAAGTAGCAAATAACTCCTCAATGCTGATGCTTCATTGCAAAAAGTCAAGGTTGCAATTCCACACCAACATTCCAACAGCTCTCAGATCAGTTTTTTGGAAATAAGTAATTATTTTTACCTTTTTAGTGCATATTTTTGAAGCCGGTTGTTTTTTTTTTGTTGTTAAAAAGTTTTTTTTATTTTGAGAATATACGGTATGTTTAGTTTAAAATAAAGATGACTTTTATAGTAACAAATATTCCATCAAATTATATTTCCTCCTCCTGATGTAAAGTAATTTTAAAGTTTTTTTTCCGTGCGGTCGTGTTGTCAAGTGAAGGAATAGTGCATAGCTGTAGAATAGTGTGTTTCCGTGGGAACTCTGGATCATATTAAGAAGTTTTTTGTCCTTAACAACTATCCCTGGGCCAAAAATTTGGTCCATTGGATATTCAATGCCGACGTTTAGATAAATCCCACATTTTTTTCATACAAACTGCGTTACACTAAATTTTTTTCATACCAACTGCGTTTAACTAAATTTTTTTCATACCAACTGCGTTACACTAAATTTACTTCTATAAACGTTTCGCTACTCGAAAAGTATTATTATTATCATAATATCGCCGGATTGCATTGTATAGTTGTGGATTTGTAGTAGTAGTAGATATATAGTAGGAATAGTAGAATAGTAGGATTTTGTACCTCAATCACGCTGCAACAGAAAAGGTATAAAATTGAGCTAAAACTTGACACAGAGATAGTTTAAGAAAACAGAGGAGTACATAGCCTACTTCTTATTCCGGGGAGTTCCCGCGGGAATAACTATAACCGAATTACCACTCTAAAGAACTATAGCTATAGCTATTTCTTAAGTATATCAAGGACTTGCTGAAGGAATACCACGCAAATTTACTACCCATATAATCGCGAAAAGCAACGCAAATGAAAAAAATAAATCGGTTTCACCTTTAGCTAATAACGGCTAGGGGAGACCTAGGGGATTTGAAACAATTTTGACATTTTGCAGACGAAGTACTATTCACACAAATCGCATGTGATAAGTGTTCATTTCTTGGACTTGAAGATGGGTAACACAAAGAAAGTGTAAGTGTGAATTCTGCGGCAAAAAAATCGACTTGAACAAGTCTTTCTGTTTCAACTCCCCTAATGCCGAGGTAAGTTGAAACAGAGGTAGAAGTGAGTTGAAACAAAAGATTTTTTGAAGAATTAAGCGTTGTAAAGCAGAAATGACGCTTTAATTTAAAGGTATTTATTAAAATAAAACTTTCAAAGTAAGAACTTAAACATTTTGTTTTATATCTTTTGCTATATTGATAATTTAATAGTTAACTATTAAAATGTACTATCAATCTAAACAAAAAAATATCTTCTTGTTAAAGTCTAACCATGAAGTAGTATGATATTATATTATAATCAACCACTAAAATGCTTAAACAATAAAAAATATAAACAGTCACCGTATAAGCAAATCAGCCATACAAAACTTTAACGAGGTGAATTGAGTAGAGGGGATTCGTTGGTTCTGGCGCACCACCCCCCATCCTCAACCCCTCGCCTAAAAAAAAGCTCACCAACTTTTTCCTGCTTTGTACGACTCGCGCTTGACCACTCTCAATACATCGTTGCTTCTGGCGCACGACCCTCCAACCCCAACCCCTCGCCTAAAAACTTTTCTGCCCCCCGCACGACTCGCGCTTGACCACTCTCAAAACCACCCCTGTGTCTGGGGTGTGGCGACTCGCGCTTGACCACTCTCAAAACCACCCCTGTGTCTGGGGTGTGGCGACTCGCGCTTGACCACTCTCAAAACCACCCCTGTGTCTGGGGTGTGGCGACTCACGCTTCACCACTCTCAAAACCACCCCTGTGTCTGGGGTGTGGCGACTCGCGCTTGACCACTCTCAAAACCACCCCTGTGTCTGGGGTGTGGCGACTCGCGCTTGACCACTCTCAAAACCACCCCCTGTGTCTGGGATACGTCGACTCACGCTTGACCAAAACTACCACGTGACATCACTGTGGGTTCTGTGTAGTTTTGTTAAGTAGTTATATCATTATCGTAATGGGTCTATCGTATTTTTCCGTTTATTAGTTATTCTTATTTAATTACAATGTCGTGAGTGCGATAATGATGTTTGTGGTGACATTCCTAATACCTTTTTAATTATATTTGTACTTGTAAGATAAATCGTATATATATAGGATCCATAAACACTAGTCGATAGTATTCATTCGAGTTACAATTTATCATCAAGTGTGATACTGAGGCTGGTTCTATTTCCTTCAAAAAAAAGCTATGGAGGTATGTGTTTTTTTGCTTTATAATTCTTTATCTATATTTATTATATATTACAGACCCTCAAAACTATGTGTTTGTTTGAATGTCTATTACTTAAACCAATTTTGTTTAGGTTTTCACTTTAGGTAAATTTTTTATTCAAATTATTATACAAATATGTTTTTAAAGCATAGGCTTATTTTATTACAGAATTCAACATTTAACGTAATGGAAGAAAACACGTTCAAGCATTACTACTACGCTACATCGGATGATGAGCAATCAACTGAGAAGGCCTTAGAAACAACAAAGCTCAAACGGTCTCGTCGAAATAGTATCGACTCATTCTTTGAGGGGACCAATCAGAAGAAAAAGAAACTCAGCTCTACAGTGGCGAGATCTTCAAAAGATGGTATCCCTGGTGTCACATACTTGTCTACTAATAATGATGATGGGGCTCATGCTACACATTTGATAAAAATTGAGGTGTATGACCTCATAAAATTGAAAAAAGTACCAGTAGATGAACATTGGAAACACTCAGAAGTGAGGACCAAATATTATACGGATACAAAAGATGAAAAATATGAGCAAACGAAGGGTATCATATTTGATATCACGAAGCAAATAGCAGAAACCAATAACTGTAAAAAATACTTTTTTAAAAAGTAATCTCTAATAGCTAAATTAATTTATAAGAACCAGCTTCAGTATTACTCGAAATCAACTTTGAATCAAATTGTATCATGTTTGAGTTTTATTATGAATAAATGATATAAATAAAAAATATTTTTTTGTTTTTTAACCACTAATTACACAAACACACACATAAGAAAAAAACATTTTTTTATTTTAAAAAGTTTTATTATCAAAAATTGTTTTAAACATATCATATAATAAAATATCATTACATAGAGTGTTATTACTAAAGTGGTTTACAAAATCAATCATTGATTTACCATGAAACTTAAAATACAAATAAACAAGACAATATTCCCCACAAACAGTTGTAAAGTCATTTTGAACTCTTTTATTATTGTAACTCCATATCTTAGTATTCTTATTTAAGAAATATAAATGATGTCTACTAGGTTTACGACCATAAGAATCAAAGTATTCACCTAATCCATTTTTATTAATATGTATTCCCACCCAATGCGATCCAGGTTGATTGTCAACATCTAAATTACTAATGAGAAAAGCAGGTAGGTGCATGAGTACTGGTAATCTATTTGCAGCAAATACATTTAGTTTAATTTTCGGAGAAATTATCTTTAAACATTTTTGAATATCTAAAGTATTCATTTCAAAATGTTGATATTATGAATGTCAAAAGTATAATAAGTCCTTTCATTGAGTTCTAATTATTTATTATATTTTTAGCTACTGTAATTTACTGAAACATTACGATTTTTATCTATTTCAATAACATTATCAAATTCAGCATACACTATACAGTTTATTGTTTGTATGAGTGCTGCTTCAAAACGAACTTCCAGTCTTACGCTTCCATGTCTAATAAGATTCCAATGAGACGTAGAACTAGCTGATAAGTCTGGAGTTAAATCAAATGCCATCAAACAATATCCATTTGCATATTGTTCCCTAGAAATAGCATTACCATCATTCAAAAAGTGAATACCTGACCCGGAAAATAGTGTATGGTAAGCTGTGGTAAATATATTGTTGTGAAACATTGGTTGTAAAGCTTTTGATGGTATTTGTTGGCCATCTATATACAAACTAAATGTATTTATTCCATAGTTTTCAAACCCTTTTAGGGTTTCTGTTAAAACTTCCATTAAAAGCAGCATTGTTTACAAAACCTATTATACACCTTTTTGGAACTTGACCAATAAATATGTTATCAAGCGTTTTTCCCTGAACTCCTGAAGGTATTGTGAGCACTTTGACTTCAGCTCTGGTTATAGGATACTTAGCGGTCGTTGCACTTAAAACTTTTTGATGTGCTAATAATACACTTGGACTAATTTTTGCTCTACGAACTATAAGTGTAGCGTCAGTAAAAGTAACTTTCAGTTTAGCATCTGCACCAGCCATAAGATTAAAACTTTCTCTTGATCGTACTAGTTTAAGACTAATTTCAACACCATTTATCAGAAACTTTTCTTGATTAAACAAATCCCCATGCAAATGTCCTACCATTTCTACCTCTTTACTCTCACGTACAAATTGATTCCTTTTTTTAAATCCATCATTAGAATCATCTAGTGAATTCATTTTTCCAGCTGTGTCTTCATACCATAGTCCACAAGTCAGATGAGATTGTTTAGCTGCTGGACCATAGTTTAATAAAGTTTCTATAAATGCCCTATAAGCATAAGTGTTGTTTGGTGGAGATACTAGTTTTTGATTTAAATACACATCGAGTTGATTGAACAGTGAGTGTAACCAGTTATTAGTTGGGGCTACTACTGTAGCAGCAGCTAAGTTGGTGCCATCTTGGTTTTGAATTTTAACTTTTAAATGTAGTAATGTATGAGACAAATCGATATAATCATCCCCCGTACCAGGAATTTGAAATTCAATTGGTCCATCGTCTGTAAGGGATGATATAGGTTTGTAGTGTATCCATTGTCCATTTTCAATACTTGTCTGAGTTGTTGGTAAAGCAAATAAATCCAATTCCGATTTTATACATTCACATGAATGATTATGCAAGAATGACATTATTTGTTTGAAAATATATCTTTAGTATTTCTATTAATTTTATACTTTCTAGCTCTCAACTCTTTTAAAGCTGTTGACGGAATGGAATGAAACCGACGTTGACGTTTCGTTATATAACCTGATCCATTAATTAGTCTTTCAATTTTATCATCTGCTCTTCGTTTTAAATTACTACTTACATCTTTTAACCGTGTTTGCACAGATTCATTCATTGGTTTCTGGCTTATCATATCGCTTAATAATCCCACTCCAGCATTAAGAGCCTCTTTACCAATTACTCTTGCCCCACTTGATAATAAAGGTAGTACTGATCGAAACAGGCCTCCTAAAAAGCTTCCTATACCATGACCACGTTGATGTGGTACACCTTTATAAATTACACCAATTCCTGATCCTGCTTGGTGTGAATAGTATTGCTCATAGGGACAAATACTGTTATTATGCATTATAATCGCTTAAAGTGTAGTTTAACATATGCGGTCCCAAATTGAAATGGTATTTTATTACCAGTGTTTGTTCTTATATCTATTTCAATTGTATCAAATTCTCTTCGCATAACTGGTAAGTAGTGGGGTGGTGAAAATACATGCATCTTATAAGCACCATAGATATATTTCTCGGGGTCTAAAGGTATTATTCTTAACAATGGTGTCATAACATCTCCAACTATTTGCGGATCAATTATATCACAGTAAACAAATAATTGAGAAGGTAATCCTAAATGTAAATTGGGTGGGTATCTTCCAACATTTTTTGTTATTAAATTAGTTTTTGGTTCAAAGCCAAGTTGAATACTTAACTTTGATGATAACGTTAAAGATGATATATTTTTATCGTTAATTTGAACAGAGACCATCTGGGAAACTTTATCATAATGAAAGCGACAGTTTTCTTTTAGGTTTAAGGCTTTTAAAATGTTATCAATATTATCATAATTGGTTGCAGGTATATGATTTTTATAAATGACTGATGATATTGATTTATCCAAAGGTACTATCATTTTCTTAGTAATATACATTATATTTTCACCCTCTTGAACTGTAAACATACTACATGGGTATTGAAATTCTACAACTCCAACAGACCACTGTCCTTCTAATTTTATAGGTTTTGGAAGTTTTGTTGAAAAATTTGTAGTGGTATTACTCGGAAAATATTCCATTGAACTATTACTGAGCAAAGTTAAATAAAAATCTTCCTTAATCATATTTTTTCTATATATTTTAATGATACCCAAGTATTAAATTTGTTTGGATAACCTTTCCACTTCACTAGTACTTGCTTTCTATTTTCAAAATAACGAGTGTGGAGTATTTTATCTATTTTATGTGGGAGAGTGGGGTTGTATATTACTTTTTGTAATTCTTTTTCATAAAATGTACCTGTAATGGGTTCATTTTGAAGATCTTTTAACGTATAAACTACCCAAGGTGATCTTCTTATAACTGAAGTAATAACAAATATTTCATCACTCCAGTTGCTCTCGTATCCTTTTTGAAATATGTGTTTATGTTTTGTTATCCTAACATAATCACCTTCTTTAAACCTGTTTAGAATAGCCTTTTGCCCTTTATCTCTATCATATAAATTATTCCAAACAGTCATAATATTTTCTGAGTTAACATCTTTGGGACACATTTTTATACTTGAATGATAGCTATGATTATAAGAATAAATCAAATCTTTTAAAATATCAACATATCTATATGTGTTATGATGTGTGAAATACCGCCACATTTTTGTCTTTAATGTTCTTTGAAAGCGTTCCACGATACTAGCTTTTATATCAGGATTGTTAGTGGTGTAATAGTTTATACCTTTACTTTTAAAATATTTTTGCACATCCTTAGAAACAAATTCAGTTCCCTTATCTGACTGAATGTGGTTAGGTAAGGATTTTGACTCATTAAATATACTTTCAAAGCATTCTTTTATAGTTATAGAGTTCTTTTTTTTTAAATATCTAGCAAATGCATATTTACTAAATACATCAATAACACACAGAATATATTTAAAACCATCATTATATTCAGAATAAGTGCGCATATCACTTAAATCCACCTGCCACAAGTCATTATAATTAGATAAAATGTACTTATTTCTAGGAAATCTATTTCTTACAGGTTTATGTAATGTGTAAGTTTCTTGTTCTTGCAACCAATTTTTCACTTGTTTTGCTGTCATTTTTCCCTTTAACGAGTTGATGAGTTTGTTAACACCTCCATATCCAGCAGGATGAGAAACATCATAGTAAATCTGATTTATTTCTAATAGGGGGTCCATTTTTCCCAGTCTATTTTTTTCTTGATTTTGTTAAAATGAGTCTTAGTAGGAGTAAAACTATTATCTGATTGCAATTTGTTAAGTGGAATTTCTTCTTTTATATCACCTAAGTAAAGTTTATTAATATATTCTAGTCTTTTTGGATTTCCAATATAAGTTAATGGTATTTTAATTTCTTTTAATGCTGATGCAAACTCTTGCCACCCAATTGGATCACTGTGTTTAAGTGGTCTTAGTGTATCATTCACCAGGTCTATAATGTTACTCCCTGGTATTTTCATATTATTGATACTAACAGTTCCATTGGTATCCCAATCTACCTTATTTTTATTTGAAAAAATTGATTCTATTAGTAATTCACCTCGTTTTATATACGTCTTAGGAATCAATTTCAAGAGTTGTTGCTTTGAATAAAATGGGGTTAAGTCAGTATCATTTATGGTTTTTGATTTTATGTTTGATACCTGCTCAGTGTCAAGGACTGTTTCCTTAATGACATCAGTATCTTTATAATTAGGCGAACTTTCTGTTTTGGTTATAATTGGTATTTGATATGGTCGTCGTTCTAAAATGTAAATACCTTTGTAGTGTTTGTAAATACAAAATCCATTTTTCTCTATCTTCTACATTACTATTTAAAATATCTTTCATTTCACCATCTAAACGGGATAAAGTATTTAAAGCGCTTTGTGTTTCATTTTCCTTTTTAATTTTTTCTATCAAATTAGGTTCAATTAGAATCATTTTTTTAGCATGTTCCATTTCTGCTTTTATTTTCCTGCTAAGGTTTTAAAATTGAACTCACCAAGGCACTTAGAACAGATCCTAAAATAATAGGTAAAAAGGCACCACCCCTTTGAATAATTACGTTTTTTCTAAGTAGATTTCTTCCTTTACAAACCAACTTTCTCAATATATTTTTATATTTTTTTAATTTGTTTTTATCATTTTCCTTGACGGGTATTTTACCCTGTAATACGTTGTAAATACACTCACAAATAAAATTTATTTCTTCTTTACTACAAGATTTAAGTAAAGCTTTTCTATGTCTTGGTTTCAATACATGCAACGATTTTAAAAGTTCTTGATGTGTAGTCACTCTTGAATGCATTATTTATGAATGATTGGAATTTCATTATGTTTGCTGTATTTAAATCCTTTTTTAGGTATATATACAATGCAGTTCTGGTCAGAAGGAAATATTCTCGTTTTAAATCGACACATATCAATTGTGTCCTGTTTTAAATCTATCATTAGGTAGCCATGAGGTTCACTAGTAGCATCTTTGTAGGCATCTTCCAAAAATTTGATGTTTTCAGGTGAGACTTGACGTGCTAAGTAACGAATTTGTGTTTTATCTCGTGGATTTTTAAAGTAGACTATATAACTAGAGTTTAAAGAAATATCTCTCTGTCCTTTACCTTGATGGAATATATTTTGTGTAATATAGAAAACACTAATGTTTCTATGATGACTACCCTTTGTGAATATGTCAACAACACGACCATCAGACTCTCGCATGAGGTCATCGATTATTATTAGTTGTGGTTGTTCTCCATCAAACATACTGAGGTCAGGAATACCTTGGTAATAATTAACATTGTTCAAGTTGTATAACGGTTGCATTTCATCATAACACCACATAATATTAGAAAAATGTTGATTGCAAATCTCATTAGCATGTTTCACAAAATTTTTAACAAAAACTGATTTACCACATCCACTAGGGCCAGCTACAATTACTGTAAAGGGATGATAAAAATGAATCATAATTATTTTTAATGTGTGTTCTCTTTGAAAATGTTCAAATTCATATGGAGGAAAGCAATAAAAACAAACACTTATATATTAAAAACAATATAATTAATAATAAAAAAAAAATTACAATCATTAGGTTACTTAATAATAGTTATTACCTTACATTTTTTAAACACACATAAACCAGATACAATTAATACTCTATATTATTATTATTTCAAAACTATAAGTTAATCTTAAAATGACCCCAAGCATATGTATCTGTTGAATTAGGTAAAATATATCTCTTGGTGTCATTACAGGATAGACAAGTTTTATTAATTTGTTGTGTAAAAATAGTATGTTTCACACTTCGAATCCTACACATTTGTGAAACATTTACATTTTTATTAAATAGACACAACTTATAATTTTCCAAATTCATTTTTTTTGTCACACTTTTATTTACACCTTTAGCTTTAGCAATAACCTTACTTTCAATGTCCATTGCATACATTTTTGATCGAAGTCCTACAAACTCCCGAAATACTTTACCATTGTTCTCATCCTTAAAATATCCAAGTTTCTTTTTATTTAAAAGTGGGAAACCATAAACATTATCACTAGGATAGTCTGAAGTATCGAAAAAACATTCTAAGTCAGATTTTATATCATTATAAAAATTATCTGTAAATACATGGTAAACTAAGCTATCCGTATCAGTGTATAATAACTTGACACTATTATTGTATTTTCTTTTCATGTAATTATAATGAAAGTTATACATCAATGTTTTTGATATTTCTAATATACAAAATCCTAAAACAAATGGTTTATTGAAATATACCTTAGTCTTTTGTAATTGTACAGCAATTAAAGACTCGGAGAATATAGATAGACTATGAAACTCAGGGCAAGCAATTAAACTTTGTGCACCTTGAATTTTTCCACGGTTTTCCCAGTGGGTTAACAATTTCACATTAACACGTTTTTCAACATTTTCCATAGTTTTACCAAAGACTGCATTATTCATAAGTTTATAAAAATCTTTTTCAAAGTCACTTTTGGCTAAAGTTCTTAGTTGTGTATTTAAATCTATATATTTCTTCAACCAAGGACTTTGTTCAAACTGTAAAACTCTATGAACTCTAATTAATTTCATACCAAGTTGTAAACATTGCTTCAGATTTCTATAGTGAATAATATATTTAGTTTTGTTATATAAATTTGGTACTAATTTTTTATCTTTACTGTTACCGATTACAATGTTTTCAGGGCATAAAGGTAAGTCTGAATGAAGATCATGTAAATTTTTAGGGTATTCAAGATCAACTTCCAGTATGTATCCAATATCTGATGAATCTGATATATTGAAGTCTATGTTCGGGTTAACCCATTTAAAATCTCTTACAGGCAAATACTGAGACATTGCCCAACCATAGAGATTGTTTGCATCAAAATACATTAAGTAAGATTTTGGTAAGTTATCTTTGTAATCACCCATGTACTCGTTATTTGCCTTTCCATATCTGTTAGAACACTGTGAAATACCACCTCTTATACCAGACTTTACGAATGCTATTTTATCAAAGTCTTTCAATAATTCCAGTGTTATGTTAGTACATTTTAGCATTGCATCCCAGCTTAATCCTGGAAGGGTATAATATTGTACAGGGTCGAGTTCATATGTTTTGATACATTTTTCTCTAAAGTTTTCAAAAATATCAGTGAGTAACATTACATCAGTTCTTAAGTATAGATTGGAATAGTCCAACATATTTTTACATTTAAATTGGACCCAAACATTTTGAGCATGTTTATAATCATCATCTGAGACACTGGTATTACTTAAAGAGTTAAAGAAAGCGTCTTGATCTGGAAGAGTTGTAACTTTTAAGGATTCATAAGAATTAACAAATTCATAAGGAAAAACACCTTTCCTAATAAGTTTATTAAAATCATTTTCGTTTGGAAATTGTTTTCTTAATTCTATAAATTGATCTTTTTTTAGATTTTTAGCTAAACTATCTAAACTACTGGCCATGAATTTAAAGGAATCTAAAAACCGCAAATGTACTAAATGACCTCTTATTTTAAGTTTTTTTGAGAATGAAATATATTTTTCCTTATTTTGCGGAATGATATCTATTTCTCCATCTTTAAAATTCAAAGCATGAACAATAAAATGAGCATCATAATTACTTAGATTATGAAATAGAATGGGAATGAAAAAGGGAACACGATACTTTGAACTACATAATTCGTGAGCAACACCTCTAAAATTACCAGTATTCCAATCATAGTCTACTGTGATGTCATCACCCAATAGCCCTTCACAAATATAACATAATTGCGATTGTCTAATAGATTCCTTCTCTTCGTTAGTTAATGGAAGTGGACATTTTTGAAAACAATTTATCCTATGTATATTGCTAATATCTTTGTAAATGCTTTCCATAAACATTTTTGCACAATTAGGCCCTGTGTATGTTCTGTATGTAGACAGCTTATCATCATACGAACATTTTATATAGTATCCATAACTATAAACTTCATGTTCATGTATTGTTTTTGTATATGACTTCGATGGATCAGGGTCACATGAGGTGACGGGTTTTAAAAGAGCTTCAAAGTCTGCATATATTACAAAAGGTAATTTTAATTTTCTTTGAAACTTATCAAAATAGATTTCATCATTATTTGTTTCCCGATTAAACCAATCTTTTCCTTTTTTATGAATTCCTGGTAATTCAGTAACAATATGAGCACAGTCATGTTTTTGGTGATTAATTAAATTAACTTTAGATTTAAAATATAGAAGGCAACCATCACAGATATGAATAGCATTATTTCGATTCGTTATTTGTTTACTTACCAAGCGTGATAAATTTTTTATAAAACAATAATGACCATTTGAACCATTGTTTAAAAATAATAAGTTAATGTGTAATTCTTTACGACATTTAGTAAAATATAATGGTCCAACGATGGTATTACATTTTTTTTCTTTGTTAAATTCTAATCCGAAAACATTGATACTAATGTTATTCTGTTTTTCTACCTTGGGTATATCCGATAATTTGATTGGGAACTGTATATTATTAAACTTTAGTCTATTTTGATTCCTCAAGTATGATGATACCCTTTCAGAACTTTTATTTACAGGATATAGTGCAGATAATAAAGCCCACTTAAAACATTGTTGATCGTTATTTTTTACATTTATGACTGCTTTTTTACGCTTAATATCTAAAGGTAATTCAATAAACGAAGACCCTCGTAAGGGATTGAACTTATTAACAATCATTTCTAAGAACTGAATTTTTTTTAAAGTCCATCCACTATCTTTTGCTTCGAAATCACTCATTTTATTTTTAATGTCTTCGCTTAAAGTTTCTAAATAATTTTCTAATTCGTCCCCTAAAGAAATAGTCCAATTTTTTGTTTGAAAATCGAAAGAATTTTTTAATTCTTTTGTTTCCTGTTCAAAATCTGCATGAATAATAAATTTAACTTTAACAATAGTTAACTCTTTTAAACATTCCTGAATAAGAAATAGTATCGACTCTTTAATTGATGCTATGAATACTTCAGGAGTTTGTATTTTAAGTGACTCATTAGCTTTAGGTGATACAATTCTATACGTTAAGACCCGAGACCCAAAAGCAACTGATATAACAGAGACATTATGTAAATTATGATTATGAATAAGACATTTTTCTTTGTGTTCCTTAGATCGTAAGTGCTGAGCATAGAACCTTTGGCTAACCTGTAATTCACATATTTGACACATAACGTTCTGTCTATGTGTTGTATTGGAAGATGATGACGTCGATGCTTGTTGTAAATCTTCAACACTAATATCAGCTCTGTCTGTCTCTTCAAACCTCGACCGACTTGAATTGAAGATTTTCTGTAGGTATAACATGCTTATGTTAATATAAGAACACAAATATGTAACATAAAATTTAAATAAGTATAGTTAGAATGTATACCTGAATGTTTCCTCAACTTCTTTACAGATGTTAAACAGTGAAGTGTCATAATACGGATTTTCCAGAGCATTATCTTCATAATTCTCACACGCTCTCATTAGTTCTTTTTCTTCTTCTTCAAAAACATTTTGAAAAAAAAAACTTTCTAGTGACATGGTTGAAATAAACCAGTTTAGCTTTGCTTGTGAATGATGAATTAATAATAAATATAATGTTCGATTTTTCTCTTATATATACAAGTCGATAAGGTGATTACTATATTAGTTGATGGTTAATTAATAGTTGCTCGTTACTTATCAATTAGATACTCATAAAATTTTGTAACGACGGTTCTTATAAATTAATTTAGCTATTAGAGATTACTTTTTAAAAAAGTATATGTTTAAAACAATTTTTGATAATAAAACTTTTTAAAATAAAAAAATGTTTTTTTCTTATGTGTGTGTTTGTGTAATTAGTGGTTAAAAAACAAAAAAATATTTTTTATTTATATCATTTATTCATAATAAACTCAAACATGATACAATTTGATTCAAAGTTGATTTCGAGTAATACTGAAGCTGGTTCTTATAAATTAATTTAGCTATTAGAGATTACTTTTTAAAAAAGTATTTTTTACAGTTATTGGTTTCTGCTATTTGCTTCGTGATATCAAATATGATACCCTTCGTTTGCTCATATTTTTCATCTTTTGTATCCGTATAATATTTGGTCCTCACTTCTGAGTGTTTCCAATGTTCATCTACTGGTACTTTTTTCAATTTTATGAGGTCATACACCTCAATTTTTATCAAATGTGTAGCATGAGCCCCATCATCATTATTAGTAGACAAGTATGTGACACCAGGGATACCATCTTTTGAAGATCTCGCCACTGTAGAGCTGAGTTTCTTTTTCTTCTGATTGGTCCCCTCAAAGAATGAGTCGATACTATTTCGACGAGACCGTTTGAGCTTTGTTGTTTCTAAGGCCTTCTCAGTTGATTGCTCATCATCCGATGTAGCGTAGTAGTAATGCTTGAACGTGTTTTCTTCCATTACGTTAAATGTTGAATTCTGTAATAAAATAAGCCTATGCTTTAAAAACATATTTGTATAATAATTTGAATAAAAAATTTACCTAAAGTGAAAACCTAAACAAAATTGGTTTAAGTAATAGACATTCAAACAAACACATAGTTTTGAGGGTCTGTAATATATAATAAATATAGATAAAGAATTATAAAGCAAAAAAACACATACCTCCATAGCTTTTTTTTGAAGGAAATAGAACCAGCCTCAGTATCACACTTGATGATAAATTGTAACTCGAATGAATACTATCGACTAGTGTTTATGGATCCTATATATATACGATTGATCTTACAAGTACAAATATAATTAAAAAGGTATTAGGAATGTCACCACAAACATCATTATCGCACTCACGACATTGTAATTAAATAAGAATAACTAATAAACGGAAAAATACGATAGACCCATTACGATAATGATATAAGTTCTGGTCAAGCGTGAGTCGACGTATCCCAGACACAGGGGGTGGTTTTGAGAGTGGTCAAGCGCGAGTCGCCACACCCCAGACACAGGGGTGGTTTTGAGAGTGGTCAAGCGCGAGTCGCCACACCCCAGACACAGGGGTGGTTTTGAGAGTGGTCAAGCGTGAGTCGCCACACCCCAGACACAGGGGTGGTTTTGAGAGTGGTCAAGCGCGAGTCGCCACACCCCAGACACGGGTGGTTTTGAGAGTGGTCAAGCGCGAGTCGTGCGGGGGGCAGAAAAGTTTTTAGGCGAGGGGTTGGGGTTGGAGGGTCGTGCGCCAGAACCAACGAATCCCCTCTACTGAATTGAAACACTCTGTTTCAAATCTCCTTAGCAAGGAAAATACTCCCGTTTTCTATTCAATTAAAAACCAAGAAGCAAAATAAATAGAAATAAGCTAAATTAATGTTATAAATTTAATAGTAAGTTAATAAGCTTTTGAAACATATATTACCGAAACCAAAATACAAACACATTATCCAAACAAAGGAGTTTGAAAAAGACGTTTAAAAGTTACTTTAATTTTTGTGACGTGAAACTAAGGACAACGCAATTGCGCGCCCAGAGACATGGAATTGTGCTGAAGGGCCTGCGGGCAATGGAAAAGGGTTGAATTGCGACGTTTTCAGCTCTCTAACGATTTTAAGTTTAGCGAAATCAATGCTGTTTCAAATCTCCTCTGTTTCAAACCACCTCACCTCGGTCTCCCCTACTTTCTACCATCGCACCGCTCACCTTCGGCAGGGAATTCATCCTCACAACTTAAAACCTATAAATGGTCACGTGCAGTGCGGTTACAGAGAAAATTCCGTCCGCGAACGCTTATAGGTTGTGGAATAAACTCCCTGCCAAGGTTTTCTCTAAGGACTACAGTAAGTGGTTCTTCAAAAAGAAGTTATTAGATTTTTTAGGAGTTGGCAACGTACGAGTGATGCCTCTGGTATTGCAAGCGTCCATAAGCTGAGGTGACCGCTTACCATCAGGCGGTCTTTAAGCTTATTTGCTACCTTAGTGGTACGAAAAAAAACTAACATACAGACTTTCGCAATTATTTAGTAGTTAGGATGATTTCTATGTTTTATTTACATCACTTCAGAAATAAATCTTGTGGTTGATCACCATTGCTTTGGATTTCTTCTTCTTTGGCTTAGTTATAGATTTCTTCTCTTTCTCTAAATTTATTCCTTTCGCAACATCAACTTTTCCTTTCTGTATATCATCTTCATTTTTTCCTTCTTCGTTTTCTTTCTCTTTTTTCCCTTCATCGCTGTCATACATATATTTCATGGAGAAGTCGAAATACAACTTATCTTCGACTAGTCGGTAGTCAGGTTTGGTTATTGTGCCGCGTACGCAGTCATGGTAGTGGCAAACAATCTTCTCTTGTTCGTATGTCTCGCAGGAACCTGAAATAATACATATAAATAATGAAAAACCGGCCAAGTGCAAGTCGGACTCGCGCACTGAGGTTTCCGTATCACCACAGAATGCACGAACCTGACTCACTTTATTTGTTGGTTTTAAGCTTTAGCTTACACAATAATGGTTTTAGATTTGAAGCTTGTATTTATTAGGTACCTATCATTTTACGGTAGAACAATGTAAGTATGAATAATATCACGGTTTTTATTCCCTGAATAGGTTAACCAGTAGCTGAAAACACACCAACGTTATTCTGTGGGGGGCAGCCTCGTTTTACCAACCACTTTAGTCCTGCGTGACATGTGGTGAGTCCATAGCCGAAACAATGCTTCTGATGCAGAGTATCTGGACTTAGGAGGCTTTATATATTTCTCATCTTTATATATATAAATATAATTCTACTGTACGTGTGTATGTCACTGTACTCCTCCTTAACGACTGGACTGATTTGAATGATTTTTTTATGCGTTTGGGTGGCGCCCTGGATGGTTTAGATTCACAAATCAGCCCGGCAAATGGCGCTGCAGTCAGTATCATATAGGACAACGTCTGCCCGATCAGCTATAGGTTATAAAACCAGAGACAAATAATTCTGGACACTGTAAGAGGTAAGTCAGTATTCGTTGCGGGGGAGAGACAAAAAACATGTTTCTTGTATGAAGAAATTAAAAGGTCGGTAAAGGTCGACCTCGTCTAACGCATCTTGACCGAATTGAGTCCATTCTCAGAAACCGGACCAGTGCGTATCGTCCGTAGAATGAGTATTATTGAGGATATTTGTGCAAATTCGTACATTGATTTCATTTAAACCCCGTACTGCCAACGACGACGACGACACTTGACTCCTCACACCTCGCACAATATGTCGTGGACGAGAGAGAAAACATACCCACCTGACGTGTAGGGGAGGTACCTACTTGTGAAAGTTCGTACAATTATTTCGTTCTAACCCCGTATTGCTAACGGCGTCGACGACGACACTTGACATCTCACACTATTTGGTGGACGAGAAAGAAAACATCATACCCACCTGACGTGTAGGGGAGCTGCTTGTGAAAATTCGTACAATGATTTCGTTCAAACCCCGTACTGCCAACGGCGACGGTGACGACACTTGACGCCTCACACTATGTGGGGGACGAGAGAGAAAACATTATCCACCTGACGTGTAGGGGAGGTACCTACTTGTGAAAGTTCGTACAATTATTTCATTCTAACCCCGTATTGCTAACGGCGTCGACGACGACACTTGACATCTCACACTATTTGGTGGACGAGAAAGAAAACATTATACCCACCTGACGTGTAGGGGAGCTGCTTGTGAAAATTCGTAGAATGATTTCGTTCAAACCCCGTACTGCCAACGGCGACGGTGACGACACTTGACACCTCACACTATGTGGGGGACGAGAGAGAAAACATTATCCACCTGACGTGTAGGGGAGGTACCTACTTGTGAAAGTTCGTACAATTATTTCATTCTAACCCCGTATTGCTAACGGCGTCTACGACGACACTTGACATCTCACACTATTTGGTGGACGAGAAAGAAAACATCATACCCACCTGACGTGTAGGGGAGCTGCTTGTGAAAATTCGTACAATGATTTCGTTCAAACCCCGTACTGCCAACGGCGACGGTGACGACACTTGACACCTCACACTATGTGGGGGACGAGAGAGAAAACATTATCCACCTGACGTGTAGGGGAGGTACCTACTTGTGAAAGTTCGTACAATTATTTCATTCTAACCCCGTATTGCTAACGGCGTCGACGACGACACTTGACATCTCACACTATTTGGTGGACGAGAAAGAAAACATCATACCCACCTGACGTGTAGGGGAGCTGCTTGTGAAAATTCGTACAATGATTTCGTTCAAACCCCGTACTGCCAACGGCGACGACGACGACACTTGACACCTCACACCTCACACTATGTGGTGGACGAGAGAGAAAACATCATAACCACCTAACGTGTAGAGGAGGTACTTACCCTTTACCTTTTTTTTTTTTTCAAGATTTTATTTTACTACTTTGTAGGAGTGCTTAATACGTATTAATCATGCATACCACAGATTAAGAAACAGTACTAGGCTCATACCAAATTACAGCTTTCTAGTCTCTGAGGTAAGCTACGAACAAACGGACGGATACTCAAAAACTATAAGGGCCCCTTTTTGACTAAAGAACCCTAAAAAAGCAACGTACCTACCTATCTTAAACCGTCAAACGTGTATGAAAGCATTGATGCGAGTGGATAAAGCAAAAAAGTGTGCTAGGATCGTAGAAAATATTTAAGTCTGCCTCCCCCTTAGGGAAACAGGTGTGATGTTACGTATGTCTGTTCTGTTGTGAAGTCTTTGCTATTAACCTGGTCTCTGGACCCTGACAGTGAGAACGGCCCGCTCCGGAGCCATGTTTTGAAAGTGTACAAGGTAGCAGGCCAGCATGGTACCGGTACGCCCTCTGCCATGTCGACAATGCACTCCAATCACCTACCGACATTACATGTAACTAATTTAATTAAATACAATATGCTAACCTATAATACTAGAATTCTACAGGATAATCGTGGGCACACTAAGGTTTAATGCTGCTGATTTTCTATAGCGTTAATTGGCAGTAAACATAGGTATCCCCTAACGAAATAATAATTGCCTCAGCCGTGTTACGCCTTCACTACAGGAGCACAAGGCCTTCTTTCTCGAAGGAGCTTAGGCCGTAGTCCATCGTGCTGGCCCATTGCAGATTAGCAGACGTTGTCGAGTTAGTTGCCAATCAACTGTAAGAGTTCAGCACGGAGTTTGTGTCTAGCATCTAATGCCAATTTTTTATTTGCTTTCCACAACACCTTCACAACCCTTGACTTTTATATTTTTTGTATGCAAACTTTGTTTAGGCTTGTACAATATTGCCTTACTTTTTGTATTCAATCCTTGTATAAACTTGTACAATATTGCCTACCTCTTTGTATATTTTTTTTTGTTCTGAACTGACTATGCAGTTGGCTGATGCAGCTATTACTGCTCCACCGGGCTTTTGGGGCGAGACTCTAAAGGAGTCCCCCCGCGGGGGAAGCCTCGGCTTGGGTTGTTGCTCTCGGGGTCTTTCCTTCGACCAGCGTGAGCCTCGAACCCGAAGGTGAGTCAGCGCCAGGAGGGGAGTTCCCCGTTACGCGGTTGCGATTGCGAGAGAGTGGGGGCAAGAAGCGCCCCGGCACTCTTTGATACCTCGTGTATCCGTGCGGTCGAACCGGGGGACGTCGGCATCGTGTTAGGGGGAGGCCCTATTAGGGGAGGTCGTTGAGACTATTTTTATACAATTCTTTTAAAAGCTTGTACAACATTGCCTACCTTTAAAAAAAAGAAACTTAAAAATACAATAAAATTATATCAAAATAAAATAATAAACCACATGTTGTAATTTGAAGGTAAGTAGTAGTATATGTATATCTATGTAGGTAGGCCTAGTCAGTTCAGGGTTGTCGATGATTATAGAAGCTTTTATTAATTCTTACCTCTCCCCTTATCTCAGCTCTTTCACATATTTCAATGAACTTAATAATCTGCTTCAAAGTCGGAGTTCCAAACTCTTTGACTGCAATCTCAGTCCATTTTAGTTTCTTCTTACACTCTAGTATTGGTGGAACTTTCTCTGAAGACAGTGTGACCAAATGATTGACACCAACATCTACTAAGTAATTCAGGTTTTCCACTGTTTGGGGCCAACCCATCGCTGCTATTTTGTTTTTTATAAACCATGAAAAATTGTATGGGCAGTATGATTCGTAATCTTTTTCTTCTTTTTTTACTGATGGCTTCTTAATTTCCTTATGTGTTTCTTCGTTCTTAGTTTCTTCTTCAGCGTATTTGTAAAATAGTTTAGCTAATTTAACATTAGTCTTCATGCGTACTGTGGTCATTGTTAATTATAATTGAAGACTGAAAAATAAAAGAAACTGACATTATTGCATAACGTTACGGACAAAGCACACACTTATAGGCATGCGCGGGCTATGCCTGTATTGGTGTTCCCTGCTAAAACCTATGAAGTCCGACCCCTCTTAGAGTATGTATGCTGCCATCTCTAGGCGGGTGCATCCGGATAGCAGGTTTACCCTTTTGACTTAGTTCAACGACGAGCTGAGAGCATGGTCGAGGATCCTAAATTCATATGCGCAATCGATTCTTTAAGTCTAATAGGCTCCCTAGACTATCAAAAATGCTTGACTTGACTGTCTAGAAAGACATCAAGCATTTTTAATGGCTCTTTAAAAATTCACATTCATTTTTATTTGAGTCGCCTAAGAGTGAGCTAGCCTATTAAAAATATTCAAATACAAAAATCTGTAAACTCTGGGTCATACTATTTTAATTACAAACAAACTCACAGTATTGTTTTGATGGCCATTGTAAATGCTAACTATTAAGTTACGATGTTGGAGCAAATGGTCGAATATGCCATGTCAAAATACGCAGAATTTTCAATTACATATTATCACAATCCGCAGGATCTTGGAGAACGCATTCGGGATTCTATTATCTCGTTTCAAGATCAGAAGAAGAGAAATTAACGGAAATGTTCGCTATTAAAGTTCGTTCTTTGAACGTTTATGTTTTTTCTTGAGTTCTTCAATGTTCAAATCACTTATATCGTTTTAGTACAGTCATCATACAAGGGCGGATCCAGAACAAAAGTTTAGAGGGGGGGGGGGCGATCATAAGATCTAAAGGTATTTTTTGAACTAATCTGCAAACGGAGGTTACCGAATCTACCCAGCTCGTGCAGTTTTTAAATAAATAAATAATCAAACCCAAGTAACCCCAAGTATTTTTTATATGTAATAAAAGTTATATATTTAAAAAAAAAATACAAATCATTTCTTCCTCGGCCGACCTTAGGGGGGGCCGCTGGATCCGCCCCTGTCACCATATGCTTGAGTGCCATATTTTTTTTTGTCTATGTACTGATGAGACTCGATGTCCCATATAGTACCGGCGCATCTTTGTACAAAGATATGAATAAGTAAGTATGAGCGTATAGTCTCTATCACTAATTACAGCGTGGATTTAGTTTTGTGATTGCGCGCGACTCGCCTTCTCACCGCCACCGCTGCTGTCGCCGTTCGTATTGCGTGTACTCGCCGTGGTGTCTCGTATGGCACTGAGAGGATTTGCTTGGCAAGCAAGCATCACCTAGACGATCAAGCATTTTTAACAAGCATTTTAAAAAACTTTCTCTCATTTTAAAAATCTTTTTGGTGCACGATGAATGGATATAGAATTACCACCTATCTCTTTGGAACACGATGAATGGAGAAAGAGTCACCACCTATTTCTTTAGTGCACGATAAACGGAGATAGAGCCACCACTCGTCTCTTTTGTTCACGATAAACGAAATAGAGTCACCACCTATCTGTTTGTTGCATGATAAACGGAGATAGAGTTACCGCCTATCTCTTTAAGACGTAATTATTTCAGTAAAGGTGTTATATTACGAGCACTATAACTAGTCATTGTATTTTTTAAGTGGTTAGAAAAGCTTTATCCCCTTATCGTCAATTAGGTAGGATACAGCTGCTGCCTAAGTTAGGTAGGATACAGCTGCTGCCTAAGTTAGGTAGGATACAGCTGCTGCCTAAGTTAGGTAGGATACAGCTGCTGCCTAAGTTAGGTAGGATACAGCTGCTGCCTAAGTTAGGTAGGATACAGCTGCTGCCTAAGTTAGGTAGGATACAGCTGCTGCCTAAGTTGGAATGGACTCTGCCTGCCGAAAATTCCAGGTTTAATTTATGGTGGTAATGTTAACGGATTAAGTATCTACCTATTTGTGTCAACACGCACAAAAATAAACCTATGCGCTCCTAGTACATAAATCTTATAAACACCCAGTTCTTTATAGAATTAACAAAGGTAGGAAACTTATAATAAATATACATACATACATATAGAATAATTCTATCTTTGTTGGAGACTCCCTGAAGGTAGGCGTCCTCTTTGGACAGGAAATAAGTGTTTCCTAACGTTTCTTAAAACTTTTTTTATTTTGTACTACACCACATTTTGGCACTGAAACTTTCACATATTTACCTTCTAACAAATCAATTATATTCATACAAAATCACAAGTCTGAATTAAAACATTTGAGTGTGGATTATAATTAGCGACGACCGGGCGTAGAGTAGCAGCAGACATCTTGGCATCGCTCTTGGTACTCTGCCAGCAGTGTTGTTGGCAGTAAGCTTTATTGGCACCAGTAATCGTAGGTGTAAGAGATTTAAGATAATCTAAACATCGGGTCTGATGGACTTGAATATATTTTAGTACCTGTAGATTATTTGTAGGATGATAAGTTCAGCAAATTTCGATTCTCTTCTTATCTTGGCTGAATATAGATCTGACAGATTTTATGTATGATCAAAAAAAAACATTAGGAATAAAGTCAATTGGATTATCAAAATGATTTTTTAATTTTTTATGGCTAAATTATAGATTAGTTTACAATTAAATAAAACGTCAAAACGCGACTATCTTGGCGCCGAAAAATATGAAATTGTTCATACCTACAATATAGTAGTAGTAAATTTAATCGGTAAATATTGAAGTAAAACACCTAAACTTCGTAGTTATTTTAACAAAAAAAAAACTTTTGTTCTGAACTTAAATTTTTTTGGGTGATCGGAAGTGTTGGATTGGAACCCTAGACACCGCTAGTCATAGTTTTTTCTTTGGTACAAATAATTACAAGTATTCATGACTTCAGACATGAATTTGCACATTACGCCTACAATATTTTTTTGTTATAAATATATTACCTGTTACATATATATATTATTGTTTTATTATCATAAAGGTAGGTAGCCCAACGGAGTCTTAAGTTACAAAACATTTTGAAAAAAAAAAATGATTTAATTTCAGGTACATATTATAACAAAATAGACACCATTAAAACAACAATGATTGATTAGTAAATAAAATCACAGCTTTTAGTTTAACACTTTTTTAGTGCTCTCCTTGGCGGACTCTATGAACTGTTCCATTACCTCTTCGCTTACGCCGAACCTCAATGGATTGGATTCTGTTAGATCTTCAAAGTATCTACCGACTATCTCTTCGTGCTCAGCGAAATCGCATGATCCTGAAACGCAGAAACATAAAAAACTTAAGATCAAGTTTGAAAAGCATGTCAGATTATTTTTTGTTATTTTCTTAACATAAAAGCACCAGATAGACGATTAAAACTTATAAAAATAAACATGTTTATCATTATATAAACATAATAACTTTTTAGCGCACAAAATATTTTATTCCCAATATTTTTGTACTTTTGTCAATTTTTACAACAATGGTGCTTTATCATTTACGGAAATGAGTAGGTATCTTAATTATCTTTAATATGACGTGAGGAATGTAACATTTAAATATGTGTACACAAAAGCAGCCACACCCCAAATCGAAATATAAAAATCGTCTTCAGCTCTTCTGACTTCCGCGTTTTACTTTTATTAGCTCAACCTCTGTTAAAAAAAGGTTATTGTCCCTCATCTCATGTACGGCAAGAAAGAAGTTGGTGAGTAAATTAATTAATATTTGCTACTTCAACTACCGTAGGTATAGGTACATATAAACGCATAAAAAGAACACAAAGTAATTAATTATCATAAAGAACCATATAAAAATTAAACATTGGATACATTAATTGCACAATACTACATGGTTAAATCATAAGTCATATCGTGACAGTCAACCTGCCCATTGCAACTTCAGCTTGCTGATTCTGTTCCGCTCCATAGACCTACGTTTCTGGTCCATAAGTACGGGCGAGGTGAAGACTGAACTCAATTTTTCAAATGCCGTCCAACCCAACAGAGTTCTTCGGTCTGCTTTCTTATCGAATTTGTTTCTCCCTTATGTCCCTACTTAATCTAGAACAGCCTCGATTGTAACATTACTAGGGATTGCAATCCCGCAACTCATTCAATCCCGCGGGATTGATCGGGATCCCACATCTTTGAAATTATGATATAAATCAAATTGAAGGTAAAGTTTTTTTGTAAAAATCAACTTTTATTAATCATTTCTTACATTAATTTATTATTAATTTATTTTCTGTCAATTAAGTAAAAGTAATTAGTAATCTGTTTTCTAAGATTCATCCATAAATGTTTGGCATAGTTAATTAGTTTTGTTTAATTTTACTCTTACTCCTTACAACAGTTTTATGTTTTTAATTCAGTCTTATTCATATAATACCTAATAATCAAATCATAACTTTCTCTTAGATGCTATTACTATGATATTAATCTATGGTGATTTTTTTTAAAGATACGCTCTTAAGAGAATACGATTCGGAGCGCCTCTCAGCTTGCTTCATACAAATGAATTTTTTACTTATTTTGACACTTGCTGATAAAACACCACGAAATTTTGAAGACATGTTTAAGTAATAAATATCTAGGTCTGCAGTGTGTCTGTTTTCTGTTAAATTTTATAGTTCAAAGGTTATACAGGATTTTAGTTTACGCGAATGTTTAAGTGCCAAATTTTCCATTTGCGGGATCCGCGGATCCGCGTTTTGAAGGTGCGGGGCAGCAGTAATTTGTAGCAAAAAATGATTCAAACACTTTATCATCATATCAGCTGCGAGAAGTCTGCTGCTGGAATATAAGCCTGCTCCTAAGGTTTCCTAACTAAGAGGGTATAGGGAAAAGACTAAGAAATTTCACAGTGATTGATCAGTAAATGTTAAAAACAAATGAGAAATTCGTTTGTATGATTATACTTTTTTTAAATATAAATATTTTTGGACATTACACAGATCACCGTCTGGGCCCAAAGTAAGCAATGCCTGTGTTATGGATACCAGACAACGGATACATATACATATATATTGTTTTTTTTGTAAATATACATAAATATACATATTATACATAAATACACCCAAACTCAAGACAAACACAAATGTTTTTTATCACATAAATGTTTGCCAAGCCGGGAATCGAACCCACACCTGTGAGCAGCAGTAGGCCATACTACCAACTAGGCTGCGAAGGAGTTTTTTCTAGATTTACTTCCACCTTGCTTTTTTTATCTTTATTTGGCCTATTTGGTAGACACATACGCTACATTTTTATGCATGTTCGTATTACAAACTTCAATATGAAACTAAGCAACGCTACGCTTAACCATAACCTGGTTCACCTAGATATAGAAAGTAGGTATTCTCTCACCGTGTCTAATCATCCGGATGACGTTGACGGCTTGGTCGGGCAGGAAGCGGTGGAAGTGCACCAGATAGCAGGCCAGCATCACGCCCGAGCGGCTGCGGCCCTGCCGACAGTGGACACCTAACACCTGCGAAATGATGGAAATAAAGTGGTTAAAAACCTCATCAAAATCCACCACAGACAATCGGACAAACTTTTTAATCTTATTTCTTACATTGCCGTTCTTATGCTTAAACAATGAGATAAAATGCACCTACACCAACTGATTTTGTTACGGTTGAGTACCATTAATACATAAATCCAGTCTAGTATAATTCTTTCCTATAATTACAAATATCAGACTTAAAATTAAATATCAGGCTGATTTCCCCCTGTTTTATCCCAGGATTTTGGCATTAGAGATTAGCATCATTTTTTTATATGTGATAGATATGCAGTTGCTATGTCTGAATGGGTCCAATATTTCCTCTTAAACATTTTGCATATAGATACTCTCTATACTTTATACCTATAGGAATACAGAGATTTTAGATCTTTCAAGTTTCAAAAACTTTAGTTTTAAATTCGAATCTATCAGAGACGAAACTATTGTAACCTGCTATCTGTAATATTATACATGATTAGCTTATTCCTGTGACTTCGACTGCGTAGATACGGACTTCCAATAACCCCGGTTTATGTAGCCTATGGGTTTTACAAATTAGTCAAAACTCAGACTGATAACGGATATCGCTGCTGCTCGACATACTCCTTAATATCAAAGGCTCCTTATCGCCTTTTACAACATCCAACTAAGATAGGGAGTTGTCCAAATCTGTTCGGCTTAAGATGATTTTGCCTACGTCTATCTCATATATATGTCGCGCCATCTGGTTTAGGCAGATCGTTAAGTATGGAAAAGAAATTATCATATAACTGAACAGATTATTAAATGAAACTTGGCTCGAACGCTTCGCCTGCTCCGAATCTACGTTTACAAAAGAGAAACTGAACCTAACCCAACATACGTGACTTATACAGTGCTATTTCTGTTCCATTCTTTTCCATACTCGAAGAACTGCTAAGGCGTCGAATTAACTGGCTAATTTAACCAGAAGGCTGCGACGTTATCAAGTTAGTCAGTTTATTTCGTTTATATATAGATATAAACCAAATCATTAACCTTTGTGAAGTCTATACTAAACAGTGATTGACGTAATCTAAATCTCAAATTTCGTGAGCTTAACACTTTGCTTGATAATTTTAGGTCCGTGAGTCCTAAAATTATCAAGCAAAAAAAAAGTATAGACATCACAAAGGTTAATCATTTGGTTTCTATACTACTAAAAATTAGAACTAAATTACAAATTTGGTTATTTTAGAAAATAAAAAAAAAATTACTAGAGCTTTCAAAACCTAACTCTACCGTGACATCATTAAACTTAACGTTCCAACACTTAATTTGCGTCTATGTTAAAACCTTACAAACACAACCTGATTTTTTTAAAAATAAGCTCTGCAAATGTCATACTAATAAACAAATGATTTGAATATAAACGAAAGGCTTGAAAAAGTCGAAGTATACTTAGACAGGGACAGGACTAAAATATCCGTAAAGTCCGATTATTTTTGCATAAATTCGCAGGCTACCTAACCTAGCTTTGTAAGTGTTTTTGTTTCCGTGCTTATCGTACCATCAATTATTTCTGTTTTCTCAACTATTTTTCAAAGTCCCATTATCTTGTAAAGCATCTATTTCAGCTTTCATAGCTATTTCTTAAAATTTCACATGTAACTGCTCCTTGGCAACTTTGGTTCCATATTATTTAATTGCGTATCGCATTCGTAGCTCTTATTTTGGTCACCCAAAGTGACTGCATAATCTTCCCCGCCATAAAAAAGTATTAAATTGGTTCCCACTTACCTCAACTTCATGAAACGTTGTGTAAAACGTGTTTGTAAAATTACTACTTACGCCTTTCCTGTCATGAAGTCTCTCTCTTTCTACGCTCTCGTAGTCTGTCTACGTTACGTCTCGTTGTCTGTCTACGTTACGTCTATTAACTGTCCATTTATTACTAGTTCGAGCCTCACCTCCTTCTTTGCCTGTACTTTCTCGTTCCATTGATGTTGAACAGTTCTGTAAGGTTTCTGGAAATCCAATTAAATTTCGTATCTTGAATAGACTCTGTAAGTATTAGTGACATCGGTATAATCTACTAGAATTCCTACTCTACTACTCTTGGATGTCAAGATTCAGAAGCTTCTTTTTGGAATCGGGGCAGCAAGTTCATTCAAAATCTTTAATAATTAGGTGTCAAAAGGTTTGAATTGTGTCCTACTACTATATACCATAACTCCTATTTTCTTAAATTTTATCTGGTACCATGTGGTTTATCACAAAAATAGCAGTGTTTTTGTGTATTTGCCTAATACTGTTTGCCTTGATTCATACTGTTCATCTATGTTCTACCAGCTTCAACCAAGTTATTCCTTTCAGCCCTAGAATTGTGCTGCGCAGTAAAGGCACCAGACCTCTCATGCCTTATTAATTAGGGAACTTCTGTCACAGGCGTTATCATCATTACAACCCGTCTACCTACTGCTGAATATCTTAGGATCTTCCTAAATTATGCCTCATCAAGTCATTCCTCATCAATTTCTTTAAGTTTCGATCCATATGGCGGAGGAATGAACTGAACTGCGCTTCTCTTTCGTCTTTACACTGAAAATTAATACTCGTCTGCTCAAGCAGCCATTGGTCCAGTGATACAGATGTAACGTATTCGCAGTTTGCTGCATCTGCTTACTGAGATATGTTGGTCACTGTAGTGTCTCACTGAATGTCCATGTTCTGAATATATGTTCATTTAAACAGATATATATATATTCAATTCTTGTACATATTTATATTGGTGGGTAAGCACATTAAATTGTTCCATCAATTTTGGTATCCGCCATCTTCTTTCGATGGTGTGACACTTCCTCCGCGCCCGCGACGCAGCATGAACGTTGTCTGCTGACCGAGCAATTTCGGTGTGAAGCCTGAATAGCCGTGCTATCTAACAAATTCTAATAAACTGTCTAAAAAGTGGATTCTGCAGTGCCTGTGATATATCAGTGGCTTGGTGTGCTGCACAATAACCAGAAGTTGGTCTACATTGGAGCTGATTGTGGACGTTAAGGTTGGTGGAGCATATTTTACCCATCGATTTTAGACAAGGATTGACGTTACTTTCCCATTTCCAAGTTTATGTAATTTACAGTCCACTAAATATCTTTATTATTTACCAGCGTACTTTAATAGTTGTAAATATCGAACAATATATATATAAATAAAAGGTAAGATGTCTTAAAATAGAACAGAGCTTTCAGACACTAAGGAATAAGTTAGTTTCTTTTCAAATTTAACGCTGTCCAGCTGAATTATTCTGCATAATTTTATTATTTTTCAGTCAGTTTACTATTACACAGCTCAAAACGGATATTGTGGATTGTTTTAGTTGTGACTTTGCAAGGAGCAACGTGCCCCACTTTCTGGCTGCTGCAGAAGGCCTTCTTGCTCTATGTGTCTGCTTGATTGGACACTAAACAAAAATTATTGTGCAAATAAAAGGAACCTACATTATTGTACATGGTGGTATAGATTTATATGGTATAATAAAAGACGTCGGCAGTTGGAATTTTTTTATCAGATTTTGTATAAACTTATTTTATAAATCCCTTGAAAAAATATGAAAGAAATAAAAGTCCATCTTACCCCCTGAGTAGGGTAAGATTTGCATGCAAAAGTTATCTTTTATTGTAAGCCCATGAAGTCCATTAGTCAAAATAAAGCAATTCTATTTTTTTTGCTCATCAATAGATGATATTTGTGTGTTTGAGCGCAATGGACAATGGTCAATGGCAAAGGGTGGTGATATAATATTGAATAGTTTTCTATGTAGATGAAGTAGTAGCACTTTTTTTTAAATTTTCTTAAACAACGTTGACTTTTCTTTCTAAGGTTGTTCTTGCCCCATCATACCAAATTAAATCACGAAAATTATTAACGAAAAACAATAAACAATACAGACACAAACAAATCACGCTATGCCAGTGGTAATCCTTGACAGTCACGGTAATAAATATTAAAGGAATTGAAACTGTTATTATTTACAATAGAACTAAATTTTCAAAAATGGGCCAAGTACGAATCGGACTCGCGCACGAAGGGTTCCATACCATATAAAAACGGCAAAAAAATCTCATTTGTTGTATGGGTTTGAATATTTGTTTTGTTTTAATTTAATTATTTATTTTTAAAGTGACTATATAACTTAATATTCTGTGAATATTTTAAACGTCTACCTGTTGCCGTTATAAATATCAAGCAAAAACGAGCAAAAAATCATGTTTGTTGTATGGGAGCCCCCTGAAACCTTTATTTTATTGTGTTTTTTAGTGTTTGTTGTTATAGCGGCAACAGAAATACATATTCTGTAAAAAAATTCACAGTTCATGAGGTACAGCCTAGTGACAGACGTCCGTCATGGATGGACATCGAAGTCTTAGTAATAGGGTTCCGCTAATTACCCTTTGGGTACGGAACCCTAAACATCACAAGGAAACTAACAAATATTAGTTTTTATATAATAGAAAATAAAACACGTGGCTTATTATTTAGTTGCCACTCTGACTGACGTCACATTGGTTAGTTAGAACAATAGCTAGAGGCTAGTGCAATCATGATCGATTAATTGAAAGACCATACTGCTACTACTACCCCGTCTTGCCCTTCTTACCCCTACAGCTGTGTAATTATTTAGTATATTAAACAGCATAGAATTTTTGTGTTTGATGTCTGGTATAAACTCAATAAAAGACATTAGGTTTTTTCAACAGAGATTTTGTAAATTGAGCTCATTTAATAAATCTCCGACAAAAATAAGATCAAGGTATCTAGTTAGTGCCTCTGAATAAGAATACCTATTAATAGCGATCTGGTTGTTAGAAAGTTACATTTGGTTGAGGGTCTGATGTTTTGGAAATTGACAACAGGATCCAAATTATAGTGAAAGCTGAAATTTCGAGTTTAGTTTACCAAGAGCGTGGCTCTTTGATTATGACAAATTAAATACAATTGGATCTTTGTTATGATTGTGGAGAGGCGGCAAAGAGGAGAGCTCCTAACACGAGGTGGTATATCTGGGGACTTCTGAGGTCCACCTAACTAGCGATTCGGTTTCTATATTGTTGATCTACCGAATTAACTTTAATAGCGTAATGTAGGATGTCTGATGTCAGCCTCTGTTGTAGCGGTACGATATGGTTCGCTACATGGTAACTAGCTAGGAAACATGAAGTTTAGGCACAAAAATTCAGGTTTTATATTATTTTATATTTACGGTAGAAATGTTTTTAATCATTTGTAAATAATGTCTAGTTTGAATAAGTGGTACTAATCTATGTATTATATAAAAATGAATCCCTGTTTCCCTTGGTCTCGCCACAACTTCTGAACGGCTGCACCAAATTGAATTTTTTTTAATGTGTTCGTTATTGCAAGGGCAATTTTTTATTGAAAGAAAAAAAAGGTTTAAGTGCGACTCGCGCACTAAGGGTTAACCGATTGTAATGAAATTTTGGTAAATTGTGCACACGCCAGGGAAGGTTTTTGAATTGGTACAGCCCTTTCAGAATAGGTGGCGCGCCAGTTGTTTTAAAAAAGCGAAACAACGTTCGCGGGGTCAGCTAGTATTGAATAAAATACATACCTCGTCACTTTTGTCTGCCCTCTTGCAAACATCTATAAACTTTTTGATTTGTTCCAACGTGGGCATTTCAAATTCCTCTATCGGTATCTCAGTCCATCGCAGCCTGGCAACATCGTCGACTGGAGGTTTTTTCCCTGCTGTCAATGTTACTAGATGCGTTATCCCTTGATTCACTAAAAATTGCAAATTCTCCTTATTTCTTGGAAAAGCCATAGCTGCCAACTTTTTTGGTATCACCCACGAGAATTTGAGTGGAGGATATGCGTCTACTTCGATTTCTGGAAATGGATTCTCCGGTATAATTACTGTCAAATCATTTCTTATTTCTTTCGTTGCTCCAGCTAAATGTTTATCTTCTTGTTCAGTGATTGCCTCAGTCCTTGTGTACACTGTGTAACTTTCTTCAGCCATTGTGCACTGCATTGTTTTTAATCAGTATTTGGAACAGTCTGGAATAAGCGATATATATTTAAAAATCAGCAACAAGACTAAGATCAAAAATTTTGCGTCCTTTTTGAAAAATAAATAAAATTAAACCAATCACTGGCACTTTTTAAACAAGATTCACTTCTGTTTAGTTCGATTTTTGAATGTTGACTGACGAATAAGGGCGGGAAATTTTGGCAGCTCCTCAGTTTCTGGAGAGCGTGTAACGTTTATTTCTGGAGACCCTAAACCTTGACCACGATAACCTTGCTGTTACCTATATTTTTTGTCACAGCATATTGTATCATATTTAGACGGAAATAAAGATTCTGAAATATTGGTTTGCTTTTGAGTGAGCGCATTAAATGTGTTGCTAGCAAAATCATTTACGCCACTATAACTAATTTAGTACCTAGCTGTTGTAAAAAATGTATTGCGTAGTTTTATCAACTGGAGAATAAATGATTCGTAAAGCTTTTATTTTGTGAAGGAAATTTTGTTTTATTTTCAAGGTTGTGCAGTTTTGTTCGTTACGCAGAGCTACATTTCAGGGTTCCATGCATTGAGATAATATACTCATTATTGCTTTCATTGCTACTTTTACGTTTAAGTGTCAGACAGACATGGATCCACGGTTCAAACTAGATACAGGCTTCAAATTAGAATTGATTGAATAAAGTTTTGACTTTTACTGTTTTAAGAGTCCATAATATGTGCAAACATGAACATTCTCTAGAAGGGACTGTTGCTGTGGTGTAACATTATCGACAGAATTATATTCATATCATAACATACCTTTAATTGGATATTGTACTCTGTAAACACATCAAGGGTCAAATGACCCCGCATCGACTTTGTAGGTAAATGTGATGGTTATTTGTTATAAGATGATGATATTATAATAACATCACTGGTTTAGTGACATATAGACTACCCTTTTTGTTAAAACGGGAAGATTTAGCACAAACATAAATAGTTTCGAAATCACCGAACGCTAAACTTCAAAATGGGTCAAAAGACCCCGGCCGTCTTTCTAGCGTTAAAGGTCTCTTATTATGTAATAGGGGCCGTCCATATATTACGTCATTCTAAATTAGGGGGGGGGGGGGTTGGTCTGCGGATGACGGTAAATGATAGATGGGGGGGGGGGGGGGTGTTTCGAAATTGACGTCATTCTTATTTATTTATTTATAGTTTATTTTTCACGTACAAAAAGATTATTTCTAAAAAGAAATTTCTTCCAGCACACCTAGTAAAATACTAGCTGCCCGCCCCGGCTTCGCCCGTGGTACTTACATGTATTATACATATAAACCTTCTTTAAGAATCAGTCTATCTATTTAAAAAAACCGCATCAAAATCCGTTGCGTAGTTTTAAAGATCTAAGCATACATAGGGACAGACAGCGAAAGCGACTTTGTTTTATACTATGTATTGATAATAAACACAATACTTAAATAATAACTGCAACATTACATAATTAATAAAAGTACATATTAATACTATACTTATACTTAAATACATGTCTCATACCCTATTTTTCTCAAATCTGCAATGTTTTATTTTGTCAAACTAGTAATGACGTCAATTTTGGGAGAAGGGGGGGGGGTCATTAAGAAATGACGATAGGATGATTATAGGGGGGGGGGGTCTAAAATCTGAAAAAATCGATGACGTAATTTATGGACGGCCCCCTAGGTACTATAATATTGGGCCATTTCAATGATACATTTTTAATCTTGTATATAATTATGTATTTATTTGATTATTTTATTTTTATTTGTTATTAATTAGTACAAGGCCTTGCCACCTTTTTTTGTAAATTTATTCTTTCTCTGGGTTTGCAGGAAGAAATCACTGGCAAAGATACGTACAGCCATTATACTCGTTTTCTAGAATTATAATTTCTTGTGAAGTGTTTTTTTGTACAATAAAGAATTAAAATAATAAAAAGAAAAATACATTTGATAATTATTCTTTTTATCAGTCTTTGACTTTTAAAGTTATCTACAATCGTAAATCTATTTTCTAGTAATTAAGTCTTTGGAAAAGACCTACTTACAACAAATATAATTCAGTTTACATATAAAAAGTAACGATGATTTTGCATAATAAGTAGGTACCTAAGTACGGAACCCAATCGTAAATACAGATCGCGCTTACCTGTTTTTTTATTGAACGGCATGACGTTATGATCTGTGTAAACAAACTGCGGCAAAGTGAAGAAAGTAACAGCTGATGGAGAGGAAGTTGGTTATAAAGAGAGAACAGCGGTGTTTGTTTCAATTTTGTTTGGAATTTTTATATTGACTTTAGTTAAACTGAACATCTTTGTGTAGGTAATTTTATAATATGTGAAGCTATAAAGTAAAAAAAAAGCCTTTAAATTGGTTGAGAGTCGCTTAGTCAGCAATGGAGAGAGCTATTCTGGAGGTTTCTTTGCGCGATGAAATTCTGAATGAGGAAATTCGCCTAAGAACCATGCAAAGTTACCGACCTAGCCCAAACAGTTAGCAATTTGAAACGGAACGGGCAGGCCATATAGTTTGTCGTACCGATAACCCATGGATCAGAAGACACACACACAAGGTGGACAGACTATCTGGTTAGTCACAAAAACCGGTGAAAGCGGGCGGCTCGCAGGAGTATGTAGTACAACAGTGGACCTTACTGGCTGAGACAATGATAACTTTTTCCTGAAGGGGTTGGTCAGCGATATTCCGAACGTAAACTTTCATTACGGACAGTTTAACGCCGGCCACATGTTATTTTCGTTTCCAAATAGGGCGTTCTACACCGTTCATCAGGCCAGACAGATGCGAGAAAACTACTAAAATACATATAAAAAGTTCAAAACTATAAGGAAGCCCTGCGCTATGGCTACCAGACAAGTGATAGGAACAAATACTTTCTAACAAAACAAATGTTCATTACATAAAAGTTTGATGAATTCGAACCTTTTTCCTCAGTTCAGCAGGCAGGATCACTACCAACAGTCCCAACTGAGCTACCACGGCTCAATAGCTAAATGAGAATATGACAATATAACGTGTAAAATTAAGTATGAGGAATTAATTTTGTGATAATTTTAACTTACTTTTGAAAACAACACAGGTAGTAGCAAGGTAATATATATAAAAAAATACCTATATAATTATGTTATTATATCTAATTAAAATACTAGTATTAAAGACCGATATCTGATGACAACAAAAGTAAACTGAACAGATGTTACCTTTATGCACACATCTCATCTCAAGAGTTCACTATAACAACACCCACGTCAATCATTCGAGTTCAGGTGTTACGTCTGAAAGTATAAACTGATCTATGATGTTTTATGCATTGTTTAAAGAAACAGGATGGAATAAGGCTTCTAACTCCGCAACTATAAGGTTCATTTTTGATGCAGCATTTTTTGTGATGTAAGCCGGTAAGGTTTTAGGATTTCTTGGATCATCTGCACTACTAATAAAATTGTAACGGAGTTGTGTCTGTCTGTACATGGAATATGTTTAATAATATCTATATTGATTCTTCTTTGCCCATTTTGCAAGCCAGCGTGTTTCTCCTTTGACATATTTATATTTGTGATGTCTAACCGATACTCAGAAAAAATATCTTAACAAGTTCAAATAATCTTCTTCTTGACAAGCATACGGCTGATAAAATAATGGTTTAGGGGAACGTTAAATTAAAATAGAAAAATTTTGAAGAGAAAACCCTCCACTGTGTATGAACCTAACCCCGGGCGAGCTCGCAGTCATCAACTAGTTATTGAGAGTTAAAATTCGAATGGGCGTTTCATAGACTCATAAAGAACTCTGGCTTACAATTAATTTGAGCTTAATTACAAACCACTAGAGTTCATTTTTGTGAACAAGTTCAGGCGTTGACATTGACACCATCTAGAACCGACTGACATGACATAAATCTGGCGCGTGCGAGTCTAAAGTTAGAGAGACATCACTTCACTCTTATGTCAAAATGTGAAGTTGAAAATGTTTCGACAGTTTTAATTTTGATAAATATCATAGTATTTTTTCTCTGTACAGAATTGTCTATTATGGTGGAGTGAATTTGGCAAAAAAAAAAATCTTTTCTTTTTAATCCCCTGTATCACCAATCGATGACCCTATGGGAAAGCTTCTCCCGTGTAAAAAATTAAAAGTCTGCGACTTTATCTTCAGGTGGCGCACCTTGAACGTAGTTTACAGAAATCTTTCATTTTAAGTTCTAAATTTTACCCGCAAATTAAAGTAATATCGTAACTTTTTGTCATAAACATGACATTTTTAAATTCATTAAGGTCTTTTGTTGCATGTGAGTGCATTGTTTTTAAGTAAAATTTCAGATATTCGGGCTGAAGATAATTCCACTTTGAGAAAATTTCTTACATATATTCATAAAAAATGCCTATACACACGGAAAGATTTGCGATGTCCTATGTTTGGCGATTCACTAAAACTAAGTAGTAATATATTACTTACGTATTGTGATGTGATTAAATATTACTTGGGTATAAGAAACAACATGCTTCATTTCAATAATGGGAAATACCCTTCAGTCAAAGACTTATGTGAAATAATTGCTATTAACATTGAAAAAATAAAAAACAAAGCGTCTATTCCAAAGATTAGTCACCAACAAGTCATCGCAAGGCTGATATCGTCTAGCGATAAGTATAAGAGAGTGAAAAAAAAACGCAGTGATACAAAAAAAAAGAAGTTCTACAAGGATTCTCTGAGGAAGTTGTCTGATATAGCAACTTATAAGAGAGTGTCGTAAGCAGTATGGAAACATGTATTGAAAGAGCCTGTGGTCTAGGAAAACTTCTTAAAAGACCAAAGAAATTATCGCGAAATGTATATTTGTTCTGTAGATAAAGTGATGATAGAATATATCCAGCGTAATGAGGTAAGAAAACGAAAGTTGATGAGTTTGTAAAGAAACCTTTCGGTACCTACTCCAAGCCCTTCTTCATCTACCCCAGCGATAGTTTGGACATCTGACAGTTCTTCTGACACATCTGTTGAAGATGAGATTCCCATAATAAAAACATCAAGACGATCTGGCAAAGCAACTCAACAGATGGAAGGTGCTGCAAAATCTATCAATCTTTTTTGCTCCACCCTGTTGCCTATACGGTTTTCTTTGTATTACCTAGATACAGAAACCAGCAATTTAAAAATTGAAATAGATTTCTATTTATTCAATTGACTCCCTCGCATCCTAGTTGGTTGTGAGGCTAGCTGCTGTGCAGAGGGTGTGGGTTTGATTCCCGCACTCGACCAACATTTGTGTTTGTCTTGAGTCTGGGTGTATTTATGTATGATATGTATGTATTTACGAAAAAAGTAATTTATATGTATCCGTTGTCTGGTATCCATAACACAAGCTGTCCAGTATACATATATAAATCTATGACAAAAGCTTTGCTTACTTTGGGGCCAGACAGCGCTGTGTGTGCTGAAAAATTTGTGGTAAATCTCTGCTCAATTGAATGCTGCGTTTAGGGATGGTCAATGATCATCGATGTTGGAAAGCTAATTAAATGTTAAAACATCGATGTTGCTATGTGTCAAACATCGAAATATCGATGACATGGTTACATAATCGGAAGAAGCGAGATCGATGTTATCTCAAGAGCAGCGTAATTGTTTTGAGTATGTATTTTTGACAAATTTTGCAATATTTCATTGCATCGAAGTTGGGAAATTAGTAGAAATTGTACACTAAAAGAATCGAGCCAAAGTTTGTCATCTCATAATGAAGTGCCAATTTTTTAAGATAGAATTTCAAGTTTTCAAGTAGTCTCAAGTCCTTCCTCAGGACTCAAACTATCTTCATGCTAAATTTCAACTTAATAGATACAGCGGTTTAAGCGTAAAGAGGTAACAGACAAAGTTATTTTCGCATTTATAATATTCATAAGTAATTTTCATATAGACTATAAACAACCCGAAGACATAATGATTAAAATAAAACTACGTTATAATATTATACTTTAATAATACAATATTATATGAATATACAAAATACATTTAACACCAACATTAAATCAAGGGTAAACGACGCAGATTATTTTCATACAAAATGAATGCTGCCATAATATTCTTCAAAGTTCCTTAAACATTACGTTGAATTCTGATTTCAAAAAAACAAAATAAAAATAATAGCTCGCCGTTTTTGGTGTCATGAAATTCTGATAAACCATTATTTTTTAATATTTTTGCAAAGGTGCCGGAATTTCTTGTGTGGAACAACTTAATGAAACCAAAAATCGTAAGCACTTAATTTTTTGTTAAATTGAAATACAAAGTGTAATTCACGGAACTTAGTAGACATTGGCGAATCAATTTTCTATGAAAAACAATCTACGGCGCTTATCCTTAAATCTGTAATTTCATTAAGGACTAAAAGGAATATATATTATAGTATATATAAGTATATTAGTAATATATAAGTTATAGAAACTTGAAAAACATGCATATAGACGTTATTCGAGGTTTTGAACTAGAAATTATTAACAAAAAAAAAGGGTTAAGTATATTTCCTATTTTCTAGATAATGTGAAAATATCGGTAAATAATTGTTTTTATTTTTTATTTTTACACTTATTTTAAATAGGTACTGCATTTATTCGTCTCGCGGCTCAGACACACATTGACATTTGGCACACTCATCCAGCGCCACATATTACCTATTGTATACAGGACAAAGGAAAATACATATTATGCTGTAATTAAAAATCAAATTACACAAGTATATTTCGTACCGAGTACAAAATGACTCGAAGGAGAAGGAGGAAGGAATGAAGGTCTTACCCGAGGGAAGAAGCTAGTATTCCGAGGGTATAAGAAAAGCGATTTTTAACTAGGTTCGAACGTTACTTTTTCTACTACTTGAAATACCAATATAGTATTAAAAAAATAAGTAGATATTCATTGGGAAAAAAATTAAAACTAGTTTATTACAATGAATGATCATGCGACGCGTCGCGGCACGAGCGGCCAGCAACATTTTCGTCGGTCTTTTGGTCGCCCGCTGGAGAAGTCATATTTTACTTCTATGGCCGCGCTAAAAATATAATTGGCCAAATCGAGTACGAAATGCAATTCCATGCGGTTTTCTCACTTTTAGTTTTAATTAATCTTTGTAATGATTTTTTTTTTATATTTCTGTATGCTCATTGCAGGCAAGGTTTGATGAATTTGTTCTTAGGATGGAAGCTGCTACAAAGAGAAAGCAAATGAAAAATAATGCAAGATTTTAGAAAAAGGGAGAAAAATAAAGTAATGTCAATAAATCACGATCGCTAAACGTATTTATGTAAAATGTATTAACAATAAGTATTTAAAATACTAATTACATAATACCTGGACCTAACGTACTTGAAATACCAATTACAAATTATATTTTTAGGTAGTAATTGAAATACAAATACAAAATAATTAAACAATAACATAAATAAAAAAAGGTACTTATTTGTGACTCAAATACGTATTTCAATTACAAGTAATTCAAATACTGCCCAGCACTGATTGTATATCTATTAAGAATAGTCACGTACACGGTAAAAAAGAATTAGTTGAGCCAAGAGAATATCGTTTCATATATGCACCAACGAATATTTACTTCATCTAAGATATTATTTCTCTTAAATATTTAAAATAATATGAAGTTATCACAAGATCAAATTTCATTGAACCAGTAAATAAAACTCTATCAATTTGAAACAATATTTAATTCATTGAAGAAAAATATGCTTCTTTATTTGAAACACTTAGTTTTCTTGGGCGTAGAAATTCGTGTGTTATTGCACGGAAGAAATGTCTAGTTCACACAAGAGAATAGTGCTCTTAACTAGACTACATCAGCTCTTAAATTAATAACATTATATTTTAGTTTAAAACAAAAAATGTTTCGGTCCAAAATGACATAGTTAACCGTCAAGATTAAATAAAGTTTTTCTAAAAAGCCCTACGCCTCTTTTCTGGAAGGCTTGGGCCATATAGAGTCAGTCTACCGCACTGACTTAGTGTGTCTTAGCGGACGTTGTCGAGCTAGTAGTGCCCTACTGCAGAGGCACAGGCCTCTTTTTCTGGAGGCTTGGGCCATATAGGCAGTCTACCCGCACTGCCTTTATATGGACTTTGTCGAGCTAAGGTAGCTATTCTCGCCTTTAGCTGATTATACAGCGTTATGTTTAATTATAATTGTTATGACTATTTAACGATCCTTCTTAAACATGGAAGAAAAGCGGTCACCCATCCAAATACTGACCACGGTCGACGTTGCTTAACTTCGCTTATCGTTACTGATAGACGAATGCGACTGTTTGCTGGATGCTTGTGGTGCGGCGGCAAAGAGGAGATCTCCTGCCAGGTGAGGTGTTATGCCTGGGGACCGCCGTGGTCCACTTATCATACTGTTCGGTTTTCTATATATACTCATCGACAGAAGAAACTTTGATAGCGCGATGTAGGACGCGTGACGTCAGCCTTGCTTGTAGCGGTATGATATGATCCGCTACAAGCTTTATAATTCTCAGAAAATAATTAACTGTAGGTTTCTCGCATAAACTGATACTAATTTGACGCACAAAACCCTACAATAAACATTTATTTAAAATTAAAAGCCAACACGAAATCCTATGAAGGACAGTGATGAGATTCATTCAATTTTGAAAATGCAAGTATTTACTTAAACGAAAAGAAAATTCGTTCAAAGGGATACTAGTTGATTAATTTCAACGAAAATATTTAATATTTTAAAGCAAATATTTAATTTTTATTTGTTTCGACTAAAACAATAGTTTTAGCATAAAATATCAGATTTTGAGTCAAGAATCTAACAAATTCTGTTAAAATTATTATTTTCTCTAATTCAAAACAATATTATCTTAACTGAACATTTCACTGGCTTTGATTTAAGATACAATTATTTTCATCGAAAAATATAGTTTTTAATAAGTGACGTCGCAGATTTAAGAAAACCATGATTTTGGCGCAAAATAAATTATGTTAAAGCAAAATAATTTTTTTTTTCCAAACGAAGAAAAATAAAATGTTGCATATAAAAATGTATTTATTTTATACAAGAACATTAACTGTCTTAGGGTAATTAATTTAAGTTTGGTTGATCTAAAACGAACATTTATTTGGTTAAAAAAAAATTTGTTCATACGAAAAGAAGTTTATCAATTTCGATTGATAAAATGATTTTTTTTCTGGGAAATAATATTCCCTTCTGTGAACAAAATATGTCCAAAATAGTTGGATTTCTTGACTGAATGCAAATTACTTTGGTGGAATAGAACTTGGAAACTCTTTTTTTTCCGTGTACAACACCTGCTTATATTTTTATTAAACTGTTTGAACAATATCGTACATAACATATATATTTCATGTAATAAATCATCTAAAATACGTCTATGACATACAAAATTGTATTATATTGACTCACATTTATTTTATTGTGCGATTTCTTCTAATATCCATTACCTATTTCTATATTCTATTGATACAATCCTATAATTTAAACTTGGCATATATATTTTTGTGGTGACAAAAATAATTGATATAGTTACAAATGGTATTAAAATAAACATTTGACTTTCTTAATTTTTAATAGGTACCTAGTTTTTTGTCATTTTCTTGATATACCTAACTAATTAATTGATATAGGTTTAGAATAAACATATATATATATATTATTATATATAGGTATATATTATTTTAGAGTTAATTACATAATTATATAAATGTGTTTGTATAATGTTGTATTGTATTATAGATTTACTTGAGTATTATCTGCATTTAAAAAATAATATATTTTGTTGGCAATAATATAAATGTAAATATTTATTTGTATGTGTATATTTTTTATTTTCTAATATTAAAATGTTGTCTGATAGGATAGAGCAGACATCGCTTATTTATAACTTATGCTTAAACGACAGGACCGCACCTGATTGTATAAGTAGGTACTGTAAGTTTAGTTACCTATTAAGTACTTTTAATTTGTGTTTTATGTTTGGTGTACCATAAGGTATATGTATATATATCTATCTAGCTATAAATCTATTTGATATGAGTAACCAGGAATAGTGCAACTAACTTTGCTGACCCAGCGAAAACGGTCAAAAATCAAATTTAAAGTCACTATATTGAAATGGTGTGAATTTACAATTACATTAGCGTCTAAACACTCAAGGTCAGAAAGTCGGAAAAGTGTATTGCACTATATACAGTATCTATATACCTAGGTTTATCTATAAAATACTTAACCCTTATTTTCTTATTTCCTCTGTTGTCTGTCATTAATCACACTATTTAAATCACAATAATGTATGACATTATTTTTTTTATTTTGTTACAAACAGTATGGCGGTTCACACAAGACAACTTCCTGTTATTTCACCATAATCGATACAAAGACGGCGAAATTATTAGATGATTATGATTATAATAATGGTTTCGTTTTGGCCATTTGGCTACGGGACTCTAAAAATATTACAAATGCACCTGGCATTTTAAAACATATAGTTAAGTTACCTATTTTAATATTTTGGTTCGAACTTGTACTCTTTCAATTTTAAAAACTAAAAAAACATTCATTCCACAATATTCAATAATTTTCTTCGAACTTTCAAAGTTATATTACATACATTCACATTTTTTTAATGGATAGTAAGAACAAAATATGCCTAATGTCAGTAAAATCGTTCCGACACGTATAATATGGTGAATATACAAAAATTGGGTAACTTTAGAGATATTTTGTTTATAATACTTTTCAGGTTAAATATCTAAAAAAATAGGTAACTATGGGAGGTCATTTTCTAAATATACCTATAGATCTAAATTGGACCAGTCACTTTTGGAATATTTCGATTTTTCAGAATTTAAATGCCAGGTGATATGGTACTGATTAAATACACAATTTCGTAGAAAAATATGACGTTTATTAACATTTGGAATGAATTTTAATAAAAGAAACATACATATGAAGTAAGTTTACATACCGTATAACAGTATTATAAATGTGAACTACAACAAACAAAAAAACATCAATACCCTAGAAACACGTCAGTTATCTCGTGCAATATTAGACAAAGGACTGACGCCAAAGTACTCTTAAAAAGGACATAAATTTGAGTTTATTTTTAAAAGTAATGTTTCTTGCGATATTTTTCAATGCTAACAAGCTGCATTTTAACAATAATTTCGAACTATGTATAATTCAAAATAAAAGACAGGTGTTCAAGCAAATAACGACTTACACAGTACTGAAATTTTGACTGGATCCGCACGAGTAAACGCGTGTTTAGCACTAGCATCGTAATGGCGGTCGTCATATGGCAGGATCTGTGGCTGACTTCACTACGAATATTCAATTTCATGGATTCAAGGATTTTACGTTTTAACAACGCACAAAGGACTCACGAATAAAACTGAACACAAAGAATTTTTAATTTTTTATGAAATGACTGTTTAAATATTTTTTTATAAAAGTTGTGACATAGATTACTAAGTAAATGTGTGTGAAAATTTAGACTACATTTACATTAGTAACTTGCATATTTACATCGTTTCTTCTGTAATATACATTTTTTTATTAATTATCAATTGGCATATGGCAACACTGAAATCCTATTTAGCATCTACATCGTCATCATCATGGATCGTCAACCTTTCTTCTTTTTCGAAATACCATCCAAGGTCCATCCAGGATTTCATCTATCTGTTCTCTAGCCTTCCCCTTTGTCTCTGGTATTACGAGTAATGTATACCAGGCGCCTAGGAATGTGACGAAGGCACAAATATAATATATGCTGTGGAGACCGAGTGAAACAGCAACAGTTCCAAAATACCTGAGCAGGAAGAAATTGCTTAGCCACATCCAAGATACGAGCAGACTTGATGCTAGACTGCGAACCTGTGGATAAAAAGGGGAAGTTTTTGATTCCAACAAATATTTTTATTTTTGTAGCAAAGAAAAGTTCCTCCTACCTTCAGGGAGTCATTTTTAATTCTATGAAGAATGATTCTTTGTTAGATTTATATACTCATAGTTATATAATTATATCATTAAATAGGATAAGACAAACAAAGAGACAAACCTTCAAAAATACATAAGACAAAAACTCATAGTAAAACGACAATTAATAACTTCTTTGGGGTGGGTATTTCAATTATTTAAAGACTGCAGTCAGGAAAAAGCCGATATATTTGAAGCATCTTAACTAGTCTGGAACTAACTATAGTTTTAAATTTATATATCACGGTCAGAATATACCTTATAATATGATAAATTTAATTTAATTATTTTCTTGGAGGTAAGTTGATATTTTTGAGTATGTACTTACGTGAACTGAAAATAGTTCAGAAATGAGTACGTAAGGCACCGACCCCAATCCTATATTGAACAAAAACAGCACCAAAGATAACAGGATCACTGGCGGCCATATTGATTCTGCCACGATTTCAGTTTTTTCCGAAAACTCAACTTTTTCTGTCAAGTTTTCATTTTCTACACCTATGCGATATCCAGGCATTATATCACTTGTAGAGTTTGTTATTAATCCACTAATATTAGTTCTCATTGTTATGCTGGAGTTTGTTTTGTCTTTTGAAATGGTAATTTTTTTGTAAGGCTTTAATCCGTTGGGATACCAGGCCAATTTCATTTGTAATCGAGGATCGCAGTACATTCCGAGAATGGTCAAACAGAATGCTATGCCTGAGCAGGACCACAGGAGCATCATCTGAAACAATGTAGACATTAGGCTATGTAAAAAAAAAAACTCCATCTTTGCACAGTTAGTTATAGAATAAAGTTTAAACCAATAAAACTGTACTTGACATTGGTAAATGGATAAAAAGGTAAACGAAAAACTCTTTGCGTTTTAAAAGGGCCTTTAAAATACGCGTTCAATGAAATTTAAAGAATTTAATCATTAGTAGTTACGGCAAAAACTACCTATTGACTATTAGAAGTACATAAAGGCGAGCTACCTTTCTTTTCAACTTGTCGACTGTGACAGTAGCCACTGCTGCACCCAGCACCAGCCCTGTTCCACACAGTAAGGACCCAGCCTCCGAAGTTCCGAATATTGGGGGAGGTGCAGTTCTGAAACAAAATTTTTGAAATGGAAAATATTGACCGTCTAGGGAGGTCTGTCCACCTTGTGCAACGCACCCAGGTCAGTTTTCTTTCAATACTACCTCGTGTTAGTCGTATGTCGTAATATTTGAACCAAAAGGTTTAGCTCTTAAATAATAATGATCCTGCAGCAAGTGAACCCTAAACACCCGAATACATCCACTAATCTCCAGTCAATATTTGCTACTCTCTGACTTCCTATTTATTTAGCATCCTAGTTTCTTTCACTGTTTTCTTATCTTTACAAAGAACATACTGTAAGTTTGCCTTTCTCCGTACCATATTTGCTCTAAGGATTGGTATAGTAAGGCTGCTGGCTTGGCTCAAAGATTGCTGTCCTATGACTTCCAAAGCACATCCACTCTACTTTCATCCTGCATTACCACGCCAATATTAGTTCGTCCCATGTTATCTCGCATCTCGATCGTTTGTCACTCTTGAAGAACCCCTTGCTGTTTAAGTTAAGGAATCACTGTGTTGAAGAAGATAAACCATCTCACCCATTGTACATAGTAAAGTTGTAAGCAGTGTGGTTTAAATTTGGTATGGCATGTGTGGAGTGCCGCAGAACGGCAGTTGCGAAGCTGGTGATGGCACCGACGCCGCTGCCGGCCGCACAACTCACCAGTGCTAGGCAGGACAGTAGAGCGCGACGACTACGGCTGCGACACACTGCCAACAGCACATAATGAACAATATTATGAATAGTTATTGAGCTAATGAGTACCACCTTCCTCGTATTCACCATAGAACTAGTGCTGGTGCTTTACTTACTACGATATTCACGTACACAAACCCTTTAATTTGGTCGCTTAAGCAAGCTCAATGTTTACATAATCCGTATCCAGTGGCACTTACTAACTTATTTATGTATGAAAGCCAACACAGACAAAACTAAATCAACTTGACTCACACAATTCCTTGCAAGCCGAAGGTTCAGACTTCTTCTCGGAGTTTAAGTCTAAGCCGCTGTTTCTTTTCAGCATGGGCTGGAAAGTATCACAGTCCTGGTAGCACATTTGATCTCGATGCTCATTATTGAAGTCTGAAGTTCGAATCCGGACTTCCTGTTGCTCAATCACATCAGTCAAGTCTTCTCTGAAGTCGGAGCCGTCAAACCAGCACATTACTTTTGCTGCTTCCTGTTGAATTAAATACAAGAGACTTGAAGGTACAGAATCACCTACACATTTTCCAAAAAGTGTTTACTGATGGCTGTTAATATCATGTCAAGAGTTCTTTAAGCCAAATTATCTCGACACTGTTCTGTAGATATCCCGGACGTCAGCTATTACGAGATAAGAACGGTTTTAAAACACTTTATGAACAAAGATTCATATCATAATTTAGAGCTTCTGAAAGTGGGTGCGAACACCGATACTTAAAGTACTCTGGCGGCTCTTTTATTTTGGCATTCTCAAAGATACCACGCCGAAGACATGAAGCAGAAACGTGGTTATACTCTTCTTCAAAAACGATATCCTACCTTATTGAAAAACAATAAATCCTCTTCGCTTCTGAGCCATGTCTATAAGCTGTTTGCCAGGGTCATTACGAATCGTTTTGACGCAGGTCTCCCTAAAAAGCTGTTGTGATTAAGCTTCTAGAGTGGAAAGGATATGACATCAACATAAATGGCGAGTTCATCACTCATCTTTGGTTTGCCATAGACATTCTATGGCAGAATCGCTGGTAAAAATACTCGAACACCTCAGCAGAGTTTTTCTATAAGTAGACCTTAAAATGAATACGGATAAAATGAAGGTAATATTCAATTTCCGTCTCGCGCTTGTAAATGCAATTCTTCGATTTGTCGCCGAAAACTAAGTATTCTAGTTAGGTAGGCCTAACTTAACGAAGAAGGTTCCTTAGATCATGTAGTTAAACAGATCCTAACAATTTTCGGCCTAATTCAATACTACCTATACCTTAGTATTTTATTAAATTTTTTGAAAAATCATACTTTGTCAATGTTAGGTTAATGTTAGGCCATTTCTGTGTCAATGACTTACGTAGTAGTAAACAGTTTGGATTTATGAAATGTCTTTTCACAACCGATGCAGGATTGGCACTATTAAAAAATCAGGAAGCTACATCACAAGTATTATATAGGTAGTAGTAGGTAGTAGGTCCAATTTTATTTCTTATTTACATTAATGATCTCCCATATCATGTTTAAAACCTTTACGTTGCTGTGGTTGTTCGGCATATACGCAGCGTGCTGGTGCCACGGTCAGGGAGACACGTTGAAACGGCTGACCGCTGGCCGCCTGCAGGTTAAATGGGTTTTCGAAAGGGATCGCTTTAATCTGCACCCTGGGATGGTAAACCGCCAACATGAGTAAAGTCTCTGAAGTAATAGTCATGCTGGAGATGGAGGCTGTAGTGGACCCGGCTACTAGAACAGAGGGGGACTACGGCCGCGCTAGCAAACGTACTATCTGTGCCTAGCTTACGCAGCTCTGGTACCGCACTTTTTATCTCTTTAGCTGTCTGTGCAGTGAATCATAATTTTAGTCTTAGAAACTTCTTTAAAAAACTGTCAAAATGAAAGAGTATTCTCAGCGGCTACTTCATCCACATTCACTCTGGACTTTTGCAACATAAGGGGTATTCACGATAACCTTAACGCAGTCCACTACCATCTAGAGACTGTGCAACCGACAATCTTCTTTATAATGGGAACGCAGATATCCTGCCCGGCTGATACATCATGCCTTCACTATTCCGGCTACAAAATCGAACACAATTTTATGAGTCGTGCCGGTGTATGTATGTTCGTCCGGGAGGATATCTGCTGTCGCCGCCTTCATAGCCTTGAAGACAGGGACCTGTCGATATTGTGGGTGCGCGTAGATTATGGCGGCCACACTCGTATCTATGCGTGCATATACAGGTCTCATAGCGGTGACACGGACGTAACTCGACTCTTCACGCACCTGAGTTTGACGACTGACAAAGTTCTAGAGCAATATCCCACAGCAGAACTAGTTATTTTAGGAGACTTAAATGCCCACCACCGTAAGTACCTCAGTTATTGAACCAATAACTACGCAGGGATATCTGCTCATGAATTTGCTTTGACCCATAGATTCTCTCAGCTGGTATTTTGTCCAACGAGAATACTATATATCTCTATATGGTCCTCTGACTATACGAGATTTTTACTGGACCTTCTGCTGATTACACGTTCGGACGAATGTTCTGTCTCAGTGGGTGCCCCTCTTGGCTCCTCGGACTACGTCATGTGTGGCATTACAAGTCGGAAGACACACATCGTACTCTTGGAGGCAGCTCTACTTTAGCTCAGAAGATCCTGACGTCTGCGTCACAGTCACCAAGACAATCCTCGCTGATATGGAATGTTTTCCTAATTCCTAACCCGCGAGTATCTGCCGGCGTGGTTAAATCGGTCTTGCGGAGAAACTCAAATTCTCAAGCAATCTGCATACGAAGCTTGGACTATGGCTCGAAACAATAAGGATCCGAATATTTCTGAGTTAAAACGTAGATTAAAAGTTGCTTTATCGTACAGTAAGAAAGCAACTGCTAGAGCTAAATTCCAATATTCACAAAATAGGTGGGTGATCGCTTGCTAAAGCTGCCGAAGGAAACTTTTGCCTGGCGTCGTTACCACTACTGTGGAAGACCGGTGGTGACTTGGCCCATAGTGCTAAAGAGAAAGCCGATCTACTTGGTAGTATCTTTGCCTCAAACTCAAATATGAACAACGAAGGCGCTGTACCACCTACTATACCGTGGTGCTGTAAGACCATGCCCGAAATCTCCATAACACAGCGGAAGGTCCTGTGAGCGTTGCTTTCTCTAGGTGTTCATAAGTCGAGTGGGCCAGACGATAAACCTGGACATAGCGAATACATTTGATTGGGTCTGGCACTGAAGTGCCCGAGGGTTTGTGCAAATGTGTGGCTAGCTTTTTATAAGGCAGACGCATACGAGCTGTAGTTGACGGTAGTTGCTCTGATGGCATGGACATTAATGCTGGTGTCCCGCAAGGCTCTGTGCTGTCTCCTACGCTGTATCTTCTGCATATCAAGACATCAACACCATACATCGCTTTGCAGATGACAGTAATGAAGACGCTTATTACAGGGGCCGTGCAAACATCTCTCGTTCTGTTGTGAAGAAAAAGCGTTGAGAGCTTGTGTCCTAAAATCGAGACCACTTAGTCCAAGGTGTCTGACTGGGCACGGGAAAACTTGATCCGATTCAACCCTACAAAGATACAAGTCTGCATGTTCACCGCTTAGAAAACCCCATCTAATGTGTTCCCACAATTCCAGAACACTCCCCTCTCCATCTCCAAGAGCATTGGGTTAACATCTCCAGCGATGTTCATTTTCAAGATCATTTGCAAGACAAGGTGAAGCTGGCGTCCAAAAACTTGGTGTACTTAACAGAGCGAGGCGGTACTTCACGTCGGAGCAAAGGGTTCTGCTTTACAAGTCGCAAGTTCAGCCCCATATGAAGTACTGCTGCCATCTCTGGGCGGGTGCGCCCTTTTGACTTGGTTCAAGGAGGGGCTGTGAGAATTGTCGACTTGCCGTATCGAGCCCTTAAGTTGGAGGACAGACTTTGCCTCCCTGTGGTGTTCTACCGCTTGTATAATGGGATTTGTTTTGAGGAATTGTTCGAATGATGCCCACCGGTACTTTTTACCATCGCACCGCTCGCCATCGGCAGGGAATTCATCTTCACACCGTAGAACTTAAATGGTCACGTACAGTGCGGTTTCAGAGAAACTTCCTCCCGTGAACACTAAGGTGGTGGAATGAGCTCCCTGCTAAGGTTTTCTTTAAGTTATTAGATATTTAAAGGGTCGGCAACGTGCGAGTGATGCTCCAGGTGTTGCAAGCGTCCATAGGCTACGGTGACTGCTTGCTTACCATCAAGCGGACCGTAAGATTGTTTGCCACCTTAGTAGTATAAAAAAATGCCCCTTTTAAGATTGTGAATTGGTCTAACGCTAATAATTTGTTAAAAAAAGAACAGTATTTAATAACTTTTGATTTTCATTCAAAAGTGTTTGTTAAAAGTAAAACTATGAAATCATAAAAATGGAATTTGACTCTGAATCCCGTTCGGCCACATCGCTCGTCGAACCGATAAATCGATGGAGAAGAAAAATTCGCGAGTGGCAACGAGTGAAGGCACAGCATAGGACGGCAACCTACCAGGCGGCCTGGTTAGAGCCTCAGAAAGTAGGCAGCTCAAAACTGGTCTTTGGATACATATAGAAGAGGCATGCGGAACAGTAGACGTCTTCCGGCTGAGACAATGCCGACGATGATCAATACTCACTTCGTAGAAGAGGTGTCATCTCTATTCACATAATTCGTATTTACTAAAAAATACATAATGAAAAACTCTTCCTTTTTAGGGTTCCGTATCCAAAGGGTAAAAAACGGGACACTATTACTAAGACTCCGCTGTCCAACCGTCCGTCCGTCTTCTGTCACCAGTCTGTAACTCATGAACCGCAATAGTTAGACAGTTGAAATTTTCACAGATGTATTTCTTTTGCCGCTGTAGCAAAAAATATTAAAAAATAGAATAAAATAAATATTTAAGGGGGCTTTCATACAACAACCGTTTTTTTTGCTCGTTTTTGCTCGATATTGATAACGGCAACAGGTAGACGCTTGAAATATTCACACACTTTAAAAATAAATAATTAAATAAAATAAAACAAATATTTAAGGTGAATCCGACCTAATTTTTTAATCATCGCGTATATCGTCTCTTACATTAAGTCCTACGCAAAAACCAGACTGATAAGTACTTAGCAGCTGATTGTGATACACAAGTTTTTTCTTAAGTATTTTTTACTGATCCAGTGAAACGCAAAGTTGTATAAAAGATAAAAATAAAAATCGGCCAAGTGCGAGTCGGACTCGCGCACAAAACGAGCAAAAAAATCACGTTTGTTGTTTTGTATGGGAGCCCCCTTATATATTTATTTTATTATGTTTTTTATTTAATATGTCTTTGTTGATGTAGCGGCAACAGAAATACATCTTCTATGATAATTTCAACTGTCTAACTATCACGGTTCATGAGATACAGCCTGGTGACAGACGCACGGACGGACGGACAGACAACGGAGTCTTAGTAATAGGGTTCCGTCTTTTACCCTTCGGGTACGGAAAAAAACTTTTATTTAAGATTTAAGAGAACACTGTCACCTAAAACTGACCTGTATTTTACCGATGCTGATGAGGAAGGAAGGCGTCTCCGGTAGCCACAACAGAGATACCAGCAACACTGTCGGCGGCACCGCCATCGACAAAGACAGTGCATGTGTTGACAATACGCCGACTGCTGAGTATACGAAGAGAACGCCACAGCTGGAATTGTGGGACCATGCCATGATCTAATTAGTTCAAAGGGCTTCATAAAGTTGCCACTGGTATTTACACGATTTCTGCTAAAAGTAGCGACTTTGAGCAGCAATTATGCTATTTACATGATTTCTCCTGAAAGTGGCAATTATGTTATCAGGTCTACTACAACCTCTGAATTTGGCTTGCACGTACATGTTGTATAAGAAACTATTCTTTACCCGCGGCTTCACCTGTACAAAATTCATTCATCTTCGTAAGATAATTCCTATGGGAACTCCTTGATTAAATAAAGTACCTATTGTAGGTATATATTATATTTGTTCGTCCCCAGCTGTCCGAAAAATTAAGTGACTCCGTTGCGGGGTTGCATCGTGAAGAAATACTACCGTCATAAGCAAAAGTGCGACATCTACAAAAATTAAAAATGCGATTTTGATAATAATAGAACAGCGGGTCGATTCCATAAAAAGATTGCTAACCTTTTTGAAAGAAATAAAATATACATTGCGGTTTCGCGACAATCCATGAATTTTATACTTCATTTTAAATGCGCAATGTATATCATTTTACGGAATCGAGCCGCTGTTGTCTTGTTCTCTTGTGACTAAACAACATTTAAGATCAGCAACTGCACTAAAACATTGAAATTATAACAATAGGAATTTTGCCGGATATGTATTAAGTAAGTACTCTTACCAGTATATCATACTATAAGCAAAAATGCGGCATCTACAGCAAACAAACTTTTCTGACTAGGTAAATAGTCGCTAGTGTCGTGTAAATTTACACCATTTTAATATGGCGGATTTAGTTTTAATTTTTGACCACTGGGTGAGAAAAGTTTATTGCGCTATACTTTCAGATGCCGCGTGTTTGCTCTGTATTACGTTGTTACCGCACTTTTACTTAAAAACGCACTTACGCACAATGTATGTGTTCTTTTCAGCCCTTTCAGCAATCCATGAGACAAAATTCAGGTCATTCGTGGCTCTGGTCCAACGTGAAGGAATAGTAACCCCCGGGTTCAATCTATTTTCTAATCTGTGCCCCAGGTATAAAGAACTAATCTGTGCCCCAGGTATAAAGAACTAATCTGTGCCCCAGGTATAAAGAACTAATCTGTGCCCCAGGTATAAAGAACTAATCTGTGCCCCAGGTATAAAGAACTAATCTCAGAAAAAACTAGTCCTAAATAGCACGTTTATTTTAAAGGTCCTGGGCTATATCACATTGAGCGGGAATTAACGTAGGGAGAAAACCTAGTGAGTTTATATGAAATGTAAGTTGTAAGGGTAAACTATGTAAGGAGGTAACTACCTGTAAGCTAAAGCGGGCATGGCAGCCAGTCCTCTTGTCTTTGGTGCAATCTCAGTGCAGTATAGAGGAGCTAGGGAGAGCGCGCCCGCCCCCCCCGCGCCTGCTGCTACCCTGGCGGCCCAAATACCTCTAGGTCCAGACCATGCAGCCAACGACCAACTAATCTGTAAAAAAAATTGTAAATAATTTTAGCTTTTTACCATAAAAAGGCGGTAATTTTTCACTTTAATTTTTACATAATGGTTATTTTTGGCTAGGGTTAACTTTGATATAAGGTATTAAATTCTTAGGGTTCCGTAGTCAAATGGCAAAACGGAACGGACGCAGTCCGTCTGTACGGCAAGGCCGTATATTCTGTCGCAGTAATTTAAGTAATTTTACGGGAAAGTGTTTGTTAACCGCCATATACATTTGTGCAGATATTAAAAAAAAAATAAGACGAGCAAACTGAAGGTTTATGTAATTTTCCCGCTAAGATGTATAATTTGCGAGTTATTGGCTTTTTAGTAACTTGTAACCGCGTGCCCTTAAAATATAAAAAAAAGAAGATATTAGAACTTGGTAAATGCCTACCTTCAACGAAAATTGTTTTAAATAAAGTTGCTTCACAAGTTTTAGATATCCGCAACAATTCTTATTCTACGGAACCCTAACTCAATGCGTGTACGACACGTAACTAGCCTGTTTTTTTAAATTGCGAGATACAAAATTCTAAAAACTATAGGTAGTAGATCATATGTATAAAAAGAAATTGATTTATCTGGTACTTACAATAAAACTAATACCTATGCAAAAAGCACCAGCTTTTCGACCCCTGGCGTCAGCTAAAACGGCGAAGAATGGTGCGGCTGGTAACGCCACAAGACAAGGCAGTGCAGCGAGCCATGCACCTCCTGTCAACGCCTCTGTTCCTAGTACCCCAGAAACCCAGCCCGTGCTGCAGCCATGGGTAAAACATGAAAGGTTGTCTGAAATAATCAAAAACAAATGTTCTTTTATTTGGGACCAGACGACGCTGTGTTTAATGCCCGGAAACATTTATTTATTATTTTTTTTGCATTAACCAAGTTTAAAATGCCATCTCGAAATGAACCATCGCCTTTACACCCTATAAATGTTTATGACTAATTTAATGAACTGTCAGACAAAAATTTTACAGATATATTACAAGATAAGACCCCAAACTTATCAAAAAAACAACAGTCGCACTCGGGGCCTGCCGCGGTAAAGCTATTGCATAGCATTTTTTATCAACTTACGCAATTATAATTTTTTTTTTTTTATGCGTTATTTTTTTTTCTTTGATATTAATTCAAGTTACACTTTTTGAGCGTGGTGATCGATAAGAAAACATTTTTTTTTCTTTTATTGAATAAATGATAAGTTAATATCATTTAAGAAAATTTCGTTAGCGGCAGCGGGGTGGGCGCAACAAAGTTGTACGCAGGTGCTCTCGAAGAGAAGGACTATCCAAATCCTAAAACCTCTCATTTTAACATGTTACCCAAAATTTATAAAAATAATGTCCCACCGTCTCATGATACAATTCTCCAACGGAACGCATATCTGCTTACGTCGATTACCACTTACAATCCATAGTTAAAACATTATCATCTTATACAAGAGACACTAATCACTTCTTAGACATCATGCAGATCCTTGATCTTTCCCACCATCGAAATCAACTTACTTTAGTGTCAATAATAATGTCATACAACATTGTATGTTTATATAGTTTTATATATTATAATAATATCCCCCATAAAGCACGACTAGAAGCTCTCACATAACACCTTAATCAAAGACCATGTCAACAACACTTGACGAAGATTTAAAAAATTCTTGCAGAGTTAGTTCCTAATAACAATCATTTCTCCGAATTAACGGAATGGCTATGGGTACTAGAATGGCACCCTCTTATGCAAACCTGTTTTAGGTAAATTAGAAATTTAGTTTGTTGCATCGGAAAATATTCAACCTCTTATTTGGGAACGTTTTATCGACGACATATTCATGATTTGGTCACACAGCGATGATAACTATAACACATTTTTACAAGACCGAGTTATGGAAAAAGCTATGCTTGCAGTTTCTTTGAATAAGTTCAGAAGATCCAACGAAGAACCAAAGTCACCGACACAGAATAAACAATCTAAAGTGGCAATCGTCAAGATATTTGTCGTAGAACCGTGGGGCAGACGAGTCCCAGAGTAAAGACCTCAGCGCAGCGTGGGTCGCCCCCTAGCCAGGTAGACTGATTACCTGAAAAGGTGGCCGGAACTGGCTGTTCGAGTAAGCCGGAGGACCGGGTGTATTGGAGTATAAGTTGCAAACATATTGCACAAGCTTCTTTGGGATAAATCGTACTTAGTTTGCAGTATGGTATTAGAGAGCGGCCCGCAATTTTTTACCTGGCCGCTCGAGCGGTCGAATATGTAATTTGAAAATGGAACGAACTTTTTTAAACCCGAACATTGATAACTAGAGTTTTATTTAAATATCGGACTGGTACAACAAAAAGAATGCGCCATTAAATTAATTTTAACAAAAAAAAATAAAAAATCGACATTTGATCGCGGCGAATTGGCCAAAACGCCTAAGCTATTTTTATTATTGTCAAAAAACTAATTATAGTTGTAGATATAATTAGTTTTTTAAATAATCATGTAGTTTATTATGTTATTGTTGTAATTTAGACGCATGTTTGAGAAAAGCACTATACAAGCCTTGGCCACAACTGAGCATGACCGGATATTATTGCCTAAAACCACGGACAAAATTTAAAAATGAAACCTAGTTTTATCGATTTATCGCCCCCGAAACACACACACTAAATTTCAAGAAAATTGTTGGAGCCGTTTCCGGGATTCAGATTATTATTATATACATATATACAAGAATTGCTTGTTTATAGGTATAAGAAATAAAAAAAAACTGGTCAAGCGCGAGTTGGATTCCTGCATTCTGTGGTGAGTCTGACTTGCACTTGGCTAGTTTTATTTTTATTTGTTTTAGTTCTAGTTCTTTTTATTAAATAGTCTGTAATAGAATATACTTAACGTACTAGTTAGTTTTAAAAAAGTAGGGGTACTTAAAAGAAATTTACCAAAAAAAGTTTTCGGGAGGACTAAATGAAATTATCTACACAAAGGAATAAAAGAAGAGCAATAAAAGTACATAAAAGTAAGCACATTGACATTCACATAAAACAGCAGATAACTGCCCTACCAGGATATCATAAAGTAGGAATAGTTGTAAAAATAAAAACTTTATATACATATCGTAAAACGGACTCACAGATGGTTGCTGAAACAATGCGACGCACTGAGCCGCGCCATCTTTTTGAAGTCGACCTCTCGATGCGATTTCTAAAAACAAGAAAGGGTTGAGATAAGGTAAGACGACTTAAATAGCGTAGTAGCAGTTAGTCTGCCGGAAGTGTCGAAGATTCAGAGTTTGATTCCCAGCAGTAGCAAAGAAAACAATTCGTGTGTTGTAAATAATTTTCTTTGTAAGAAATGTTATAAAATATGTAGTATTACGTACAGAAGGTATAAAACCTTGTTTCTGTCAGTTACCTAAAATTAAACAAAAGCCACAGCAGTAAAACCGCGACGAAACCCAGAATTTATGTAATTTGTGAGCTCAATTTCTGCCAGATGTAAAGTTATAGCGGTGACGTGAGGTGATATTCTTTGTCCTTGTGCGGAAACCAGGGATCTAATATTGCGTAACATATGTTTTGTTTCAACAAAATCACTAAGAAAGCTTCCTATGTTTGTTTATTAAGTACTTGTTGTGCCTCGAATGTTTAGTCGCGTGATTAAATACATAGTTTCATATAACAAAAGTGACTTGCATATAAAAATTGCAATCTTTTGCTTTTTCAATAATTATAAAACAAAAAAAATATACACATACAAATATGTTCAAAACTAGAACGTCGGCCCTTTCCTTTTAATGTAAATATACAAACCAGAAGCTATGAAAACTGCATTAAAATAATTAGATATCGTTCAAAGTATGTCCTTGTACTTTTCGCTTTATTTTATATCCTACGATACTCGTGCGAAGTTCCTTCTATTCATAAACTGTATCTATTAACATGAAGAAGTAACTAAATATTAGATAGTTTTCGTAATATATTTATGAATCACTTCTTCTGCTTACTTGGACCACACATATTTGTTTTATATAATTGTATATATATAAAAAAGAAACTGAGTGACTGATTGATTCATTGACATATCAACGCATAGCCCAAACCGCTGGTCCATAAACTTAAAATTGGCATTTGGATACTTGACGGAGTGCTCCACTAAGAAAGGATTTTGCAAAATTCATCCTCTAGAGGTTTAAATGGGGTTAGAAGTTTGTATAAATATACGTCAGTTTTGAGGCTAAATACATTAAATTTGATATTTGGTCAAAAATTAAGATTGACGTGTTACCGTTTAAGTCGAAATTTGGCATGGAGATAGTTTAAGCCCCGGCAAAGAACATAGTCTACTTGAAAACGTCAAGTGTGAGTCGGGTTTTTATCTATAATTGAGGAGTTGCCGTTAAAATTCTACACCGATAACCGAATTTAAGGTAGGTGTAACTGCGGGCAAAATATAGTAACATATAAAAACAGATGTTCCAAATTTCATAAGTGTATGTATGTTTGACCACTTATTTCTCAGATATTAGTGTTGGGATTTACTTGTGATATTAGCTACTGCTTAAATTATGGACTACCAATCACTAGAGAAAACATGTCGTCGGTTTGACACATCTGCTTAAGGCGCATTTCTAACGCAGAACTTATTTTATCCGATATTTTCACCGATCACAGGGGGGAATTTTAAACAAGTAAACGGTCTCAGAAGACTGGCCATGAATTTTTGTTTAACTGGCATTTACAGATTTTGAAAGAATGTTACTGTCAGCAATAACAGGCATTTTCATAAAAAAAATTTCATGGCGTTCGATCCAGTTTCCTATGAGGATTTTGTTTGTATGGGACCATTTGAAGTTCGAGTACTAGAAATTTCACAAATTACAAAACACGTTTTCCATACATTTTGTACGTCATAAATGAAAAATGATTCTTAACGAGTAAACTCCAAAAAAATTTTTAGAATGTTACAAAGTGCTATGTCCCAAAGAAAACAAGGCTTGTATTATGGGATACCAGATAACGGATACAATAAGTATTTGTGTGTTGTTTTGTAAATACATAAATATAAATAGGTACATACTCGTAAAAGATACCTAGACTCAAGACAAACACAAATGCATACGACGACGATTTAGGAAGCCAAATTTACATTACGAAAATTGTGGCCTAAAATTTGTTTAAAGAATGTGTAGGAACTGCTTTAGGCAGCAGTATGTGCACTGATGCACTGATATACTGTAGACAACCTGCATTTTGGATGAAACTTTGCATATAATTTGAATAATGACTACGTTGTCGAGGAGTCAGCCTTAGCTTGAGAAATTTGTTGAATAATTCTGATATTTATGCACTAGCAGTAAATAAGGATCCTAAATAAGGTACTTACAGCCTGGTAGAAAAATACCTAAAACTTGTAGTAAGGGCTAGGCGGCGCGGCGTCTTTTCGATGATCGGTCAAGTTTGAACGGTTTAATGTTTTAGTATCTATTCTTCTGCTCCGGCGTTACGCGGCCGAAGATACGCGACCCATCTTCGGTCAGGTATGGATTACACATCCCTAAGTTTAGACAATGTTGGGTATACGTTACTGAAATGTATATAGGGTTGGTGATTTTCGTGAGAAACGCGGATATATTTGCTTATTCCAAATTCCATGCCAGCATAGTGGAATCTGTACTGTGTAATGATGTTTAGTGCCTTTACACGCTCATCCTTAGTAAAGAAAAGAAATTTGCTTTTTGTCCTATATCGCCATTAAGTGACTTAAGCAAGCCAATTGCTCGACAAACTTTTAAAATAAATATGAAAAAAAATGAAAATTCTGTAGTTACGTGCCTTTTTGAGTTCGTTAACTGCCAACGATATTTACATACATTTTATTTAAGTTTGTGGCGGCCATGTTTCTCTTCAGTTAACTAAGCGTGTCGTGCATGTAACGGTGTGCAAATAAGGGAGCACGCTAATGTTTCGGTGTGCAAATAAATTAGTATGCTGAAGATCCTGAAGTTTTTATTTATATATATTATTTATTTATTTGCCTTAACTTTTGAATTCAAGAGAATGCTGCAGTATTTCATTACTACTTTTCTTCGTAGATCAGTAGAATTCGTATATTGGAAACGATATGCGAGTTTAAGCAATATCGGGCATGGTCAGTTTATGTATGGATGACCACTAGCGGATTTTCGTGATTCCGCTTGTTAGTTTTCGAGATAAAGCTGCATTTGTCAATATCCCCTTCCAAAAGAAGAGCCAAGGATATTTTTGAACGAGGAAATTTTAATTTTTTTTACTCCATTTGTTGTACCGTGATGAAAACGACAAAGAACAGGTTTAAGTACTTGATAACTTAACAAAGGAGAGATTTTTTTTTTTGAATTCACAGTTTATTACAGCTTCGTCATAATAACTTGCAGACCTGGCAGACGTTGTTCTGCCCTTTTTCGCCTGTTCTTTCATTCTTTTTGCTCGGATGTATTGGTGCACCAATTATTAGTAGATACAAAGAAAAAGGCTATTTATTTGGTAAACAAAACTTTGAAATTCCCATTCAGTATGAAACCCTCGCTCATTCGACTTACACTTGACGACTCGTTTATCGATTCAATCTTCTTTTTGAAAAACCTGTAAATTTTTTTATCAGTAGATACGATACTCTTAGTACGCTAATCAGCGCGACCAAAATGTTTGATTTCGTTTTTTGAAGGTGGTGTTCTTTTTAATTTTTACATTTAAAGTTGGTACTTGAACGTACATATCGGTTTCGGTAGATCACTGGGATTTCTAAAGAACTTAGACACTCAAGGCTGGATGGCGTTGCAAACCTCCAAAGGCTACGGTGACCGCTTAGCATCAGGCAGGCTGTTTGCTTGTTTGCCACGATTGGCGGAGATATCGGGTAGCATGCACACAATAACTTCCGCTTAAGGCAAGGCCAGTCCACGAATCTGACGAAAAGATTGATGTTTGAGCTTCCAGTGTGAAGAAATTATATTATAAAACATAGAAACAAAATTACTGAAAAGAAAATTGGTAACTTTGGAAAAAAATGTTAAATATAACCTAAAAAAAACACTTTCACGTCGATTATTTTGTAATTTTCAACGACAGCGATATTATTTTTTTACAAAAAGGATAGTTGTTTTATGGTTCTAACACAATAATAAACCGATGACGTGTTTTTCTAGTGATTGTATACACTTAACAGTCCATATCTTCAAAGCTACTAAGCCGATTATGGAAAAATTTGCACTGTTACCTCAGTTAAAATGTACCTAATTAAAAACTTACTTAAAATCAAAATTGTTAAAATACGATCACTAGTTTCTGAGAAATACGTACATACATACAAACACTTATGAAATTTGGCACATCTGTTTAGAAGCCCACATGAATATTGTGCAATTATTGAAACAATGTGACATACAGACAGATCAAATTAATAACGTTCTTAATTTGAATTCAGTAAAAAACTTATAAATAAATCATAATTTATCAATCGAAAGTTCCTGCCTACCTATACGGCTTAATAAATATTAAATAACGGAAGAAGCACGGTAAATCGTTTCCTTCACGTAATAACTCAGGCTTTACTTTAGCGCGGATCCGATGTGAATCCAATATTTCTCTGTATACAAATCCTATAGGGAATTGCGAGAGCAATAAACTTAAACCTTACGGATTTTATAAACACGGCCACATATACCATGTTAACTCGGCGCATTTCATATAAACGTTTAGGTATATGTATTTAAAAAACTACTTTAAAAAAAAATTACTCTTGTTTTAGCCAAATTGCGAAAACCGAACCCTTATAATTTCGTCATGTCCGTTGGCCAAGGACATAACGTCCTTGCCGTTGGCCCGTCATGTCAGGCTATCCTTCCATCATCCGTGTATCCATTCGTCCGTTAGTATGTCGTAACCATAATATATTTCCACCGTCTTTGAATTGATTCTAATATAATTTTGCACGAAGATGTCTCATACACCTAGTTTTGCAATAAAATTAAAAAAATAAATGTAAGGATGTTAGCACCCATTCAGGGCAGAGAGTATATTTTTTTTTTCTTTGCGCACCCGTTTGTGTGGGATATCATTGGACAGGTCTTCAAGAATGCAATTTACGTTTTTAAGTAACCTTTTTTTTCTAAAGAATGTACTTATGTACATATTTTGCAAGTTAATAGTTTCCAAAGTTAAAAATGTTGTGCTCCCCTTACTTCTAATTTTTGAACAGTGAGTTCCAAGAATCTAAAATATATAAAACATAAATTATTTCGAGTTTATCAGATATCTGCAACAATTATCTTTCAACAGGACCCGAACTTTATGCATGTAGCGTGTACGACATACACAAGGTCGGTTTTTCAGTATATGTTGCTCACATACGTGGGACACTCAGGAAGATTTGAGAAACTTAAAAATCTCCATAGAAGTTAGTTCTATGGATAAATATTTTTAATTAAATCTTTTCAAAGAACTTTCCACCAGCCTGTATACAAAGTTTCATGCGTTTGAACCAATTTTCGAAACATTTATTCCAGTCGGCCACAGACACCTCATCGAACGCTGCTAGCGCGTCTTCCGGCGATGAAAACTGTATCCCTTTCAGCTGATTTTTTATTTTAGGGAATAAAAAGAAGTCACACGGTGCCAGCCAGATCAGGTTTGTAAAGAGGGTGACCCAAGACTCTGTCCGGTGTGGCGTCCAGGAAGTCCCTCGTTTTGAGCGCTGAGTGCGCGGGGTTTGTCATGGTGTAGCAGTACCCCGCTGTAGCTGCTTCGACAATGTTAATCTCAAATAGAGCTCATTTTTAAGTGACAATAATATATTATAGATAGGCGTATAGCTTAGCGTAAAAAGTAGAAAATAATTAATTACAGTTATACCACATAAGATATCAAAATGCTATTACAGTATTTTTTTAGCTTTATAGCTTCTTAACAGTTTATAAAATAAATTATGTGCCCGCTACAAGTTGATAATGAGTTATGAATTAAAAATAGAAAAACGAGAGGTTCGGCCGTTATTTTTTTAAAGCGATGTTTTAATAGATATCTTAAACCAAATACAGTAATTTGCTAGTTCAAGAATGATGAAAGCCATGTTATTTTTCTCCAGTTTAAAACTTGCAATGGGACAAGGGAATCGATTGTAAAAAAGAGCAGAACACTGCACATTCAAGTCGGGCGCAGCCTTAAGAAGTAATAGGGATGCAAAATTACGAAAATTCGATACTGACTGACTGATTTATGATCTTTGAAATAGAACTAGTACTTCCCCAATACCTAGAGAGCTGAAATTTGGCACAAAGATAGGGTTCATCCATACCAATATTATAAATGCAAAAGTAACTCTCTCTGTCTGCCTGTACGGATTAAGATGAAATTTGGCATGGAGATAGTCTGAGTCCCGGTAAAGGGCATAGCTACTTGAAAACGTTAAGTTTGAGTCGGTTTTTTTTTTATTATTTGAGGAGTTGCTGTTGAAATCCGATACCGATAACCGTATTAAGGGCTGGTGAAACCGCGGGCAAAGGCTAGTACTTACATAAAGGTAAAAACCGGTCAAGTGCGAGTTAGACTTGCGCACCGAAGGTTCCGTAAAACGTAAATTGAGGGACGAACTTTGCCGTTGCACAACTGTCCCAATACATCAACATAGGTCGCGGTTAGTTTACCAACTGCAAATGTGTTTATAATCGCAAAAGAAATAATTTTTTGTAATGTAGCAACAAATTTATGGTTTTCAGATTTTTTACTTTTTTTGTGTGTGCTACATTGCTTTTTGACAAATTTCATGATTTTAGGTGAACGGGAAGCACCGCATAAGTTTTGATTCATTTGTGTCACAAATAACCGTATTTTGTGAATACTTTGCGTTGACTTAGAACCTTGAGTTTTTTACAATTTTAAGTACCGTATTTGATATTATTTTTAATCTAAATCTCCACACGTTCTTGAGTAAAAGGGTCTTGTCAAATAGACAGGCAATTTTTTTTAATGTGTTGTAACTACAAATTATGGATTTTTCCCTATATTTGTAATGCTTGCTTCTTGTTAAATTTCATGATTCTAGGACAAAGGGAAGTACCCCATAGGTTTTGATTTATGCGTGAATGTATATGCTATAAAAACGGCCGTATTTCGGCTGGATTTTTTTATTGCTTTGACTTAGAAGCTTGATTTTTTGGATTTGGATTTTAAAAGACCTGAAAATACCTAATTTTCTTCGTGTGACACCCAAGAGCCCAGACAAACTATTAAAGATATTGAAATGTCACCTCAGTGAAAATTATTTAATCTTATGCGCGTTTTCTGGCATTGGCACATAAAAATTAAAGATCTGGAGTACCTGATGTGGAACCCTAAGAGCCTCGCCAATCTATAAGAGATCGAAATGCCGCCTCAGTTAAAGTTAAGCGTCACATTAAATTCCACAACATATAATAAGTATATATTAACGCATTAACTTTCCTTGTCTCTAATTAATTGAAATGTTTAAGGCTCATGTAATTAGGTGCAGTAGATTCTAAACAATGGAATTAAACTAGTAAATGACAGTTCAGATTTTAGCCAAAATACTCGTTTTCTTATATCCACCTCCTAGACTTGGCTGTTTATGAAATTTCATTACTTTTTATAGACAAATAATCTTAATCGAGACTTGGCACGTTTTTTACAGCGTGTTTTTATTGAGGTTAGGTTGTCCTTAACATAACAGATTCCTCTCAGTCCCTTTGAGTACAGCGAAGCTAACAAATAGTCGATTTCGACCCAATTTCCCTTCAACGACTAAAGGAATAAAGCCTCCTATTTCATAATTAAATTGCCTCCCTTTTCTGTCTTAATGACATAATTCAAATTCAAATTTAAAATTTCTTTGTTTAATATAAAAAAGATGGTACAATTGTTTGTGTCTCTATGTTCTGCCCTACACTTGGCGTACAAATACTTATCATGCAATATTACATATCATATAATTATTCAACATCATAAATTAGTTATTAAATCATTTGGGTAGTCGGCAACCGAGTATACCCTTTACTGCATAAAATTTTCTTCAATTCTCTTTTAAATAGATTCAGGCTTGAGTGATTTTTGATGGTAGACGTCTTATTTTGTCATTGTTTCGTTTACCCCGTATATTGGAGAATAAACTAGGATTAAATTTAACTGACATAATAGGCTCGTTAAATTCATAACCGCATTACGCAACGGCTTTGTTATCTTCGGGTTAGGTATGTCATTTGTACACATAATATAGTTTTTTGAGTTTGTCTACCAGATATAACCTGGCCACGTATAAGTGTGTAGGTTTATATTTTTGGTGTTTGAGACATACATGTCTAAGGTATATCTTATATATACCTATCTACCTTTTTATGTTTGCAAAAAACTATGTCGAATGTTGGTATACAATTAGGGCTCTAAAGATCATGTCTGCCAAGTTTAATTGCGCAAAGTTAAAGACGTTAGCCACCGGACTAGTCGAATTCAATGTAAGTTTCAGCATGTTTAGCTATTTTAATATTGAAATCTTTATGATCAGCTATTCACACGTTTTTTTTAGGTCCGCTGGACTAATCTTGAGACAGTGTTACGACACAAAATAAGTTATTCTGATTCAATTGGACCCTCGATAATGTTAATAACTTGAAGTTACATTTCTTTTTATTGAAGTTATAGCTAAGGAGGGATTGCCAATAAGTTCAGTTGAAGGGTTTTTCCATACTCTTTGTTATTAATAATACCAAGGCTTCAGAGCATCCCAGAAGTCTAGTGGTCCTCGACCTGAGCACAATGGAACGCGAATTTATGCAAAGACTCTCGAGCTTCTTCTTGGCTTTTAAAAAACTTCTGTTGCCCGAATATCACTTTGGGCGCGTTTGTTTTGGGATGCAGAATCATTATTTTCATTACTTTTGTCACATGTCATCCGTTCGTTTAGCATCGGTATCAAAAATATCAAAATTTTAGTATCGTCTGTAACAAACTATAATGCGTTCGTTTATGATATTTTTGTTTTCTTTGTCACTTTTGCCACCGAAAAATGAAACTTGTCTGGTTCAACTCCATGTCTGGAGGTGGGGTTTTGATGTTAATCTGTCAAACTGCCTATACATATTCACTGTTTATGGTAGTGTGTGTGTGTGTGTGTTTCATGGTAGTGTGTTTCAACCGTTCGTTTTGCAAGGTTTGCAAATAAAAATGTTGTAAGTAACGTTTCAAAGGTACTCGAACGATAGGTGTCGGTGGCAAAACTGACGTTATCAAAAGTGTGAAAAGTATCAATCGTGGAAGACTCTAAATCCCAAAACGAACGCGCCCTTAAATAGCTATATATACCATATTTTTTTGTTTGTTTGATTTTTTTAACTGTAGATATGTATGAACTTAGAAATTATAAATTGCTTTTATATTATTCGGTTCCGGTGTAACAGAAATATCTTTGCCACTAGATTCATTATTTTTTCCTTAAATATGTCATTAAGAAATAGAATGTTAAAAAAATAGCTGCCCGCCTTTATTTTCTGAAGTTGCGTTGGAAACCTTGACTGGGCAATGTTATCAAAAAACAAAGCTTGGTATTTTTAAAACTAAATTAATTCTTAGTAGGTATTTTTAGATATAAATATTTATAAAAGATTGTACGTCAAGAACTAAAAAAGTATAATAATGTATGATTGACCAAAATTAGTTTCTAAACCAATCACTGCGTTTTTTTTTACATTGCATAATTCCACATATTCTTCGAGTTCGGTAATCTATCGGTATGTACTGCGCAATAGGTTCAAGAAATTGTCTACACTTTAGAAAGAGACAAAGTTAACCTGTGGTGTCTTCTCATAGACAAGTTCGCTTCGTCCATGTGATTACATTAGAGTTCGTACGTTCTATTACTTTGTCTTACGCTTGCAGCAAAAAAATAATTTTGTTGCGAGTTTTTGGACACCAAAACCGCACTTTTCGTGCTGGTGAGGTGAAATAGCAGATTTATATTTTTCGATTCGAGGACTTATGGTTAATCCTGAAAGTAGTAATAAATTCTATGGTTGAATCACGAGCGTAGCGAGAGAGAGTGGTTTAAGGAACGAACGATGACAAAAAAAATTTTACTTACATCTTCTGCTCACAAATATATAATAATACTTTATTTCATTGGTCATTGGTAATTAATAAAACACACATTTAAAATAAATAACAAAGACTTCTTTCGCAACACAATCAAAAAGATACATTAAGATTTACGCATTGAAAATGATTGCTACAATTACTAGTACAATTATAATTAGTTTTTTTACCATTGCCACTCGAAAAAGAGCATTTTAGTCATCGATAACAGTGAATAAAACTCACTTTTACTCACTAAGTGAATAAAAGCATTTTGAATTTGGAGCAATCGTTAAATTGTTTTATTTGTTGTTGTGGTTGTTTAACGTCATTGTTCTCTTATCATCCGGTAATTATTACCGAATATATACTAAAATGTGATAATAGTACTTTTTATTTTCTCGCAGTCAATGGTAAAAAATCGAGTATACAGCACGTAAAAAAGAATTTATCTTTAGCATCCTATTCTGCTCTCGGGATCCAACTTAATCCCTCTAATAAAATTCCCTTTTTTTACTTTTTGTATCTATATCTACTATTTTTCTAATAGGCTAATCGGTGGCACAAATGTACCTTTTGGAGTATAAGAAATGAAAAATTACACTAGGTATACTAATACTAATAGTATAGTATTATATGGTTTGTGCTTATACTGTCCAATACTAACGAATTGCATGTAAATATTACTAAAAAATATTACAAATTTTCAAACACATGATCGACGATATGAATAGATGGATTCAATATACGAAGAGATGGAAAGAAAAACACAACAAGACTAAAACAAAAAGTTTCCATTATACAAATGTGGGGTTGACAAAACACGAGTTGTCTGTCTCTACCTACACAATTGTTATTTATAATCAAATCAATAAATAAAAGTGATAGAAACTACCTATGAGTACCAGGGTAACATGGGTTAAGAGATATGGCATCCTATAGCTCTTAAAATGAAAACTTATTACGACGATGTCAACCGACATCACACAATTTCGATATTTATAAATCTCTGGAATCTGAGAAAAGGGTAAACGAATAAAGTATCTTTTTTATTGAAAACATAAAAAATATGATTACATTTTTTTCACAGCTTCTGACAAGGTTCTAAAATAAACCAATTTATCAGTAGGTATATCATAAAAACATTGGTGTGGAAAGTATTGTGGTACTCAATAAATTTTATAATGTAGGAAAAGACTTCATAATAATAGGCACCTACTTCATTCTAACTAGTTGTCAGTTTTGGATTATTTAATGAAAACCACATTAAAAAAAAATCAATAGTATAAGTAATTTATCTGCGTTGATAGAATTATGAAATTGGCAGCCGTGTTTATATAAGGGTCATTATACCATTGCTTATTGATATATGTATGGGACGCTTTACATTAAAACCAGGGCATCAGTAATTTCTACCTAAAATTGATTGAAACGCACTAGGTATAACTAAAGATTTTATTTTTATTAAAAAAAAACGGAAGTCTATGCATACAATCTTAGTAGTTTTTTTATTTTTTTTTATTTCTTTTTTTTTCTGACTGACTATTCAGTTGGCTGATGCAGCCATTACTGCTCCATCGGGCTTTTTGGGGCGAGACTCTAAAGGAGTCTCAGCCCATATAGCGCCCAACGCTCGAGGGCTCCTCGCGGGGCGAGCCTCGGCTTGGGTTGTCGCTCTTGGGGTCGTCCCTTCGACCAGTGTGAGCCTCGAATCCGAAGGTGAGTCAGCGCCAGGAGGGGAGTTCCCCGTTACGTCCTAGTAGATATAGATCGTACAGTATATACAAGGCTACTGGTAATATAATTAGAGATAAGCCGAACAGTAATTTTGTTTAAAAAACCAATACCAAATACTATTCGGTTTCACTCTTACCAAATCAAATATTCGGCAGAATCATCCGGTGTCTCGCTTTTAACACCCCTCAGTCAAAGCCTAGCGGCTGAGCGGGAAACCTTGCCATGCCACCCGCTACCCGCACTCTCCTCCGCCCAGCGCCCATCCCTCAATATACCTATTTTAAAAATATATGACATTGACGAAACCCTATTGAAAATTATTTTTTAAATCGAGTCACGTTTTTAATTTCCTCTTTGCAGAAAGCGAATTCCAGAAATCTAAATGTTTAAATATACAAGCAGTCATAAGCTATTTTTAGAACCTTTTGTATTGTTTGTAGAATATATTTTGTAGTAGGCATTTCTGCTAAAAGGCGTTTTCTACGCTAATGGCGGTGGCGCTAGTTGGCCCCTAAAAATGAAATTAGGGGTGGTCGATGTTACAAAAATCATGAGATGAGATTGTTGTCCAGTGACTATCGTACCCAATGATGGCTAAAATTTATGTTTGTGAACACATTGTTAAAATTATCAAAATAGGTAAAACATAGTAAAATTCTGTAGGCTGCATGATAAGATATATTGGAAATATAAACAAATAAGTTTACTGCACTGTGATTGAAAATTATGTGTCATGATAACAAAAATGCCCAAATAAAAATGCATAAAAAAAAAGTGCGACAATGACACTAGAAATATTTTTTTATGTTATGGATCCGTATATAAGTTAGATTTTGTAAAAGCTTTTTTTAAAATTTTTACCGGATGACAAACTATGGTTCATTTATATAAGCGTGCAATTATAATTAATTTTCCAATTTTAATGCTATGAAAGATTTGCGAAATTTGTCAAAAATGAATGCTCAAAACATTTTAACATCGATGCCATTTCTTTCGATTATTATTTCTTGACATCGATGATTCAATATTTGACACAAAGCTTTATCAATGTTAAAACAACGATGCTTTGCCATTGATATCGATGAAAATCCCTAAATCGAATATACGAGTATATATGTGAACTTTCTGTAGCTATTTATCACTAGGTATGCAAAGTTTCATCAAAAACTGTCAAGTACTTAATCATTGCATGATGCTTGCTTAGTTAAACAGACACTTCTTTACAGTTTTAAGATGTAAATAGGTAATAAAATATAAATACATCACTAAATAGAAAGATTAAAATAAAAAGTGTAACGCATTGACATACGATGCGGGAAAATTTCCTATATCGATAATTCGAGTTAATGCGTTGCGGTGTCCGATTCAAAATCAGAATAGTACCACGATTGTTCTTTTCTTGTTCGAAAACGACAGAACAGGACAAAAGGACGCGATGTCGTCGCTCAAAATTTAAGCATTTCGCACCCTTTTATTTCGCCTTCCTTATATGTAAAGTTATTGCGGCGACGTGATATGTCACTGTGCATAAAATCTGATTGTGAGATTTAAGCCCATTCTGCTTTGTATAACAAAAGCAAATATTTCTTGCTTAAATTTATTCTTTGGGTAAATGTGACAAAATATGTCTGGTATAATAAAAGAAATAGCGGAGAGTTACATATCTATCCCAGCGTAGGGGTCTGACACAAATTTGATTTTACCACAGTTCTTTTTAAATAACCCTAGTCTAAAACGATTTCAAATAATTCTTTATATGATTTTTAGACTTCCGTAGCCTAAAGGCGGATGAAAAACGGTAAAAATTTGACAAAATTAGAATGAAAAAAGGTCTGAAAATTTATAAGTAACTTGTCCTCTACAACTTTCATTGTCTTAAACTCTTAAACCGTGAGTTCTCAAAATTTTTATGTAAATTGTTTAAAAAAAAAAAAACTATTTTACATGTTTTTAGATATGTCCAATAATTCTTTTGTTACGAAACTGTAACTAACGAGCAACGCACTTGGCCGTTTATATAAATTATATTTGATTACCTCCTCTACCAAGTAGCTACCAGGTTTTCATAAGTCGGTCGGAGCCGGTAAACTTAACACGAAGCACGAAGAACTGTAATTAACTCACTACTCCTTTTTCAGGCTAACCAGGACGGTTCGCTCTATGCGACCTTTACGTAATTAAGTATCTCTTCCGATTCTATTTAGCTAGCAAAGAGCGAAGCTTCAAGTAATTTATGATGTTTTATAGCATATTTATGTTTTATGGCAGAACAACATTAAATTTGGAGTTGTGGAGGAATTTTCGCAACCTATTTTTTTTCAGCACGTTTTTGATGAGGTTACTACAATATGTATGAGGTTAAAACACATGCCTAGATGTTATTTAATTTCTTCTTTATACAAAGCGTATTTGTAATTGTCAGTAGTCAGTACCTACCTACTTCTAATTTTCCCACTTTTTAGAAATACGCTTTGTATGAAATGGAAATAAACAATATTTAGTGGTGGTGCTCGTGTGCGGTATGTGGAGCCTTAATGGTTTATCGCGTATAAATTTGGAGATCGTCAGAATAGAGATGGTAGAGAAAAATATATATTTAAGAATTTGAAGAATTTATGTAGGTTGCAAGAAGAGAAGGAGATAGCACGCCACCCTGTGGGACGCCAACAAGTGTTTCAAACAATCGCCGCTGGAGATATGTTAAGTAAACGTAAAATCTTCTAAATATATAAAAGAGTAAACTGACTGGCTGATATATCAAGCCACAACCCAAACTACTAGGTCTACTATTTTTTTATTCATTCATAATGGGGGTTGGAAGTTTGTGAGGAAATAAGTCACTTTTAAAATGCACAAAACTTGGTGTTTCGCCTTAAGATTAAAAATTAAGAATGGCATATTTCACCGAACATGGATATTCATCCCCTAAAGGGTAAAATAGGGGATGAAAATTTGTAAGAAATTAGATACGAGGGTAGTTTGATAAGTTAGTGACTTTATTAATAAAAATAAAAAAATCGGCAAATAAGCATTTTATTTCTAGAAGTAATCTCCTTTAAGCTCAATACATTTGATCCACCGTTTTTCCAATTTGTTTCTTTATTTTAATAATAGGTTTTCCCAAGGCAAAATAGCCGTTTGTTTCACAGATTACCACTTCATTCGATCCAAATCTCTTGCCGTCCAGCCATTTCTTAAGATTTGGAAACAAAAACTAGTCACAGGGGGTTAAATCTGGAGAATATGCTGGATGAGGTAGGAGTTCGTAGCCCAATTCATAAATTTTTGCCATGGTTACGACGCATGTGTGCACCCGTGCATTGTCTTGATGGAAAAGCGTTTTTTTCTTCTGCAAATGCGGTCGTTTCTGCTTAAGGACGATGTCAAATTTTGATTAATATTTTCCTGTGATCGTTTTACCCTTTCCAGGTAATTGATGTAAATGAAATCGCGCGTATTCCCAAAAAACGGTTGCCATGACCTTGTTAGCCGAAAAACCCATATCTTGTTCTTCTTTCTTCAAGAAAGAATTTATTAGATTTCTAAAGTGTCGGCAATGCGCGAGTGATACCCCTGGTATTGCAAGAGTCCATAGGCTACGGTGACCGCTTACCATCAGGCGGACCGTTAGATTGTTTGCCACCTTAGTGGTATAAAACAAAAATCTTGGCTTTCTTTGGTTCACGTTCACCCGAATATACTGTATCGATTGTTCTTTTCTGGTGATTTGTTTCGGTGTGTTGTAATGGATCCACCTTTCGTCTACGGTAACAAAACAAGAAATACTCGTGTTGCGTTTATGGTCGATTGTGAGCAATCGCGCGGACAGTTTTTTCATATCCAAAAATTCATGTAAAATGTGATGAGATGCCTAAGCCTCACGTAATTTCATTCTCCGATCATCCAATATCCATTCCATGGACTTTATCGACAGTTTCTGGCATGACGACCTCTTTCGGGCGACTTGAACTTTCGGCGTCACATGTGCACGATAATTTGTTTTGAGTTTGTTCAAACTTTTCGCCTGTTAACAAATTTTTCAGGTACCATGCATATGCAATAATTATCATTCTACGGAACCCTGACTCATAGCGTGTACGACACATATTAGCCCTTTTTTATTATTAAATTGTCACTATCTTTATGTTACTTCGTGTGAACTATACGAATACGACACGAGCTCGTGCTGGGCCCTCATGTCGCGTGAAGTTGAATTATGCATATATGCATTTTTTCCGCACGCTTCTGCTAGTATGGCAAGCAATGTCTTGTTTTTAACGGCGGAATAAAACTTATTTAAATTTTTTTACGGTTTTTTATGTCTCAAAAAATAAATGAAATAGCGGCGTTAGGAAACTTCCTCGCGGTGTGGTTTACACTTTTTCTGCAAAATCTTTTTATTATTATATGCTTTTTAAACAAGTCCAGGTTCTATATAGGTAAATAATTCTAGAAAATTGCATTAGAATCGATGTAAAGACGGCGAAAATATAAGCCTTTAACATACAGACAGACTGACATGACATAAGGGTTTGGTTTTTGCCATTTTGTTACGGAACCCTAACAAAATATATCGTAAGCGCGTTAGGGAGGCCACAGACCTACCGATTCTGCTCTGTGCTACTAGAACAGGATAGAATCAGGACGCATCGTATCACACTCGCCGTGCGCGCTTTCTTGATTCGCGTTTAGACGTTATTTAGCGCTTGCATGATAAATCATGTTCCACAAACACGGGGATTTTCCAACAAGCAAAATAAGGATCTCTGTCGATTTCGCCATTTTTTGCGACTCTGCCACGATCATTTGCAAGATGTGTTTAAGCGAACAGTTGCACGCGCACTGAGCTGAAACCGACGGCGCGCCGGGTTGTAGCCGGGGTGTGTGTGACGATATACGGAACTAGTACGTAAGCTACGCCTCTTTCTGACCGGTTAGAAAGTTCTGATCGGTGACGCTGACCGGTTGCTTGCCGACCGGACGTGCTTGTCAATTTGCGCTGGTAGATGTGTGGTACGTTTTGTATTGCATTCTAGCCTCCCAAACAGAACAGAATCGGTAGATCTGTGGCCAGCCTTAGACTGTAATGTAATTCTAAAAAGCCAATATCCGGGCATCGACAGTTGAGGAAATTACCAGCTTTACCTCTTAGAAATAAATAGGTACCTTTTTTTTCTGATTTAATTTTAGGTTCTTACTAAGCGTTTAGCATTGAAGTTTTGATTTCTTCGAATAGGAGATTCAAAATATATATAACGGTATTGTTGCAAAACTATAGAATCAGTAAGGTTAGGTGATATTTAGCGTAGTAAAGGAAGGGCTATAAATTTCACTGTCTAGTATGTGCAAGGGTTCGATTAGAATATATTAAAAAAAAATATAACAAAATTTTAGAGAAGCTAAACCGGCCACGTGCGAGTCGGAGTCGCGCACCAAGGGCTCCGCACCTCCATTGACGTAATTTAGAAACAAAAACTTGGTGTGTCAAAACAACATTTTCAGTTGCCTCCAGCAGTAACAATACCAAATATATTTATAAATCTTTTCTATTAATCTACGAAAAATAGTTATAAATGTAGATAAAAGGATTTAATGTAGGAGATAATGTTTAACGGTTAATAGAATGGGAAATACAAAATATTATAAATAATAATAGTATGTAATCATACCTAAAAAAAGTTTCCCTAAATTATACAAAACGAGTTAAATTTCATAAATAATGAACCATTTGGTGCTTGGGTATTTATAATAAATATAAGTATTTCATTAAATATTTATTTATATTCCTTAACCATCAATAAGTATATAGGTAGATATTTTACAATTAAGTTATTACACAAGGCGTTCCTATTGACCCCAGTTCAGAAGGAATAGGGATTTAACATATTTTCAAATATTTTTCTTAAACTAGCCGATATAGGTTTAGCTGTCGTTTGCCAAATTACAGAAGAGCTTATCTCTCATATTTCGTGTACAGCACAATTTGTCGTAAAACTTAGGGAAATAGGTCAAAATCGTTTTGAAGTTCAAAATCGTTTCTATTCACCCCGTTTTATGTTAATTTTTAGTCTATATTATGCAATGATAACAACACAGTTTCACTCCAGCCTGTGTATCTACTCACAATCCATAAGGGTCGCTAGTGACTTTACGAAATACTAGATTTTGCCAGCGGTTCCGTCCGCCTAAAATTCGGTTGTCGGCGTTGGAGCTCCTACCAATGAAATTTTCTATAGCAAGCTATAGCTATAATAATCGTTCGTTTAAGCTCGGTTATAGTTATTCCCGCGGGAACTTTTGAATTTTTCGGGACAAAAATGTCCTATTCCAGAACAAAACTTATACGTGTGCCAAGGTTCTTCCCTATCCGTCCACTGGTTAAAGTGTGATTGAGTAAACAAACACCCAGCCAAACATACTTTCACATTTATAAAATTAGTAGAAATAGTATTTGATTATTGTATCTTAGTCCTAAAATAACTTGCAATAAAGGAATCTTCAAAATTGGTCTAGTAATTTTTAAGTTTAACAAACTAACAAACTTTTACTTAATCTCTTTGTACTTAACAACTTTCCTACATTCGAGTAGATTCAAATGTTTCAAGCCATTTTCGGCATAAGTTCATTTTAAATTTACTTTTTTGATATAAGTATCTAACGTCTTTAACATCTGCAAAGTTCTAAATTAGGTTATTTTAATTAATTTAGGGTTAAGTTCATAAGTATAAGATACATTATAGATTTACAATGTTTGTTTTATATAATTAACGACTCCTAGTGATTTCTAATGTAATTCAGAATTCTACATAGAATTAAGAAATACTTACATTATAAATATACATACGCAGAAGTAATCTTTTCTTGAAGTAACTTATTATAAAGGTTTAGTATTCTTTTGTTAAAGTAATAGGTACTTAATAAAAAATAATAGTTAATTAATAAGGTATAGTTTAAAAGCATTAACTTTGGACAAAAAATAAAATCAGTTTGTTTTGAATGAAGCAATCTTTCTATTATTAGGGCGCCTTCACACGAAGACATATATTGATCGAACGATACGATAGACGATTCCATTAAAAATTCACAAGACAGAAGTTAAGTGTGTAGCTTTTAACAACGTTAACGCTATACGGTAGGTAAGGGTAGCGAAGGTAAAAATAGATTAAAAGCCTTTCCATAACTAGAAAAATAGGTAATAATATAAAATTGGTCGTGTGCGAGTTGGACTCGTGCACCGTGTGTTCCGTACCAGCACGTAATTTAGCCATAATCAATTCTTCCGTGAAGAACCCCATATTGTACTCCATAGAGAAAACTTTGGCTTGGAGATCATTCCACAACTTAAGCTTTCGCGGGAGGAGGTTCCTTTTAAACCCACCCCACTGTACGTGACCATTTAAGTTCCAAAGAATGAGGATGAATTTCCTGCCGATGGTGAGCGCTGCCATAGCGTTATAATTAGTAGTTATAACGCTATGGGGCTGCGATGATATAAAGGAACCGCGAGCATCATTTGATACAAATTGAATAATTTGTTTAACTTTAAAGGGTATAATAGAGGGTCGAGGCTATAAACTTCCTAGCAGCTGTTACAAACCTAGTCCCTAGCGTAAATTAATAGGCTCTTACTTTGGGAAAACGTGATATAAGTTTATAGGAGGGCACGACAGGGTTACTTTAGGTGCATGAATTATCACAGATTAAATATATATCTTGATTAAAAACAAAGTTCCCTTTTCCACAGGTTTATGTAAGCAAGTTGCGAGAGTTGTTTGATGTAAAACACGCATTCTTTTTGTGGAAAAATTGTTAAAATAAAGTGGAAATATCTGCTGCGAATTCCGCATCGATCATCCAGTTTTAAAAGGTTAAAGCTCAACCTTACATAACTGTCATATTTTATAAAAAAATGTCAAGTTGAATATGTGAATTAGTCAGTTAGCTTTGCTCAGTATAGGTATAAATGTGTAAGTGTTGGTGCAAAGGTTACTAATTGTTTTTAATTTCAGTTTTTTTTTATGAACCGAAATACGTCACGAGAAGTTGGCCCGTTTTTTTAAAAATTAATGTTTTTGGTGTTATTTTTGGCTTTTTGCGCAGACGAGTTCGTGTTAGGTAAAAAATAACATAAATAAATAAAAACTAAACTGGATACGTAGGTCACGAAGCGTAGTATCTACTTACTATCTGTTTCTGATGGGGTTGGTCTAATTTATCCCACCAAAAACATTTTCATGAAAAATTTTGCAAAAAGGAGACCATATGGCTCGCTCTGTCAAAATGCTATCAGATCTCATGTAGAGCCAAGCTTCTAACCCTACAAGCCCTAACTTAACAAACTCTAAATCTTAGTCAAAGTATGTCGCTTGTCTGTTTCGCTACCGTAACATGGACGTAAGGTGAAAAATTAATTTACTTCATTACTTTTCTGTTATAACATAGTTCTTGTAGTAACAAAACTGCCAAGCTACATATTTTGATTAAGGTGTAGAGTTGAGATCAAATAAAAAGAGCTACGCAATTGAAACTTTATATGTTTAATAAGTCTACTACTAACATCATATCCCGATAATTTTGTTTATATGGTATAAGCCAAGCCCAAGTAATGAAGGTTCAAAAAAACGACGAAGCGCTTCGAAAAAAGGTAGGCGCTTCGCTTGGATCGTCTTGTCTTATGATTTGGGTAAGTTACTTAAATACTTAATCACCATAACTATCTACATACCTACCTATCTATCCATAAAATTATCTTGGGTTTAAACACTTGTACTAAGTACAACCAAATGCAAGCGTAGTAAATACTATCTATATATCCAATGCTCTACTTATTACATTTCAAATCTTCTACTCATCATCAAAGTAAAAATAAAGAAATTAAGAACTCCATTCACCTACGGAACCCTAAAATAGTCAAATGGGAAATAGATGAACATACTGATAACGAGGCCTCCAAATCTGTCATGTGACTAATCAAGGCCACTCAAGTAGAGCAATTTGAACGGGATATTCTCATTAAAAGCATCCGATAAGTCCAAACACGGCTATGAATACATTATGGAGCACTGTTGCTAGGTTGCTGATAATTAAAATTTGTGTTTTGGTATGGAAAAAATCTGATTTGGGAGCAGTTTTAGCTTATTTAGAAGATATTTTTAATTTCGGTTGCAGGTAAGTAATACTAGGACCATAAGACAAGTGCCATCCCGCTGCGTAGAGGGGTAAGACAGGGGCTATAGGGGGCGTCATATCCCCGAAACAGTTTACCACCGCTCCAGAAGATGTTTAAAACCTTGGACTGGGTTAGGCATAAACGTAAACGGCGAATACATCACACAACGTTTACAGGCGACATCGTTATTTTGGCAGTCACTGGAAGGACTGAGCGAAATGTTGCAATCCCTAAATGCATCCTCTTCACGAGTGGGCCTTGGCAGAACTTTGGACAAGACAAAAGTCATGTTCAACCAATACGTCTTGCCAATGCCGGTATATATCTCTGGTACCTTATTCGAAGTAGTCCAGGATTATGGATTATAGTATGGCTGGTAGAACAGACAAGTCCTACAGTGAAGACCGCGTATGGGAAGGCGACGTGTGGGATGCCTTTCAGCCCGGTGGGTCTACGACCTAAAAAGGGTGGCTGGTGGTGGCAGGATGCATAGGGTAGAGGATCGGAATATATGGTGCAATATGATGATACCTATACATTCAGAACTAAAGGACTCCAATAGTAAAAACTTGCCTTATATTCCACTGCGGTATTAAAAGTGTAGTGTATCTATTTATTCTAGCCTTGATTATCTGATTAAAGCGTTTTTTATGGTTACGTACCTCATAAGGAGAAAAGGAACCCTCACTTTGTTGTCTGTCTGTCTGTCAAGACTGTTTTTCTCAGGAACGCGTTTAGGTATCGCGTAATATCAAATCCTAAGGTCTACGGACCCTTGAAGCTGTAAAACAATCAAACTTTTATGTCAATGTAAAAAAAAAATAGCCCAAAATGTGGTCATTTTTATCGCATATTGTGACACAAATAAATCAAAAACAATGGAGTACTTTCCGTTGACCTAGGAGACTTGATCTCATGATGGAAGAGCTATCTACATATACTTGATCTCATGATGGAAGAGCTATCTACATATAATAAGTTTGTACGAAACCCTCGGTGCGTGAGCCAGACTCGCATTTCGCTAGTTTTTTTTTTTAAAGTTTTAGTATAAAAAGTACTTAGGCATCTTTATACCCCCTATAAATGATATTCGGCTCCATTGCATAAGTAAAGTTGTTTTTTCTTCTACACTTTTTATGTCATTGTAGGGGAGCCTTTTGTCACTAAATGTAAAAAGGTACACAATCTAATTCTTATAAGGTATTTTTGTAACGTGTGTATATTTGCTAGAAGAAAATAAAATAGTTTTAGAAATTGATCTACAAATCCTTAAAACTACCACGGTTGTTAAAGGTCACAGAGAAAGTAAGATATAATCCATACTATTTTCTTCTCAACACCGACTTGATTCAAATACCTAGAAGGTCAACATTCCCATAAGTATTCGTTATCAATCAAAAGTCACACTTAAAATCGACCAATTTTAATCTTAAGTTAATGTTGAGTTACTACAATTTTGATCTACGTCTTTTTGTGTATATTACATTTGAGGAAATTTAAGGGAATGAGTTAAATTTAAATAGACACAGAGAAAAAAAATGGTGAAAAGTGTTGATCTAAAACATATAAATATGTTTTTCTATTCAATTATTTAATTGATGTCAAATCTTCACTTCATGAAAGGAAATTTCATTCCACAAGCGGTAATTACTGATTTTTCCCGAATTTTTTTTTAAATCACAGTTTTAGAATTTTGGTAAAATTCTGTTAAAGCATACAAGACATTTAGTATAATAAAAGGCAGATATACGAAAACAAAAACACATACAAACGTACCTTTGCATCTCCCGCGTAGTGGAGCGTAAAGTTAACACGTATTGTCACTGGCAGAAGCTAACCCAGACTGACGCCTGTTGGATATCTTGGGGTGTGTAAGATGCATATAGAGCTGTAACTCAATAATACTATATTTATTTACCAAGAAGTAATCTCTCTCTCTGATCTAAGTAAAAAAAACAAACAATATTTTTATCAAAACGTTAAAACCACGGGTTTATATATCAATTAAATCTTAAATAATTACACTTACTTATAAGCAGCGGAGAAATTTGTTATTGTTGTTGCAGGGAATGCTATTCTCAAAGATGTACCTATGGTAGAAAATCCAACTGCGAGAAAGAGGTGACGTTTGGAAAATCGTGTAACATCTTTTGAGGAAATCTATAACTGATGTAGGTTGTCTGTCGGTAATGACATACGGTAGAGTAAGATGGTTTTTTCATATAGCTGGAATCGTTAGTAAACTGAAATAGGAATGGACGGGCCACTTTGGTCGTCGATTCGATAACTGATGGAGAACAAAGGATCTTGAGTGGCAACTACAGACCGAAAGACGTAGCAAGGGACAAACATCTACTAGGTGGACAGACGAGCCGTAAATAGCTACTAGATTCAGGCGGTCAAATTCTTGTGGAAACGTATGGGTGGTTAGGACATTCCTCAGCTAGCTGAAAATAAGGTTTTTTGACTATGCTTTTTTTTATATAATTGTTACTGATCAGTAGATAGACAATATCATGCCATTATAAAATTTGCTCGCTTTTAGTTAGTGTCTAAGGGCATTAAGCATTACTGTGGCCCTTTTACAGAAATCTTCCTGCGTGAATAATAATCTATCTAGTTTCAATCATGTTCAAAGTTGTTCAAAGCTGTTGAAAGCATAGATGAATTCTATAATCTTTACTATGGACTGCACAATAGCCTCACAAAATCGACCATCCTTTAGAAAGAGACAACGCGAACCTGAGGTCTCTTTTCTCTTTCTATCAACGTCCGCCATTTTGTTGGTTTATCTTTATGAAAACAAGTTAGAAAGAGACAAGATACCTCAGTTTCGCTTCGTCTCTGTCACACTTTTGCGACTATTTATTTTCACATCTGGCTAGAAAATGCGCTGTCCTGTTCTTTATGTGTGTGGCTAAAAGTACACATTTACTTAGAGATACGCGAAGTCTTTATGTGGCCCTGATAATATAGTGTAGTCTGCCATTGTTATTTCGAACATTGAAACAATAATATTATTAAACTCTTATTATTTTTCTAGTCAGAGCAGCTCTATGCCATTCCGTTCATCGAGAAGAGTTTCAAATTGTTCCAGGGGGTGATTGGCTCTCCCTGCGCGGGTGGCGACCTCCCACTGGCAACAGTTTGCCCATTGCCTTGGAATTGCCAGGTTTAAAAAATAAAACGACTTGAAAAGGTTTTTGTTTACACCAGCTATCACAAAATTTTGTATATTGTAAAAGGTTTATTAGTGTTCGTACAACCATTGTTTTTTTTTTTTTTTTTAGTAGCCTATGGACGCTTGCTATTCTGAAATATCGCGAATTATGTTAGTACTCCTCTATTTCATTATCCGACTCGATTGCGTGGTCATATCAAAACGAGTGATTTCTACTGAGATTTCTTCACTTCTGAAATAGTCGGGTTACCTTACACTACAGCATCAGTATTCTATGAAAAGATTCTGCAGTTTATTCTTGCAGCATTCTTATAGGTAATACCTTTCACATTTACGGAATGAATTTGGACGTGCATAGTATTATGATATGATTATATTCTAGAATTATTCAACTTTCAAACATATAAGTATATATAACATATTAGGTATGAATATATGGCATGGCCATAAATAACATCGCCAAATATTCGTGATTTTTTAAATGTTTTTTTTTAATTAAAAACGAAACCTGTTATGACCCGTTTTCTCTAGAACCCGTGCATGACTCCATGCAAAAATCAAGTCTAAAATCTGAAAATTGCAAATTGGAATTGCCAGGTTTAAAAAATAAAACGACTTGAAAAGGTTTTTGTTTACACCAGCTATCACAAAATTTTGTGTATTGTAAAAGGTTTATTAGCGTTCGTACAACCATTGTTTTTTTTTTTTTTTTTAGTAGCCTATGGACGCTTGCAACACCAGGGGTATCACTTGCGCGTTGCCGACCCTTCAGAAATCTTATAACTTTTTTCTTGAAGAACTCCATACTGTAGTCCTTGCAGAAAACCTTGGCAGGGAGCTCATTCCACAACTTAAGCGTCCGCGGGAGGAAGTTTCTCTGAAACCGCACTGTACGCGACCATTTAGGTTCTAAAGTGTGAGAATGAATTCCCTGCCGATGGCGAGGGGTGCGATGGTAGAAAGTAGCCGTGGGCATCATTTCGAACAATTCCTCACAACACAACCCATTGTACAAGCGGTAAAACACACACAGGGAGGCAAAGTCTCTCCAGCTTGGTCCGTCTCAAACCTGGCCTCAGAAACACCCAATTTTCAAGTTGTCTAATATTAGAATTACATATTCGTATTCGCTTGTAACCACCGTTAGAGTTTTCATATAATCTTTAAACTTCCTACACATTTAAATACACACCTAATTTTCACTTTCTTCAAGGAGAAACCTTAAAGTTGGCCACACTGTCTTATTCTGAAATATCGCGAATTATGTTAGTACTCCTCTATTTCATTATCCGACTCGATTGCGTGGTCATATCAAAACGAGTGATTTCTACTGAGATTTCTTCACTTCTGAAATAGTCGGGTTACCTTACACTACAGCATCAGTATTCTATGAAAAGATTCTGCAAAGTTTATTCTTGCAGCATTCTTATAGGTAATACCTTTCACATTTACGGAATGAATTTGGACGTGCATAGAATTATGATATGATTATATTCTAGAATTATTCAACTTTCAAACATATAAGTATATATAACATATTAGGTATGAATATATGGCATGGCCATAAATAACATCGCCAAATATTCGTGATTTTTTAAATGTTTTTTTTTAATAAAAACGAAACCTGTTATGACCCGTTTTCTCTAGAACCCGTGCATGACTCCATGCAAAAATCAAGTCTAAAATCTGAAAATTGCAAATTTAAGTTTTATCACACATAAAATATACTTAATACTGTCTGTAACTTAAGACCCAATTTTTAGAAACGCGTATAGGGATCAAGTTGAATTTATTATAAAATACTTAGATCCTTTTCCTTATCTCAAGTTTTTTAAAAAAAACCGCGTTTTAAAAAAATACATCTATTTAGGTAAACTTAAAAAGCAAAACCCTATCTAAATTCAAAACTTTTTGACAGTGCGAGCCTCGTCTTGGCAACATTTTACATAAATATGATTTTGGTGGGATTAGGTTGACTGGCAGAAAATACTACTAGCATAAAGTCCACTTTTCTAACCCCTTTTTGGTGTTCAACAAAATTAAATTTAAATAATATGAAATTAATAAAAATATCTTGCTCAGTTCACTTTTATAAAAATGTCCATATGCTGGAGGCGGCTAATCAGAAGACTATAAGTAATTTGGACTGAAGTATTAATTTTGTAAATTCAATAACTTAACCTGAGTACAGTAGGCAGCACCACAGAGTAATTGTTGTTTGGCAGCACATCAGAGCACCTATCCCCACACAACTACAATTCTTGCACGTGTTTTTCGCTCGTTGCGTTGGGGTCAAAGTCCACTAAGGTGAGCTCGATATGCGGACTACTGTACAAAGAAAAATAAAACTTTTGTAATGTGAAATGACGACCTTAGTCGACCTCTTAACGTTTTATTTGAAATTTTTCAAGTTTACGAAGCGTTCCAAATAAAAATAACAGTATTTAAAGAAATTTAATTTCAAAGTAGACGTTGGGAAGCACATTCAATTAAGTTAAACTTTAAAGTGGAAAACTCCAATGTAAGTTTATAACATCAAAGGCAGGCGACAAAGTTTCACCGTAAACAGTCCTTTTACTAAGTTTTATTAAGACTCCCTCGCAGCCTAGTTGGTAGTTTGGCCGACTGCTGTACAGAGGGTGTGGGTTCGATTCCCGCACAGGACAAACATTTGTGTTCGTCTTGATTCTGGGTGTAATTACGTATGATAGGTATGTATTTACAAAAAAAAGTAATATATGTATCCGTTGTCTGGTAACCATAACAGAAGCTTTGCTTACTTTGGGGCCAGACGGCGCTTGTAATGTCCAAATATATTTATTTATTTATATATTATTTTATTACATTATTTTATTTATATGTTTATTGTTTTATTAAAAAAAATATACTTAATCATTAAGAAAAAATCTCTGGAATATTTTCTATTTCCTCTTCCACAGACGAACAGTTCGAGGACGGCGGCTTCTCGGGGGATTGAAGTTTCGAAAAACGGTAAACGGCAAAAATATGAATTTATACTGAGAAATTAAGTATACAGACATATTTGTGCCGCTTGTTTTTAAATCACTAGGCCCATGCTCCCTTCCTTAAATTTTTCAAAACATTACCCTTCGTTTGGTTGTCACTATGGATGACAAAAAGATGGTTCAATCCTTGCTTAGTGGGTCAGGCATCGCTAACCACTAACCAGGCACACTACCTGCTATATTTCATCAAACTATCAACTTTGTAGTTTAGGACAGCAATAAATTTTTATTTTTAGTTACCTTAGAGACCTTTGAGAGTAAAAGTTTAAAAACCTGTGGGTATACAGAAGCATTTCACATATTAAATACATAGCTATTAGCAAATGGACTTCATCAAACAAATGGTAGATAATAAAACAGTGCTATATTTGTACAAACGAGTGTCGAGTACATACGGGTATCATTAAAAGAAATGAGACTATAGAGTCCCTGAAGGGTGGACAAAGGCAATTAACTTACGTCCGGAAAACGTTCACTTACGTACATTTGTACTACATTATGTTAGTGTTGTTGTACTGAAATAACAAGTTCTAACGATATTTTTTCGCGCGTATGGTGTATGTAGCTTTTATTCTATTGTATCACCCAAACAGCTAAATGGGTTTTGATCGTTAAAGTATCCTTAGATTCGGCATGACAAGCCAAGTGTAAAAAAAAATTAACATGGCGGCTACAACAAGTGATTTTTTAAATCGCAGCGGCGAATGAAATATTTCCTGACGCAATTATAAAGGGGTGCTATCACTTTCCAAACGCAGTATGGAGGATGAGTAAGAAGAGGCGGCAGAGGGTAAAAAATTACTCATTTGTCCACGTTGTTGCCCTTACTACCACCAATATTAATACCTGAAGGTTATTTGGCCGTCTGCGAAACGGAAATTGTTTTCACTATCTTATTTTTATGATCAGTGGATTAAAAAAATAACCAGCGACGTTTTCAGCTGTTATAAGTTCCGTCTTACCGACAGGCGGAAAGACTACTTAAAACTTTTTTTTACAATAGTGAAGCGAAGTGCTCTTTAGCTGCGATTTCTATCGATTATGCATACTTGCAAATACAACTCAAATTTGCATTTTTTTTTCTTACACCTTTTTTCACTAGAAATAGAGTTATTTAAACGCGTGGTATGTAAATTAGTCAATACAAAACGTTGAGCAAAACTAAAATATCAGTGTATTTAATCGATTAAATCATCTTAATAAATAAATTCGTTTGTTATAAGAAATTGAATCAGTTTAGGGCATCACTAATTGATTAGTACTCGAGCTGTCAAAAGTTAACTAAATGGTTGGAATAGGATTAAGATTGAAACTGATTTAGAGGGGGACGGTTAAGTAATTGTAGGCTTGCTGTTATCAAAATTATTTTTTTATTGAACAAATTGACAAATAGATAATAAAACAGTAAAACTTAAAAACTTAAGCACCAAATCAGCAAACAATTTGTTACAATCATTTTTCCCACAGCACATGTGACAAATCATCCACTCTAAACCTCCTTCTTCAGCCAGATGTACTAGGATATCATCGGAATTTAGAAGTATGTAGTCCTGCACTACCTGCCATAAGTAGAATGTGGAACATTCCAAGACCATTACTGTAAATACAACCTGAAAAGAAAACAGTTTCAGTTTTTATATATTATTTTTAATAAAAGATAATATGTATTTAGTATCTTGCCTAAAGAGATAACCAACTCATATTTTTCACCAACTTCAAATAAAAAAGCAAGTTCTCAATTTGTCTATATTTATCGAAATTATGCATTTCTATGTATAAAATTTTAATGAAAACATAATGTGACTTATAAATTGACTTAAAAACCTGTGAAGTAGAAAAATATTGTGTTAAGTGTTTTCTTTTTGAAACACCGCCAATTTAGTTCAATGGGTAAGCAGGAGACATAGGTAACAATAAAAATTTAGAAAAATATTATCTTGTCAAAGTTTCCGCCAGCTTTATCCTGTTTTGTGCCGTAAACTTAAAGTTTTGTACTGCATTACTAAAGAAATTAAGTATCGAATTTTGTTCTGCAAATATTGGCGTGCCCAGAAGTGAAATAGCTTCACTGAGAACCATTCGTTTAGACGATATTTCAAGAAACTTTAGGTTTGTAATTTCGTCTTTAGTCTGGATGGTGTAGTTTACCAAGATCCTCAAGAACCTGTACGCTAGTAATTTTTGGAATTTATTGAGGCGACAAGACAGAATTAGCTATTTTTAGGTATGCCATTAAAGTAGTTCTAACTGAAGAACTGTCAGTCCTACAGAAAAGTTGTAACGAGTTAAGGTAGATTGATGAAGATCAAAGCAAGCAAGCATTTAGTATTATTATCATTTCTCATTTTTTTTAGGTATGCTATAAAAATCGTTTAAATAAAGAACTATTACTTCTACAGAAAAATTAAACACTTCTGCAGAAAAATTGTAAAAAGTTAAAATATTTTAGTATTTTATGTTTATGTAATATGGTGACGATCAAAGCAACCGGGAATGAATAATACCATTGCTCACATATTTTTTAACTCTAACAACTAATGAAAATGACTTCATGAAAGAAATGTATAAGCAACATGTTCTAATTCTGTACTCTCGAAAACTGATATAAGTCGATTTTTAGCACTTATTAGGTTATTAGACAAATCTAATCAGTGTAAAATGTTCTTTTTACCCACGACGGCATGGACAAGCGAGAATGCGTTTAGGCTGAGAGATGTTTGTTTGTTTGTATGTTTGTTTCTGAAACACAATGTTGCCATTTATCTCCAAGACTAATAGTCCGATTTTGATGCGATTTTCAGTAATAGGTTAATGGTTGATTGATGCTAGTTCTTACATGGGTGTTACGGTGATAACGCACAAGGGGCGCTGCAGTAAACATTTGTTTGTGCAAACCAATGTTGCCATTTTCTTCCAAAACTGCTTGTCCGATTTTTAGTAATGGGTTCACGGTTGAATTTGATAGTTCTTAGATAGGTGTTACGGTTGTAACTTACTGGGGGGCACTGCGGTAAATATTTTTCCTTCGTAAAAATGAGTTTTAGCACGTTTTCCTGAGTAGGATCGTCCTTTCAGTTTGAAACTTTGCAGTTATATATGGTTTACATGTCAATGCTATAAATTGGCAATGTTAAGCTGATCTGATGAGGAAGTCAAGAGGTGGATACTGGAACTTTTCAATGGCTACTAGCAAACCCTTCGTGTTGGGGCTCGTTAGATCGGTTTTTACGAGCCTCTTTCATTACGCATGGTGGCGAGGATCTGATGATGGAGTTAAAAGAAATATATAGTAAAACTCCTTAATGGTTCTTAGTAAAACCTTCGTATTTGGGCTCATTAGATTTGTAATGAAAAGGCCGTCCATTGGCCAGGAGGTAACACTCCTTTTATATTAGTTACTACATATTCAATGAACTCGATAGAAATCGATAGGTAAGTATTTCTGTAGAGAGTAGATACGTAGGAACTCTGAAAAGATTAAATAAAAACTAAATGATAAAAAAACAAAAAACCCACATCGTTGGCGGTTTATGCGCAAAAATGTAGAGCAAAGACTTGAACTGAAACACTCGCTGGAGCTGTGTCTACCCAACCATTAAACGACTATAATAGAGCTGCAGCTGAATGTTTTTAGAATGTTTCTAAGTAATTATATACAACAAAGTGCCGGGGAAAATATAGTTATATATATGTATACATAATATATTATCACTATGAAATAAACTATATAGATATGTACATAGTACGTACATTAGGGTACATCTCTTTTTTAATCCCCTGTATCATTAATCGATGACCCTATGGGAAAACTTCCCCCGTGTAAAAAATTAAAAGTCTGCGACTTTATCTTCAGGCGGCGCACCTTGAACGTAATTTACAGAAATCTTTCATCTTCTTTTCAATTCTAAATTTAACCCGCAAATTAAAGTAATTTCGTAACTTTTTGTCATAAACATGATATTTTTAAGTTCGTTAAGGTCTTATGTTGCATGTGAGTGCATTGTTTTTAAGTAAAATTTCAAATATTCGGGCTGAAGATAATTCCACTTTGAGAAAATTTCTGACATATATTCATAAAAAATGCCTATACGGAAAGATTTGCGGTGTCCTGTGTTTGGCGATTCACTAAAACTAAGTATAAATATATAACTTACGTATTGTGATTAAATATAACTTGTGTATAAGAAACAATATGCTTCAGTTCAATAATGGGAAATACCCTTCAGTCAAAGACTTATGTGAAATAATTGCTATTAACATTGAAAAAATATAAAACAAAGCGTCTATTCCAAAGATTAGTCACCAACAAGTCGTCGCAAGGCTGATATCATATAACAATAAATATAAGAGTGTGAAAAAAACCGCATTGATACAAAAAATTTCTTCGACGATTCTCAGAGGAAGTTGTTTGATATAGCAACTTATAAGAATGTATCGAGAGCAGTATGCAAATATGTATTGAAAGTGTCTGTGGCCTAGTAAAACTTCTTAAAAGACCAAAGAAAAAGAATAGAAAGAAATGATCACGAAATTCATATTGGTTCTGTGGATAAGGTGGTAGTAGAATCTATCCAGCGTAATGAGGTAAGAAAACGAAAGTATGATGAGTTTGTAAAGAAATCTTTCGGTATCTACTCCAAGCCCTTCTTTATCTACCCCAGCGATAGTTTGAGCATCTGACAGTTCTTCTGACACATCTGATGAAGATGAGATTCCCATAATAGAAACATCGAGACGATCTGGCAAAGCAACTCAACAGATGAGAGACGAGCTGCAAAATCTAGCTACCGCGTATGAAATTGAAACTATCCGTACCACACTCAGGCAGTAGAACGGCGCTTCAAAGCTCGTAACGAGGCTATGGTATCTGTTTGCGGAACAGAAGCTAGAGACAGTTTCGTTTCGTGGTTTCCATTCCTGGTTTTTATTCGTACAAGGATAAAAACCAGGCTAGATATACTACTTTTCAACACCAAATACCAGTATTTCCGACAAAAAGAAGGTGCGGTGCGGCATGTTTTTTTCAAATTTCAACTAAAATGAAGACATAACACAAGATGTGTTACATTATGCCATCGTAAAACATCTTCAATTATTATAATCACTTTAATATAAAATTGCAAAACTTTAGTTCATTTAAAAGCAGCTAAAATTTCAAAATACACTATTTTTCACGAGACTGTTAATGAATTATTACGCTCGTGTCAATTAATACAACTCACATCGAAAATGTTACCAGCTCTTTGCATGCGTTGCAAAACGTCTGTTGGTGTCAATTGGTACAATTTGGTAGTTTTATCTTCTTATGTGTGAGCTTCCCCATGTTTTTTCCAGTGCTCACATTTGCGTTGAAGTTCCCATGACGAAGTGAAGTGAAGAACAGTGAAGCGTGTTGGGGAGATATGTATGGCTTTGTCAATATCCTCATACATAACCTCAACCTCATCATCTGGGTGTGCCGAAGTCAATGCGTAAACCTGTATCACCTAAGAGAGAATATCTCTTGTTGATTCCGAGCACTAGGTACCCTTAGCTACCCTTGTATCACTACGACACACGCTCGATAGTTGTAATGTTGTTGATAAGGGTCTTGTGGACGATAAACACGACACCGCCTTGGGACAACTGTCCTGTTTGCCCTCTCGGAAGTAGAAAAAGTTGCCGGATTTGAGCAATATCGAGTCCTATCCCTGTCTTCGGACTTAAGATAGCCTTATTATATCCGGGCGCTTGTTTACTTCTTCCAGCTCAACAATCTTTTCGCCATCCTAGCATGGCACCTAAGTCTTTAGCTCTAACAAAAGACTAGAGTTCGTACATTCGTAAAATAAAAAGTGCCATAAATTAATGTCTTAGTGTCATATTATTTTTTTCTTTTGGAAGTTTAGTTATTATAATAACCCAATAATGTTTGTATGAAACTAACATAGTAACGTAAGTGTTTTAAATTTAATGGAACATAACTATCAAATTAGTAACTTAAGGCTATGGCATACCTTAGCAAATACGTGCCGTTTCGACCACTATACATAGACATATTACACTTTTAAAGCATACAAAGAGACACAGTTCCGCGTACGATAGGCGCTAACACGGGACCGCACTTTAAAAAATCTCGATGTTCTTGGTTTTTTTGTCGGTATAAAATTTTAATCTTATTTAGAACTATAAAATTTGCAAATTTACTTGGTCATGTTAATATTTATATTATGAAATAAGAATGAAAAGAAAAAATCACTCTTAGTTTTTCAAACAATTTTAATTAAAGTGTAAAAGTAGTGTCGGAATTAAAAAAAATCTAACTGTTTTAATAGGCCAATTATTATAATAGCAAATTCGCTTAGTTAAGGTTTAAACAATGACATATATTTTTTTCACGTATAAAAGAGTACTCAGGATTGTAACAAAATTAATCAAATTCTTGCAAACATAATCCGTTTGGGTGATACACCTCGTATTTGAAACAAGTGGATGATAAATTAAGGTAAATGAGATCTTTATCTCATTTTTGCCGTCTTAAAATAAAAATAAAAGATTGTTTGACTAACATTTATATTTCCTCAATCCCAGTGTGTGCACGCGTTTTCTAGGTGTTTTTTAAACATTATCTTAAAAAATATTTAATTACTTTTTGATTATCTTGTCTATAATAAAGACTACAAATTAATTTTTTTTATTTTTATTTGTATAGTAATAACCATGAACCTAAAATTTTACCATATAACCTAAAAACATGTTACAAATCTACTATGATTATACTGCCTTAACGAATTGTAGCATTTGTTAAGATCTAGAACTCAAAACTAAAAAAAATAATTGAGATATATTATTAAACTCGTGACTTTTATTGCCTATTTTCTTGTGTTGAATAAATTATTAGCATAAATGTAACAATTTATTATCTTTTAACAACTGCAAATTAAAGATGCTTCTATTTTGCGATAGTTTTTTTTTTTTTGGAAATTTTTGTTAATTATTATTTTTATAGTATAAATTAAAAAAAAACTTTGATGTTCGAATTTGCGTTAACTATACGATAGGCGATAGGTATTTATGATATTTTCATATCTCTTTAAAATTTTCGTTGGAGGACTGAATTTTAAGTCACAGAACGGCACGAAACTAAAGTTAAACAGAAAGCAGAGCGAGGCTGCCGTGTCTTCAGCGCCCCCATTTTGATCCTATGATAACTCTTTAAGTGTCGCAGCTTAAAACTTTTAATCCTCATTTTAATCCTCGGGTAGCTACTTAAGTTTGAAACGAAACTTTAAGTATGCGGCAGAAAAGTAGCATAAAACTTTGGCAATACCTATAATAATGAGTACACATAACAGATGTTGACAACATTTTTGTGACCAGGAAAATAAATATAATTGTGTTTAAATAAATTTAAATTTAGTTGTCTAAGGTCTTAAATAAACTACAAACATTTATGCTTTCGTGTTTCCAAGTTAAATATTTCTAAAACTCTGTCGCTAGGAGTCTTCACTCTGGGCAGGGTCCCTGTTTTGTTTCCCCTAGATCCCGGCCTGTAAATGAGGTGAACCATAATAACGAGTGAAAGGGTAAATGGAAATGTCTGAAATATGGCCAAGACATATATATGTATTACCGTTTTTTTCTTTTTGTTTTCTTTATTAGTTATTGGGAAATTCGCCATAATATTACATACATACTTCGGTCTAAAAAAATAGAGCCCATTACATTTCGGACGGACAGACAGACAGCGTAGGATGAGGAATAGGGTTGCGTTGGCACTATTTGGGTACGGAACGGAACCCTAAAAATGTTTAGAACGACAAAGGGAACAAAATACTTAACGCAATTGGTCTAGGAGTTCTTATTTACAAAAGAGTAACTACTATTGAGTTCGATATTATTTTTCTCTAATCTTACCTTCAAAACGATCTGCTAGATCGGGTAACATTTTCCTCTAGTCTAACCTCCAATGTAGTAGATCGGGTAATATATTTCTTTAGTCTTACCTCTAAAACGTAAGAGATCGGGTAACATTTTTCTCTTGTCTTACGTCCAAAACTTAGCAAATTGGGCAATATTTTTCTCTAGTCTTACCTCCAAAACGTAGCAGATCGGGTAACATTTTTCCCATATTAGCTTCGGAAAGATATTTACTTCTCGTAACAGCAAACAAATACTGAGAAGGTAAACTAATTTTGAAGTGAAATGTTCGTTCTGCACATCAGTTACTACAATAGAAATATTTATATTACAATTTATAAAGTAGATACAAGTATCTATCTTTTTTATTATGAAAAAATTGGGATTTGGCTTTTGGGTACAAAACTTAAGATTGAAGTGTCCAAACCACGCAAACAAAGTCGTGTGAAAACGCTTGTAGCATTTAAAATGAAGTGTAGACACTAACCATTGCATATCAGGCAGAAGTTATTGATAACGAGAGAATAAGCTACGAATACGGCCAGAGTGCTGGTCATGACATTATGGAGATGGTATTATTTGATAAACTTATCATTTTAGTTTCAAAATTAATTGCATTTTAAAATACAAGAATACTGTTTAAATAATAACCTAAAAAAAGGTAAATACCAGACAAATAAATTTGACAAGAGATGGTAGTACGCAGATTAAAAGATAAAATTACTAGGTTATCAAGACATTTTAAGGAGGCTGTATATGTAAAGAAGAATTAGATATATTACATAGAGGTGAAAACTCCAGATTTGCACTTCCATAAGGACGCTTTTGCGTTTTTGTGGGTATTTTTCTGTACATTTTGTAAATAAACGAAACGAAATAAAGTAAAATGGAACTACATATTATAACAGATAGATAATTCCTTCATCTTTAAAGATATAGCGATTAGTTTTGTTGACAACCACTATTTTTAATACCTACCACAAAAAATATTTCCGTTACCGGGTTACACAAAATAAATAATTTAGGGTTGATTTTCGGTACATTTTTCCGATACCAGGTTCCGTACCCAAAGGGTAAAATACGGGACCCTATTACTAAGACTCCGCTGTCCCTTCATCCGTCCATCTGTCACCAAGCTGTATCTCATGAACCATGATAGACAGTTGAAATTTTTACAGAAGATGTATTTCTTTTGCCACTATAACAACGAATAATAAAAAACAGAATAAATAAATATTTGAGGGGCTCCCATACAAAAAACGTGACTTTTTTGCTCGATATTGATACCGGCAACAGGTAGAGGGAGTAGAGGGGGTTAATTAATAATTGTTAATAATAATATACAGTGTAAAGACCGAAAGGATATAGCCTCTCACTTGAACGCATTATAGAATTGTCTTGTATAGAACATAAGAATTATATTACACTTTGTGTGTATCGCCCCCCTTCTGCAAATTATAATTCTTTTGAGCCTGTAATGGAACAAGTTCTAAAAAAAATTGTCATTCTAAAAAGCCAGTTATTGTTTGTGGTGACTTTAATATTGATCTTTTAGAGAGTTCCCAAACAAGAGATAGATTTATTAACTTATTTACAAGTTTTGACATGAATTAGTTGTTTCTGGAACCAACTAGAATTACATCGACTTCAGCTACATGTTTAGATAATATTTTCTGTAACGTTGAAGTAAAAGATAAATCTATTATTAACAATTTGCCATCCGATCACTGTGGTCAAATAATAAAAATTCTACACAACTATAAAAAAAAATCTCAACTAGTAACTTGTAGACCTGTGACCACTGCTCGATTAGACAATTTTAAAGCAAATATTGAAAAGAAAATTTCATTTTTACATTTCATGCATGATAATGCTAATAATCTTTATAATATTTTTTTTGATTTCTTAAGTAATGAGTTCGAGCAAGTGTTTAAAGTAAAAACTTTTAGGCTAAATGATAAAATGAAATTCAAGGACTGGGCTACTGTAGGAATACACCGAAGTCGAACTAGGTTGTATGAGTTGTATGAAATGAAACAATATAACCACAGTCCCACATTCACCAACTATGTCAAAATGTATTGAAAAATATTTAAAAAAGTATGCAGGGTTGCAAAAGCAATACATTTAAGTAATAAAATAAAAAATTCTGATAATAAAATAAAGGCGACATGGTATGTAATAAATAGTGAAACAGGAAAAATTAAACCGCGTGACAATCATTATTCACTTACTGTAAATTCAAAAATAATTGATTCAGATCTTGATGTCGCTAACTCTTTTGAGAAATATTTTACTGAAATGCCTACAATTACAACTAATGCATTAAAGTCCTCTTTGACTTGCCTTTCTTTGTGGAGAAGCTATGCAAGATTGTACTATCTGCTGATGACACATCTCTTTTATTTAAAGTTGACAGAAATAAAACTAATTTTGACGACGTAAGTAGTGCGCTTTCTCAGGTTCTTCAGTGGTTTACGGCAAATAATTTACTTCTTAATGCGAAAAAGACTAAGTGTTTAAAATTTCTGATGCCAAATGTCAAAAACATAAGTACAAAATTATCCCTAAACGGAGAAGAAATAGAACTATTAGACTCAACAGTATTACATTAGACAATAGGCTGCAGTGGAACCCTCACATTTAAGTTTTTGCAGGGAAACTCAGTTCCGCTGCCTATGCAGTTAGGTAAGTTAGGCAGCTTACAGATGTTGACACTGCTCGCTTGGTCTACTTTAGCTATTTACATTCCGTCATGTCTTATGGCATTTTGCTTTGGGGTAAGGCAGCTCATATTGATACAGTCTTTATTTTGCAAAAGAGAGCAGTACGGTCAATCAATAAATTAGGACCTCGAATTTCTCTTAGGGAACTATTTAGGGAAATTGATATTTTAACTGTTCCTTTCCAATATATCTTCGCTTGTATAATGTATGTACGCCAAAACTGTCACTTATTTGCTAAAAATAGTAACCTCCACAGTGTTCATACAAGGAATAAGAATAAATTGGTAGTTCCAAAATGTCGTCTTCAGAAGGTATATAGCTCTTTCGCAATACAAAGTATATTTTTCTACAATTAAATTCCAGAACATGTGGTTAATTTACCCTCAAATAAATTAAAAATATATGTCAAAGATAGTTTAATGAAAAAACGCTATTACAAAGTTGATGAATACATAAATGATAAAAATGCTTGGAAAAATTAGAACTTAATTGATTTGTATTGGGGCATTTGAAATATTTTTTAAAATTAAAAAAATGTATATTATGTTATTACCTAGTGTAAGGCTATATTGTATTTTTATATGATGTATAAAAGATTAACTGCTGAGTTTATTGCCGGTTCTTCTCGGTAGTAAAGCATTACGAACCTTCCAATCTTCTCCTCTTATATTTTGTTCCTTTACTACACACATTGTAACTAGTACAATCGAAGTTTTATTCATGCTCTCTCAAAGTGTCTCTGCGGTGGTGGCGTGTGTGTCTGGTCGTAACGTTCCCTAAAACATGGTTGAGCGAAGCGATGGCTGATTCATGTGTCATACTCGTGAACGGGTGCCGCCTGTGGAGGCTGGTCTGCTCTTGCAAACTTCTTTGTATTCTTAGTATTTAGTCTTACTTTTTTGTTTTGTTTATTAATACTGTAAGACATTGATTATTTCTTAGTGATGAATACATAAACTGTCTTTTTTTTATATTAGATACTTTTTTATGTTGTGCTTGTGCTTTATATTTTAGATTTTTTATGTTTGTAATGGAAAGTATCCTTTTATGATAGGGAGGGCATTTTCCAATATTTTAAATGGACGCTGTAAGAGAAAGGGAGAAAAGAAAAGCCCTTGCTGAGTTTCTTGCCGGTTCTTCTCAGTACAAGGTCTCCCGCCCTATAGACTAACGAACCGATGGCGTAGTGACATTCATAATTGCTCAATTATTGTAGCCTAAACTGAATAAATTATATTGAATTTGAATTTGAATTAGACGCTTGAAATATATACAGAATATTTAGTTATATATTCACTTAAAATATAAATAAATAAAATAAAACAAATACTTAAGGGGGGCTCCTATACAACATATGTGATTTTTTGTAGATAATGGTACGGAACCCTTCGTGCACGGGTCCGATTCGCACTTGGCCGATTTTTAAATAATACACAACTGAAATAATTTCTTAGCAAACTGCCATGTAACAAACTTTTTAGACTCTGTGGTCAGAAATTAAACTACGATTACCATATGGAAACCCATGAACCACGCGACACTAGCAACAATCGACTGGATCAGATAAATTGTAAATGTTGTAAAACGTAAAGCCGGCAATGAAGATTTTACAGGAATATCTAAATTATGGTGCAAAAGAAAAGAAAGTTGACATTTGAATAGATCTGGGCAGTTTTTTCTTTGAATAACTGTTTACGAAGTTATGGTCTTTTTTTGTCTCCATCCAAAAGTAGCATCGTAATATTTTCTAGAACACTACTGAAACCTAGACTCAATATTTTATCGAATGACACTAGAATTCCTGTTCTATATGAAATCAAATTTCTAAGATTCATTCTTGATTCAAAATTAACTGGAGTTAGTCATATCAAATACATTATTGATAAGTGGAGGAGTCTGGTGGGGTGTCACACCCATACACTTTAAAATTGATATATAATGCCATTATACGGAGTGTATTAGACTATGCAACTTTTCTACTAGAAACAGAAAATAAAATGTCTCTGCTCCAGTTAGATAAACTACAGTCCTTAAAAATATTTTAGGTGCAATCAAATTTTTGTCAATTAATGCTATGCAGCTTGAAAGTGGTGACCCTCCACTGTCTCTCACAAGACAATTCTTATGTGACCGTTTCTCGTATCGTTGTAACCAATTTTCTCTCCATCCTATCTTTCCAAAATTGCAACTTTTATTCAGATTTATAACAAACAAATATTGGTCTCAAAAAACTACTCCTTGTGTGGTTAAAAGCTTTCAGAGCCTACATCATGTAATGTTATTACATTCAACGGCACTGCTCGCCATCGTACATGTACATAGACGAAGTTTATGACCGGAAGTTCATCACAATTGAATGTACGGGAAACTTCTAGAACAAGAGCGGCGGAGTGTATGAAACTAAGACGTGTGGACCAATCAAATTCTCCACAAGCGAAATTTTGAAATTCCCAGGAATTTTGAAGACCGGCTTGACCAATCGACTAGCCTAAATTGCAAATACGCAGCGATTGGGCAACAAAATACGCGTCGCTTAGCGGTAGTAGTGACTGACACACACATAGAAGTGCGCCCTCATATAAAAATCATTGCAGGCGCAGCGTCAGCGCAGTATTTTTGTAATCGTCAACCTGGAAAATTAGAAAACAAGAAAGTGGCCTCACTCTGCCCAAATGAAAAATTCAACAACATTTGAAGCAGCATCAGCTGGCTTGAGAGGACAGTGAGCCCATACTTTATACCTAAGCAATACCAGCTGGTGGTGAAGGACAGCGATCCCAAGTTCCAGGCGCAACCCTGATCAGCTGGCTATGGTAGCCAGGACCATCTACGTTGCCTTCGTGGCAATTCTCCAATTCGTCCCAACGTGATATCAGTCTAACCTAGGCTGATCTAAAGCTCCAATATACAGTGAGTGTTACAGTGCCAATAGGTTTACCGTGAATATAAAAAGATTAATAAACTATTGTTAAGTGTTAACTTAATCTAGGTCGTAAGTATAATAGAATTATATTTTAGATAAATTTCTTACAAGGGAAACATAAAATAAATATTATTTTACCTTAAGAATTGTTTTATAAAGTGTCTGTTCCAAAATATTAGCAACTTGAATATAGGCGAGAATCGAACCCACTATTATCTCATTCCTATATACAAATTTCACGGCCATGGGGTTGAGTCATGCTGACCAAGGGATAGCTAGCCGAGGCTTGGGGTCGAATCCCAAACTGAACCGTTACAATCAACTAAGGTTCCCCAGCCATAGATCAATTTGTTTACCCATTTATGAATTTCTTTCATTATCTCTTATATAAACCTACAGTCTTAATGGACATTGGCATTATAAAAGTAGATAAATTTGCTAAAAACCACTTTGATCGCCTTTTCGATCAGTATTGGTCCAATTGGCATTAAATTTTTACAGATGCTTCAAAACAGATTCTTTGGGTTGTGTTGGTTGGTATATTTCATAAAAAAATTAATAATTTCCAAAAGATTAAATGTCCTCCCGAGACATCTGTGTATACTGGTGAGTGTAGGGCAATTTTAGGAGCTATAAAATATATCCAAATATTTAAATTAAATAAAACTGTAATTTTCTCTGATTCCCGCAGTTCTTTAATATGTAATCCTTTTAAATCATTGACTACTAACTCTTTAATACTGAAATGCGAATCTCTATTAGGCAAATGTAATAATTTAGAATTACATGTAACTCTTGTTTGGATCCCCGCCACTATGGCATTCCCGGCAATGAGAGAGCAGACACTATTGCTAGGGCGCTTCCCTAAAGATGCATAGTCGTTGGAGGTAAAGTTCCCTTCAAAAACTACTGTCGGGATTTGCTACTACTTCCAAAAATCATCGTCAAAATAAAAGGAACATTTTATGCATCCATTCAGGTAAATATCCCAGTAAAACCATGGTTTTTCAAAGTCATACTCGATAAAAAAATACTTCAATGATATGCAGAATGCGACTTGACCACTGCTGCATGCCTGTACATCTCAAAAAACTAAGAATATTAAACTATGCTGATTGTGAATGTGGGTTGGAGAAAGGAGATTTGAATCATATTTTATTTGCTTGTCCTAAAATTAACTAAACTGCATTTTTTTAATCTTTGATAAGAAATAAGGTACCTCGGCCTACATCCGCGTCTTCACTTTTATCTAACTGTAATTCACCCATTTTGAGAGCTGTGGTATCATTCCTAAATCACAATCAATTAAAACTGTATCTTGATACTCATTTTAACTTAGTCATATTAAATATTCAACATAATTGCAGCATTTCATTATCTAGGATAGTGTATAGATTAGTAATATAAGTTCATTTATTTGTAGTTAAATGCATAAGTCCATTGTATATTTCATTTCATATTGACCTGGCTGATGAAAATAACCTTGTGGACTAGTTACATAGAAACTGACGCAATGTTGCCTTAATGTACTGAATGTACAATAGCGATTGAATAACAAGATTAAAATTTAAAAACTCGAATTAAAAAAAAACTTCTTTATGTTTCTGTCGTAAATATACTTTTAACATTTAAATTGACAGATTAAAATTATGCGACGCGTTGTTGAAACATAGAAAATATTAACCTTTGCAGAAGGTGTTGAACACAGTGAGCTTAACTTATAGCAGTTGTTATTTACCGGAAAACATGGGGTTAAAGCAAACCCCGAAAATAATATCCACGCAGATAAAGCATAGCTTTTCGTAAAAGCTTGTGGTACCTCCTTAAACATTCCATTGCTGATACAGTCCACTTTTCACGTTTTGTGTGTCTGGTATGTTCATGCCAAGCAAGGTATCCAAGACGTTTGGTTGAAAAGGGCTTAATACAGGAAAACTGGAGCACTATTTGACATAGTTTTCCATATTCCTACCTGTTGTATCTTATCCTTGTTGCGTCATTTCCTTTCGGTTAAATTGTCTAGCTTCGGTACCTACTTTCAAATGGATTCGTTACCTACTTCCAAATGGTTCCATCAAATAGTCTCCATTTTGTATAGGAATTGCCAAGGGTTTCGATTTTTGGGTTTCCATCCAACTCTTCCATAAGATTTTTTGTCTGTGCGTTTGGAAATTTCGTTAAGCTTGGTCATTATTTCCTAGACATTGGCTGCCGTCATTTAAGAAAGATCATTTAAATTGTATCTTGTATTGTTATTATACTATGCCTTTCAATCAATGTAAAATCCATCCCATATTTTTTCCTTGAACCTGAGAAAATTGGAATCCAGTTGAAAATAAGGGATTTGTTAGAAAATGTAATTCTTTTAGTCGATCAAATACAATCCCAAAACATTTAAAAAATCACCAAACGAAGTACAATTAATGCATTAGGTGATCGTTAAATTCAACCCATAAAATTTTATCTAACATTTGATTAGTTTTCAGATGAACGAAAAAGCGTGACAGAAACACCTAAAAATGAAACTAATAATTTTACGATGAATTGAAAAATGAATTTTTTTAGTCCAAACCATGGAAAGAGTGTTTTTCTTACTTTCATACTTATTAATATTATATTAAATAATGTAGTGTGTTGCTATGACTACGTTGGATTTTTAGAAGAGAATACCAAACGTTTTTTTCCAGTATTAAGAAGTGGTGATGCAACAGAAAAAAGTGCTGATAAAGAAGAATCTGAAGAAGACATTAAACAATTGTTAGAAAAGAAATACAAGTTTAAGAATGATAAAAAGTCTAGAAGATTTAAGGTCACGACGGAAGAATCAACAGAGGACTTAGGTCTGATTTAAATATTTAAAAAAGAGAATTCTCGTGAAGTTAAAATGTGGTTAAAGAAAAATTATATTACGTAGTAGATTGTCTTTCTGTATTTTGGTCTTCTAATAAATCATTATCAGGCAAAGAGCTTTATCTCAGCAATATCTAAATATTTTGTTAAAATTTTATTAGATTTTTAGTGAACTACTTTATTTTAGTAGATTATTATCAAAGTCAATATAAATAAACATTTTGTTTCAAACTTAAAAAGAACATACCTTTCTCAATCTTTGACACTGGCACAAAAAAAAAAGAATAGCACTAGTAGGTACAGAACTTTTGCTAAAACAAAATCTTCAAAGCTTGATTCTGATTGATTGATCTGTCGTCAACGTAATAAGAAACAATTTCATTTGAATGCGCGGCTTGTACCTTCTTATATATGTAGGTAGTAGACCGAGTCGCACCACGTCCCAAGAACCGTGTTGCTTACATAACGATTCGACCGTTGAGGGCTTGTGGTACCGCGTTGTTTTAAACTGTAAAAATTCTCAGACTTTCCAGAAACAGAAGTAGCAATAGCATTTCGGTCCTATGCTGCTCGGCGGATTGTGGGTGGCATGGAGACCAGCATTAGCATGTACCCTTACAACGTTGCTATCTCCAGGAATGGCCGCCACTGGTGTGGGGGAGCTATCATTGACGAGCAGTGGGTCATTTCTGCTGGTCATTGTTTTGAATCGTAAGTTCTTTTTCACTGGTCATGGAAGTAAAAATGCGTACTTAATTAAATTGGATGCCTTATTCGATGTAATGTTCTTTTTTTCATGTTCGGTTTAACACAGTCTTCGGCTAAGTAAAATTAACTATAATACGATATATAAATTATGTTTTGGTTTATTATTATACTGATATCGGTTGAAGGGTGGCATATTCATTTTTGCACAGCCGATGCATATGCCTTTTTAAAATCAACAACGTCGAGATAAATACAGTAGAACCTCGATTATTCGAACTCGCAATTATCCGAACATGTATGTATCTACCTATTTCTTACATCGCGCAGATAGAAATGTGAATTCCGAATTTATCCTTTTTCATTATATGTAATTTTAATACACTGTAAGTACTGTTTTTATGTAACAAGGTGTTGTTTTTCTTTGATATTGTCCTTAAAAAAAAACACATTTCGAATTTCGAAACTTTTGATTATCCGAACTAGTTTCAGTCTTAATTAGTTCGGATAATCGAGGTTCTAGTGTAATATACATAATAACTACAATAAGGTAGTTATTTTGGTAGCCGCGCACTGGCTTTTGTCTTTACTTTTTTCTCGTCGCGCACCTTACCCTACGATTGCTCTGTCTAGCCTTCGATGGCCGACTGAACCAAATTATTGTGTGTGTGGTGATAGTATTACTGAACACTTAGGTTTTCTACTGTTTCACTTAATATTTGTTACTATTTTGTCAGTGCGCACGATGGTTCGGCCAGCAAGTTGAATCCTTTCATCATTCGTGCTGGTAGTTCTTTTCACAACCGTGGAGGATATCAGGCAAGAGTCAACAAGGTAATAACAGTCATATATATATACCTATCTTTACGACTTAAAATGGTAGTAATACACCATATTAAACTGCAGGTCTTCTTCCCGAAAGATTATGCTCCAGGAAGCGCAGATTATGATTATTCCCTGGTTCGTCTGGACAGACCTATGCCCATTGGACGCAATATCGCCGTCCTCAATCTACCTTCTAAGGACTACAGCGTCAAAATAGACGATTTGCTGATCGTTACAGGATGGGGAAGTACTCACGTAAGTATTCACCTACATAATATACAGCGGTGTTATTGCCACCAAGTTTCAAGGGACTTCATAAACGTAGGCGACTAAACTAAATTATACGTACAGGAGAGTGGCGCGGGACATATTCCGGAACGTCTGCGATTCGTGCCGGTGCCGGTGATGAAGCAGAGCCAATGCCAAGATTCCTATCGATTCTATATAACCAGGAGGATGCTGTGCGCCGGATACGCGACCGGTGGAAAGGACGCTTGCAATGTATGAACCTCTTAACTCATTATTATTTACTGGTACCTTCATGAGAATGCATTATGGTTGATTTTAGTCCTCATGCCCAGTTAGTTATTTCAATATTTTTTGGCGAATCCATGTCTACTACCTACAGATCCGAGGGACGCGGGTTCGATCCCCGCACAAGTCTAATATATATGTAATGAACATTTTTATTTGTCGTGAGTTTGGGTTCTTTGTATAATATGTGTGTAGTTTTGTCCGTTGTCTGGCGTCCATAGTACAAGCTTGGCTATTACTGTTCCAAATTTCTGTTTCCTGGGTCTAATGGTTTTGGTGAAAAACGGTTTTGACTGACTGACAGAAAGATGCCCGATGACAAATGTCCGAATTTAAAAGGTCGGATATAAATATATTATGTAAATGATGCGATTTTTTTAACTAAAAACGTATACTTCGTATATTTTTTATCCCATGGTTGCTTACGTAAACTCAGAAGCAGCCAACCTTTCTTTATTACACAGTCTATCTATACACCTGAATATTCAAAATCCTCCTCTAAATCTCAACCAAATGGTATAGAAACTACTTATTCTGGAGTTTAATGAATTATTCTGTCTGTATGTTAAGTTTATATATTTGTACCGAGCACGTGTCGAAATGTCATTAAAAAGAGGCAATTTTGTGGAGTTCTGCAGGGCCCCAGTTATATAAATAATAATACGAATGGCATTTAAAAAAAAAACAAAATATACAAACTGTTAGAGGTTGATTACGTAGATTATTGTAATCTATATTGAGTACTGGCATAATAGTTTTAAATATTGTATGTTTGTTTATGTGATATGTTCTATGCCACTGTCTTAAATATAATGTTCTGCTAAACAACAGGGTTTTACTAAATATCATTATAAATAGAAGATATTAGATAGAATCTAATATCTTCAGGTTATGGGCCCAGTATAACCAGTGACCCTGGTAAATAATTCTGTGATATAAATATTAAAACGTCGTGTGGATACAAAGCTTTGAAAATTTCTTTCTAATATGGCGGAAGAAGATTCTGCAACCAATGTTACTCAAGGTTTGTGCGGTATTCAAAAGTTGAAGGGAGCAGTAAATTTCGCGGACTGGAAATTTCAAGTACGAAGTTTTTTGGAGAATAAGAATTGGTGGAGACTCGTAGACGCTGACGAAAGCGAACTGAAAAAGTCGGCGGACGCTGATAGGAAAGCTAGAACCACTTTGTGTCTACTTCTTGCACCCTCATGTTTTACTCACGTATATAATGCAAAAACTACGAAACAAGTGTGGGAAAACATTTGTACGGCTTATGAAGACAAAGGGTGGGGAAGACGTATATTAATACAGAGAGAATTATGGCAATGTAAATTAGCAAATTTTGATTCCATGGAAATATATATTTCTCGTGTCATATATTTGTCACAACAATTGACAGATATTGATGCAAAAATTTCTGAAGATTGGATAGTTTTAGATTTTGTTAATTGGTTTAACCGAGGAATACAATCCAATGATTATGGCAATCGACAACAGTGGCCAAGAAATTAAGCTGGAACAAGTGAAGTCAAAATTGTTGCAGGAAGCCAACAGGCAGTATGGTATTGCGAGTTCGAGTAGTGAACAAGCATTTGCTGTCAAAAATGTAAAGAAATTATTTTTTGATCGAGGTCGTCAGAAATTTACAAATAAATGCTTTATATGTCATGAGACAGGACATCAGGCGTCTGAGTGCAAAGAGAAGATGAAACCAAGTGCTATGGTTTGCATGAACACCAGCCAGAGTAAGTCGTTCAACAAAAATATATGGTATCTTGACAGTTGTTGCTCGAATCACATGACCCACGATCAAAACAAGTTGTTTTGTTATGAACCCCAAGGAAACCACTTGACAGTAAGGTTGGCAAATGCAGATGAATTACTTGTAAAAGGTAAAGGAAGTGCAAGGCTGAACTGTGGAGGAAATGGTGTACTAATATTATCTAATGTTTGGCATGTTCCTGGTTTATCAGCGAATTTGATTTCTGTTAGCAATCTCATAAAAGACGGTTTTTCGATATATTTTGACAGAAGAGGTTGTTCCGTAAAAAATGTAACAGGCCATTATATCGCAACGGGTCATGACGTCGGCGGAGTTTATGAACCAAACGAAGAAAATTTTCTCGCTAATTTGACGTTTTCACATAAAAACATGTCAAATTTGTGGCACAAAAGATTGGCTCATTTAAATCAGAAATATATGAATATGTTGATTGATCTTGTGTCTGGAATATCGTATAAAAAGACGGATTTACAAGAACCGTGTGTTCCGTGTATAAATGGAAAAAAATCGCAAAAGTCCTTTCAAAAGACAAGGGTCGAGGGCTAATTACCTATTGGAAATTGTGCACACAGATTTGTGTGGTCCGATGGAAGAGGCATCATTAAACGGTTCAAGGTATATGCTATTGTTTATTGACGATTTTTCTCGGTCTGTCTATGTGATATGTTCTATGCCACTGTCTTAAATATAATGTTCTGCTAAACAACAGGGTTTTACTAAATATCATTAAAAATAGAAGATATTAGATTCTATCTAATATATATAGTGACTGTGTATATCTATCATACAAAAAATATTAGTCTTATGCCAAAATCCATGTTTTACATACGTTTGTTTGTTTGTTTAGAAAAAGGCAGCCTGATATTTCCTCTTAAGTAGGCATTCTTTTATTTTAAAAAGGAAAAGTGGTCTGAAAAGGTATGATTGACACAGATTTAAACTTTTTGAGAAAACAGTAATTTTCATCAAGTCATTAATCCCTAGTCCAATCAGATCTTTTAATTATTAACGAAAATATAGAATATTATAATATATTATAGTAAGGCTTGGCATCTCATTTAGCACGACTCAGGTGGCCCAGCAGTTCGAGATGGGGTTCTACTAGGAATAGTCTCGTTCGGGGGCAAGCAGTGTGGTGACCCTAATTCGCCAGGGGTGTACAGCCGAGTGTCGGAGATCACAGACTGGGTCGAACAAACCGTATCGAACAACGAGGCGTATACCGTGAAGGAGCTTGTTCCGAAGATCGAGAAGGCGAGGCTGAGGGAGCGGGAACTTCAGAGGTACGACAAATAAAATTATGATGAAGTTTAATGACATATGGATTTTATTTATTCCACTATAACTTTTAAACGCATACGCGCCTGTACACGATTGGCTGCAAACGATTTAATCATACTTTTGTAAGACAGCCCAAATGAGAGAATGATTTCATAGTGATTGAGGTATTATAACAATTCTTGCATCATCATAAGAGTAACCGGCTATCAGTGTGCCCATCTCAAAAATAGCAAATCTGCCCGAAACTGGCAAAAAGTCTGCCAAAATCTGCCAAACGTCACCATAGAGACGGGAAAGTATAAATAAAATACGCAATTTTGACAATATTACATACATACGGGTCAAATTGATAACCATTTTTGCTAAACAGTCGGTCGAAAAATATTTTTTAAACTTTGTAAAGTACTTACTGATGATTGGCTGCTATACCTAATCATGTGCTTCTTATGTTTTTGAGATAACACATGTTACTTTAATGAAGACAATCTTGTAACTAAATTACAATAAAATTGCAAGCTTTGCAAAATACAACATCAGGGTCCTCCTTAGCCCTAAAAATCCAAGGAGAAAGCAAAGGATCTTGTTCCTCAGATCGGTACTATTTACGTATTTCCTTTTCATCATGTACGGATCGGCATAGACACAAATAACTGCATACATTTAGGGCGCGGTCCTCGAGGCTTACCACAAAATACCACATATTAAATTAGTTTAACTTATATTAAATCATCGGGAGTAGTAGTCAAAATTTGACAGTGACAGCTGATGTACAAAATCAAAATACTTTATAAACGCCCGTGGTATTTTGTAGTAAATTGGTTTAAGTTGGATTATTTTAGGGGTGTGTTCCAAATCGCAACGAGAAAGTTAAAAAAGTGGTTTTGGGACGCCCGGGGTAGAGTAATTTTCCAACTGTGAAGTTGAATTCTTTACACTGCCATAGAAAAGGTTGAAATTTACTCCTGTCAGTGTGAAAATTAACTGTCAAACTCCCATTCCAAAAAGGGTCGATTTTTGAACTTTACCGGGCGATAATAACTCGGCGGGATTTGATACACAGCCTAGATTGAAGTACCGAGACCGTGATTATGACTGCATTTGGTCATCTGTGTTCAAATATGGTCATGGTTTTTCGTACCGGGACCGCCCTCTTAAACTGCACAAAGAGAATAACGTAACAAGACGACAAAAATTTATTGGAATCTCGATCAATTATGTCATGAAAAAATAAACCTTATCTCTGAATATTTACCGTTTATAATCATATGGCGTACCTACGCGAAATAACAGGAAATCCCCGTGCTTTCACGCATAAGAAAAAAGTTGCCAGCTCAGTAAGTAAAATGTTCTACCAAATAAGTCATAAAAAAATTAAGAGTTTTCTATTTGTATTAAAAAAAATAAGGATTTCTTTGAAATCTGCCAATTCCTGCCACTTTTTTAAATCGTCGCTTATTCTGCCAGACTTGAAATTTAGGAGCAAAATCTGCTCAGAAATGGCAGAAATCTGCCACAAACGGTCACCCTGCCGGCTATTAAAAAAATAATAGTTAAAATTGAAACCGCTCCATCTATTGTCTAATAGCGGTAAACAAAAATGTATATCACATCAAAAATGTACAATGAAACTTCCATGGTCCATGATATTATAGTTATATTATTTAAGTTTTTATACACTTAATATATAATAATGAGGTAAGACCTACTTGCATACATTTACTCTTGAATTCCAGAGTCTGCCGTTCCTAACACTGTTCACAATAAGCTCTCTGCTCCACCGACAGCACAAAAATAAAAATAAAATACCTTGTTTTTTTAATAGTTCACTTAATAATCATGGCAGTTATTTTTAGAATATTTGACATATTATTTTTGTAAAAGAAAAACAAAAATAAATTAAAAGTTAGCAGCAATTTGCGAGCTGTCGCGTTTGGCCCATATATTTTCTCATATCATGATCTATTGACACATTTATAAAGCGTTAAAAAAAGGCTAACTTATCGACTTTTTTGTGTACTTTGACTAGATTATATAGTATTATTATAAATGATTAATTAATACAGCATGATAATTATAAATTAATACATATAAATTCTGTTGAAATGTGTAAAAAAAGAAAATATGCTTGTGATAATCATATTTAATTTTTTGATTTGAGGCACTGTTTATCCTTTTATATAACGTATTTCTAATTGGTTTCTTAATTTCTGTTTAGGTTTAAAGCAAGGGTAGAAGAGAAACAAAACAAAATAAAGAATTGGCTGCGAGAGACTTTAAAGTCACCAAAATTTTTTGAACTCGCCAAGAAAAAGTTGAAGCAAGCAAGCTTGAATACACGAAGAATTTTTAAAACAGAATTATCGAATTCAAGCAATTTGGATGAAAAAACTATGGATGAAAGAAATGTGATGAATTTAATTCAAGAGAATATTATAGAAGGCGACGAGGAAAACAACGAATCCGAGAAGTTGTTACGTACTTTAGCCTTACATGAAGTTATGGCGGACAATAGTAAGGAGAAGATAAAACCTGCTCTAAGGTCGGACCCGTATCAGGATTTCAGAGATGTAGAGGAGGAAGACAGTAGTGAAATATATGTACTGCATTCATTAAAATTGAGACAAATTCGTGACAGTGATGAGAGTATTGAAGCTCTGGTAGCTTATATTACCTAAAAGGAATTAAATTACCTATTATAGTGTTACTGAATTTTCATTTCATTTAATTTAGGTTACCAATGCTATTTTTTTATATTGAAAAAAATTAAAAAAAAAAATGACTAGCTTTAGTTATCCATTAAAAATGAAAAAAAAAATAGCTCCGTATCATACTAGGGGGGGTTTTATTGGACGTAAACATGAACTTGTCGGCCCTGTTATAACAAAACGCGTTTAACCGACAGCGTTTAAAAGATTTAAAGCTTTTTGCGATATAGTAGTCTTATTATTTTTTTTTTCAATGACATTCAGTAAGATTTCTTATTATCTATATAAGGGAATCTTATATAATGACAAAAACACGTTTTGTTCTAGCCAATGGCTTGTTAATAACTGATAAAATCGTGACAAAACGATGAAAACTGCACATTATTCAAGGTAAATAAATTTATGTTATGAAAAGAGTTTTTTTAATGATAGATACACATTCAAATCAAAATTCAAACTCATTCTCAAGTCCCTCCACATCTGCAAAGAAACTGCACATTAATGAAATCTATCATTTATGGAAAGTCCTTAGACGGTTAAAAAAATTAATAAATTGTAAATAAACAGACAGGTCAGATAGGCAGACAGTGTACTAAAAATTTGAGATAACTCTGAATTCTGTCGGTTATATAATAAAGAGTACTTTTTTCCTAAAATCTTTTTTATACTTGTCAATGAATACCTTTTCTCCTTTCGTTTACCAAAAAAGAAAGATGTGTTATAACCTGCAAAGGCGAGAACGCAAACTTAGAAACTCTGGTTTCTGTTGGTTATACCTTTTGGTTTCTTATACCTTATTTAACTTCTATCAGACCTTTCCGAATTTAAAATTACACTTTTAAAACAATGAACCTAAAAATAAAAAACCTTAAAAAATATAATATAATAACTAAAATATATTATTAAAAGAAGTCCCTTTAGGCAAGGTTCCGAAGATACTGGCAGCGTTCCCCCTTTGAATATCTACCTAAACTAATTCTTTGTCCAAGGTAGCTGCCAGCTCTTCGGTCTCCTGTGATGTCGACTAACCTTTTTGCTATTTCCTTAAAAAGCCTTATAGCGCTAGGACCCCAAGGACCAAGGGTCTCGACACCGAATGGGACAAAAACATATTTGGAGCCTAGACCCCTGTTATTGCATGCATTAACTTTTTCAGCCGCTTCACAAGCCGCATCAGCTCTGTTGTTGGTTCCATGTAGAAGGGAAGGAAGCGTGTCTGAACAATTTAAAATTTTGTAATGTTTATAACGTTCTAAGAAGTTTTAATTGATAAATAGAATTCGTTAATAGATAACTGATCTAGTTAGTGAGGCCGAGCAGAGCGAGTCCTAATACCAGGTAGCAGTACACTTGTTTACATTTTCTTACACCTTAAATAAAAAAAATTGGAATTTGACATTGAAACAGAGTGTTACTAAATTTTATTCATATTAGACTGTCCTGAACATGGATCTAAAAACTCTTTGCAGTATAAAAATAATTTAAGGAACTATAAGTTTAAAATAGTATGTAATAACAATTTAAAGAGCTGGAACGGCATTAAGGCACTGCTCACTGCATCTGCATACTTGCAAAGAAAAGAAAGGAGGTCTGTGTTGTGGTCGCTAATAAAATCCGTAAGAATATGGCATCTTAAAAAAAAGAAAACTTATAATTATTTATGAAGCTACAGTATGAGGTATTTCCAGAACTTTGAAGATTTTTGAAGGGTCGGCCCTTGGTGTTGCATGCGTCCATAGGCTTCGACGGCAGCTTGCTATCAGGCGGACCGTAAGCTTATTTGCCACGTTTGTGGTATAAGAAAAAATCTGTTATCGTGTTTTCTATCCGAATTTTAGAAAAAGCACACATTTTTTTTTACTTTAGAAGCCTTTAGCGAGTAAATTCACAAAATATAGTATCTACGTACATCTTCAAAAAGATTATAAAAACTTATCAAACAATGCTCCTTACAATGGGATGCACGCAGCAAAAATAAATTTTTTGTCCGCCAGCCTAAAGAATTGAGATGAAGAATTTTTTTTTGGAAATTCTATCACAAAACCGAGCGGTTTATATAAATTACCACCTTTTAGTGAATTTTCATCAGAATCAATGCATAGACGGCGGAATTGGCTATGATATGGACAGACGGACCTTAAAGATAAAACTATAAAGATTACTAGTATAGTATTATATAATCTGTGATAAGGATTGTAGCCTAGTTGGTAGTGTGGCCAGCTGCTGGGCAGAGGGTGTTGCTTCCCGCACACAAACATTTATGTTTGTCTGGAGTCTAGTTGTATGATATATATGTATTTACTTACTTACTTATATGTATTTGTGTCAGTTGTCTGGTATCCATAACACAAACTTTACTTACTTTGGGGCGCTTTGTGTAATGTCAAAATATATTTATTATTTATTTATAGTTAACAACTGCTTATCTTATAAAAGACAGTACTAGGTATCGTTATTTTTGTATAAGTATGAACGATTTCGCTAAAAGAAATCGTTCATGACTAAATTGAAAAATTGTGTTGTTACTGCCATCTATTGAAACTTTGATGAACTTATGAGTGACTTCTATATTTCTGAATGGTAACTTTTGTTTAGTGATTAAAGTTACGCTACTCAACACTAGATAGCAGTGTTCGTCATTAAGATAATTTCAGTTAAGTTTTTTGATCCCCAACTACATATGGTTTAATACTCGATTGCAAACTTAGAGGATGTGTTTGTACAGATTACATAAGCATTCTTATGGCGTAAAATGTTTATACTTAAATATATATTTAATATCATCACAATCTGTTTAAAAACCAGCCAAGTGTTTGTTTTACGAATTAACTTAGGGTTCCGTAGAGTTTAAATTTTTGCTTTATGATTTATGAACGTTGAAAGCGTTTTGTGTAAAATAATTTTCAGTGAAAGTATAGATGACTGACTCGATAGAAAGATAACTCTTTATAGAATAGAATAACTAGATAGAAAGATATTTTCAATTTCGGTAGCTAATAGGTAACTTGCAAAATACACACTTAAAAGAAAAAGTCACTTAATACACACTTAAAAGAAAAAGTCACTAAATAAGTTTTTGAAAATCTAGCGATACGCCACGCCACACAACAGAGCGTGCGAAAAATAATCTGCTGAGAAGCTGAAAAGTTCATGCGTAAAAATATAAAATCAATCAACTGAGAGTCGGAGTTGCTTACGCAGGATTTAGTAATTTTTTTTCATGTACAATTAAGAGGGCATATATGCAAGAAATCACTGTTTTTAGCAAAGATTTTTCTACAACTTCTAAATATATTTTCTTAAAAAAAAAAACACAATAAAAAAGAGTATATACTGAAGGTCGTAACACAACCAAAAACATGGTTGCGTATACTTTATTTTTTTGTTTTATTTTTTTTAAAGTACTCTAAAACTTACTTCAGCAGGCTTTACTCGAAACCTATTGAAGTAAATAAGCACCAAATTATGAAATAACGGTTTAGATATCACTCGAGGTCGGGACAGATAAATATTTTTTAAAAGTTTTGTTATTAATTTTTGAACAATTATTTTTCGACTACTTCGCATTCTCTTGGAAATATGAACCATACTTGTCCCTTTCTTATCCGATTGATTTTCTATTTATTCGTCTCGCTTCCTCAGTCATGCATTGGCATACTCTTAAAATAAATACATTAGGTTGCAATAAATGATAATGTATTCGATCTTGTTGGTTTTTCTTGATAAGTAAAATAGTACATTGTTTATCAAGGGTGGTAAGTAGACAATTACTAACGCGAAACTATTTAGAAGCCTAAGGCCGAAAGCTTTAATGACTCCAGTTTGTTATATCCGTATCGCCCGTGTTACACACAATGTTTTTCATCACATTTGCGAGTAAAAAATAAAAACATAGGTTGAGTAAAGAAATAAACTTACCAAAAAACAATTGAAATGTCAGGAATAGAAGTAGGAATACAACGCTACCGCCAAATGGCTGAAGTTAAAACTTGTGATTGCTCGCTTGCCACGTAGTTCATATTTTTCAGCTGTTTAGCTTTTATACATACTTGATAGAATAAGCGCGTCATCACCGCACGTGAGTTCTATGAACGCGCGCTTTGCCTTGATAAAATAAAATTTACAAAGAAAAAGCCCGTGGGAGTAATTATGGTCTTAGCACCCGCTTTGCCAGCACGTAATGCCACTGTTTATGAGCAAGTGTGATAAAAATGGTTATTATTGTTTTTTTTTCGGTACCAATATAACCCGAATGTTGTACATTTGTTTGCAATCAGCTGTTTGTTACAAGTGTTACAAGAAACACGATGGAAATCGAAAGTGATGACTAATTTACATACATTTATTAAAGTTTGATTAAAATACGTTTAACATAAATAAATAAAGTAATTTGCGAGTTAGGTAGTTAGCACGTTAACATTAGCTACGTTTCTTTAACGGTCTTTTGATAAAATGTTATGTTTTCACGACACTCTATGTCTATCGCTGCTAATTAATATTTAAATCGGAAAGTAATTTTGATTTATTGTAACCACACCAGACAGATCCGTATTTATTCTAATACTCAAAATATTTTTTAAATGGCATTTTTAGGGTTCTGTAGCAAAGTAGCAGAAACGAAACAGATATAGTTTTGTCATGTCCGTCGACCCGTATGGCAATGCATTAGCATACAAATTTCGCTGTCTCTGCATCAATTTTTATGAAAGCCGATGCCCACAAAAATTGGATTATAATAAAGAAATATTGTTTCTTCAAAAAGACTACAAAATGAAATTTACCGCAGAACAAGAGAATACTATAACAATAATTGTATATCTGCCATTTTTGTAAGTATTTTTTTAGATCAGACAAAAGTTTGCAAACCAACCAATCAAATAAGTAATATTTATTTAAATAGGTCTCTGAGAAAACTTTTAAATTGTCAAAACAAGAGGCGGCAAGAAACTCAACTTATTAAAGTGATAATATAATTTACAGTGTACAGTGGATGGTATTGACGCATTGTTATATTATGTTTGTACACAACATACATTACTGGGCACTGATGTATATAAAATAACAACTGGCTTCTGTAAAAAAAAAACGCGTAGACGCAGCGCTAGTACGGCAGTCAGGGGGACCTGATGAAATGGCTCATTTCAAGGGATCATTTAATCTCCGCCCTGGGAGGCTGAATCGCCAACCTGTGTAAAGTCTCTATAGTAGTTGTCGTGCCGGAGAAGGACACCAGGGTGGACCCGGCGACTACAACAGAGAGTGATCAAGGGATCTTCCGCCCGCCGTGCCAGCAACCGCATTATCTGCGCTGAGCTATAACAGTTCAAGTACCGCACCTTTTTGTCCTCTAAGCTGTCTGTGCAGTGAATGCAGTCTAAGTAACTATTGATAAATGGCCAGGAAAAATAATAGAAAAAAGATTCGTCGGGGCAGAGGTTGCTGCTTTACAAGTTGCAAGTTCGGACCCATATGGAGTACTGCTGCCATCTCTGGGCGGGTGCACCCGGATACCAGCTCGGCCCTTTTGACTCGGTTCAACTTAAAGTACCTACATAGCTCATATACATTACCTCCAAAAAGACATCTGACTGGCTAAAAAGTATTAGATCTGTTCCATCATACCCAATTGTTGTCACTGAAGTTAAGCCCTTTCATTTTATACCCCACTAGGCCGTATTTGCTTACCTTACAATTTTCATCCATCTTGCACCCTATATCTCCATAATTCAATCCCTCGACCATTCTTGTTCATGTTGGAACTTAAATAATCAGTTGGCCTCGACTGCTCGTGTGCGTCATGAACATCGGAGAACTATAACCTGAGTAAAGTTATCGTCAAAAAAACATACAAAGTTACAAAATTTATTCAGCACGTATTTCTGCAGTTAATACTTTTAGTATCGTTAAAATATTCGTATAATGTATCTAAGAAAAAAAAGGAACTTTTCAGAGGTTTTTCTGAGAATTTTCAATAACGTGCTTAAGTGATTAACAGTTAAGAGTTTTGACCGAAATTATTAACCGATAGTCGGTCAAAAGTAGTTTTTAACGATATTTCAGTCATAACCACTTTTGACCATCGTCTGTGTTAAAAGTCCTTTTGGCTGTTTTTTGCAGTCAAAACTACTTTTGACCGTTTAAGAGTTTTGAATGTAACATATACATATAATTAATAAAACTATTGATTGTAAAACTATGTCTTGATGCGTTAGGTATATAAACTGTAAGCAACAGGGTACAACAAAAAATAATAAATAAATAAATTGCTCTTGAAGTTAAAATTTTGTTTACAAAGTAAGTCACGTAAGAAAAAAATAGAGTTTAGATTGTCATGTATTATGTAACTAAAGCTGGTCCAGTTCACTTATTATTAAGGATATTGCAAATTTTAATTGATATGTGGTAATAAAATGTAACTAGCATTAAACTTAATACATAATTACCTATATATTACGGCAATTTATAATTACAATTTCATTTTACTTATGTTTATTTTACCTACAGTAGCCAGTTTCAGGTCAAACTAGTTTTGCTTAAATGAAACCAAAGACCATACTGCCTATAGTATGACTATTTTTTCGTTTGCAAAAAGAAATTATGTTATAAAATCAAATTGAAACTACAGATTTTTGTGTAAAAATCAATTTTTATTAATAATTTCTTTCATTAAGCAACATATCAATTAAGTATAAGTAATAAGAAATCTATTTTCTTAGATTCATCTTTAAATGTTTGGCATAGTTAATTAGTTTTGTTTAATTTTACCCTTACTCCTAGCAGCAGTTTTATATTTTTAATTCAATTTTATTCATATAATAACTAATAATCAAATCATAACTTTCTCTATAACCATGATTTTTCAAAATACGCTCTTAAGAGAATACTATTCGGAGCGCCTTCTAGCATGCTTCATACAAACGAATTTTTCACTTATTTAGATACTTGCTGATTACGAAATGTTGAAGACATTACTAGACTAGTTATAAATATCTTGGTCTGCAGTGTGCCAGTTTTCTACTAAATTTTATAGTTCAAAGTTATACAGGATTCTAGTTTTTATACAAATGGTTTAAAAAAAGATTTCTAGTTGATAAAAAAAATTACAAAATTTTGGAAAGCCAAATATATATGTCTGTATATATATTTGGCTTGGGATTATAACTAAGAAATTTCACAGTGATTGATCAGTAAATGTCAAAAACGAATGAGAAATTCGTTTGTATGAAGCCCGATGCGAGGCGCTGCGAATCGTTTTCTCTTCAAATGGCATTTATTGTATCGCTATATTAAACGCCGGACGGTACATACGAAAACAAAACACTCGTCACCCACAGAAAGACGTGCGCAGGCGCAGCGCAGTGCCATTTATGAACACTTAAAACGTAGCACTCGTTCTACTCGCGATTTACGCGAATGTTTAAGTGCCAAATTTTCCAATTGCGGGATCCCCGGATCCGCGTTTTGAATGTGCGGGATCCAGCGAATTAATAAAAGCAGCGGGATCCCGTTTTGCGGGATTGCAATCGCTAGTCGGTAACTTTGGGTTTTAGGCGAATTTCCTCATTCCACATTTATCGCGCAAATAAACACAAAGCATAGCTCTTTCCATAGCTCGCTGAGCGACTCTGAGCTTATTTAAGAGGTTGGTTACTTATTCAATGTTTATTTTCCCTGACTAAGAAAAAGGTTTTCAACAGATGGACAGACAGAAAGCGAAGTGATCCTTTCCGAAGGGTGTTGTTTTTCTCCTTTAGGTGTATATTTATTTATTTATTACAACAAACACCTGCATAACTCACAGTTTACCAACACGTGAAACAGGGATATAAACAGTAGAAACTTACTGAGTTATACTTACTTTACCAATTCTAAATACATTAAAAAACTTATATATACTAATGCCATAAATGTTGCATATTTCGTAAAAAAAATATCAGTATCGGGGTACTGATAGATCGAAGCGTTGAGCAAGCGGCAGGCCTGGAGGATGGAAGCGTGCCGGGCGTGTTCAGTGAGCAAGGGCCGCGCGCGACGCATAGGGCCCAGCTGACCAACCCTTGGTACCACCATTCAACAATAATAATTTAAAAAAGTTAAATAAAAGAATAATTATTTCACATTGCCATCATTTTAAATGTGATGTCAGTGAAGGTGCGTATGTGTGTGTGTGTCTGTTTATTTTAGTGTGTTAGCTTTTTTTGCTCCTCGATATCTCAAGATCCAATAGACGAATTTGTCTCGTGACCACATCAATTGATACACCACGTCATGACTTAGATTTGAAAAGAGTTTGAGCAAAATCGGTTTATTGCTTTTTTTTTTATGTTTGTTACCCCAGAACTCCGTCATTTTAAAACCGATTTGGAAAATTTTCACGTATGGGTAAGAAATAAACCACAAATTGGTCCCATTTTAATTTAGTAAAGATTGGTACGAGAAAACCAGAGTTGAGTTATGTGAGAAAATGTTTTGAAGTTGTATCATTTTGATTATTTAGAAGAGCTTCTACTGGTCTCTTCGTCTTTCTTTGTGGCGGAGGCACAACTGTAAATGAGATTAACAAAACAATATACGATAGAATTATCGCTCCACATTTTAATACGTGCAAAATTATATGATGCGCATTCTAGTTGTCAACTCAACATTCTAAAGCTGGGTGCAAATCGGTCTAGCGGTTTGTTTTTTATCACTTAAAACTGATTTTTTTAAAGACACAATCAAGAGAAGTTGTTCGTGCGGTACTTGCTATTGAACTTTCTTTTTTATTTTTATCTAAACAAGCAAAAAGGAAAGTATCCAAAGATGAAGAAAAATATATTTAAAAAAACACATAACAGAAATGAAAGGAGGATACAAAAAAAACAATTAATACATAAAGAACAATTTAAACAAAAACAATCATAAGACGTAGCAGTTTTTTTTAATAATAAGAACATGTTAATTTTGAAGTTTCTATAGTACATGATATTAAGATAACGGTTTTTTAAAATTATTTGTAAATACAGTATCTTTGAATAACAATTTTATAAATATCAAAAAAAGAAAAAAGAGAATAATAAAAAAAAACATAAGAGTTAGAATGAAACGAGGTTGTAAGTATATGTTATATAGATTAGTGATTCTTAGGTAATGAAAATATGGTACAGATATCAGAGGCGTCAGAGGCGACGTATTATTATAAGCCCATTCACATCAGCCTACCTTACACAAATTCCATTAAATATTTTAATTCTACCAATACCACGTTATAACTACAGAGCGAGGTGCGCTTCACAGATTTACATATTAGTCAAGTACTTTGCTACAGAGAAGCTATCTGCAATAAGTTTACTCGCGACCAAAAGGACTAAAGCGCTATGTACTAGTTGGCGTTAACGCGTTGCGTTCAACCATTACTCTGTCTCTTACCCTCCCACGACTTTCGCTTACATGCTTTGGGTGAAATTGGTAACATGAGGCTGAGGTTCTGCGGGATACGTGTTTTTGCATTTTCAAATAATACGTTTTTACCGTTTATTCTCTTTGCGCCTACAAGTAATTGATAAATAAGATTGCTAAATTAAAAATCAAAATATATTAAAATTTCAATACCAAAGTAAAAATGTTTTTATTAAGAAGTGTACTTACGTTTTATTTGGAATAGCATGAAATAAGTACGTGTCCATTTTGTTTTGTTTGTCTAACTGTTTCACTGTGTTTTTTATCTCACGTATTTGTTCATTGCGGTGAGTTTTATTTGTCATAATGGCTTTAATTCATATAGTGTGATGTTTAACTGACTACTTGCTGGATCACGAAACTTCATTTTTCAACTAAGTTTTGAGAACAAAAAACATATCATTTTTTCGACCGGCATAATTTCATAATTCTACCCCTTGCCACTGAAAGACGTTAAGATCCGTCTTGCGCAAGATCTCTTTTGTAACTAGCATCGCGTCGCGTCTCGGTGTGAACTGACCCTAACCCTAATTCGTAAGTGTGATTTACTCTAATATTTTAGGTATATACATTTATTTGTGTCAATACAATAATTTATGTAATAAAGCAATTAAAATAAAAAAAAACGGCAATTTGTTGCAATTATAAAATGTAAGTAGAGCTAAAATGTATTTACATTCAAACCGATTCAAGCGAAGATGATACGGATTACTTTCAATAAATTACGTAATTGTTACATCAAAGTGGCAGAATAAGATAAAGTAAGTAGGTAAGTAAGTAAGTAAGTACTTATCTTTTACATAAGTAACAAAAAATTGCTAACGGATAAACTTAAGTGATTGTTACAATTATAAGCCTGAATAGTTCCGAAATAGAAATTCCATAAAATTTTTCAGGCGTTAAGTGTTCAATAAGTTTTTTTGTTAATGAAGTTACATCCGAAAGGATTGAAGAGATGTGATCGAAAGTTGTATATCAGTTTAAAGTATAAGTTTCGTTTGCGGTTTAGACTAATTAATAACTTACTTCTGCCCATGGCCCTGCCCACGCTAAATTCGTTTATAGGCGTGGGATTTTTAAATATTTCATAGTAAGGAAGTTTGAGACTCCCTTGCAGCCTAGTTGATAGTGTGGCTGACTGCTGTGCAGAGGATGTGGGTTCGATTCCCGCACTGGACAAACATTTATGTAATAAACATTTGTGTTTGTCTTAAGTCTGAGTGTAATTATGTATATGTATGTTTTTACAAAAAAAATATAAATTTATCCGTTGTCTGGTATCCATAACACAAGCTTTGCTTACTTTGGGACCAGACAGCGCTGTGTGTAATGTAAAAATATATTTATATTTATTTATTTATATTTATAGCTGTATGATACCATTAAACTTATACCAGAGGGAAGTTAAGAATTTTTCGGGAAGCTATTTCTGCATTCCCAACTTAATCCGTTTATTTGCTGTGGCGTCAACGGTTCTTATTGGGGACAGTCACACATACGCCATACTCTGGAATTCTAGAGTAAAATTGAACGCGAATAGGCCTTACTCGCGGGCCGTGAATTTATTTTCATAAATTTTTCTTTCGAATTCCAGACTGGAGTGCTCGAGGCTGTTCCCAATAAGCTGCAAGGAGTAATAAATATACCAACACACTATCATACTAACTTTGCATTAATACATATTGGTAGAATAAGAATATAGCTACCTCATTATTTCTGATTTTATTGTACCTATTGTTCTATAAAACCAGATTTTTCCTACAATACCTTTTAGGCTCGACATTTGTATGGCGCGTACGTATACATACTTTGCCAGTATAAAGTCCAGTCAGTATAAAGAAATATCCCGCTGTTTTTCCCCATACAAACGTATTTCCCAGATTCCTCCCTGGATTTTGGCATATATGCCATCTTTTTTCATTTACGATAGATAAATGGTTCCGTACCAAAAGGGTAAAAAACGGCACCCTATTACTAAGACAAGTCTTCATAAGGCTGTCTCCATAAGCCGTGATAGTAAGAAAACTGCATCAGTCTGCATAGATCTGTTAAATATGATCAGGAGTGGAATGCATATTTCTTCTGCACATCTTTTGATAAAATAGGCAGGAATACCGTCATGTCCAGCGCCTTTCTTGGGATCTACACGTTTAATCTTTCCTAGTATAGCCTTTTTGTTAATAACAATATTATACAAGGTATTGTTGTGATTGGTTTTGGAGTCAGGCGGGGGAATGGAGGATGCAGGGTGCAAGTTTGAGGGCTCAAATACAGAGCTGCAATAGTTAGAGAATAGTTCACTAATACCAGTCTGGTAACAGTGAGAATGTGTCATAATCACGAGGATTATTGTACTTTTTAAACAATTTATGATATTTCTGCTTTTCTTTTAGACATCGTTTTAAAGCAGAACTAAACCATAAAGGATATCTATCATTATGATTTGAAGTTAAAGGAGTATGTCTGTGTATTATACTGTTTAGTTTATCAAAAAAATGTTTAACATTGGTGTCAACTTCATCAGAAGACAATAATGCGTGCCAATTTGTAGTCTTCCTTGATTTGTTCGTAATTACTCTTATAGAAGTTTGGCCTTTTGGAGCGTACATTTTTAATAATTTTGCTTTTTGTTAAGGAAGAGTTGTCGAGACCTACACTCAAAGAGGGATGATGCTTATCGGGACGACAGAGAGAATCTGCTTCCAACACTTTTAAGTTAGACACATTGAAAGGACAAGATCGAGAAAGCGGTCGTTTACGTTAAATAAATTGTTAAATTGAGACAAATTGCAAACGCTCATCATCTCCAGAAGTTGGTTGGATTTGTTTTCATGACATTGACATTGACTAGGGTGCATTTTGGAGCTATTAAGGGATTTATTCCAATACAACATTGGGAGTATTAAAGTCGCCAATACAGATAAACTCGTCACAATCATTGGAACGCAGAATAATGTTTTGACAGTTGTTGTAAAATGTAGATATGTATTCATTTGAAAGATCCGGGGGCAAATAACAAAGACATAATTTAATTATTGGGTTGGAGTTGCATTCAGGTAATATACTAAGCCATAGATCCTCAACTTTGCTATCCCACTAATATTGACGAATTACTTTAAAACTTTTCTTAATGGCTATCGCTACTCCGCCTCCTTCCTTTTTTGTTATACTAGTATTCATACGATCTCTACGAAAAACATTGTATCTCGTGTCAAAAACCTCAGAGTTGAAAACGCTATGGTTAAAGTTAGTTTCAGTTAAACAGATTATATCATTATTATGATTTAGTATATTCAAGTAGATTTCATTAGTTTTAGACCTAATTGTATTGACGTTCTGGTAGTATATAATCATAAAGAGGTAAATTAGTAATAAATAAATTTAGTATAACAAGCTAAAAGTAAACTGTTACTCTAATTTGGAGTGGGTGTCTATGTTTTTAATAACAATGGCTCCGGAAGTTTCGTTACGTCGTACATAGATGCGGCCAAATCTCACCCACACAAACTTGAGAAGTTCTTGTCTTTAGCAATTTTACGTGTTTCTGCATAGAGTTGTTTTGTTTCAGGCGATAAGTGTTCAGTGATAAATATTTTACGCATTGTTCCAGGTATACCAAGAAGCGACGAATTGAGTGTTTGATCCGGATTACTTTTGTTGTAACGATGAACAGCCGATAATACTAGATCACAAGAATATTACGGGGACGGTCCGAGGAGGGATTAATTTTCGCACTTTGACTATATCACAAAGTTTTTTAAAAAGTGTATCGACTTTTTCATTTTTGGCCTCTGGGATGGCGTGAATTTCAATGGACTACGTGATATCATAAAAAGGCAATTTTAAATTTTATGTAAAGACTCCTGAAGACGGAAGTTATCAGATTCCAGAGTTTTTATCTTCTAAGTTTTTGATAAAATTTCAGATTTTAAAGTTTCTTGTTCTGCACATATGAGGTCCGTATAAGTAGTAAAATCGTTTTTCAAATTGTTGCAAGGCAGGGGCCATTTTAGTCTTGACCAAATCCTTTACATCCTCTTTTAGAGCCTGGCGAAGGTTATACATACATGCAGTTAGAGTTGTATTTAGTTTGTGATCAAGCATCTGACTGAGTTTTCCATCCAGCATTGTACCAATATTTTTCATGGTAACTCCACCAAGAGATGATGACGTAACATTTAAAGCGGAACCGTTGGTGTGTTCGTGCAGTTATCATCATTGTTGTCGCAATGCGTTTTTGTTGATTCTTCTACGGATACTATCTGTAATACATTTTGTTTCACTGGAGTGTTACAGTTGGAACCTTTTCTTCGTGTTACGTTAGTGCATGAGGGACATATCCATGAGGCAAGGAATACTTTATTCAAGCCTAAATACTGGTCTCTCTTTATTCTTAAACATTCGAAGTGGTACTTATGTTTGTATAGGCAACATTGTAAATAATTTTTTTGTTCGACCGCATTTCTACAACCCATGCAAATCATGTTGTCACGCACGGTTATTAGGTACAAGTTACTACTATATTGTAGCAGTAGTCACAAATATACGAAACAAAAAGAGACTTTTGTATACTTCCGCTCACGGTGGGAATCGATCCTGGGATGCTAGCGTTCAATAAGATTAGAGTCCGCTGCTCAAACCGCTGCACAGAACGAATTGAGTTACACCATGAGTCCAAATATCGAGAAAAGAATAATTTATGAGACACCCACTCATTAGTCAACTTTTAGCACAAATTTAACAACATTTTTATTTTTATTTTATTAAATACACACATAAATCAAAGTTAATTAAGTCAGGTTTTTAAACATTTTTGTTCCTTGCTTTCTTAGCTACTTTTTACTATTAATACCGCCCATGGGTTGCCCGCCCTAGTACAATCGAAGTTTTATTGGAGTTGCTTGAGTGTGTCATGCTCTCTCAAAGTGTCTCTGCGGTGGTGGCGTGTGCGTCGGGTCGTTATGTTCTCTAAAACATGGTTGAGCGAAGCGATGGCTGATTCATGTGTCATACTCGTGAACGGGTGCCGCCTGTGGAGGCTGGTCTGCTCTTGCAAACTTCTTTGTATTCTTAGTATTTAGTCTTACTTTTTGTTTTGTTTATTAATACTGTAACACATTGATTATTTCTTAGTGATGAATACATAAACTGTCTTTTTTTTATATTAGATATTTTTTTATGTTGTGATTGTGCTTTATTTTTCATGTTTTTTATGTTTGTAATGGAAAGTGTCCTTTTATGATAGGGAGGGCATTTTCCAATATTTTAATTGGACGCTATAAGAGAAAGGGAGAAAAGAAATGCCCTTGCTGAGTTTCTTGCCGGTCTTCTCAGTACAAGGTCTCCCGCCCTATAGACTTACGAACCGATGGCGTAGTGACATTAATAAGTGCTCAATTATTGTAGCCTCAACTGAATAAATTATATTGAATTTGAATTTGAACAAAGTAATAGGTATTTACAAAGAACAAGCCCGTGGAAGTAATAAAAGGTTTTAGCGCCCGCCTTGAATGTACGTAATGACATTGTTTACAAAGTGTGTGTGATGACTGGTGAGCGAAGATGATGAATATCTTTAGATCATTATAAAGGCCTAGATATTAATTTAATGCCTTAATTTATGATTAAAAAGGCTAAAAGTTTTCTAAATAAGAACTAGTTTATAAGGAAATGCAGGTTAAATAGTAGATAAATAAATACTACTTATTTTACAAAGTCGGCTAATGGTATACCGAGTGAACGTGTTAATTATGTAATTAGGTGCGATGTGATTATCATTAGCACACAAACTTTTAAACATTGAATTACTTAAATTACATTAATTTATGTAATGTAAATTGTAAGTAAGTAATGACAGAGAAACTATGTTACTAGGATTGCATAAAAACTTTACAGTATGGCTTGTTTTATCTTATCTTACATATTACATAAGGTGCGTTCTCCACAGACTGAAAATAATACACACATATTTTTTTTTAAAAAAAGGTAAACTTTAGACATCCCGTAACAAAAGGAACACATAAAAATTGCAGAAAAATACAAAATATTCTGTTTCTAGATCACTGTACGAAAATTAACTGGGCATTACGCTAAATTATTATTTTTTTAACTCGCTAGATATCAAAATTGCTAAATGTATCAACCTACATTTAATAATTAATATATGGTATATTAGTATATCAGCATCACAACTACCTATACTTAATTATGTCAAACTGGCTTTTGTCCGCGGTTTCACCCGCCCTAAATTCGGTAATCGGTGTAGGATTTTAACGGAATCTCCTCCAAAAAACCAACTCACTTTTCAAGTAGCCTATTTCCTTTTCCAGGATTTAAACTATCTTCATGCGTAATTTGACAGCGGTTCTACCCGCCCTAAATTCGGTTATCGGTGTAGGATTTTAACGGTTACTCCATGATTATAGAATATAAAACGACTTACACTTGAGATTTTAAAGTAGCCTATGTCCTTTTCCGGGACTCAAACTATCTCCATAACAAATTTCATCTAAATCGGTTAAGCGGTTTAAGCGTAAAGAGGTAAAAGACAGACAGCGTTACTTTCGCATTTATTATGTTAGTATGGATTAAGGCAAACTATGGACAAGAGCGTATAAGGCGTATATAACCAATGATGTACAAATATAAAGACCACCAGCCAGGACCGACGATTTAACGAGCCCTCAGAACCACGAAGGTCACCCATCCAGATACAGACAACACCCGGCGTTGCTCACCTACGAACACTTGTTGTTTCCGAAAGACAAATGCGACTGGCCCACGAACTCTTCTATGATCTTTACCGACTTTTAATTGGTATTCTATGCTGAGCTGTGGGAAGTTAAAAAGACTGCATCATTTCTGACTCGGCCAGGGCCGTAAGTAGGTTATTTTATTAGTCACTTATAAATTCATGTTACACTTATTACCATCGATTATATAACACTTGTGGTATAAAAACATGTGCGTAATGCGCTCGCGCAGTATCTACGCACACACCAGCATTTTTTACGTTTGTACGCATTGTACATTGGACATTTGGGTATGTGTGTGTAGCCCTATGTTGCAATCCCTTAAATAGGTCGAGCCCAGACATTAATAGAGACGCACAGGGCCGGCGCTTACACCGATAATTTTATACAGTTTTTGTGTATATTTTTCTTTCTGCTTTAAACAGCAATAGGATTTTGCCTTTAGTTGTTAAGAGGTGAAGTATAGGAAAATGTACTTAGCTAAGATTTTAGTAAGCAATAGTAAAAAAGGATTGTATTGACTACTTTAAAAGGTTTTTTACTTTTTTGTCTTACCTACGAGTATTAATTTTTTTTATAAAATTGTATTCATTTAATAGAATATTTAATTTCTTCTTTTATTTACGTATAGTTTTTTAGTTATGGCGAGTTATTCGATGTTTCTAAAATGTGGAGTTTTCAGAGATTTTTCCAAATCGTGCAATGGGATCGAGTTAAATTGAAATTGAATCTTTCACAAAATACTTATTTTATATAATGTTTCATTTTAAGAAGGTATCTGTATATTGGTCGAAAAATACAGTAATTCCATTGCTAATCAGAATACTTTTTATGACGATATTTTTGGTAGTATGTTGAAGACAAATACACATACAGTATTAAAATTATGTAAAGTTATTTTTCATAAATTAAAAACGGTTCCTATGAGTAAGTTAAAGCTTAATGCAGCATGAATAAAAAAAAATCGATTTTGAGTTATTAAGTTTTTTTTCTAGCACCATAAATTAAAACAATAAGCAATATTCAAATCATGATTGTTGTGATTATTATTTTTTACTTTACCTTATAGATTTTTTATATTTTCCTATTTTGAGTATGATATGTATTTATAAAAATATTCAAACTAGGGTTCGTAGATATCCGATATTTGTAATAAAATATCGAATATTTTTTGAGTTTTCGATATTTATTTTAATATAAAAAAAATTACAATAGATACTTTTGAAGTTCAGAACTTCACAAACGTATAAAATAAACACATTAAAATTACCTGCGTTAAGGTATTTTATTGGCTTGATATTAAATAAATTTTCCAATTGAAATGTACAGTAGTTTTTTAATTATTATTAAAATACGCCGAGTTGACATGGTATATTTTTAGTCGTGGTCGTGTGTACCTACCTATAATAAACCATAAATATCAAATGATATGTATCCGGTATATATCAATCGATAGATCTCACGCTAGTTAAAACTAAACAAAGTCAAAGGTAAAATACTTTTATTCAAGTCGCTATTTTCAAAACATTTTCGTATCGTTAAAATATTTAAAATTATTAGCCTTGCTTTTTGTTTACATTATAATACAGTAATACCCCGGACTTACGCGATAGGTGGGACCAAGCGCTATCCGTGTAAGTCGCGGGTACAATTTTGCATACAAGACATACAAAGTATGTTTAATTGGGGCCGGAGACTAAATAAAACAATAATTGAGGAAATAAATGTGTAACTAATTGCAGATAATATGACAAATCTGAATCCGAATAAACACAATCTGAAGTTATTTTGATGTAGAAGGTTTCATAACATCTTACGAAGTCGTCTGACGAGTCAATAATTTATAATAATAATGTTAAGTTTACACTTCAAAGATAATGTTTTTCTTTTCTTGTTTGAAGCAAAAGAGTCGGTTCTACTTCGTTTGGATGCCAAATTACTTAGTACATATCTTAGGTCATCGCACAACACACAAAATCTTTATTTTCTTGTATCTACGCGTCGATTTCGCGCTACACGTCTGAGCCTGAAAAATCTGTATTACTGTACTTATTTTTATTGAGAAGAGACGGCACGAAATTCATTCGTTATCAGTATTTCGTGCTAACGTAAATGTATTAAATTAAATAAAATTATATAAAAATTAAATGTCGTAAAGTTATTTGAAAAAAAAAAACAATTAACACATTAAAGATATTCCGTGTATTGCGCCGCGAGATGCTTTAATATTATATTTTTACAGTGAAAATATAAAAGTGCACACTCCGGCCCTGTGCGTTGGAACTTAAAAAAAGATTGTTTGCATCTTTCAGTTACCAATTTTAGGTCACATGCCCTACGGCGCGCGTGTGGTGCCGTACACAAGGATGACTCTATTACACGCATCTGTGCTTTTGAATCCGAGATGCTGGATAAATTATCTTGAATATGAGGTTGGGTTGGTCCCAACTAGGACCAATTTTTGTGGTTTCAAGTAGAAAGTGCTGTAATTAGGTATAATATGAAAAGAAAACCGGCATAGTGGATGCAGCGGCAGGCTTTTGAACTTATGAATAATGGCATAAACATTGAAACCTTACACCTAATATTTTACACACATAAACACATAAACGCAATGTAAATTGAGAATTATGATTCATTTTTGAGGAACTATTTACCTTATAACAAATTTTTTTACTGCTCCTTAAAAGCTGATTTTAAATACTTAATTTACGCAAACGTGTTATAAAATCTAACTTTTCTATGTACTTAAATCAGTTTCGAGTGAATATCATTTGCAGTTGCTAAGACAAATAGCCGTAACATAACATACAGATGAAAATACTGAAGTCTCTTTAAGGGTTCCATTATGTTACGAAACCATAGAAACTATTACTGCATTTAATTTCACTGTTTGACATTACAAAAGTTTTTTGGCGATGCAATGGCTTTTATTGCTTTAAATACATATACGTAATTTAAAAACACATACGTAATTTATTTGAGAAAGTATTGCTATTGCACATATATTGAAATTTACATATTTATCTCGCAAGCTCATAAATGTTACTGTGATCAAATACGTCCTACTATAAATAGTCATCCTAGATTTAAATTCATTTAGGTGTGGCCATTCACAAAAAAGTAGCTTTTGAATAAAGGTCTATTAGGAATTACGCCAACGCGTTTTTTTTTTCGTTTTAGTACACAGCTTCAAACAAGCAAACGTTTCGTTTGATGTTGAACGGTTACCGTACCCTATCGACGTTTGCAACAGAAAGTGATATAATGACTCTCTCCTTGAAGTAGCCCATACTGTAGACCCAAGACTCCTCCAAGAAAATACTTTAACGCGTTCGGGGAGGAAGTTTCTCTGAAATATCACTGTGTTGTGGAATGAGCTACCTGCGAAGATTTTCTCTTATGACTTCAGTATCGGGTTCTTCAAGAAAGAAGTAACTAGAGTAATAGAGCATCGGAGATCTGATACGATGGGAAGAAACAGATTATTTTGTACATGACCTTCATAACCTTTTTTAGGTTTCACACATTTTTCTGAGGGCTTACATTCTTCCGTTAGCACGTTAAGGCTTGTTACGTGCAACCCGAAGCTTACAGACATTAACAGTCGAGTGAACTGTGGGAATTTTTGTCCACCAATCCGCACTCGGCCTATACTGTATGGCCTATGCTTCTTCCATAAAGGAGAGGTCTTAGAGTTACCTATGTCTGGGGCCTGAGGCCCTGCAATAGGGACGTCCAATTATGTCAGGACTAAAAATCCATCATAATTATGCAGCATCACAAACTTAGAACTCTGTCGTTCTTGATTGATTCCCTTAATCCCCCCCTACCCCCTGTTTTCGCTACTGTGGAGGGGTATGCTATTTAAGTGGAAGGAATACGAATGTCCATTAATGCCAAAAAAATTATCGCTTTTTTGGATGGTAGAAATATTAGGATTCTAAAAATCATAGAAGCTTTGCAACATCCGCAATCCTTTTAAAAATCTCAGCCGTTATGCTTCCAGTCCACGACGCTGACCGGGTGTGTTGGCGGACTTTGTCAATCTAGTGGCTACTCGACGGTCAGACCTTTCAAGCCGCCGTCTCATCAAGGCCTCTCTGACTTGGCTTAGTGACTGGTGTAGCTATCATAAGACAACAGCGCTAAGTAGTACGGCTACGTATCTCTTGCTAAGTCGTACGGCTACGTATCTCCCGCTAAGTCGTACGGCTACGTATCTCTCGCTCAGTCGTACGGCTACGTATTTCTCGGCAAGTCGTACGGCTAAGTATCGCTCGCTACCGCCCCCAATAGTAAGTGGCTACAGATATACACACATCAAAAAAAGTTTGTGTACACTCAGACTGAAATTAAAATTATTCTTTTAATGCTGAATTTTTTCAATTTTATTTTTAAGTATATGTTCTTTGTTTAAAAATATGTCAATAACACAAATAATCGCACAACTTCTTTAGTTTTTGGTTTGCTGCGTATTTAAATAAAAAAGAATTGTCAAAATGCTTTTTTTAATTATTTTATCATAACCATAAAATATCTTAAGTTTTCCAAGTGAATGTAAACTTTTCCTGATATATATATATATATGCGTGAGTTACTTAGTTAGTTGTTAAGCTAGATATGACTAAGTGTTGTACGTAGGGCGCTCGGGCGGTGTCGAGTCCTCATTAGCACCAAGGGCACAATGCAGGCCGGGGGTCAGTAGCGCTAGTATTGACCAACTAATTTCTATCACTATTGTTACCTATGTTAATATAATTCCGTCTGAATACATAGTTTAGTTTCAATATATAGGAATCTATCCCACAGGAAAAGTTTTAGTTGGATTTACGTACACGTACACCTCTGTCTCTGCTATGGTTACGTATATTGTACTGTTAAGTACCGTATACAAACGAATTAAATTTTTCCGTCCAATAACTGTAGTTCAAAGTTACGCGATAAAAAACAAACGCACCAACGATTCTGTATACTTATATAAAGACAATAGATGGAAATGAACGTCTAGAGAAAGCAACGCCCACTGGACCTCCCGTTGTGTTATGGAAATTTCTAGCATGGTCTTAGCGCACCACGGTATATTAGGTGGTACAGCGCCTTCGTCGTTCATATTCGAGTTGGAGGCAAAGAGACTGGCCAAAAGACAGGCTTTCTCTTTTGCACTATGGGTCAAGTCACCATCGGGCTTTTGCAGGGGTGGTAACTAGGATTGGCAGAAGTTCCCTTCGGCAGCTTTAGCAAGCGACGAAAAAGCACGACTCCTAGAGGGACAGCTCGCAAGTCACCCACCTATTTTGCCAAATAATTGGAACTCAGCTCTGGTAGTTGCTTTCTTACTGAACCTTGAGGAGCATTGAATTTGTGTTTTAACTCAGAAATATTCGGATCCTCATTATTACTAGCCGTGGTCCAAGCTTCATACGCAGTTTGCTCAAGAATCTTAGCTTCTCTGCAAGACCTATTAAACCGCGGTCGTTTTTTGACGCGGTCATCTACTCGCAGGTTAGGAATATGTATTGTCTCAGTGACTGCGGCTGCGCAGACGTTAGGATCTTCTTAGCTAAAGCAGAGCTGCCTCCACGGGTACGATGCATAAAATTTTCGCAATCCTTTACAATCTGCCGACTTATAGTGCCACATACGAAGGCTAATTAGTTGGTCCAGATGGATCGGATTGTGTGCATGACATTTGAGTTTGAACGAGATAGTGGTTCAAGGAGCCAAGAGGCGCAGCCTTTAAGACGGAATATCCATGCGGAGAAGGTCTAGTAAGAAGCTCGTATCGTCCTTTATATCTGGTATTCTTGTTGGAGAAAGTGCCAGCTGAGAGAATCCATAGGCCAGAGCAAATTCATGAGCAGATATACTAGCATAGTTATTAGTTCGAGCACTGAATCACTCACGATGGTGTGCTTTAAAGTCTCCCAAAATAACTAGACCTGTCGTGGGAGCAATAGCTCTAGAACTTTTTCAGTCTTCCAACTCAGGTGCGTGAAGAATCGAGTTACATCCGTGTCATTGCTATGAGACCTGTATAGGCACGCATACATAGGAGTGGGGCCGCCGTGATCTACGCGCACCAACAATATCCACAGGTCCCTGTCTTCAAGGCTATTAAGGCGGCGACAGTAGATATCCTCCCGGACGAACATACATACACCGACACGACTTATAAAATTGTGCTCGAGTTTGTAGCCGGGATAATGAAGGTATGATGTATGAGCCGGCAGGATATCTACGTCTGAGTCAAAAAGAGAATGGTCGGCTGCGTAGTTTCAATGTGATGGTGAACTGCGTTAAGGTTAGGGTGAATACCCCTAATATCGCAGATGTCCACATTGAATGTGGAGGGAGTAGCCACTGTAAAAACTCTTTTTCTTTTCGTTCTTTTCACCATTTTGTAAAAAGTTATTTAGAATTAAAAATGAGGATTCACTGCACAGACAGGTTCGACGACAAAAATTACGATACTTGAACTGCCAAAGCTCGGCGCAGATAATACGGTTGTTAGGACGGCGGGCAGAAGAGCCCCTGACCCACCTTTCTTATAGTAGCTGAGTCTCCTCGATCTCCTTCTCCAGCACGATTAATATTTTAGAGACTTCACATAGGTTGGCGGTTCAGCCTCTCAGGGCGGAGATTAAGTAATCCCTGGGTTCGGGAACCCGTTCAACCTGCGGGCGGCCAACGGTCAGCCGTTTCATCAGGTCTCCTTGACCGCCGTACCAGCACGCCGTGTCTACGCTGAGCAATGACAGCAACGAGCACTGCCTGGTCCCACGCTGTCCGCGCAGCGAATCCTCAAAGAGGTCTGGCAATCTTACTTACCGCCAGGAACACAACACAACTCAATGTAAGTGTTATTATTGCCGCGGTTTCTGTAAGGTGGAGGTACTTCCCCAGGTGAGGATGCTTATTCGAGCAAGTACTTGCTATGCCCCGTTTTAAATTTTTCTGCCGGCTTATTCGTGCGAGTATAAATCAATCTAGCTGACTTATAGTCAAACTGTTAAAGATTTATTGTCTTTTATTGTCAAACGTATCTTTATCATGTTCCATATCTTTATAGTATGGGGTCGTCGCCATTAAAAGTTTATGTATTCATCTAATGATTTTGCTGATCTGACATAAATTTATATTTAAGTGATCATATATAGTATCAATTTTGCATTATCGGCTTTATATGTTTTAGTCAAGCAGAAAATGGAACCAGTGTGTGTTACCCTTTACAGACCTTTCTGATGTTAGATTCAATTACTTAATACCTAAATTATTGTGTATTAAATAATTATTGTGCCTTTAAAACATCATTACATCTTCAATCAGGCTTTTTTATCCTATAAATTAATTCTATTGGTTTTTCGATCATTGGTTTTGATTATCTAACAAGAGATGCTTATTCTTAAAGTTACGTGAAGAAAGCCGATCATGGTTTTTATGTGCTGCTATTAAGCTATATAAGCACATACCTATAGCAATATAGTATATTGTGATCAAAATGTTCAAATTGCGAAATTATTTTCGTCTAATGTTTTTCTAGCAAACCAAAATTGGCAGATGTATGTTACCTATATTTTGAAGGGATGACGCTGGTACCTTGGAGGGTGGCACGACCTTTAGTAGGGGATGCTACTTGCATTGATACTTTGGCACAGTCTCATCTTCTAATTAGCAGGAACGCCAATAAAATTTTCCAATTCCAATAAAAACGCAGGATCTGGAGCTGTGTTGGCGGAATATAAAAAAGGCTTAAATATGCAATGTTTGGTGATTCCTACACATTTGAGGCTTTTGGAGTGTTAACCATGAGTTTGTGGGGTCCACAAGCCCTACAACGTCTGCCAGTTCGCACGGCCCAACGTCGATGACTATGGCCTGAGCCTCCTTTTACTAAACTGTAAACTGTGGAGACAAACAATTGAGGCATATTAGCTTTTGCCCGCACTGCATTTTGTTACTGCAGAAGAATTTCCCGCGGGAACTCTTAGTCGGTATGAGGAAACTTTTTATGTCTTTCTCCGTCCTTCCTTCCCAGCTATCCCTGTGCCATAAATCAGGTCTCTCTGTTGCACCGGTAGAATACCAACTGCGGCAGTCTTGTTACAAACACTTCCAAATGCGGCGCGGCTTTATCACGGCTCTACCCGACTTTTTTTTTTTTTTTTTTATACCACTAAGGTGGCAAACAAGCCTACGGTCCGCCTGATGGTAAGCGGTCACCGTAGCCTATGGACGCTTGCAACACTAGGGGCATCACTCGCGCGTTGCCGACCCTTCAGAAATCTAATAACTTCTTTTTTGAAGAACCCCCATACTGTAGTCCTTAGAGAAAACCTTGGCAGGGATCTCATTCCACAACCCAAGGGTTCGCGGGAGGAAGTTTCTCTGAAACCGCACTGGACGTGACCATTTTGGTTCCAAAGTGTGAGAATGAATTCCCTGTCGATGGCGAGCGGTGCGATGGTAGAAAGTAGCCGTGGGCATCATTTCGAACAATTCCTCAGAACACAATCTATTGTACAAGCGGTAGAACACACACAGGGAGGCAAAGTCTCTCCTCAGACTTAAGGGCTCGATACCGCAAGTGAGTTCGGGATCGTCGACAATTCTCACAGCCCGTCGTTGAACCGAGTCAAAAGGGCCAAGCTGGTATCCGGGTGCACCCGCCCAGAGATGGCAGCAGTACTCCATATGGGGCCGGACTTGCGACTTGTAAAGTAGCAACCTTTGCCCCGACGTGAAGTACTGCTTAAACTGCGTGAAGTGCAGCAGGTCTGTTATTTAATTAGACATCCTTAAGAAAAAACAAAGTTAAGTGACGAGGAGCGAAGCGACGAGCTGTTAGGTTGCAATAACGATTTATTGACGGCCAACATAATCGAATCGCAAATTGTATATTAGACGGTCAGAGCCACAGCGCTAGCGATTATAGAAACCTCATTACCCGATTAACTAAATAAGCTGTATATTTTTTTTTCATGTAAGTTAAACGTTTCTACCATCACCACCGAAGAATTGCACATTTGTCTATATCTATACCAGCAGGATTTATATTTCCCATTGACATAATAATAACGCTACAACAACAAATTATAATAGAAGAAAGATGAAACTCGCTGCAGTCGCCAGCGTAGTGGTTATATTCTCTTTGTAGTCGCCATACTCAGAGCTGCCGCAGTTGGACATGATTCCCCGACTTTAACTCTTTTCCTACTGCAGTCGATACACTTTCGTTGTGACGTGAAAAATGTGCCTTGCCTGCGGATTCATTTTCCGTTAAGAATACTCGATCAGGATAGCAAATATCCCATGTCGATCTCCATCCTTGCATTAAAAACGAAAGATTCCAGAAAATTAAATCACTCCGTTCTTGCACCGTTGCGTTTATTAAAGAAATGCTGCGTCGCGGTTTCACAGGTGGAAGAGTCTATTCCCGTCGGAACTCTCGCTCGGCATAACTCAGTAACTCACTAAGTATCCTATATCCTTCTAAGTCCCATTCTATGTGCCAAAAATATTCGCTTTTGTATACCAGGTCAGAATTAATTAACAGAATAATTTAGTAAATCAGTAACCAATATTAAAATACTGCCTCCTCTATATCGCTAAAGCAACAGATATTTGATCATCTTTCTTAACATTTTTTTAAGCAAAATCTTCCTTAAGCCCAGCATACAACATACACTAAATGGACTTACACCGACGTGTACTCATTGCATAACTATGCTCTTAAACACAGTTTCCGAGTGGAAACGAGCGCCCTACCAAATTCGTGGCCGCAGTTAAGCAGTGTTTATTAGTTGGGAATGCCGCATCCCTACCACACCGGGCGCGTGGGCCAACATGACATACTTTCGCTAGAACCAAGCACGTAGACATCGAAAACACAAAACCTGTGTACCTTGCCAGTGGTTTGATTAGATACTGTCTGTAAGTCTAATAAACTTTTTTATTTAAACAGACACTAGCTCCATTGATAGTGGTGACTACATATTATTGTGGTTCTTGATACTTCGTCTCATGTACGTGTACGCGAATTTATAATCCTCGAAGCTGCTTGGCATCCGTCTGTGGATTTGACTTGCTAATGTATTAGATAAGATTATTTTATGACTTTTGAGACTATTATATTTCATTAAGTACTTAAGCGGCAACAAATGGCGTGATGTTTGTGATCGTGTTAGGAAAGGCCTTTGTTGTGCTAAATATTTCCTTAACTTTGAAGTTTTCTTTACTGTTTGTTAACTAAAAAGCTAAAACGGAACTCAGTTTCGAGTTTGTTCGTTCGTTCTGCCATGTTTCGCGTATTGTAAAAAGGCAAGTCGTCGAAAATGTATTGATTTTCCCATTTAGGTGTATATTTTAATAGTAATAATTTTGTATCCGTTTTACAACGTGTCCCAAAAATCTGAAAGAAATAATAGAACTTTATAAAAAAATTCAATAATTTGAACAAATTCTGTTTAAAAGTTTTTAGATTTATCCAAAATTGGATCCAATTGATGGCATCCAACCAATAGACTAGATCATGATAGAGATCACGAACGAATATATTTAAAATTAGTTCAGCCAGTGGTTACGAAGATTACCATGTACATATAAACATGCTCTTACTCTATATAATATTAACTAAAGATAAAAGGATATGAGCAACTTCTACAGGTCTGATCGATTCAAAATTTAGTATCTTTTTACTTCAACTATATTGCAAGAACATGGTAACCTAAACCTAAACATCACCTGAAATTTACAAGATACCTGACCAACTTGCACTAGAGGTATTAAGTTGAGACTCATTGGAATGGTCTAAATGAATAGGTTTTTTTTTTTTTTTTTTTTAAATACCACTAAGGTGGCAAACAAGCACACGGTCCGCCTGATGGTAAGCGTAATAACTTCTTTCTTGAAGAACCCCATAGTGTAGTCCTTAAAGAGAAAACTGGTTATGGACAGACGGTGATCAAGGTCTGTTAATTGCACAGGAAAGCGAAATAAATATAAATAGGTGAGAGATTCTAAGCCACTTTTAATCGTTCAATCGATATGAGTTTTATATCACTTGTTCTGAAAATTATTTAAAGAACTATGTGAGTGTTGCCGTACACTTTACCACTTATTGAAGTTGACATTTTTATCTTATAAAAAAAATAATTGGAAATACAAATTTAACAAATGTTATTTTTTTCTTATATGACTCTCGCATGTCGCGGATATTTCTGCGTACGAAGACATCAGCAGTGTCCTGAAGCAAGTCGTTCAGATGATATATCTCATCGGAACTAGACAGGCCGCTCTGCGAGGCGTTGTGCTTGCGGCCTCCCGCTCAAGAAAGTGAGAGTGGGTCTGCTTGCGTAACATTGCTGTTCGACTCATGACGCCCTAGTACTTTGAACAGTTACCTAGATTCTTATTTTCTGTTATGTAAATAAAATAAAACAATACAAATTAAATAAATTTAAGTAAATTTTCCTATCGTGTTTATTAAACTTGTGAGATTGAAATTATAAGTTACAGTTTGAACATTACACAGTTCTTAGAAACAAATATGTTTGGATATAAAATAAATATTGGAGTAGATACTGATAAAATACTTCATTAGTATGACGGTATCAATATTGTGATTCCGCTGGATGCTAAGTGAATTCATCAAATATATATAATATAATTTTACATACTTCATAAACTTATATTTACTACCTTTCTTACACAACTTACAACTTCATCTGAGTAATTTTCAATGGACTTTGTACGATATTTTTACATCTCCAAGTACATTTTATAAGTTGGTAGACTTTTAGTTGAGTTGAGGGGGGGCACTTGACTAACAAAAATCAGCATTTTAAAGCTTAATATTTCGCAAACGGATCCCTGAATCGAAACATGGTTCTTACACACCTGCAATATTTTTTAAACGATCGTTGTAACGATACCCCACACTATGGGATAGACGTGAAAAAAAATCATACCAACTTTGTAGGGGAGGTACGTACCCTAAAATTATTTTTTTTCAAGATTTTTAACTGTGTCGGCATAATTAATTAATATATATGTATACTAATGTCAAATTACAGCTTCCTAGCACTAATAATCTCTGAGCTAAGCCGCGAACAGACAGACATAAAGAAGGACATGGCGCGAAACAATTAGGTTTCTATTTTCAAAGTCAAAGTCAAAGTTTTTTTACTTCCTTTTTGCTGTTTATAAAGTAGGTCATATTAAATTATATGTCGTAATAAAAAAGACGATTCAAAATGAATCACGTTTTTTTTTGTATGCATTATCTACCGCACAAACAAACAAGACCGATTACGTATATCGACCTTGATGATACTTTTCGTTTTTGCACCTTGACATGAGTAAGAAAGGAGGACATATGGAGAGTCCGTCAGAAAAGTGAACCGGAAGTAGGTAATCTGGGGTTATATGTGTATGTGTTTGTGTGTGTGTGTGTGTTCTTTGAGAGGTCAATATCATCAAATGCTTAAAATATTATAATGTTGATAGTGTCACTGTCATCATGATTTCCCTATCCAATGATTTACTTGCGGAAAACTGGATTTTTAGGGTTCTTTGGTAGAACAAGGAACCCTCATTATTTTTATATGTCCGTCCGCCTGTCCGTAAGTCATGACCATTTTGTTTAAATACTATTAAGACACGTAGTCAGCAATTTTGATACCCGTTTCCAAAAAAACCAATAAAGTGTTTTGAAAATGTTGGAAAGCTAAGTCGGTATTTTCGAAACTTAATCTGAAAATATTTGGAATACTAGCAAATATGCGAAAATTTTATATAAAAATAATACGACTTCTGCAGTCAAAGACTGCGTATTAAAACCATGATTATAGGAATACCTACGGAACCTTACACTGAATATAACCTCATATGATCTTGTACGATTTTTTAAATTAGTCCCGTAGTTGTTTCTACACCAAGTCACTTTTGGCGTTTTTCTTTAGGTCACCGTCTTCGGGTTTCTATAATTATTTAAGGAGATTGTGCAGACACCGCATGACACGGCCAGAAAAAAGTGACGTGACAACTACTCACTCCCAAAGCCTAATTGTACGAAAAGTGTGAGTTAGAAAAATATGCTCTTTCAAGTTCTGTGTTCTTGATTCTTATAATTTGGAGTCCTTTAAAAGGGGCATGAAAAAATTAGTTCAGGCCGAAATAGTGAAGACAAAATAAATGGGCTTGCAATTAACTGAACCTTTAGTTTCTAACCAAGAATTCGATAAACGTCTTTCTCGGCATACCGGCGGGCATTTCAGAAAATTCGCGACATAAAAAAAATTGAATTCTCTATATAACTACTACTATATTATACAAACGATAGTTATATCGTTTTAAAGATCGATCTGGCGACAATAGAAAAATATATATGTTCGACTCTTTTTCCTTAGATGCCAGGAGTGTGCACTGAAAATGAGGCTCGAAGAGCTCCGGAGCCGCTCAGTTTTTTTTCTCTGAACGGACTATGCAGTTGGCTGATGCAGCCATTACTGCTCCACCGGGTTATAGCGCCCAACGCTTAAAGGCTACCCGCGGAGCTTCGGCTTGGGTTGTCGCTCTTGGGGTCGTCCCTTCGATCAGCGTGAGCCTCGGACCCGAAGGTGAGTCAGCGCCAGGAGGGGGCCGCTCAGTACAACTCGTCAAGGCGTCAAAACTCTTAGTTGGATCTAAATGAAATAAACTGTATTTAAAATATTTAGAGTCATCTTACAGTGAATTTTATTTATTACTACAAGCTGTATGTGTTCTATGCAATTCCTTAAAGAAATTAGTAAATATTCGGTTTATTTTGAGCTTTTCAATTATGTTTTATAGGTATATAAAATATATGGAAAGTTAACAGACGGTTGGACCCCTCTGGCACGGGACCCTATTAAATGTGATTTTTTTTAAAGACAAGTTATTTCGAATTATAATGATATCGTAAATTAGCATGATACGGTTGAGTGGTGTGTGATGGTGGTGACCACTAGCGCGGTCGCGTCTGGTACGGCACGGCGGGCACGGTGACTGGGTTACCGGCGCGGTTGCGTCACAAACACTTTCTGCTGTCGTTCGCCTATTTACCCACTCATTGAAACAACGACCTACCGTGAATTGGACGTTGCGATATAAATATTATATTGCGGTTGTTGGTGTACCCGCACTGTAGTGTACTAGAGACCGTAACGTATTGTGGGAAAGTCCGACTATTTGTTATCTAATATAATTAAAACAAAAATATGGTTACAACTACTAGGTTTCTGCATATTTTTTTTCTAAATTTATCTAAACACTCCTTTATCAGAGTTCGTTTATTTATCAACCAGGCGAATCCACATTTTTTGAGATTTAGGACTCTTGGAGTGCTTTTTCTTTACTTGTTTTTAATATTATATTAGAAGGGGTTTCCTTTAGGCATTTAGTTCGCCTATTGTATGTTTTGTTTTAATTTAGAATTTGTTATCGATTTATGTGCTCATGATATAAAAATGAAAAAAAAATGTTGGAATATTAATTTTATGTTAATATATAGCAAAGATGTGTACGCCCTTTGCACTATTTTTTCTAACGTAGTTTAATATGTGTGTAACTACAAAGAATTAAATAAATAAAATACCTCAAACTAAACGTGCCAATTTATAATGCGTCGATTTTATAGCGCCGGCGCGCAGTCATGTTGCATCATAGCGCAGCGTAGTCGAGCCACTCACCGCACCACCCTATCTAGTGGAGGGGCTGTTACTAGGGCTTTAGTACTTACAAGGAGCATGCACTTTAGGAAATGCCACAAGGCGAATTTAGAATCATACCTATTTTGAAAATACTGTATAAGTTTATGGTACCCTGTTCACATAGAAGGCTTAAAACATTTACGTCTAGATTGAGAAATTTTTTTTAAGTCTTAACCGAAGGGGGTTAAGTTAATGATATTATTGAAGGCTGGTCTGATGGCGATGGTTCTTTAGGGGGAAATCTATTTTTCCTTTTTCCAAAATAATAATCTTTTTAGGGTTCCGTACCTTAAAAGGAACCCTTACTGGATCACTTTGTCGTCTGTCTGTCTGTCTGTCTGTCAAGACCCTTTTTTTAGAAACGCGTGAAGGTATCAAGTTGAAATTAATATGAAATACTAAGGTCTACGGACCCTTGAAGCTGTAAATCAAGCTGCTAAAACAACGCAATATAAAAATACGGCCGAACTACGGCCATTTTTGTCGCATATTTTGGCATTCACATAAAATCAAAACCTATAGGGTACTTCCCGTTGTACTAAAATCATGAAATTTGACAAGAAGCAAGGTCTTACATCACAAATGTAGGAAAAAAACCGAAATGCGTTAATTTGTAGTTATAACACACTAAACAAGAAAGTTTGTCGGTCTGTCTGACAAGACTCTTTTAGTTAAGAACGCGTGGAGGCATCAAGTAAAAAATTATATCAAATACTAAAGTCTACGGTAACTTAAAGTTGTAAAAATATCAAGCTTCTAAGTAAATGCAAAAAAAAAACCAAAATACAGGTAGTGCCTAAAATCAAAACCTATGGGGTATTTACCCTTGACCTAGAAACATGAAATTTGGCCAGAAGCAATGCTATGTAGCATACATAAAGGAAAAAAATCTAAAAACCGTAAATTTGTTGTTGCTTTACAAAAAAAGCGATTTTTTTTGCGATTATAAACATATTTGCAGTTAGTCAACTAACTGCGATCTATTATGTCGATGTATTGTGACAATAGTTGTCTGACGGCATATTTAAGTTTGTACTTCAATACAGTTTACCTTTAACGGAACTGGATACGCGAGTCTGACTCGCACTTAACTAGTTTTTTTTCTAGAAGCTCAAAACATCTCAGCCGTATAATTTTTTTATTATTCTGGGATCTGTGTATATAGTCTTATACTATCATTAAAAATACATTTTTAAAACGAAGCATACAGACATTTTCAGACAAACATCTTAATTTGACAAAGTTAATGTAATACAAATAGTTTAATATTATTAAAAATATTTATATATTAATGTACATATACAAAAGATTAAGAGGGCGATATAGGCCAGAAAGCTAATTTCTGTAATTCTAACGTTGTGTATGTAAATGTACTATAAATCATTAGATAATGTCATATACATTACTATGAGATATATATGTTATATACTTCTTAAGTAATTTATAACGTAATGACGCCTTGAAACTTTAAATTTTTTGTATGGAATTTAACGTTATTGCCGTTATGTAGTCACATTTTTTGACTTTTCGCTACAACTTAGAGTCTATGCACTAGATAAAAAGCTATTCTAATAATTTAGACAACTTTCATTACAAGCAAATGCAAAACACGCTTTAAAAATTTGCACAAGTGTTGAAAAAACCGTTGCTTCCAGATTTTTTAATGCATTAAATACAATAAATGAAAATTATTCAGTAAGGTAATGCACTAGACAAAAGCAAGTTTTATAACATATATTTTTTTCAATGCTTTAGATGCTATAGTTTAGCCACAAATATTGCACAAAAACGGCGAAATTTCTTGTCGCCAGAAGCAGCTTTTAAGCGCGGTTTAATTGATTAATTAAAAGATTAATTATTTGAAATAAATAATGATTTCATTTTTAACTTAATTAACTTGTTACTACTTAGTTTCTTGATTTATTATATAGTAGGTAAATCCATACTTATATTATAAATGTGAAAGTTACTCTGTGTGTCTATCTGTCAGTAACCTCTTTACGCTGCAACCCCTGACACGATTTAGATGAAATTTGGTATGGAAATAGTTTGAGTTCCGGGGAAGGACATAGGCTAGCTTTTATCATGAAAAATTCAAAAGTTCCCGTGGGAATAATTATAACCGAGCTTTAACGAACTATAGCTTGCTTATATACTAAACTATACTTTCTAAGTATTATTCAGGATTTGACAAAAGAATCCCATGCTGATAAAAAAGGCAAAAAGCTAGTAAAATTATAAATTAAAATAATTTATAATCAATATTTTTGTAGAATATCACAAACTGTTTTTTTAATAATTATAAATCGTCAAGTTAAAAAATATAAACATCTTATGAAAGGTGATTATTGTATAGGTTAAAACTTTTCGAAAATAAGTATTTTTAGCGTTATTACTATGACATAATTTAAAAAATAATGGAGTACCAGTTAAGTTATGCCCTTATGGAGTACTGCTGCCATCTCTGGGCGGGTGCACCCGGATACCAGTTTGGCCCTTTTGACTCGTTTCAACGACGGGCTGTGAGAATGGGAGGCTTGCGGTATCAAGCCCTTAAGTCTGAGGAGTTCTACCGCTTGTACAATGGGTTGTTTCTGAGGAATTGTTAGAATTGATGCCCACGGCTACTTTCTACCATCGCACCGCTCGCCATCGGCAGGGAATTCATTCTCACACTTTAGAACCTAAATGGTCGCGTACAGTGCGGTTTCAGAGAAACTTCCTCCCGCCAACGCTTAAGTTGTGGAATGAGCTCCCTACCAAGGTTTTCTGCAAGGACTACAGTATGGAGTTCTTCAAGAAAGAAGTTATTAGATTTCTGAAGGGTCGGCAACGCACAAGTCATACCCCTGATGTTGCAAGCGTCCATAGGCTACGGTGACCGCTTGCCATCAGGCGGACCGTAAGCTTGTTTGTCACCTTAGTGGTATTAAAAAAAAAAAAAATTCACTTCCACTTATCTGTTCAAGTGGAAATTTGATACGCAACATAAATACAATGACACTGAACTAATACGGCAACCTTGATCCTATAATGCAGCCTGAACAGTCCAGTTACTTTACCGTACATAACATTACCTTACTCCTGGATAGGGCAGGACTACCTTAGCTACCTTAACTTAAAGTTAATATGCTAGTATGTTTGGGCTCATTATTTTGGTCGCGATTATCATGTTTAATAAAAAAAATTTAGACCTAAGTATCGTAACATGGACTCCGAAGGTTGTAATCGGAACTACGCAATTCTGAATACAGTCGGTATAGTGGTTGTTTTGGCACAAAGATACCTAGAAATAGAAAGAGAATTCGCACGGGAATAGACTTTTTTTGCTTACGTTGCCACGGAGCAAGGAAGCAGCGGGGTGACTTAATTTTGACACCAAGGTAGTTGAAGGGATAGAGAGATAAATAGATGAAAACATACATAGGTTACTTTAAATCTCGATCGAGAGTTGCCACAGATATAGTTTCACTGTGGCCGAAACTACTACTATTCGTTCCCGTCGCAAAGAATTAGCGAGGTGTCCTGATTGTTAGCATAGTAATAGCTGAAAGGTGAAAAGACATGCACTTTTTATCCCGGCCGAGAGTTCCTACGGGAATAAATGTTTCCGAGGGTGAAACCGGAAGCCACCAATTACGTAGTATCCTATACTTTACCAGTTGCTTTTGGGGTCTTGACGGTGCAAAGGGGTTACTTGATTTTTGTAACTGGTGTAGAAGAAGAGACATATTACATAGATTAGTATTTATTCGAGTTTGATCATTTTCTGCGGACGGAACCTCAGGTAAATGCTATTAAATTATAATTACCTGCATAATTATATTTTAGAATTAACTAGGTGTCAAATGTGTACCTATATACAAAGAGGATATCAATTTACGTTTAGGTGTTGAATACTTGAGTGAAATGTGCGTAATCGACATATTGGGTGTTAGGTCATTGTTGCACGTGTCGAGTCACGTAATTGGGTATGAAAAAATATTGGTTTTGGTTATTTGAGGGTTCCATGGTCCACTAGTGTTTCGTGCGATGTTTTTCAATTGTTTCAAGATTTTAAAATAATATTTTATAATAATTTATTTGTGTCTTTAAATCTTGAAAAGGAACAAAATTGCAGAAGCGAGCTATGAGCATTCTACGGGCTACGGATTCTAAATAGAAAGTCAAACGCACTCTTGGTATATTTTAGGAATAAGAATATGTTAATTCTTAGGGTTCCGTACCTCAAAAGGATCCTTTATAGGATCCATTTGTTGTCCGCTTGTCTGTCTGTTTTTTGTGTGTCTGTCTGTCAAGATCCTTTTTGTCAGGAACGCGTAAAGGTATTACGTGTAAATTAATATCAAATACTAAGGTCTACGGGCACTTTATGTTGCAAATTATCAAGCTTTTAAGTCAATGTGAAAAAAATGACCAAAACACGAAATTTTTTATCGCATTTTGTGACACAAATAAGTCAAAACCCAGTTTTATTCCACTAAGGTGGCAAACAAGCCTACGGTCCGCCTGATGGTGGGCGGCCACCGTACCCTATGGACGCTTGCAACACCAGGGGCATCACTCGCGCGTTGTCGACCCTTCAGAAATCTAATAACTTCTTTCTTGGAGAAAACTGTAGTTCAGTCCTTGGAGAAAACCTTGGCAGGGAGCTCATTCCACAACCCAGGCGTTCGCGGGAGGAAGTTTCTACCATACCATTTCGTATGGTACCATTTTTTATGGTGTACTTCCCGTTGACCTAGGAGACTTGATAGAAGATCTATCTATCTATCTAAATATAATAAATTTGTACGGATCCCTTGGTGCGCGAGCCAGAGTCGCACTTGGCCGTTTTTTTTAATAAATTGGTTATTTTTTTGATTTAGGTTTTGTTTCGATCTACTGGTAATTAAAAACCAAACTTGGATTTTTCCCTTTCTTTGAATTATATTTATATATTGTTATTTATTATTTCTCATAGAGTTTCGTACGTCCGAATGAAAAAATGGCAAAATCATTGTGGGATCACTCGTCTGTCTGTCTATCCGTCTATCACAGCCAATTTGCTTGGAATCAGCAGAACGATTACGAAATTCTACGACCCAAAGACGGCCGTGTAACTTATATATATGGATTTTGAATATGAGGGTCTAAACAAACAGGGAAAAAACAAGGTATGCGAACTGTGCCGTGTAACACATCAATTGAAAGGGCTTAGAGGTTTAATTTTTTTTAAATATTCTAAAATTATTAAACGATATCAAATGAGACAGCTTGTTGTGAAGATCTCAATTTTGTTTTTATAATTTTAAAATAAATAGCTTTAAAGTTATTAAACAAAACAGATAAAAATGGACCATTTCCTCTTCCTTGTCTCCAAAATGACAAAGCCTACGATTTTAAAAATACTTAAGAAAATAGTTATTAAATTATAGATTACAGAAAAACCTATAAGAAGTAATTTTTCCTTAAACTCAATATTTCACGTTTCTAGCTTTAGCAGCTTCGCTTTGGCGTTGATGAGTCAGTTGTACTATGTTATTTTATATTTATGAGTATGTAGATATATTTAATAAAGTGGCAAAAAAGCGCACGGTCCAACCTTCCAGATGGACTGTGCAGTTGGCAGCTGAAGGTTATTGCTTAGTCCATGTACCCTACGTCTTTGATATACACAAACAAAATGCAATACAATACATGAGAAAATATGTAAGAGGTTACATCTAAGTGACCCTATAAAGTGAGATCTGCACAAATAGAGCGGCTTAAGGTTCGGTTCTGGCCCGTGCGCGAATGAAAATTACAAGCAAATGAAATGCGTGAAACTGATATTTATAAATAACTTCTTTGTTGTAAAAAAATACTTTAGTTTTTTTAAACAGCGGTTACCATGGTCTAATAAAAGTGTTACCCGGTCATTTTTTTAATCTTCTCGGTCTTTTTTTTCTCTTTATATATCCTTTATACTTCCAAGGTGGCAAACAAACTTACGGCCCATCTGATACTAAGCGGTTACAGCAGCCTATATGGACGCGCCTGTACAATTACATATCTATATTACTTTATAAAAGAATAAACTAACTAAATGACCGACAGACTGACACATCGACACACAGCTCAAATCAATTAAATATGTCTAGGAACTTAAAATTTGCACATAGGTTCCTGTTATAACATAGGCTAGCACTAAAAATAGGCTAGCACTAAACATAGGCTAGCACTAAACATAGGCTAGCACTAAAAAGGAATTTTGCAAAATTTATCTACCCGCTGTGGGGGTAAAATGGGATTTGGAAGTTTTTATGGATATCCGTAATTTTTAAAGCTAAATGCAAAACAATGGGTGGGTTTTAGTTTGAAAATTACGATTGATGTGTTTTACTGTTTTTGGAAAATGATCCCCCAGAGAGCAAAAAAGGGATGAAAATTTGTATTTGTAGTAAGAGGGTAAAATTGGGTTTAAAAGTTTGTATAAGAAACCGTCATCTTCAAAGCTTATTGCATAAAAATACCCACCCAAGAATCAGCCACGCTCGCTGTATGAAAGTCTAATGTTATTGTTGTGTTTATTCTAAAAATTAAATCAAAAGTGTATAATTAGAATGCTTTAAGCTCCTCAACGTGTGATTAAAGACAGGTTTCAAATACCTTCAGCAATCTTACGCCATTACAAACCACAGATTAAAGACAGATACAATATTTTATTATCAAACATAACAAGCGATCGATATTTCAAAATTTTTTACGCATTTACTTTTACTTTGTTTTTTTTTCGACATCCGCTGCGGCTACGATTGCCCACGTAGGGCCCGTGTGTATATCGATGTCTTCTAATCGATAAAGTTATTACGTACGATTGCATCGATAAGTGATTGCTACCAGTGCGTGATGATAGCATTTTTAGGAACAGATAGACGAATTCACGTGCTTAGGAAATCGTGATTGCATTATGTTTTTTGTAATCTAAAAAAAGAAAAAATATTATTACGTTAGTGTTGTTTTTTTTTGTTTTTTTGAATGGAATATTTTAAACTGTAATAAAAAAAAACATGTGATTTGCATTTTGTCTTTGTTCCTTTTTAATATTATACATTGCTGATTTAGGTATAAACTGAATAGGAAAGGTTCCGAAATTCAAAATAGAGCAATTCACTGTAAGGCTGAAGCCACGTTATGATACATTTTTTAAATTTCGTAAAAAACTAGGAATAATATCACAATGGAAGAAAAGAACTGAATATCCAAAAATTTTTGGTGTTTCTTTAACACACATAGTAATCCAATTTTTTTTCCCTTTTTATTCATACCTTATTTATAAAGTAAAGTCGCTTGATTAATTAAAAATTCTACAAAATATTCGAAGGCATCACAACCGGCGTTCAACATTATCGATAATTTATTATTACTTATATAGAATTCCACTCATATAACAGTACAATACTGCACGTAGTACACAATGTAGTACGTGCATTATACCATTTAGGTATGAAGTGATGAATGAAATGAATCTCAATTAAGATCATGAATCCGAAAGAAATGATATATTTCTTTTTCTTCGTTTAATTTGGCACGTGTCGTTCCAAATTTAAATTGTGTTATTTCTGAATTCTGAGAGAAGTATGTTCTGCCAAAGCTAACCGTTATACTAGTAGCATAATGAAATGCTATGTAAATCAATAAATTCCTATTTTTACTTATGTAATACATTTGAGTTTTAGTTTTATTTATTTATTGTCCTTAATTTTCACTATATTAACGGCTCCGCGGCTCCTTAGGAATGACCCGATTGCTGATCCGAGGGGCGTGGATTAGATTCCTGCACAGGACAACATAAATGTGATCTACATTTGTGTTTGTCTAGAGTCTGGGTGTTTTCTATGTATAATATGTATGTAATTATAAAAAAAGTATATTTATACAAATGTATTTGAATCCGTGCGCCGGAGGAGCGATGGCCGATGGAGCAGACGTGTCCTAGAGTGGAGACCGCGTATGGGAAGTCGAAGCGTGGGGCGCCCTCCAGCCCGGTGGACCGACGACCTTAAAAAGGCTCGTGGTGGCTGGATGCGGAAGGCAGAGGACCGGGAGAAATGGCGCGCCATAGAGGAGGCTTTTGTCCAGCAGTGGACCAATATAAGCTGATATGATAATTTGTATCTGCTCTCTGATATCCATCCAAAGTACAAGCACGGTATCAGAAAACAATCTGTGTAATGTCTAAAGATATCAAACATTTAATTTAATTTAATGTAGAAATATGTATCAAAAGACGCACTTCTTGTGATACATTTTAGCTACTATATCCAGACGCGCAACGAAACAAATATATTAACACTAAGAATATTTTTTTTTGCTATCTGTCTGTTAAATTTAATGTGATGCATTGACAACATTGGGAAACTTAACATCTTTATTTCGGTAAATTATAATTTTGCAAAGGAATAAATAAAGTTTAGTGTACTATAAAAATATAAATAATATGTATGATATGACAAACAAAAATTTAAAGAAATATCTATGGCCTGAAAGCTAAATCCTGCATTATTTTAGGCGTATGTAAATATAATAGAAATCAGTTAACCAAGTAATACATATGATGAGACGAAGATATCATTCTGTTTTTTGCAGGGAAAATTGCTGTTTTTCCCCTACTTCAAATAAGAAAAAAAGCGGAATCATGCTAGGATAAACTTAGTTGTCCAACTGTCCGTCCGTCTGTCAAGCCGTTTTTTTTCAGTAAAACGTGGCGATATAGTTTACAAAATCTTGCCACGACACCAAAATTCATGTGTGTTTGTGTAATAAGCACAGAGTAAACTGTCATTTAGTATATGACAGTAAACAATAAACTATTATATTACACAAACATGCAATAGTAGATTGTATCACAAGGGATCAAAATAATAGTTTTACGGCGAGGGCGCTATTCTACCTTAGAATCCTTCGCTTCACTCTGGATTCAAAGGACGGCGCATGAGGTAAAATATTTTTGCTACCGAGTCATACACTTTACTTTACACCCGACTTCAAAAAAGAAAAAGGTTCTCAATTCGACTGTATTTTTTTTCTGTTTGTTACCTCAAAAGTTTCACCTGGGTGAACCGATTTTGATGATTCTTTTTTTATTTGAAAGCTGGTGCCTTCCGTGTGGTCCCATTATAATTTGGTCCAGTTTTGACAATGGCATCCATGAGGAAACCATATAAGTCTTAATTTTTATGTGGATGATTATAGTAAAGATGAACAAGCAATTCGTCACTAAAAAGTGAAAAATAATTGCTTATGTCCAAAAATCTGATCTGAATGACAGTTTGAAGTTGGTTCCTATGTACCTAACAGTTTATAACACATTTCACTTGAATGAAACTTAAAACTGTAATTCAGATCAGATTTTTTATAAATAAGTAATTATTTTTACCTGTTTAGTGCATCTTTTTGAAGCTGGTTTTTATTACCCTCTATGAGAAAAGAGATAAGTGTTACTTATAAATAAGGACATTTATTCATTATACTTATTTTTGACATTTATTTACAAATATTTATTTTACTATCACTATTTGAGAATAATGCATGATTTCTTTACAAAAGTATCATCATTAAACAATTACAAAGGCGATATATATTTTACGCGGTTTTTAATTTTTCTAATTTTTTTTTTAAATTGGTCCGCGAGCAGTCAGTCAGTTTTATTACACAGCTAGTTCCTTGTTCATACAATGTTCATGTTCGATCTCTATAAACCACATTCCAAATTGAAATCACTTTGCGTCCCTAGGGCTTCAAAGTGCAACTTTAATCCCTGTTTACGAGGAATATATATATATTTTATTTTGTTTTTTATTTATTATTTTTGAATAGATGTGATAAAAATTTATTTGTTTATTTGGATGACACAGACTAAAGAACTTCATTAAATACAGTGGAGTGGGGAGCGGGCGTAAAACACATTTTGTAGACAATCTATAACTAGGTTGTAAATTAATATTAAATAATTATGCAGGTCTACGGTTTCTAGGACCGTTAAAAAGAATCAAGCTTATAATAAGGTTTCATTTCATTCAATTTCCATTTATAAATAGTGTAAGTGTAACTTATAAGTAAATACTTACCAAAATGTAAAATTGAATAAAATAAATTCAGAAAAATGTAATAGAATAAGAGAAAAAATTAAAATAGCACCAGAAAGTACTAATTCCAATGAAATTTTGATATAATATTTAAAAATATAAACCGATGAGGCATTGCGAATTTCTTGAGGCAGACCGTTCCATAATTGAGTTGCCGACATCGTGGACGAATCAGAGTAATATGTTGTACTGTGCGCAGGAGTGCGAATGAGATTTGACCGGCAGATCTGGATGGGACGACATTCGGAACATTGAGCTTCAAATCATTTTGTCGGGTAGAAAGGGGAAAGAGGGTTATCTAAAATATCATAAAGACAGATAAGAAGATGAACATTCCGGCGGAAGCTAATATTAAGCCACTTCAATTTGTAACGAAATTGAAAAACATGTTCATACTTACGCAAAGCAAAGATATATCGGATGCATAAGTTGAGCAGATGGTCGAGTATGTTAAGCAACTCTTCAGGAATGTTGTGATAGCATACTTCTGCATAATCAATAATAGGAAGTAACGAATAATTAATTAGTAGAATATTAGCAGAGTAAGGTATGAAATTTCGCAATCTTTTTTACCGAAAACTTTATTGCTTAGGTATGTCAGTTATATGACGCGTCTATGTATAGCCATGTATCGTCGCCCTATGTAATAAAAACATTGGACGTAAATGATAATTTATAGTCTTTTATTTTATATTAGTTGCAAATATTTTTTTGAGACGGACTAGCTGTGTACGTTATGAATATAAAAAAAAGTATTTTCTGCTTCTGAATTGTCGCCATCTTAATGTTTAAATAAATGTCATATCGGCGGGGTGGGTTCCGAAGCTACAACCGAACCGAGTCGTAGGTGAAAACTATGATAAGATTCACAATCACAGATAACTAGAGAGCCGTCAAAGTTATGGATTTAAGGTCCATGGTGATAAGCGTTGTTCACACTCGTCGCGTAGCTTCTAAACGCGGTCTCGTCTTGAAGTAGATTAGGGATGCCCAAACGATTGCAATCGATCTTTTGAATGAATAACGTAAGTACGCTTAAACATATATTTTATCACAAAAATTCAATTCTCATTCCATTACTATTATTTGCACTTAGTTTATTATCTTCACGGTAAATTAATACTATAAGGATCAGAAACAGACCACACGCCTATTTACACGGCAATAGTAACATTTAATAGAAAAAAATAAGATAAGATTTTTATTTTTAAATAAGTGCCAATAAGTAATCATTTTTGAACGATGTTTTTAAACGTTTCGTTTATAAACGACAATAACAAAACTTAATATATTGGTTTGTTTAATAGTTGCAAAGAATGTGGACATTGTACAGAAACACCACTTTTAGGTTATGGTAGATAAGATTTTTTTAGCTCAGTGAAACGCAGAGGTCCGTTCATGAAGTCGGTGGCAACACTACGTAGTTCGGAAACCCTAGTGTCACGACACCGGTGTTAATAACGTCTACACCCACCACGAGCAGGGTTCATAGTGTTATGACGTCACAAATGTCAAAGTGACGTTTGCTTGTATGGAATGACAGTTCTAACACCGGTTGGCGTAGCGTCACTTAGGATTCTTAACACTTACTTTTCGAACGCACGGCTACGTTCACTTTGGGTGTGATTATCGCCGATTTTCTTCGCCCGGCAATCGCCGGTCTTGTTGAATGTATTAAGTGATTTTACAATAGGTTGGTAGTTATATGGTTTTTCAGTTTTTAAAGGTATTACTATATCAAAAACCACTATAAAGCTATAAAAAAACGATTGTCACTGGATTAAAACAGTTCAATCGAGCCGTGAAAAAATACACGAACCAACCATAAAATTCGTGACTTTTTTTTATCATAGAACCTTTCTTCAGCTAGTCCGCTATAAAAATTATATCTTATGGGAACTGAATAATGATTAAAAATTCAACACATGATTTTCCTTTGTCCTTGAATGTAAGGCTAACAGTGTATGGACGCAGAACAATCTTCTTTATTATGAAAGAAGTTATTAGATTTCTGAGGGGTCGGCAGCGCGCGAGTGATGCCCCTGGTGTTGCAAGCGTCCATAGGCTACGGTGACCGCTTGCCATCAGGCGGACCGTAAGATTGTTTGCTACCTTAGTGGTATAAAAAAAAAATGCTGACAGTAAGCACTCCATTAAATTTTATAAATGGCAAATTTTTGGTGTCTACTTTTTAATAAGAATTTTACTACCTACTACTAAAACTTATGTTTCACCTGGGTTAACAGAAAGTCCATAGTTTTTACTCCAAATTCTGATAGTGTCCAGATCTTTTTACATTTTACTCATACAGTCTAGAACTTTATCAACTCACAAAGACCTGTAAAGTTATAGATCTTCTGCATACAGATGGTATAGATTGAAATATAGTCAGTCAATTGCGGAGAGAATGTAAAATTTGGTAGGCAATTTTTAATAAAAAAAAATTAGTTTGGAAAAGATGGGTTTTTAGTTTTTCAAAATTTAATTTCAAAGAATGTAATGATATAAATAAACTTTTTAAAAAAGGACTATTATATAGAAGTACAGAGAGGAGGGGAGAAAATATAAGACGTGTTTTGTTTACAAGCATTTAACGCATTGAATACGTTATAATATCTCTATGCGCGAATTCGATGGTTCTGTTGATCAAAAGCAAATGCACTCAACGCGCAATATGGCGCCAGTGCCATTTTGATGCATTCTATAATTGGGCAATACCAGTGTCAAACGTATATAATAAAAAACTCGCAAAACAAAACGCAATTATATAACATACAACCAAAATTACTTTTTGAATTACAATATAAAGGACCAATATAGTTGAATGAAAGGAAAAAAAAGACATCACAATAAACTTGTTTTCCATTTGAATATAAAAATCGCTCCATAAAACCGTCGAGACTATAAATTAATTAATATCTCGGCGCCTCAACTAAAACATACCTATTTATAAATTGACTTAAAAAAACTTATTATAATTTCAAATCTGTATAACATCACTACTTTTTACTACAAGAATACCGAGTATTACCTTAAGTAGTAATTTTATATTGAAATTAGTATAAAAAAAGACTATTTTGCAAATTATCTATTCTCTTTATATATTCGTATTCTGGCAAAGTACAATAAAAGTAACGACATCACCGATTTTAACGAATTTTTTAAGTAATATTACTTTTAAATCTTAAAGGATTTTTGAGGTATCTACGGCAAGTACCTATGTGCCTAAAAAAAGTTAATAATTAATTTCAATATACTGAAGTTTAAAAACCCAATAAATACGATACAACAGTCAGAAGGTGTGGATAAAAATGTTATTTTGTTGTTCTGTGTGTCGTGTACCCAAAAGTAATCATTCAAGAGATGCCGAACTCAAATAAACACACCAACATACATACAAACGAAATCCGAAAAAATGAACATCTGTCAATGCTAAATAAAACAACATCAAAAGAGATTACGTATTCTATGCGATTTATGTATTAAGAACACATAATGTGCGCGCGTTATATCAACCCTAATAAGTAAGGCGCGCGTCACACGGGGCGGCGCGGCGCGGGTGACACACAACTTTCAGCGTTCAGCGCTTCCTTCCGGACAACCTTGCGCGGTGCAGCGCCGCGCAGCATGCGTCCGCGCCGGCCGACAGTCCGCGCTTGTCCGCCGTAGCGCTTGCACGCGCTCTCTATCGCCACTTTGTATTCCACACGCGACGCCACGCGAGTTCGTAAACGCGAAGTACAGTCGGTTACAAAAGAAGGTGGATGTGCTTAAGTGACGGCGTCTCAGTGCTTTGAAGTGGAGGCTCGGGCCGGCGGCGCCGCTGGGCCCGTGATTGGCCCGGGCGGCGGCATGGAGTCCCCGCAGATGTATGAGACGGCAGCAGCGCCCCCGCCGCCGCCGCAACCAGACCTTAAAAAGGCGGCCGAAGACAAACGCACCCCTTATCCACCCCCGGATTTAGACGAGCTCAATGGACAGGAAATCAGCTTGGATTTGCACCACCTCATCGATGAAGGGTTCCGACCCGAGGAGACAATGGCATTATTCCAGGATATTATGCCTGGAGGCCGCTCTCCTCAATCCAGACAGTTCCGAACGACCCTAGCATATATGCCTCAGCCTGTGCATTCTGGAGCGTCATACGTTGCTCCCGTACAATCCAACTCTGGACACGAACAAGCACCACCAATTAAAGAGGAACCACCTGAGCCGCATGATTTTAGACGATCGGTTTCTTGTGCTCAATACACTGGTCAATATAATCCTCAGGCGCCAGTCGGTGTCGGAGGACCTTACGTCGGTGGTGGATTCACTCAATTACCTCCATTAGCGGGCCCTTTACTTAACCCTCTACTTAAACACAAACAGCCACCCTCTAGACGCTCATCAGGCAAATTGTTAGATAAAGGAACTGATGAATACAGAAGGAGACGTGAACGCAATAATATAGCAGTTAGAAAATCGCGCGAGAAAGCTAAAGTCCGTTCAAGGGAAGTAGAGGAAAAGGTGAAATCTCTGTTGAGAGAGAAAGAAGCATTACTGAAAAGGTTAGAGGCAGTGACGGGGGAGCTGAGCCTTCATAAGCAGATGTACGTGCATCTGATCAACTTGAATCATCCGGAGATTACCGAGCTTTGCCGATCGATGCTGCAGCTAGGAGCTCCTCATGCGCAAGACCACACGCTCTGACCGGAGGTGAGTGTGTGTGTGTGTGTTACATTACAACTACACTCGTCTATCAATGTGTGCTCCTAGTTGCATTTGAGTATGTGTATCGTGTGACGAGAATGTTTACGTTTATATGTGTGCCACTTTTTGTGTGAGCATGGAAAGTCGTAAATCACATGGTGTGAAGAAAAAAGGTTTTTATATGAACGTTACGCAATTTGTTTATTGCATATGAAATGTTGACGGTTTAAATAAGTGATTCTCTGATATCAAACTTCGTTGTTTCTAGTATATTTATTTCAAGTTCTAGTAACTTGGTTTACTTGTAATGCATCGTATTATTTTGTCTTCCATCAAGTTTTTCTTTGAGTTAATTTTCGAAGTCTTCAATGTATTTTTTTTAAACTCCATGAAAAAGCGTCTTAGTTTTAAATTGGATAGATGGATAGATCCTAGAAAGCCATTAATTAACTGATGATTTTTGTGGAAAGTGTCATAAACGCAACGATGACAAATGGCGTATCATTAGAAAATATTCATAATAGCTTACCATAATAATTACTTATGTTAATAATACTCTGTTACAAATCACGTTCGTAGAAGCTTTATCAATTACATCACGTGTTTAATCGGAAGTTTACAATTTTTCATAAAATAATTATGTAACTATAAATGGGTAACAGTTACAATCAATGAATCACTTAAACACGTGAACTTTCATAACATTCCTAAGTCAAGTTTAAAACAAACATAAAAGTGTAATCTACTTGATCAACCAATTAAAATGCAGTTCAATAAATTAGTACATCGAATTTCTATTTAATTTAACATTTTGCTGTCGCAAAAGGTGACTCTATGATTAATTTGTTACTCATCAATAAGTTTATACAAATCACACACATTAACTAGAGATGTCGATAGATATTAAGTAGTTAGTATAATTTCTGTAGTATAATTAGTATTTCAGATTTTATAATACTAAACTAGTAAAATAGGAAATTCAGTAAGATATACAATCCTAAAGTTATTAACAAATTTCTAAACATAATTTCAAAGTAGAGTATACGTCTAATATTGGGTTAGGTCCAATAGGCGGACTCTTCGACTATTTTGACTAAATACATATTCATTTATTTGTTTCAAGCAAACGTGATGAACATCACGCTCGTATATAAACAAGTATACTATTTTAAATCTTCGTACAACGTAATAAGGATAAAATTTGATCAAATAAAGCATTGAGTCTCACATTGAAGGCGATATTACGCGACCTGTGATCAAATTGATTTACTGTCACTTTCGAATAAGTAGGCAACAGGAAAATGTGACCGTACTACAAATTTATCCGAAAAAGAAAAGGAACAACTAATAAAATTAGCAGTTGATCAATTTAAACATCTACAAATTTCCAAAACAGAGACCTACGTACTGTGCTATAAGTTGCTATAATTCAATTTTGAATATTATGCAGTAATTATAAACAACGAGAAGTAATATTTTGTTTATTGCAGTATATTCTACTTTTGTAGTAGTTAGTTTTATAAATTGCATCAAGTGCTTCATTTAAATCCATTGTAAAACAATGATCCTATCGCAATAATTGACGCAGTAGTTCTTTGAACTCAAATCCTTTCAAGCACCGTGTTGCCAGTCATTGATCTTAGAATATATTTAATTAACTAGTACAATTTTCCAATATTTAATTTATATACTTTTTAATCTTTGTGACGACTTTCCTGAAGAAGACAAAGAAAAATTGTGTAGTTTAGTTTAGTCGTTTGTTTAAACAGTAATGTTTTATTGCCACGAGTAACTTGGAAGATTGACCAAAGCAGCCAATAAATAAGTGTGATGCACATAATTGAATTGTAATGAAAGCGTGTCAGCTTACACAATTATGTACATATTTAATTTAAATATAAATTGTTGTTCCATAAATAGATTAACTTATCTTATCTCTCTTCCAAAAGATAAAATTCGTTAGTTTTTAAAGATTTTTGAATGATAAAACATAATGCCAGGCGTAATCTAGTGTCTTGTACTGCAAACTCTCTCATTAAAACTACTAGAAACTTAACTAGGTTTGTTGAAGTCTATTGACTAATTGTTGCATAGTATCAATCGAATTCTTATGACCTAATTGTCGCTAATTAGTCTGATGTCACTTATATTAAAATAGTTTAATTTTTTACATTATGGTTGATAAAAGCTTGATGGGTTATCTACAATATTAATTTGTAACCATAAAGTAATATGGAGTTTTAAATTAGTAATATTGCGTTCTTCGAACCGCTGCTGTTGGCATTAAAATTATTCATTGTCAACTCATTATCTGTTAAGTCTATTTTATTGTCAAGTAGCTTGACTAAAACCTTTTGTTTTGATCTATCGTCACTTTCACGAATGTTTCCTAAGATTTATTTCTAGTTAGTTGATACCAGCGAATTTATTTAATGGTAGATCTTTAAAGACCTTATCGGAACCAGTTGGTGTTTTAAAAGGATTATAACTTTTTAATAATGGTTTAAATTTAGTATTCAAATTCGTTTGTGCAAAACGTTATCCGTGTGCAACTTTCGTTTTCACCGTACAGCACAACGTCGATTCTTAACTTTATTAGTATTGATATTAAGGTGTGTTTCGCTTGACACAGTTAAAATTTTCGCCTCTCATGCCCTACTTTATGGTTTCCGTCGGTTTGACTTGTTGATTTCAACTATTTTATATCTTGTGTTTTGGAACAGTCATGTTTTGACGTTATAATTGTTATTGTACGCAGTGCGTAGGAACTAGAAAGTTGCATAGCTAAAGATTGTAATCATCAATTGAACAGGTTGAACTATCTCTGATTTTAGATATTGCCTTCATACTAACCATAAGTTATGTGTTAAATGTCATATTACATTTAATGTTGGTATTGTTCTTTGTGAAAGTTGTGATCTTTTATCAAAGTTGGGACATTTTTCGTTAAACCAATCTGTTCAGTTCATTTCCAAGTTTGACCTCATTTGTAATTGATATGTAGGACGTTGGGTATCTATTGTATTTGAATATTTTAGGTGAAGTTAAAATGGTGTATATTGACGTTACTAATCTTTCAGTAATTGGAATTTATATATCAGCATTTGAGGATTTTAAAAACCAAAGCATTTTTGTCTAAGTTCAAGTTGTCATTTTATATTTGTATTACGTAAGAAAGATATCTACTTGTCTAGAATTTATTATAATTTGTAAGAATGTAATTCTTAGGATTCTTTTGCAATTCAAGGAACTTAAAGCATTTCGATTAGTTTTTTGGAGCATATGTCACAGTTGTTTCATTAATACAATTTTAAGGCTACATTACTAAAATGTGATACTTGATATTCGGCTCCAAACTGAACATTTTTGGTTCGAGTTGTATCGGTCAACATATCACCCGAAATACATATACGCATAAAATAGAATTTATAATCAAAAATAAAGTAAATGTAACTATATTTCTCATTCATGACTATGCCCCTTCTTTCACTTTTAATGTTGCTGGTATTATTAACATGAAAACTTGTGTAGATTGGTCTACGAAACAAGGTCTTAAATACGAAACAACCAATCTTTATATTAAAATGCATTGTAATAAAATAAAATCCAAAGAAGATAAAGTGGTAGATCTTCAATTAATTAGGACAAGGCCAGATTAAAGTATAATTTGCATTAGTTGTCGAAGTAGAATATCAACATTTTTCCTTGTTTGACCGGCCTTGAAAATGTTCGTCGAAGTTCCGTAAATATTCTTATATAAGTATGACAGCTTAAATTCTATCTCTAGGGATTTGTTAGATACATCCTATTTAGCCTGAATGGTCACATTCATGGTTTATTACTAACCTACTATAACCCAACTTTTGCTAAAATTATTACAAGTAATGGAATGTAGGCCATGAAGCTTGTATTCCTTCTACAAATTGTAACTAACCGACTAGACGATTCTAGACGTCAAATAGCCTAACATTCTTACCGGTTAAATTCAAACTTATCATAAATAACAATATAATTCGCAAAGAGTATAGACCCCTTCTGACAAACCAATAAATTAATGCTGAGGCTACTGAAGCTAAGATCTGACTGTCAATTCAACGACTTATGTAATTCTTATTTAAAACTACAGAATCTACGTGGATTCACAAACCATCTTTGAAAAAATGATATGCATTTTATTAATTTTTATAAAATCTAATCGTAAAATCTATGCAATTATTTGTCTATATTTAGTACAGTCATTATGTCTATAGTTCAAAAGCAGAAAAGTGGAACTTTTAAAGACTATCACTATGCACTATGAAAAGAAATTAGTCATGCAGTACCGAATTGTAGACTGCAGATATGAAATGAAAGTAGGTCACAGAACTTATTTTTACGCAAAAAGCTGAGAAAACTCAGTTAAGTATTTTCTTAAATATCGATAAGGTAGGAATGATTTGATCGATGGACTTAATATGATGATTGAAATTAAAATGGTTTCAACACGATATGTCATAATTACTTTTGTGTATACAAATGGATATCATGTAAATATTCGATTGCTTGAACATAGTTAAGTTTCTTTAACAGACTTTTACCATTTCACCATCGATTTTTTCATATCGATGCATTTCACACGTTAAAATAATTTAATTTATATTGCAATCACTAGTTTATTTATTAGTTATTAATGTTAAATGAAAAAGCCCATTAACCCATTTTCAAAATGGGCTAGTAGGGTAAGTATTTTTTATATATATCTTCTGAGATGTGTATAAAAAAGATATCTGTATTTTAAACTGAAGAAAACGGTGTTGGTGCAATCTAAGTCATTCTATAAATATTAATTATAACCTTTTCTGGTACCTATAAAATAAGTATGCTATATCACACGCCAACGTTAGTATTAACAATTTTATAGTACCGTTTGGTATAATTATCAGTGATATTATATATTGTTTTACTTTAAAAATCATATTGATTAAAGTAAAGCATAATATTTATAAAATAACCCCAAAACTTCCGATTTGAGAATTTGAGAATAAGAATGAAAGTAGGTCATAAATTTAAAGACTCTAGGCTGGACTTAACATCTTGCCAGACTCAAGATTCTGGAGCAGTAAGGGTATCGTAAGGGGGACCAATGAAAACAATTTTGGTCTTGCTATAGGCCACCAAATAACTGATGATGTATTGTATTAAGAGTGACTCGTCTCTAATGAGTCTAATTTTCTCTTCACACTAGTTTAAATCACAACATACACTTCGCTAATGTTGTTCATAAGAGTATGAATATATCGAAGGATAATTTATTCGAAACTTTGCAGACCAGCAGTAGTCCGCGGACCTGTGGATAAGAAACCCTGCTAGTGTATCAAAGACCTACACAAATATCAATACTTGTTCTGACTGACTAAATCATCAACGCAAAGTCGAAATCCTTAGTGTTAGAAATTTAATAATTATAGCTTAGGGCTTAATTAAGGAGATGCCCAATTCATATACATTTGATGTAAGCTGAAATCGACAATATTAATTTCAAATTGAGTTCATTTTTCTTTGACAAAAATATATTAAAATTATATAGAACATAGAAATATATATAGAAATTATATTGCAGTAATTACCTAGCTTTATAGTTTACTTAACAAATTATGAAATAAATTAAGTTCCTGCTGCTAGTTGATAAGGAATTATGGATTAAAAATAGAAAAAAAAGGTTCTGCCGTTATTTTTTTAAAGCAATTTTTTTACAGATATCTTATAACAAATGCAGATAGTTTCTAGTCAAAGAATTTTTTTTTCCAGTCTGAAACTTGCAATAAGACAGTGAAATCCATTTAAAAAACGAGTAGAAAACTGCACCTTTAAGTAGGGCGCAGCCTTAAAAAATAAATAGTAAAATTCATCCTCTAAGAGGGTAAAATAGTGGTTGGAAGTTTGTATGTAAATCCATAATTGTTTAAGTTAAGACTGCTACATCCGGTTATTTTGAAAATAATACCATTAGAATTGGTATAAAAGAATTAAGCTTGGTTGTAAATAAGGTGGTTAAAAAGGAAAGTGTATACTTACAGGAGTTCAACCGTTTAACGCGACAGAATTGAAAAGAGTGTTTTAGAGTTTGTATGGAATGGGAATAGTTAAATCACGTGGGTAACATTGCGAGGACCTAGCTAGTTTATAATGTAACACGACATATTAAATATTTTTAAACCATTAAAACTACTTCTCAAATAAGCATCCCATTCATTCAACTATCAAAGTGAACTCCAATTTACATATCTCGACAAGGACGACGTAAATAAATCCACCTACAGGCTGCGTTGATGAATCAGCCCAATATTAATAAACCTAAGCAATCTGCTGTCGTGCGTGAGTGTACCGCTTTACGGATGCTCTTGTGTGCGTAAACTTTCACTTTTTCGTCAAATGTTCCTTTGTATTTTTGGTCGTTGTTATGCAGTATGGAAATAGTAAACGTGATCGTGTAATACTGTATATTTAAGCTATATCCATAACTGAATTTTTCAAGTTAACTGATTTATGTAAGTCGATCAGAAGGCGCATTTTCATTCAAATATTCCAAGATAAAAATGTATAGGGAGCGTTTATAAACGTGCTTAGCGTCATACAATTCTGATTTTTATGTTGTGTCAGAGACACAAGATTACACGTATGATAACTCTGTGCTGCGACAGAAAAGCGTCTAAAATTTCAGAATTTAGTGAATTTAGTTTTAAATTAATAATTAATAAAAGTTCCTTTGTTTAAATATTGTATGTACCAATATGGTGGCTCTCGTAAAGTATTTTATGTTCAAACAATAAAATAGACCGAGTTGCGATTATTTTGACTTTAGTAGGTAATTAATTTAAATAGCCCATTACTATCACAAGTCGACATTATTTCTTGTACATACCTGACTAAATTGATTTTGTAATTTGCATATTTAAACCTAACCTTGTTGATAACAGTTTTCCGAGATCAAAACTTTCTTGATAGTTTTTCTTTCATTTTCCAGTTTTCATCATTAACATTAATGTTATAGCAGGAAAATTGTGACTATTTACTGTGTGTGTAGTTTAAAATTGATTTGTGCGTTATATTTGAAAATCAACTTTTTTTCTTTGAGACTATAAGTTTATTTGCAACGCAAAAGCAAATGAGCTTTTACTCACCTAATAACTGAATAGACCATGGTTCAAACGAATTTTTAATGTATAGTTGGCTTGTTTCATGTGTTCATTTTAGGTAGTAAAATAAAAAAAAAACATGAACAATTCAAAATATTTTTTTAACGGTTTAAACACAAGTATAAGTCGCATTAGAATAGCATACAATAGTGTTTTCAACAATTAAAGAATGTTTTTTAACAAACTTTAGTTTAATTAACGAGTTTTGACGTTGACTATAATTTAAATACTATCTAGTCCGAAATGAAAATATAGATGTTATTAAGTCAGGTGTCACTGAATGTAGGTAAGCCTGATAAAAAGCCAGACATTTTATACTAGTAGCCTGTGGACCAACTACTCTAGAAAAGCGTACGAAGCCCTACGTTCAGTAATCATGCGTTCCGGGCACTGTTTGGGCTTTCCCGTCATTGCAGTGCCTCAGGAATGTTTGCGGAGGCCCGCACAGACGATTTCTTTGCTATAATGCGCAAAAAAGTGGCCTCTGTTGTGCTCAGGTTACGGAAAAGCTCAAACAGTCTACTGGGAGTGTTAGCCGAAAGACTGGACAGCGCAGTTTTTGGCAGATACACCAAGTTACATGGGTGAAGCCTGGTGAATCTACCAAACAAACAATAAAATTATTTTCTTTATTACTTTTATTTTTTGTATATAATTATCTAATTTTGTGTATGAACCTAATCAAAAAAAAGTATTTTTGATGGACCTAATGTTGTCTAATTGAATAAAATAAATTGAATTGAAAAAGAAAATGCGTTAGTTTACGAGGAAATTCTAAAGAATATTAACCTTATGCTACGCCGGAATGAATTTTAACAAACAATTAACCTGACTGCTAAGCAGAACAGAGGGTTGACCGCGGTGCCAGAGTGCGCGCGCGCCGCGTTTCGCAACGCGCCGGTATGTGTGTCAGACGAGCGCCTTATGTCATGTCGTGATAGAGAATGTTGTAGAAGTTTTATAAGTTACATGTGAATTTATTTGATTATAGTATCTCGTTTCAGATTTTATTGCTAGGTATTACCTTAGTAAAGAAACGGGAAATCGAATTTTACTGTTTATTACTACACATTTACGTTTTTATACATAATATATGAGTATTATGTATATCTCGTTTACAGAAAAAAATCTTATTTGAAAAAGGAAGAGTTTTTTTTGTTTTCCTGGCAAGACATTGCATAACAACATGCCATAAGGGCAAACAGGAACTAGGGTCGCGTCGTCGTCGCGTTGGAAAGTTTCGGCTTTTGGTGCCGAAGCCGGGGAAATCTGTGACGGACGACTTAAAATTCACTTTTTTACCACATGAAATTACTCTGGTGTACGTGTTACGAGCAATGTTCGTAGTAAGGATTATAAAATACCATAAATGCAATATTGCATTCTCTCTTTTTATTTAAAATGATTAGGTACATACGTATCATACTAATCTACATGTAATACAAAACTACATGTAATTGTTAATTACTTATACTTAAATATTTTATTTATTTTTTTCATACTTTTTTATATTTTATTATTATTTTTATATTTTATTATTATATCTATTTATCTTATTTATTGTTATGTATAATGATTGTTATAATATTAGTATAAATAGCACTGATTTTCTTTCTTGTATTGACGATGGATTGAACAGCGACGATAGTTTTCAAAGTATCTCACACTCCCTCAGCGCAAATCTAACTTCTGTTTTCTCAGGCTCTCTGAAAAATTTAAATGTTGTACATTTAAATGCTCAGAGTATACCAGCTCATTATTCTGACATGCTAGCATCTTTTGACATTAATAATATTCACGCTATTCTGATATCAGAATCTTAGCTGAAACCTTGCTTACAATCTACTTCTTACTCATTACCCGGTTTTCAGTTGATTCGTAATGACCGAAAAGACAAAGGTGGTGGTGGGGTGGCAATCTATCTTCGTTCCTATATTCCTTATTCCATTGTTAATGTCTCGGACACAGCAGCAAATACAGCCGAGCATCTTTTTATAGAAATTACTGTCTCTCATACAAAAATCTTGCTTGGCGTATTTTACAGTCCAAATCTTAATATTAATAACTTCACATCTTTTGAAAAAAATCTTGAAAACCTTACACTTCAATATGATCATACAATAATAATGGGGGACTTTAATACTTGCCTTTTGAAGAATGACAGTCGTAGCCACCAACTTAAGTCACTTGTCGAGGGATGTGACTTGCATATACTTCCTCTTAAAGCTACTCACTTTTTTCCCAACTATCTACCCTCTCTTTTAGGATTAATGATAGTCTTTTCTCCTTCACATGTTACTTAGCATGGTCAGTCAGTGCGCTGCTGACGCTTTTTCCTACCATGACTTGGTTTACCTATCATATAAAATCCGCCCTCCTGAAGCTAAGTCGAGAACAATTCTGCAACATAATTTTAGTGGGATAGATATTCATCGCTTATGTGATGATGCACAAAAAATCAACTGGGATTCAGTCATAAATGCTTCAACAGTTGACGAAAAAATTGAATTATTTAACACACACATTATGAGTCTTTATGATGTACATGCTCCCATTCGTGCAGTTAAAGTAAAGCGCCTTCCTGCTCCTTGGCTCACAAATGAGATTAAAATAATAATGATCAAAAGAAATCGTGCTAAGGCAAAATATAAAATGGACCCATGTGATAGCAAACTCAATAAATATAAGCTTTTGAGGAATCGCTGCAATAGGATGTGTAGAGATGCACAACGACGCCATAACCATAAATCCGTAGAAAACGGTGATCCAGCAAAGGTCTGGAATTTTCTAAAGTCATTAGGAGTCGGAAAATCTAAACATTCTTCTATCTCAAATGAAATTTATATCAATATCCTAAATCAATAATTTTCTTCTAATGTTATCATTGATGATAGCAAAAAAACTGCTACATTAAATTCACTTTCGAAAACATCGACGCCTGACTTTCCTCCTTTTATTCTAAGTCGATTTTCTGATTGTGATGTTAAGAAAAACATACTGTCCAATTCTTCATACGCTGTTGGAAATGATGGCATTAGCCGTAATATGATCACTCCTATCCTCGCTACTGTTGTTCCTGTTATAACAAATATCCTTAATCACTCTATATCCACCTGTACCTTTCCTGAATCATGGAAAAATGCCATTATTATTCCTTTTCCAAAGAAATCCAATCCTGCGACCTTCTTCGATTTTAGACCTATATCTATCCTACCCTTCCTGTCAAAGGTACTTGAACGTCTTGTTCAGCAACAATTATCTTGTTTTTTGACAAATCCAATCCAATCTGGTTTCCGTCCTGGTCATAGTACGGCTACTGCACTTGTTTAAGTTACGTGCGATATTCGTCTAGGCATGGAAAATAAGCGGGTCACAGTATTAACATTGTTAGACTTAAGCAATGCTTTTAATACAGTTGACTTCGATATTTTGCTACATCAACTTCGTTCTCTTAACATATCTCCAACAGTTATCGATTGGTTTCATAGTTACTTGCAGGGACGCCGGCAACGCATTAAGGTCGATGATTCATTTTCTACCTATTGTGACACTTTTGCTGGCGTTTTGCAAGGTGACGTGTTTTCACCACTTTTCTTTGCAATTTTCATCAATCTAATTACATCCCACATATCTTCTCTCTCCCATCTCTATGCAGACGATCTTCAGATATACACGCAATCTTCTATTAATGAGTTGTCAAATGCTATTACAATCATTAATAGGGACCTGTCTTGCATTGTAGACTGGAGTGAGTCACATGGTCTTGTTGTAAATCCGAATAAAACACAAGTCATTATCGTGGGTAGTAAAACTAATTTCCAGGATTGATAGGCAACAAATTCCACCAGTCTGTGTAAAGAAAGTTCCTGTTCCATAAAGTGACACTGTAAAAAGCTTAGGTATTCTTATAGATAAAACTTTGTCATGGGGTCCACAGATTAAATAAGTGAGTAAGAAAATATTTGCTACCGCGAAGTCTTTAAGTAGATTACGCAATTTTCTACCTATTCCCACCAAAATTGCTCTTGCTCAGTCACTTCTTCTTCCTGTTCTCGACTTTGCAGATGCTAGCTATCTTGATCTCACTGAGGAGCAGCTTGATAAGCTTGAGCGGTTTCAAAACTTATGTATTAGATTTATATTTGGTCTGCGAAAGTATGACCACATATCCGAATTTCGAACAAAGCTCAAGTGGCTCCCAATCCGTGTTCGCCGGAATATTTAAAAGAATGCTTCAGTTTTATTGGTTCTCGATTACTTCGTGACTCCACAAGTCTGTTGTTGAAAACTCCAAGGCACAATTCACAAATGTATGATCACTCATTTACTGTTAAAGCGATCAGGTTGTGGAATACATTGCCTTTGGACAAAAAACGTGCGCAGTCCTTGAGAACATTTAAAAACACTAATAATTGACCATTTGAGCAAATAAATAAAAAAAAAAAACTAGTATATTAACATCGCAAATATGATTTCTATCCTAATGTATGTATATATATATATATGTGTATGATATATTTTACATTTGTTTATTTAAATATGTCTATGTTATTTAATATTTATGCATATTATTATATTATATAATTATATATAATATTACATTGCTTAATAATGAATCTACACTTATGTTTGTTTATTAATTTATCTCAACGCACACACTATCCTGGAACTTTTAACGTTTTTTAAATTACTTCACCCAAAGGTTATCTGGGAGAGATCGCTCCATAGCGATAAGATCGCCATTTGTACCTGTATAGTAAATACTGTTTTTATTTTTCATTTTGTGCAATAAAGTGTTTATATTATTTTATTATTATTATTAATCTTGTAGGTCTTTAAGGGTTCTGAACGGTAGCTTGCTTGTTATTAGCAGTTTTAGCAAACGATTTTTTGATACCTATGCATTGTCGATGACATTTAAGAACCTTATAGCAACGCCACCTACCGGGTCCAATTGTGAATCTAAGCCATTTAAGGACCTACTCAAATACAAAAAAATTATAGAATTACAATTGGACTCGGTAGGCGGCGCTCTGGGCGAGTAATTATTAAATTTGTATCTATAGAGCAAAGTAACTCATATTCACAATGTATGTTGGTTAGGTGACCTAAAAGTAAATTGCAAAATTTGGATCTGATAGGTACCGCTACGGTCGAGCTATAAAAAGAGAGTGTATTGATTTGTAAGGGATGGTACGGAGAATGTTAGGTATCCCGCGTACTTCCATGCGTTGGCCTGATTGTGATAGATGAGATGTGCGCACGCCGATGAAGGTGTCTAAATTACGAGTACTACAACCAATATAGAGTTAGTGAAGCTTAGGCCATTCAAACAATTCAAAGTTTTTCTTAAAGTTGAACTGGAGTTTGTGTGTTTTTGGTGTAAATGGAGCGGAAGAGTTAGGATAAGGATAATCGGTTGGAAATGGAAATGGTAGGACAGTTTTGTAATGATTTAAAAAAATGCGTGCCTGCTGTACAAATTTCGTGTTTTGAACTGTATATGTATAAAACTGTAAAAGGTTTTGTATTTTTGAATCTATAGGATAAAGGGTTCTGTATATAGATGAGTCATTCAATCAGGATTTCTCTTTTTTGACGTGACAACGTCTTATAAATTGGTTTGCCGGGTGACACTTCAAGAAACTGCGTTACGCTCCGCTCACGTTATGCGCTCACAATGAGAGCGAGTGAGAGGCACGCGCCCGCCTAAGAGCGAGAGAGACAGACATAAAATCATTGTCACGTAAAACTTTCGCCCGTATACCGACTTTACAGGCAACCAGTTTTTTATATATTTCAATTTTAGTCTAGATACGCGGTTATAAGTCCCGAGACAGCGCCAAAGTGGCCTTCGCGGAGCCAGGTACTGATTTAATGGTAATTTTATTCCACTCTCATACCTACGAGTTGTAGAAGGTGCCATCCATCCGGATCTACAGATTTCTATATACCTACCTATATTAAGATCAAAATGTCTGGTCTTAGAGTTGCAAGAATAAAATAAGCTACGGTCAAAGTGGAAAGCTGAAGTCCAAGTTAAAACATTATAATTCGTTCGAAATACTCACTTTTATTTCTTTTTATTTTACTACTGGCTGAATTCGAAGTTAAAATATTCTCGTTCATTAGAAATACTTTTTTTTATTTAACTACTGGCTGAAGTCTTCTGTAAAATATTATAATTCGTTCGAAATACTTACTTTAATTTTTTATCTTATTATACTACTGGCTGAAGTCTAAGTTAAAATATTTTCATGTTCGCAATACTTTTATTTTACTGTTGGCTGAAGTCTTAGTTAAATATTCTCATTAGTTCGAAATACTTACTTTTATTTCTTTTTACTTTACTACTGGTTGAAAATTCTTCTTTCTGTAATAAAAAAAAACTTAATTTACGATATAATATATATTTTAATTTTATTGATTCAATGTTAAGTCAATTCATCTAGCAAAATATAAAAAAAGGGTTTAGATTCCTATAAAGTTATTTCGAATTAAGTCGCATTTCGGACTTCAGCCATAACATATCTTTAACAACATTGCAAAGCTTTTTGTCCATCATCATAGTTTCTAAAAAATCTTTTTATTTCAATACAATTTAACCGCTCACAAAAAAATTTATAAACCTAAAAACCTAGTGCCAAGTAAAACAAATTCACACTGAATCAATTAAATAAGGTTCAATGCTCATCAATACTGTTTTAATAATAAATGTTTTACTAAAATAATAAAATTTAACACCAAAAAATATGGTACTAAATAACTTGATTTTAATCAAATTGTATTAATTATAATTATATCCACACACATGGATTGTTCAACAGTCTATGGTCATTTAATGATAATAACCAGCAGTTTTTCAAATACCAGCTAACAGTGACGATTGATTAACTGGTGGTTGTAACTGTCCAAAGTTTCTAAAACTTTAGACTCTCTGGCAAGGCCTGCTACTTATCCTCAGAACCTAAGAACCTTAGAACCTAAATGGTCACGTACGGTTTCAGAGAAACTTCCTAACGCAAACGCTTAGGTTGTGGAATGATGCCAAGGTTTTCCCTAAGGACTTTAGTAGGGGGTTATTCAACCAAGTAGTTATTAGATTTTTGAAGGGTCGGCAACGCACGAGTGTTTCCCGAGATGTTGCAAGCGTCTATAGGCCTCGGTGACCGCTTACCATTAGGCGGACCGCAATCTTGTTTGCCACCTTAGTGATATATAAAAAAAACTATGCAAGAGCATCCCTGGGTTGTCTGTGATCCTTTTATTTTGCCCATAACACTGTTTTCAACACACTTAAAGGACATTAAATACTTATTAGTGTTAGAATGTTATAATGCAATAGTTTTTATGTGTTTTCAAGAAACACATTGGATTTCATTTTGCAAAAGTAAGAACTTAGTTCATAGGCATATTTTCTTCTTGCTAAACATTAAAAAAAATTGTAAAGTAAAAGGCAGTTGTGCGATAATGGTCATTAACGCACTAGTGCGTAATGGACGCTACTAGAAAGCTGAAAATAGTGTAATAAAGGCTGTTATATGAGCAAATGTGCTAAAAATATTTTGGTATGAAAGTCTAAAATTAAAAACTATGTTTAGGGTCGGCGGTTTAGTAATAAACTTACCAATGCAAAGTTATCTATAGGTACCTCCTCAGATGATAAGTTTGTTGAACCAATATGACGTTCACCACCTAATCCCTTAAATACGTAAACCACCCACATATTTACGTATAATATTGCTATAATTTACTAGATATTTACATTGTCCTGTCCATTAGAAATAAAATTGCACACTATTTATTTTGTGATAACAGTGAAACCTAGGTTTGCTTATCTATCTAGGGCTAGCTAGGTCTTCAAGAATACACGTAAAACAATGGCAAAGTAAAAAGAGGAAAAACGTTGATACAACTAAGTATGTTAAGTTCCTTAGTGCCTACCTACTTGCTGGTATCGTATGACGTACGTGACATATAACTATCTAATTACTAGGATTACATGACTGACAGAAGATGCTATATCAACATTTAGATATAGGTTAAGTCACAAATTAGCTATTGCACTTTGAGGGTTCTATATCTGAAATTTTTAATTTATATTTTGAGTTATTCGTTTCCAAAGGTGAAAAAATCGTGTAACTTATAAACAGCGTGATCTAAAAATGTGAAAAAAAACAACACGATAATAGAGCTTTATAAATACGTGTATGATACGCACTTCTTGTGTATTAATAGGTGTATTTTGTAATCGGTGTTCGGTTTTGAAAATGTACTTTTTCGAGTTGGAGTAAAAAAAATGGATATATTGTATGAAAGTGTTATTATACCACATTTGACACACAATTTAGTTGGGTGTGAGTAACATAGTTATATCTGGTCTCTTCCGGTACCGCAGCTTTATCTTGCAAGTATAAACTGATAAACGGCCATGACAATTTATTATAATTAGATGATGGTAGGTAATTCTGTAACTAACTAGTACTTTAAGTATAACAAAATAAAATCGGCCAAGTGCGAGTTGGAATCGCGCACCGACGATTCCGTACCTACACCATTTAGGTAATTTACAAACACAAAGGTCACCCATCGGAGCAATGACTATTTCTCTTAATGATAAGCTAGATGGCGCTGTTCCAGTAATTTAAATTAGTAATTGCTTGTGCCCGTCTCACGCTTGGCCGGTTTTTAATATTTTATGTTATACTTTAGAGTACACACTATTTTTCACTGAAAGTTTGAAGTTTGTATGTCTTTCGGTTTTTACGATACAGCAAAAACAACGAAAATGTGTTTAATTTTATTATTTTTTTTATTATATGTTAGATAATCCCCTATTATAACACATATTCAGTGAAAACTTCATGTTTCTACCTATTTCGGCCTAAAAGAGCCTTTAATGGTCGGACAGATAGATAGACAGATGGACAGCGTAGTCTTAGTATTAGGGGTACGGAACCCTAAAAACCAGCTAAGTGAGTGTCGAACCACGAGCATTGTAGGGTTCCGTAGTTGCCCGTAACAATATGCCGATGGCGAGCGGTGCTATGGTAGAAAGTAGTCGTGGGCATCATTTCCAACAATTCCTCAGAACACATCCCATTGTACAAGCGGTAGGACACACACAGGGAGGCAAAGTCTCTCCTCAGACTTAAGGGTTCGATACGGCAAGTGACTTTGGGATCGTCGACAATTCTAACAGCCCGTCGTTGAACCGAGTCAAAAGGTCAAAGCTGTTATCCGGGTGCACCCGCCCAGAGATGGCAGCAGTACTCCATATAGGGCCGAACTTGCGACTTGTAAAGCAGCAACCTCTGCCCCGACGTGAAGTACTGCTTCGCTCTGTTGAGTACACCAAACTTTTTGGACACCAGCTTCACCTTGTCCTGCCGATGATCTCGAAACTTAACATCGCTGTAGATGTCTACACCAAGGGTCCCAATGCTCTTGAAGATTTTCTGGAATTGTGGTACAACAATGAATAGGGTTTTCTTAGCGGTGAAAGCGCAGATTTGTGTCTTTGTAGGGTTGAATCGGACCAAGTTTACCCGTCTTCAGTCAGAGACCTTGGACAGTGTGGTCTCGATTTGAGACACAAATTCTCCGCGATTTTCCTCCATAACAGAACGAGGGATGTTTGCGCTACCCGTGTAATAAGCGTCTCCAGTATTATCATCTGCATAGCAATGCATGATGTTGACGTCCAACATGTCATTGATATGCAGTAGAAAGAGCGTAGGAGACAGCACAGAGCCTTGCGAGACACCAGCATTAATGTCCATGCTATCATAGCAACTACCGTCAACTACGGTTCATATGCGTCTGCCAGACAAACAGCTAGCCACCCATTTGCACAAACACTCGGCCACTCCGTAAGATGGCAACTTCGATAGAAGACCCCGGTGCCAGACTCGATCGAACGCCTTCGCTATGTCCAGGCTACAAGCCAATGCTTCCCCCTGACTTTCAATGGCTAGTGCCCATCGGTGTGTGAGATACACTAGATGGTCACCAAACGAGCGACCGTGGCGAAAGCCATATTGACGATAAATGACCAGGTCCTGTTCTTCTAGGTATCTTAGGAGCTGTGTGTTGATCACACGCTGCATAACCTTGGAGAGGAGAGAGGTAATAGCGATAGGCCGGTAATTCGATGGATCTGATCCATCGCCCTTTTTGGGCACTGGGTGCACATTCGCAGTCTTGCATGAAGGCGGAAATTGCCTAGTATGGTAGGAAAGAGCAAAGAGGCCCGTGAGTACAGGACATAACTCAGGAGCACACTGCTTAAGCACCACTGCTGGTATACCGTCTGGTCCACTCGACTTATGAACGTCTAGAGAAAGCAAAGCCCGCCGGACCTCCCGCTGTGATATGGAGATTTCCGGTATGGTCTTATCGCACCACGGTTTAGTAGTAGTGCCTCCATTGTTCATATCGTTCAGACATCAGGATCTTCTGAGCTAAAGCGGATCTGCCTCCACGGGTACAATGCATCAAATTGTCGCAATCCATCCCAGTCTGCCGACTTATAAAGCCACACACGGCGCCCATTAGTTGGCCCAGATGGATCGGGTTGTGTGCGTGACACTTGAGTCCGAACGAGACAGTGGTCCGAGGAGCCTAGAGGTGCATCCACTGAAACGGAATATCCGTCCGGACGTGTAGTCAGCAGAAGGTCCAGTAAGGTGTTTGTATGGTCCCCTATATCTGGTATTCTCGTTGGAGAAAGTGCCAGCTGAGAGAATCTATAGGTCAGAGCATCCCTGAATAGTTATTGGTTCGAGAACTGAGCCACTCACGATGGTGGGCGGTAAAGTCTCCCAAAATAACTAATTCTGCTGTGGGATATTGCTCTAGAATTTTGTCAGTCGTCAAACTCAGGTGCGTGAAGAGTCGAGTTACGTCTGTGTCACCGCTATGAGACCTGTATAGGCACGCATAGATACGAGTGTGGCCGCACAATATCGACAGGTCCCTGTCTTCAAGGCTATGAAGGTGGCGACAGCAGATATCCTCCCGGACGAACACACATACACCGCCACGACTCACAAAATTGTGCTCGAGTTTGTAGCCGAGATAATGAAGGTATGATATGTCGACCGGGCAGGATATCTGCGTCTCCGTTAGAAAAAGAGCAGTCTCGAGATGGTGATGGACTGCGTTAAGATTTGCGTGAATACCCCTGATGTTGCAAGAATCCACATTATATGTGGATAGAGTAGCCGCTGTAAAAAAATCTTATCCTTTGCGTTCTTTTGGCCATTTTTTAAAAAAGTTAATTAGACTAAAAATGAGGATTCACTGTACAGACAGCTTAGAGGACAAAAGGTGCGGTACTAGAACTGCCGAAGCATGGCAGAGATAATACGGTTGCTGGCACGGCGGGCGGAAGGGCCCCTGATCTCACTTTGTTGTAGTAGCCGGGTCCACTCCGGTCTCCTTCTCCGGCACGACTACCACTTCAGAGACTACACAGGCTGGCGGATGAGCCTCCCAGGGCGGAGATTAAGTGATCCCTGGGTTCGGGAACCCGTTCAACCTGCGGGCAGCCAGCGGTCAGCCGTTTCATCAGGTCTCCCTGACCGCCGAACCAGCACGCTGTGTCTACGCCGAGCAATGACAGCAACAAGCACCGCCGGTCCTCCGCTGTCCGCGCAGCGAATCCTCAAAGAGCTCTGGCAACCTTACTCACCGCCAGGTACACAACACTACTCAATGTTAGTGTCATTGTGGCCGCAGTTTTCTGTAAGGTACTTCCCCAGTTCGGGCCGCTCATTCGAGCAAGTACTCACTATGCCCTGCTTTATTTGTTCGGGCGGCTTATTCGAGCGAGTACTTGCAGTGTTACTACTTCTCATAGAATTAAAGTTATTGCAAATAGCTGAAAAACTTGAAAACTGCTTAACAAAAACAGTTTTTCACGCAGTTCAATGTATAGAGAGCTACTTTACTTTCATTTTGAAACTGTGTGGCGGTTCAAATAAGATTTCATTTTATAAAATTGCATCAGAGTTGCTGATAAGATATCTAATGTTTCATACGGACAAATTGATGGAGGGACACACGGACATGACGAAACTAAAGGGTTTATGGTTCCGCAGGTAAACAAGGAATCTTTAAAGTATCTCCATGTCCAACCGTGTGTCCGTATTACAGCTATCATAGTCAGACATTATTCACACTACAGCGCTGAAAATTATTGCTACACATTTAATTTGGTATAAGTTATGCACTTTATAAAAAAAGCATAACTATCTTTGAAAAAAATATATTTTTGCCTCGTGTTTTTCTACCTCTTAAGCACAGATTATATAATACTATACTAGCTCTTAAGCTTTCCTTGTGTCAGAATCAAACGAACCCGTCGCTTCGTTGTCAGGCGAAAAAATGCCCCCGACCCCCCAGTATCAGCCGCTGAAAATCTTTTTCCCGCGGGAAATTTCAACCGTCAAGCATAATTTTATACGGGGTTCTTACCGTGATTTGCCGAGGATATGAGCTCTGATATTTTGGTGCTATTGCAAGCACCATGATCGCGGGATGGCTGGCTTGCTTGCGAGTTTGAACAAAGTCTATGGGCAAACATATCTATCTATCCTTTTCTCGGCTTGGGTTGTCGCTCTCGGATTCTGAGCCGTGCATTTCCGCGGCTAGCGAACCAACTCGCTTTACCTCATTATTGGCTTCTGTGACTCCGTGACTCAAGGCAGTTTATACTCTGTGAATCATTCGTTATATTCGACTCATAGATAAATTAAGTCTGAGTTACGTTGTATTTTTACGGACCGTGAGCTACCTTATTTGCATTTGGGATGCAGCTCAATAGCTCATTGGTTTAGTGCTACATATTTGAGCCGGTTCATAACTGAGTTACCCATCTCTTAAATAAAATTCAGGTTAGTAATACAACTCAAAATTTTCGCATTTATATGATTTTCAAGCATCCCGAAAAAATTAACAGGCCGATATGGATTAAATTTTTTTGAAGGCCGTGTTCTCTTTTATGTAGTTTTTTTGACAAAATTATTAATTTACACGAACATATTTAAATTTTGTTTCTTTTGCTTATCTAATTAACAAATAATAAAAATTGTCACATTAAATTAGTTGACTTCCTCATAGAGACTTGTAAATTGCTTTAAACGAATATTTAAGTATGCTGGTTTCAAATTAGCTTATCTTAGTTTGATAGTCTATCGCGGTTGGCGAGGTTTTGGCGTATAGGAAGCTTAGGCACAGCTGGTTGGGGCTGGTTAGTTACAGTCAATAAATTTAATAAGTTCGTTTTAAAATTAAATACTTCTAGGTTCTTTTGTGATCCTAGTACATAAATATTATAAACACGAGTCTTCACTGTCAAAGTTGGCTACTGACATAGAAATAGAGAACTGCGGGTCGATTCCGTAAAAAGATTGCTTATAAACCGGGAGCTGATGACAGAATTTCAAGGACGACTCTGAGTACTAAAAGTTAATCAGAGACAAGTAAAATCATCGCAAAAATGAGCGGAGAATATTTATTTTGCAAAAAAATTTAGCTTTGTTCAACAATTGTCTCACTTCTGCCATTAATATAAAATTATAATTAGGTATCGACTTTACTATTAATGAACTTGGCATAAGTGCAGCAAGGGTTCTAAGAGTTGATGTTGAAGTGTGGAATTGTCTAAAAATGTTAGTGATAGTAAAACAATTATCTCATCGCTGCCAATGTAAAGTTTGAAATTAATCAACTGAAACAGTCTATTAAAAATATTGGCATAAGGGTAGATAAGGGCTGAATGAATTTCGGATATGGAAAAGTTGATGAAAATTTTCAGCTTGGTTCTGCGATTTTCTCACATATGCCTTTGAAACTGTATGATATTTATAAGAAATGGAACGTTTCTGTCAAATCGGCATAGCGATCGAGCGTATCTGTACGTAATGCATAAGTCATAAAGTTGTCGAAACTTTGTTGAAATAACGACAATTTTGTCACTTATGCCATTTTGGATATTGGTAGAAAAAGTTGTTATAAACAAATATTGAAAGCGGTATAAGTGCCAAAAAGAGATTTCATGATAAAAATCATTAATTAAGCATCAGCAAATGTTATATCGGATTCTGAAAATTTGCGAATCTTTTAACAATTTTCTTACTTATGCCTTTTTGTATATGGGTAGAAAAAGTTGTTATAAACAAATAATGAAAGCGGCAAAAGTTCCAGAAAGTTGTATAAAGTAAAAAAAAACATAAGTTTATTAAGACAAGTAAGAAAGAGACAAGATACCGTAGAATTGCTTCGTCTCTGACACACTTTTGAGACCATTTTTATTTATACCTAGCTAGGGAGTGCTCTGTCTACTTTTCTGACTATGATTACCTAACAGTTAATATTTGTATTTTAAATTACAAATACCTAGATAACATATTTAATCCTAGTACATAAATCTTTGAAGCAGCAAAGAAACGGCTAACAAAAGTTTTAAAGTTTTCTTTACAACAAGCGATTGGAAAAATTATGCTGTAGAGTACTCAGCATCAGTATTTAGGGCAGCCAGTGATAACAGTGACACACATGCGTTATCGAATAGTTAAACAAACAAACAAACATCCTATCTGATAGATATTACGATAATATTTGATTGAGACCAAATATTTTTACGATGAATGATATGAATTATTTGATGGAGTTATTTTACGAGGTAACTTTTTTTCTATTTAATGAAATTTTTACGCATGCGATGTGGAAAACGATGCGTGTGTAGAATTTAAAACTTGGACATACCCACACCCACCTTTTTAGGGTTCCGTAACCAAATGGCAGAAACTGTCCCTCTGTACGCCTTATGTATTTCCGCCGGCTTTGCATGAATTCGAATGTTTTAAGTCTTTTATACAACGTGCTATTCAATCCATTAACCCCAATCTACATAAAGGAGCGATTTCAGTTTCTTCGCTCCTCTACTAGCTAGCTCTAACTTAAAAATACCCAGTCATATTACCAATTTTTATAGTTTATCGTTTACTGTTTGTGCAATAAAATTATGGAAATCTCTTAGATCGCTTTATAGCGATAAGGCCGCCTTGTTTTACTATAATATATAAGATTGTATGAATGTTTAGTTTTAAATTTTTTGGAGTACAATAAAACTATATTCTTTTCTATTCTATTCTAAAATCTCGTAGGATCATGACATATTATGTAAACGACAGTTTTCTATGACACTGGGCAAAAATATATTAAAGGGTAGCTCTTCATACATGAAACTGAGATTATGAAATTTTTAAAAAGATACTACTAATACTACAAAAAGCTACTTTTTAAAATGCATATTTTGTGAATTATTAGCTTTCAAAGTTAAAACATTCGTGGAAATCGCTGGCAAAAGCTAGTCATTAGTATTTGTTATTCTATATAACCCTAACTTAATACGTGTACCTAACGTAGACATTTTATAAATCAGGATGTCTTTGCAAGAGTGAAGGCACTTACAAGTTAGTGCTTATTATTTATCAAATAAATTATTTGAAACAGGTATAATTTTGAATGTAAGTTGTTTAGAATTTCTATGTGAAAAGATTTTGGGCTATTTTTTGATTTTCCTTTAAAAGTGGGAAAAAATATTTCAAAACATATTAAAATTAATGTCAAATTTGAAATCTGTCCTATAGAAAACCTAATTTTGACGCTCATAAAGTACATTGAACTCAAGAAATTTACGCTATATTTTTATCTATCATAGTTTTTTTTTGTTTTATAAAGTTTTGTGATTTAAGAAAATGAATATTTTGGCTTTAAAATGTAATTTTTTTATGTTATCTGTGTTTAAAAAAATTATTTATGCAGTTTGCCCACATTATTATATACATATTTGGCCTGCCTCGCAGCCTAGTTGGTAGTGTGTCCAGCTGCTGTGCAGAGGGTGTGGGTTCGATTGCCGCCCTGGACAAACATTTATGTGATAAACATTTATGCTTGTCTTGAGTCTGGATGAATTTATTTGTAATATGTATGTATGTATTTACAAAAACAAAAGGAATCCATAACACAAGCTTTGGTTACTTTGAGGCCAGACGACTTCTCTTTGTGCGTTATGTCCAAAAATATCAATATTTATTTATTCAAAACACGAAAAAATTTTTTAGGGTTTCCTAACTATAATTCTAAAAAACTTCTTTTGTAATATTTTTTTGAGGCATAGTAAATTTTATAAAAGCAAACAACATTTACTAGCGCAGTTATTATTAGTTTTCTTATGTCAAGATCTACAACTATTGCAAAGACAAGTTAAAAACAAGTCAGAAAAAGCTTAAATTTTTGCTTATTCAAATTAAAAAAATATTATACTTATTTTTATTAATGGTCTTTAAGAAATTTTTGTTCGATTCCTGTTGTAGAGCTACTGGTGTAACGAATTTGTAATCATATTACCATATAAAGACAGAGAGAGAGAGAGAGAGAGAGAGGATTTTTTAAGTTTGTTTATATGTGGTAGTAATATTCGAAAATACTTCACCATTTATCGCTGACTACGAGGCAAAAAACTGTAAAATTTAATTTTAATTTTATTCTAAATATGGCTAATTATTTATAAGTCTGAATTATTTTAGACTTTTCGGCTCATAAACTTACGAGATAAAAAATGGCTAGCAATTTATGGCTATGAGTCAAAAACTATATTCAGTACAAATATAAAAAAAAAACTACCTTTTGCCCGCGGTTCCGCCTGCCCTTAATTCAGTTATCGGTGTAGGAATTCAACGGCAACATATACAAAAAAAAATTGACTTAAAGTTAAAGTCAAAATTTATTTATTCAAATAAGGATTTCACAATCACTTTTAAATCGTCAAAATTATGAATTACTATTTTTTTAACCCTTACACTTGACACTATCAAATAGCTTACGTCCTTCTCCGGTACTCAAACTATCTCCATGCCAAATTTCATCTCAATCGGAAAAGCGGCTTAGGCGTGAAGGGGTAACAGACAGACAGTCAGAGTTACTTTCGCATTTATAATATAGTTTGAATATGGATACAAAGCCCTTATAGTGTCAAATCTTCTTTTACATTTTCATTCCATTCCCTTTCAAAAAAAGAAAAATACCCACCCACCCCTGTTTTAGGTCCTATTTGCGCAACAGTAGTTTTTCTTCATTGTTACAATCCTTTCAGAAATTGTTGGTCATTGTTATTTTTGCAGCCGCCGTTTGATCTATTCACTTGTTGTACCTGGCTAGTAGCTAGTAGCCCCGCCGAACTGGTTTGAATCAGTCATACTTTGTTATCACGCAATCCAAAAAGTACAAGTGCATTCCTACGATGGCAGTAAAGTCAATCATATCAGCTCATTTCCGTCCACTGCTGGATATCAGACTTTCTATTGCCTTCCCCATCCAACCACCTTTCGGGTTCGATCCCTCACAGACACTCCGAGCATATAAACTTGCTCTATCACATTCTGTTAGTGTTAACGTTCCGGCAGCGTGAGTCATGACAGACAGGACGCAGTAGTCATAGACTTTCTTCTTCTAACTTTGCGGTATAAGCAGAGTGATTGTCTGTCTCCAGAGGTTATCGTTTTCAAGTCCAGTATCATTTACCATTATTACGCGTAGGCATTAAATTGTAAACAACACCTACACACATTACCATTGGAGTTACATAATCGCGTAATCAGTCTCGGTGTTAGATCTTCAATTATGCGAAATAAATAAAAGCTGCGTTGACAAAATGGCTATTGATTGATACAAAAAAAATTGGTGGCATTCGTTGTTTTTTCTTTTGATTAACATTCTTGCTTATGAGCCAAAATCACCTAAAAAATAAACAAGTTCGCCAAGAAAAAAAATGCGCAAGGCCAAACTCTGCCAAGTTACTTTATCCTTGTTTTCGATCAAAGTTAATTATAATAAAATTTAGATTAACTGTTAATTTTTCACAAAAAAATGTAACAAGGTGTTAATTTACATACTAAATCAAAAGTCTAATTTGTTGATATAGAGTGTTGTTTGAGAGGCAGTTGTTGGTGTCTTTTTTACCGTAAAAATATAATTTCATATATTTAGATGACTCGTGACTTTACTTTTGTTTTATATATTTTTTGGTAACATTGAAAATCCCTTTTTTTACTTTTAATTTCTAACAACTAGAACTAACCAAAATAATAAAAATCGACTTTGAATCTTCACAACACAAGTACCGACTTTCTACGTCAAGCAGTTACATAAAATTGTCTACAAAACACATAGGTAGACGCAAATCAGTTGTGATGCCATAGCGCCGCACTCACCAAATCACAAACAAATTTGCACCTGCAAAAAGTAGTTACTGTTACGGAGGGCTCTTAGCAGCTTAGTGGCTAAAAGTAGTAACTGTGACGAAGGAATATTAGCAGCTTAGTGGCTGTAAGTAGTAACTGTTACGGAGGACTCTTAGCAGCTTAGTCGCTAAAAGTAGTTACTGTTACGTAGGACTTAAGAGTCTAAGGCAGCTTAGTGGCTGAAAGTAGTAACTGTTACGGAAGACTCGTAGCAGCTCATATAGTGGCTGAAAATAGTAAATGTTACGGAGGAGTCTTAGCAGCTTAGTGGCTAAAAGTAGTAACTGTTACGGAGGACTCTTAGCAGCTTAGTGGCTGAAACTCTAAAATCAGTTGTGATAAAACCGCGCTACAGTTGCCAAATCGTGCGGTTTTGCGATTGTATGTCGCTAGTAATCACCAAAAGTTGTAACATCCGCGTAAGCCTTAAGCAGCGTAATGACTGAAAGTTGCGCCAAATCGCGTGATTTTGTGATTAATATACGTCGCTAGTGACTATCAAATGCAGCAACAGCTGCGGAAGCCGTTAGCAACTGTGAGGCTGACAGTCGCGAATTAGTTGGGTACGATCTGGCACTCGCCAGATCGCGTGATTTAACAACTGAAATTGGTGATAATGGCTGATAGCCGGTGGCTGTAGTAAGGACTTAAAATATTTATTCATAGCTTCTAACAGTTTCAACAACGTCTGTCAATTCGCAGCGCTTGGCTGGCGCGGTGGTCTATGACCTAAGCTACCTTTCTCTAATTAGGGGTCTGTGCCCTGTAATGAGGATAAGCAACGGCTAAGGCAACATGCTACGCACTTGAAATTCAGATAGTAAAACTGAAACACCTAGGAAATGACTTTTTTATTGACGTTTTAAACAAATTATTTAGAGAAGTCTTCGTTTGTTATATCATCACATTTACATAAATGAATTAAAGTTCATGTCTTGACATAGTTAGACTGTTAATTATGTCATAATAAAAATAAAAGTGATACAAATACAATTTTTTTTGCTTTATTGGTTTTAACCTTTATTTAAAAAAATACTTCCTAGATAGAGAGAAAAAAATCGGCCAAATGCGAGTCGGACTCGCGCTCGAAGGGTTCCGTACCATTATCTATAAAATATTTGTTTTATTTTAATTTAATTATTCATTATCAAAATGATTATATGACTTAATATTCTGTGAATGTTGCCGTTATAAATATCGAGCAAAATCCAGCAAAAAATCACGATTGTTGTATGGGAGCATATAAATATTTATTTTATTTTGTTTTTTTATTATAGCGGCAACAGAAATACATCTTCTGTGAAAATTTAAACTGTCTAACTATCACGGTTCATGAGATACAGCCTGCCGACAGACGGACGGACGGACAGCGAAGTCTTAGTAATAGGGTCCCGCTGATTACCCTTTGGGTATGGAACCCTAAAACCCGAGCTCTAGTAGTAATTTAGAGGGTTATCTATGAAACCACAGGTACATTATTCTAGATGTAAATTGGTCGCTATAGTCTCTCTCTCTTAAATACATATAAAATGTTTAAACAGAAGAGGTACTAAAGCGAAACAAAGTTCACCCAGGTCAGCTAGTGGTCAAATTAAAAAATATAAATTTATACGCGTAGTAACGTGTAAAGTGACTTGTATTACATTTAGCTTCTGCAATTTAGCAAGGTCGTTGTAGCTTCGTAGCGGCGCGTAGCAAAGTTCGTTGCTCTCGTAGCATCGAGCTTACATTATCACACATTCAAAACAAATAATGTTGAATGAAACGATATCCGAAATAACGTTTTGGTAGTTGTATTATTTTTATAACTTAACACTAAATTTTAGTTTTCTTATCAATAGTTTTAAACTATTTAGTAGCAAATATACTTAAGAGAATACGATTCGCGGCGCCTCGCTGCGCTCTTCATACAAACGAATTTCCCCCTTGTTTTTGACACTTACCATTCAAATACCTTAAATTTAAAATTATTGTAAGACCATAAGCTTGTTTGCCACCTTAGTGGTAAAAAAAAAATCTTATAGTGCAACAAACTTTCTAACGCGGTGCTCAAAAATCAAAACTCAGTCCCCATATTGAAATGGTGTGAACTTACAACGACACTAGCGACCGATCACCCAAGGTCAGAAGGTCAAAAAAGGTTTGTTGCACTGTGATCCAAATAGCTTAGAAGTTGGGATTTAACATAAAAATACAGACAAACCAACAAAATTAATAAAATATTACCATTATTATCCAGTTATTCTTATGTTTGTTGCATTGTCGAGGACCTATTGGCGCAGTTGTGGTAGAGAGTTCGATTCGCGGTGAGGGGAAGCCAATATTGTAACATTTTTTTTAACAATTAATTTTTAAACTTTTGCAACAATTCCATAACTAGCTATTTTTAGTAGGTATGAACGGCAACGCCTTTTTAACTTAAAAACTTGTGTTCATTTTTCTGAATTTTATTATTATACACACGTTTAGAAAGTTTAATATATATCCCGCATATACGACTTTGGAAGCTAATATCTCGCACATATGACTTTGGAAGCTAGTATCTCGCATATAAGACTTTGGAAGCTAAAATCTCGCATATACCACTTTAGAAAATATTTCGCATATACGACTTTGAAAGCTAATGTCTCGCATATAAGACTTTGGAAGCTAATATCTTGCATATTCGACTTTGGATGCTAATGTCTCGCATAAGTTTACGACTTTGGAAGCTAATATCCGGCATCTACGACTTTTGGAGCTAATACCTCGCATAAACGACTATGGAAGCTAATATCTCGCATATATGACTTTGGAAGCCAATGTCTCGCAAATACGACTTAGGAAGCTAATATCTCGCATATAAACACCTGGTTGTCGGTTCACACAAAACTCTAATTCTCTAATCAGAATTGATGGATATATGGATATATGGACATGCCAAAACTAAAAGAGTTCCGTTTTTGCTAATTTGCAATTTGTTACGGATAACCTAAAAAGGCAAAAGAAAAAACAGATTGTATTCCTGACGTCACAGCGATTCATAAACGTGTTTTCGAATCTGAACTACAGAACCAATCGCTAATTTTACTAATGCACCCATTTTTAAATAATCACTATTTGATTTAAAATAATGGACAACGTCTCGAGATGTAATCTTTCTGCAGTGACATTCAATAATTTGCATGTATTGAGTTAATGCATTTAGTGTTTTTAAAGAATTGAACTTTGTTGGTCTGTTTACGTACGTCGTTTCATTATAAATGTTACTGTTAAAGTAAGAATTTTGTGTATGTTAAGATGTACCGGTTTATCTTATGATATACCAATTTTTCCTGTGTATGTCCGAAATTATTAAGTAAAATCCTATGTGTTTGTTATGTCATTTATGTCGTAATTGAGCACCCAAAGACATAATATAATAGCAAAGAGATAGCTGGAACGACCGAGAAGGGAATTCGATTTGTTTCTGGGGATGATGATTATATTTATTTCTTCAAATAAGAAGTGATAACTTAATCTTCTTTTACAATATCTGCTACTGTATCTTTAAGTAAGTTAAGTCTTAATGTGTGACGGTGATTAGTAAACAGCTTTCTTCATAATAAGTCTCATATCGAGAAGTGATCTGGATCCTAATGGCATCCTTAAACTAATCATACATACGAAGAATTGGTACATTCAGTAAATCTTCGTGGTGTATGGTATCATTCCCTGGTGTAAGACGGAAACAATAAACGAAATGATTGGAGACTTGGTGGTTTAGAACATACGCTGGTGAACTTTGGGATGTAATGGGTAACATAGTATACCAAGGACAGAATAATTTACTTCCTTTGCCAGTCCTTGGCGAAATATAAGAAGTGGATCACGACGACGCAAAGGTTTCGTACATTTATTTACACAATTACCGTATAAAGAAACGTACACTAAAATTATTTTATTATTAAACCTAGGCGGGCAGAGTTAGAGCTCTGAGCTAGTTTTATATATAAATAGGAAGGAGTTGTGACATTTACTTGCGTTAGAACACGGATTTTGAATCAATATTGGCATAATTTATAAAAAACAAACTGTTATAGATAAATATATAATAAAATTAAATAGGTTATTGCTTAAATTTTAATATATGTTTATATATAGCGTGTAATTAAATTTAGAGGCCATAGTACCTAAATAATTTTTTTTTTCAATAACGATTTCTTCGGATCTGCGCATTAAATCCAATTGAAACTGTTCTATGGGATATAGTTGAACTGTGACAAAACTAAACTGTGAAAACATGATTAATGTACTTCGGTTCAATAAAAAATATTTACTTTAACCCTTTTTCACACCTTTTAAACAATTTTGACAAAGATATATTCACAGTTCTGCGTTTAAATAATCATATTCAAAAACTAATAATGTGTTTACTTTATTTCAAAAAAAAAAGTCCTAGTACATCAAAATAAAATAAAATATTAAAGAAAATATCAGTTACTTAATTTAAAAAGTAATTAAAATGTAAGTAAAAACCACTGGCTCAGCATTTTAAGAGAACCAGCTTCAGCATGTCAAGTTTGGAAGTAGTTGAGTCATGAAAGTGGAAGTCCCATACTATCGTCAGTTTTTTTCTCGATTCTTACAACTTAGGGACTTTCAAGGCATGAGTGAATAGACATTATACAATAGGCATCGTCACTTTCCATCAAGTGAGATGCAGTGAAACATACTCAAATTAATAATAAAAATAATAAATATTTATTTACTTCGTTGGAACTACATTTATTGTGAATATCTTTAACTAAAAAATTATGTTATTCAAAACAAAATATAGCCTATCTACCCTGAAATGTTAAAATTATAATTATCAGTGAAAGAATTTTTGAAATATAATAAGTAGTTCCTTTGAGAGATTACCTCTTACATCTAAAGCAATTAGTTTAAAGACAAACTTTACTTCTTTTTAATGATGATGGTAGTCTTAATCTGGACATCTCTTCATTTCTAACATATTTTGACTAATTAAATATTATTAAGATTGGTATCTAATTAATAATCAAATGAAAAAAAATCATTAAAATTAATTGTGTACTTGTATCAATGTATGTATGTATGTATGTATGTATATTAATGTAGATGGGATAGCCAGTGGCTGGACACACACCTACAAGTGGGGGACAGTCTTTTTTCACCAACCACTTTAGTCTTTTTTCACCAACCACTTTAGTCCTATGTATATGTCCTATACCTCATAAATACCAGCTTTGTATTAATAAACGGTAAAATTAAAGATCCAGGCTCCGAATAAATAAATAAACCCCTTGTGCCAGTTCCAGTGGGGGGATTATTGCTAAAATCTAACTGCCTGGTTTAGGGTCGGCTCATACCGAGACGCGACGCGACGCATCTTTAAGCCTCTTCGCGTCGCGTCTCGGTATGAGCCGACCCTTAGTTTACTAATATCATGACTTCGTAGTTCCATCCACATTTTAAACACGTTTAAACACGGTCAAAAAAAGGTTTTTTATTACTACTGTATGTAGATGTATATCTTTTATAACATTTTTAGTATATTTTTTAAATAAGAAAAAAATAATTGTTTAATTTTATTGTTTCAGGTAATTACTAAGCTGACTGAAAACTCTTTATCATAGGTGAGTTCTTTCACCAAGCAGTTCTAAGCCAATTTTCTTAAAGGACCTACATAATTATGTATATATTTAGTAGGTAAGTTTTATACACAATACCTATATTGCATGTATGAATGTAAATTCATGTTTGCAGCAGCGGTTCTAAAATTTAGTATAGGGTTTTTTTTCTCAAAAACTACAATCATTGACAATTTTAAAAGGTACAATCATTGTTAATTGAAAATTTTCAAAAACTATAATCATTGACTGAGTCAAAAAATATAATCATTGATCATTATAAAAAGTACAATCATTTTCAATCTCAAAAAGTAAAATCATTGACAATTATCAAAAAGTTCAATTAGTGACAATTTTAAAAAGTACAATCATTGACAATATCAATGACTGTAAAAGTAAGAATGCCATATAAACGCATTCGAAATTCTCTATAATAGTAATGTCCTTAAAAACCAATATACATATTTTTTTTTCATTCTATAATTGTATTTTCAACTATCTGCGCGGGGAATGTCTATTGTTTCAGAATTTAATTGTATGCTATCTAGATACTAGCTGACTGTTGTTTCGCTAAAGTCAGTTAATTGAACGCCTAGGCAGATCGTAATGTATGGAAAAGAAAGGAACAGAAATCGCACTGTATAAGTCATCTATGTTGGGTTAGGTTCAGTTTCTCTTGTGTCAGCGTAGATGCGGAGCGAGCGAAGCGAGCGGAGCGTGTCAGTTAAGTTTCATATAATCATCTGTTCAGTTATATGATAATTTCTGTTCCATACTTAATGATCTGCCTAGGCGCCCAATTGACTGGCTAATTTAACCAGAGGGCTGCGACATATACATAATAGCTCAACCCGCGAACGTTGATTCGCTATAGTCCATCTCCCTTATATACACAATAGTTAAATCCGCGAACGTTATTTCGCTATAGTCCATCTCCCTTACCACAGAAAGAGAATTATCCACTTTGGTGCAGTTGTTCAAAAGTTATTCTTAGTGCGCGAGTCCGACGGGTATTTTCTTTCATACAAAACTTGTCCTTACAATAACGAAGACAACAAAAAGAATTATCAAATGTAGTGCAGTCGTTCTGAAGTAATTCTTAGTGCGCGAGTTCGTCTTGCACTTCACCAGTTATTTTCTTTCGTACAAACCTTGTTCTTACAATAAGGAACACAACAAAAAAAGAATTATCCAATTTGGTGCAGTTTTTCGAAAGTTGTTTTTAGTGCGCGAGTGCGACTGTCCGGGTATTTGGTTTCATATAAACTTTGTCCTGACAATGACGACCAGAACAGAAAAAGAATTATCCATTTGGTGCAGTCGTTGCAAAGTTATTCTTATTGCGCGAGACAAACTCGCACTTGACCGGTTAGGTATTCGGTGCAGTCGTTCAAAAGTTATGCGCGTAGATTCATTTCTGCGATGCCTTTTTATTTATATAGAATAGATTACCATCAGAGTACTTAATAGGTATTTTTTTACCCCAGAAAAAAAAAGTATAAGTTTGTATATTGTATTATTTTATTTATGGATTTACGAGTATGTACCAAGTACCACCAAGGATATCGCACGCGTACTAAACGCTACGAAAATTGAGAAAAAAAAATTACATTACAATAACACGTATACATCCATGCATATTCAAAAGAACTTAGCTACCTTACTAGGTACTTAGTAATTAAGTACTGGTGCAACAAGCTTTTCTGGCCCGGTTTTTGGTCGTTAGTGTCGTAGTAAGTTCATTCCATTCCAATATGGCGACTGTAGTTTTGTTTTTCGACCATTAGATCAGAAAATTTTATTGCACTGTACATTTGCCAAAGATTTTTTTACGCCCTACTTTGGTAAAGCGTGAAAATTCAATTCATTTTTGAAAAATTAAATTAGTTAAGTTATGCTTAAAGCTAGCATTACATTCAAGCTAACTATCCCGGGGCGCGATTGAAGCCACTAGGCAGCGTTTCGGGGCAGTTTAATATACCTACTATGACTATAGCTCTAGGTGCTTGTTTTTTAGGGTTCCGTACCCAAAAGGTAATAAGCAGAACCGTTCGTCCGTCCGTCTATAGGCTGTATTTCATGAACCGTGATAGTTTGCCGATATAACAACAAATACTTAAAAACAATAAAAATAAACATTTAAGGGGGCTCCCATACTACAAACGTGATTTTATTGCTCGTTTTTGCTCGATATTGATAACGACAAAAGGTACACGCTTGAAATATTCACAGAATTAAGTGATATATTCACTTTAAAAATAAATAATTAAATTAAAACAAAACAAATATTTAAGAGGGGCTCCCATACAACAAACGTGATTTTTTTGCCATTTTTATAGATTATGGTACGGAACCCTTCGTGCACGAGTCCGACACGCACTTGGCCGATTATTAGCTGCATAATGTTGAGTACGCAACGCAGCCGTGAGTAAATAAACCAATATATATTTTCCGTATGCGATATAGGTAATAGGATTTTCCTATCATGTTTTCAGTACTTGAACCATCGCAAATATTTGCTTTTTAATATTTTCCTTTAGTGTGCCGTTAAAAAATATATGTATAAGCTTGTGATCAGCGAATGGATGCTCGCAGCAGCTGGAGCATCAATTGCGCGTTGCCGATTCGTCAAATATCTAATAACTTCTTTCTTGAAGAACCCTATATGATATATATAAAGACCGTAGTCCTTAGAGATTGAAATTGCATTACACTTGTGACCTACTTTTAACTGCCAAAAACACTACGTCTACGTGATAATGATAGCGAAGGTCACCAAATTTTCCCACCACATGCGTCCGCTTTGACTCAGTCATTCAGGCTGTGAAGGGGAGGTTTCATTGTCTATGAATATTTTACACCGCTTCCTAATCACGCAAAATTCGCTTCTTGCGGAATCAGAAAATTATGTGAGATCCCGGTATCTCAGGATCTCGGAATACCGAGATTGGCTACCCTATCCACAGTAAGCCAGCAAATGTAAGACATAAAGTAGCTGTTATCTCGGTATTTGTATAATCTTTATAGTCTAGTGTTAAGCAAACTATGGCTGTGAAAATGCATAACAACTCACGCGCGCTGGGTTCCGTATCACAAATACGTAATTTACAAACACAAACAAGAAAATAACTTGCGGTCACCCATCCAGTGACAGAACAAGCCAAAGTCGATTTAAAAAAAAATATTGATACTTAAGGTCCAAGTTTAATCAAAAGTTACTACATATAATATATTTCGGTAGAACTTTCAAGCTATTTAACAAAATTTCATCATAATTTTCTAACCCTACTCTGGTTTATGACTTGTATCATATTTTTTGGGACTATTCCCAAGTTATAAAAAATCGTTAAAAGCGGTTCACATATAACGTGTTGCGTAACATGCACACATAAAGACATACAGCCGAATTAGGAACCTACTTCTTTTTTGAAGTCTTTACGAGGGCCCCCAAGCTGACATCGAAAATGTTTATCTAAAATTGAGTTCATTTTTCAGTGGCAAAAATATATTATAGATAGGCGTTTCACAGTGTAGCGTAAGATATAAAAATTGTATTACAGAATTTTTTTTGCTGTAAAAATAATGCTGACATAAATTATTTTCCCGCTACTAGTTGATAATGAGTTATGAATTAAAAATACAAAAAGGAGAGGTTCGGCCGTTATTTTTTTAAAGCAATGTTTTAACAGATACCTTAAAACAAATACAGTAATTTGCTAGTCAAAGAATGTAAAAAGCCATGTAATTTTTTTGCAGTCTGTAACTTGCAATAGGACAGTACAATCGATTTTTAAAACGAGCAGGAAACGGCACATTCAAGTAGGGCGCAGCCTTAAGAGTGTGCCAATGTATTAACTGCGAAAGAGAGATAAATAAATAAAGATACGAGAATATAAGAAAGTGAGAAGTATAGTTCCTGTTTCCAAGATAGTGGAAATGGAAAATGTCAAAAGTTTTCATAAATATTCATACCTACATCACGATTTTGGCTAACGGCTAAAATAAGTTTTAAATAATTTCATAGGTTTTGCCTAGAACCTGCTCAACAAACTTTATAGAATTTTATTCTATTGATAAAAAATCTATGGCATGGCTGTTAGTTTGCGATATCACAGCGAAACTGTTTGATACTTTTTAGGGTTCCGTACCCCAATAGCAAAAAATGGAACCCATGTCCGTCCGGTGGTGCGTACCAATATTATCATACCCTTATAATTCCGCCGTCTTTAGATTGATTCTAATTTAATTTTACAGAGATGTGTCTTTGGTGAACCACCATAAAGATATGGTATGTATAGAAAGTAAATAAAACTTTTTTAGATCGACATCTATTTTACATTGAACCGAGGGATAATTGTTTTTACGCGAACTTCATTATGTGGAATATCATTAAGAAGAGCTTTAAAAATGTATTTTACGTTTTTAAGAAACATTTTCTCTAAATTTTATATTTTATGAGTTATAAGCTAAACTTGTGTAACTTTTAAGCCGCGTAAACTTAAAATCTGGAAAAAATCACGATAATAGGAATTTATTCTTGCTACCAGAATAAACAGAAATTGTTTTGGAAAAAATCGGTTTATAAGTTTTTTAGATATCCGCAATTATTCTCATTCTACGGAACCTAACTAAAAACGTGTACGATACGTACTTGGCCAGTGTTTTAGCCTAGCTATCATCGGCCAATCGTCTAACTAAAGTGTTGCAATGTGCCATGGGAAACATCGTTCCAATAAATATTACTACACATCTCAAACAGTGCCTCTTGGTCTTAAACTAAGCAAAGCTTTATTACCTAATAAGATTTTTTTGTTAATCCGTATTACCTTGTTACGCTTTAACCACTGTACCGATTAAGATGAAATTTGGCATGGAGATAGTTTAAGTCCCCGGGAAGAACTGACGCTACTTGAACACGTCAAGTGCGAGTAGGGTGTTTTTCTATAGTTAAAGAGTTGCCGTTGAAATCCTACTTCAATAACCGTATTCAGGGCGAGTGGAACCGCTAGAAAGAGCTAGAATATTAATATACAAAAAAAAAACACAAACCATCATCGCATAACCAGTACGTCTGTCCCACTTCACCTATCTAGACAAATCGTATAGATAGCTGGATTTCCGCTACGAACTGTCATATCTACATGTCTACCTTGGATCAGTAAAGACTTTGCCTCCCTGTGTGTGTTCTACCGCTTGTACAATAGAATGTGTTCTGAGGAATTCTTCTACCATTGCACCGCTCGCCATCGGCAGGAAATGCATTGTTACACTTTAGAACCGAAATGGTCGCGTACAGTGCGGTTTCAGAGAAACGCGAACGCTTGAGTTGTGGAATGAGCTCCCTGCCAAGGTTTTTCCTAAGGAATACAGTATGGGGTTCTTCAAGAAAGATGTTTTTAGATTTTTGAAGGGTCCATCGCGAGTGATACCCCTGGTGTGGCAAGCGTCCATAGGCCACGGTGACCGCTTACCATCAGGCGGACCATAGGCGTGTTTTTCACCGAAGCGGTATAAAAAAACAGGAAAAACATATTTTTCTCAATCCAACGGTAAGTAAGTACTAGAGTTGTTTATATTTTTTCCATAATCGCTTAGTCATACGCCTGCCTTTAGTCATTTTGATAACGTTATTCTATTTCCATCTTGAAGTGAAAAGTTGAATAATCGATTATTGTATTTATGCGTATAGTTCGGGACGTAACGCGAACTTAAAATGTCAAGGTCGCAGCGATTTCGATTTTTAGTATAAATAAAACTGTCGGAAAAACACGACAGTTTAAAATAAATTAGTCTTGTTGTGTAACGTAAACGTATTCAATATATTACTCGTGGTACAATAAATACTACGCCATTCAAATCGGTTTAGCCATTATTAGCTCAGGGTATGTCACAAATGTATGCCAATTTTTCAGCTGGAATACTTTGGTCTTTTTTAAGCTAAAGTTAAGTCTCGTTTAAGGCTCTATACGAGGGGCAACCAGGATAACAATGATTAAATCTTGGCAACTTGGAACGCCTGAATCCCGTTTCGATTATTTTTATTTAGACAAATACTTAGTGTTATTATTATAATTGGTGGTTTAAATTTAAAACCCAAAATTAAATGCCTACGTAATGGTGAATGTCATATCATATATATATACATTGCTTTGTTGTTACATACGCCTCAAATTGTTATTAAAATTCAATAGACATCTCCATATGCTACGTGGTCCAATTTAAAATACGTCTCTACTTCACAACGACCAAGCTTCGAATGCCACGGAGTATGTACAAAATTTGAATTTAGAATCCTGTGCGGGCGCCGGTATCTGACGCACTTTCACTGCGCACTCGTGTGCGTGAACTCGAGGGCGTGTCTACACTTTTTTTATGAATTCGTCCTACATTCGAGAGCGTTACGTCACAGCGTACGTTGCACTTCGATCTGGGATGCACGATGCACGCGATGTGTGATCAATGTCATTCAAATTGCGTAATATTGTTACATTTGACAGATTTTGCGACCGGTTTTATGGTTTCGTTTATATATTTATAAATACTTAAATGAAAAAAATTACAATTGTGGACTTAATACGATACCTAATTTTAGGGTTTTAGTATTTTCAAATGTCGTAAATTATGTGTGATTCGTGTTTGATAATTGATAAAGAAAACCGGTGGTCTGCGTTCGAATTCAATCTTAAAAAAAAAGAGTATGTTAGGTAAATTTGCGCAAGTTTTCAGATTATTATTGGTGTTCATTTAAGAGCTTAACCCATATTTTTTAAAGTCAGTGGAGACAAATATTTTCATAAAATTACAGTTTATAATGCGGAAACAAGAACTCATTTGTCTTAATGTTAATCCTCAAGAAGAGGAAGATGACATATAACTGTCTTTGATTTACTTATGGCATACTAATGTGTTAGAAAGAGATGTACGTAGCTTTAGTTGTTATCACGGCTTTAATTATGAAATCTCGAAAGGCTGTTGGGAGCCAGACTTATGTAGCCTGGCGACAGTCCTTGTATTGCATAGATTCGGCCGTTTTAGGGTTTTAAATGTGAATTTTATACTTTTTACTATTCCTGCTTGTTAAAAGCTATAAAAACCACAAATTATCGCCGGGTGTACTTTTTAAGTATTACCATATCCGTCCGTCTGTCTTTCTGCCTGTCTGCGGCTTAGCTCAGATACTATTCGTACTAAAAAAGGTGCGTTTTGTTCACTGCTTCAATGCGTTTAAAGTCATAATCCAACTTAGTTAAACAGACATAAATTCTGTACGACACACTACAAAGCTCGGCTCATTCTCTTTAGTTGGTTTATCGACATTAAGCGCATAATGTACATTATGTCGGGCAACAAAACGCAACTAATCTCTTAGGATACCTATGCGTTAATCAGGCCGACAAAGTCGTGAAAAAAAGTTAGTAATTTTTGATAGAATCAAGTGTCCCATCTACAAGCTAAATAGTTGCTTTCATCTCGGCAGTAGTATATAAAACGAAGTTAAAAGGATATCACAGCTAAGTAGACTTTACAAGTTAACAAGTAATAGTCGACAAACTTCTAAAGTGTAGGTACTTAAATAAGTAAAAATTTAAAACAAATTCCATTGAAAATTACTTGAATGAAATTGTTAGTTGTGTAAAATATAGTTTTATGAACCATGTAAAATTAAGGCAATATATAATATTCTGTGATTATAATAATTCCTCAATTTTAGATGAAAGGTAGTACATTCTTAATACAATAGAAGCTCTTTTTTAGTCACACATTAAAGTAAAGTAAAGTAAAAGTAAAGTAAAAATAAAACTACTTTCATGCAGCAGATAATGCACTTGTGCTTTACTAAATTTGGCTTTTTGTGAAAAGTCTTCTTTTTAGGTAACTTTCTATTAGTTTTTATTAATATTGTTAAAAAAAACAAAAATTGCAGTTTCGATGTTCTTCAAGGAAGTAGGTTAATATTTATAGTTTCAGTTAAACTAAAAACAAAGAAAATATTAACCTACTTTATTACGGCATTAATTTATTAGCATCATCTTGCTTGGTCATAACGAAAATAACAATATGAGAAAAAAAAATATCAAAATAAATGCATTTTGATATACAAGTTTGTTGGGTTATTTAATTGCTTTTAACACAATAATGAAAAAACTTTAGTACTTTTAATTTGATTTTTTTTATTAAAATTTTGCTATATTTGTGAGTAGCGACAATAGTAAAATTCGGTCTTGAGTTCAAAAACCCACCTAAACAACTAGTTAAACTACATACAAAGTGTTCCTCGACTTATCTATGCGTTTTCCCGTGAAGATTGCCGACCTGTTTGTCAGCTGCCGATGCACTGGAGTGCATTGCCCATGAAGTTTTGGGCGCCGACCCGTGGGCCGTTGACCTCACTGTGATTTTTTTGTGACTTCTCTCTCGATAGTAGTATTACGTAACTTGATACGACCTTGAAATGTTGCTTAAACTATGCGCAGTAAAAGTTATTAAATATTAATTTCAACACAGTTGCTAGTAAAGTCGCTTTTATAGCACCGCTTTTAGTTTTGAAATTCAGCATGCATGCCTTTTACTTTGCAGACTCACACTAGTGTTGTAAAGTTGTAATTTTACAAGTTTCTGTTTTAAACTTTTAAAAGTACCGTACTTATCTCCGAAGTTTTAAAATAATACGCATAAAATTGTACGCATATTTTAACTAAACTAAAATAACGTAATGACCTAAAGTTGTATGTATTTAAAATTTAAAAGAAATCTAATTTTTCCACGAGTCCAGTTATTTTTCAAAGTTCTGAGATCCATTATAGTTTTGACAAGTTCGTATCTCTCCATTAATTTACGATACCTATACGTCGATCAAAATATACGCTTTAATTTTGTTCTTGGTTATGCTTTATTTAATAATTTCTGATGAAATTTCATTCATTAGACTACATTACCAAAATATGCAGAAGTATAGAATAAAATATTTTTTCAACACATTTGCTTATAAAGCGGCCTTTACTGCACCATTTTTAACATCTTAATAGCGTCCATTACGTACTTGTGCGGTAATGATATTACCGCATGAGTGTTTTTTACTCAACAGATTTTTAATTTTTTTTTAACACACTTGTTTCTACGTTTACATCCTTAACTGCACCGTTTTCAGTTTCTTAATAGAGTCCATTAGGCACTACCCATTTTCTTACGAGATTTTTTTTGTTTTTTAAAGAAAATTTTATTATGAATCAAGCGCTTATTTTTGGGAAAATAAATCCAGCGTGTTTGTTCAAAACATATCAAAATTTTTAGATGCCATTAAATATCAACTTTTGATAACATTTTAACACTAATATAAGTATTTACTGTCCTTCAAGTGTGTCGAAAACAGTCGTATGACACTCGTAGGCTCTGCTCAATACAACCTCGTCTGTAATGTAATGTACTATTTTTGCATACTACATTTTGTTAGGCATGTCACTGGATAAATCTTTTTTTTTATCGTTAAATACGTTCAAGGTTTCCGAGTAAATTAGCTTCCAATCATAATTTTTCAGAAATCAAAAATAAAATCATAATTTTTATTCAATAACTACGAACAGTGCAACAAACTTTTCTGATCGGGTGCATGGTCGCTAGTGTCGTGTAAGTTTTCACCATTTTAATATGGCGACTGTAGTTTTGATTGTTGACCACTGAGTTCGAAAAGTGTATTGTACTGTTCAACCAAAATTGTTTTTAACATAATCGATCGAATCTTTTTGATAAAGATTCATATTCATATTAATTCATATCTTACAGATAAAGTAACCTTATTTTACAATTAAAAGCTAGATATCTACTTACTTCAAACGTTTTCGAGCTTTTATTAATAATCTTTCTGATTTTCACAACTCATAGTTAAATGTAAGCAGGGTAAGATTTTGAAAAAATATTACTAGTGAATAACTTGCACAATGTATTTTTAAAGAGCTTAAGATGATATCCCACGCAAGGTCACGCAATATGGGGACATGGCGGAACTGTTAGAGCTCCGTTTTTGTCACGTTCGACCATGCTTAATGGTAGGGCTCCGTAGCTCGTACAGTAGTACCGAATACGTTTCATTGTCTGATTCTGCAAATAAAAAGGGACCTTATTAGTATATAAGTCGTCACCTACAGTGCGGTTTCGGAGGAACTTCCTGCCACAACCGCTTAGGTTGTGGAATGAGATCACCAAGTTTTCCCTATAGGGACCTCAGTATGGGGTTCTTCAAGAAAGAAGAGATAATAATTTTCAAAGGGTCAGCAACCTGCGGGTGATGTCCCTGGTGTTGCAAGCGACCATAAGCTAACTTTGTGGTGTTCAAAAAAACGGGACTTGGTTGACTTGGTTGGTTATTATAGATTACAGGAAAACCTCATATAAGAAGTTTATGGTCCTAAATAAAAATCAGTGTATAAAAATCTATACCGTGTATCTACAACTTGCTATCAAACGCCTGATTGTTAACTTTATCAGAAATTCGTTTTCTACAAAGAGGAAATTGAGGATATCCAATGGCGGCGCTAGTTAGCCCCTTATAACTGAATTAATTTATTTGATTCAAATGTGCAACATTCTTTTTGACCCGGTGTCGCGTAAATGTTTGACCAATGGGTCAGAAAAGTTTGTTGCACTGTACAATATAGTTAATAGTTCTATACTTAAGTTTCATTTCATTTAGCTTATTATATGCATGCAAAAATAAAATAGTTCAAAGTCAATTCTAAGAATATGCCTTAGTTTTTTTTAAACTGTGTGAACCTTCCTTAAGTGTGTCATTGAAACTTTTTTTTAAAAATAAAATTAACAATTAAAACTAGTTCAGACAGTTCACAGTTGTAAAAGTAAATTATCTGCAAAACTAAATATGCATTAGTACATTAAATGCAAAAAATTATTACCAGGGGCTCGTATTAGATATTACTACTACCAACATTCTTCCGTCCTACTTTCTACTAACATTCAACTTCAACCGCCAAAAATTATAATAATAATGGTGACGTAACGAACTCAGTGGGACATTAGGTCTTTGGGGTAGTTGCGTAACGTTATTTCGGCGTTGCATAACGCGTGAAAGTCGGTCGCGGTGAGCTTCCGCGGTACTGCCACGAGTGACGTAACGCTTCTCGCGAGCTGACACACTTTTGGACCATAGCCTCTTGTCTTTCTAGCCAGTCTGTTACGTAAATTACTCTAACTTTTTTATTCTATGTCGGTCAAGCGTAGTAACCTGGGCTGTAGTTGGGTTACTTAAATGGGGCGCCCTAAAATTGACAAAATAATAACAAAATATGTGTAATACCTTTTTTTAGGGTTCCATACCTAAACGATGTTGACGTGCCCCATTTACAAATTTTTTTACTACTAAGACGGCAAAGAAGCTTACGGTCTGATGGTAAGCGGTCACCGTAGCCTGTTGCGCTTGCAACACCAGGGGTATCACTCGTGAGTTGCCGACCCTTCAAAAATCCAATAAATTCTTTCTTGAAGTCCTTAGAGAAAACCTTGGCAGGAAGCTCATTCCACAAGCCAAGCGTTCGCGGCACGAAGTTTCTCTGAAACCGCACTGTACGTGACCATTTCGGTTCTAAACTGTGACAGTGAAATTCCTGTCGATGGCGAGCGGTGGGATGGTAGAAAGTAGCCGTTGTCATAATTTCGAACAAATCCTCAGAACACATCCCATTTTACAAGCGGTAGAACACACACAGTGAGGCATTCCTGATCCAAGGTACATGTTACAGTTCCTAGCGGAAATCCAGCTATCTACGAATTGCCTAGATAGGTGTACTATGAGAAACTCACCTTTACCTTAAGAATATATATTATTAAAAGACGACTGAAGTGGCACAGACGTGTTATGTGATGAAGATTTGTGTTTTCTTTATATATGAATATACTAGCTTTTTCCAACGACTCCACCCGCCCTAAATACGGTTATCGGTGTAGGATTTGAACGGCAACTACTTAATTATAGAAAAAAACCAAAATATGTGTAACACTTAGTTATAGGGTTCTAAACGATGTTGACGTTCCCCAATTATATTTTTTTTTACCACTAACACTTAAAATAAAATTTATTTGCTAGGAACATGGTATGTTACAGAGGGCATGCAAACATTTATAAGGTAAATTAATGATTACAATTAATTACATAAGACATATTAAGATACAATACTTAGTTACACATTTCACATTTATATTTTACTTTATGTCTACTTTCTTCAACATTAGGTATTCATTAATAGAGCAAAAACATTTTTGTACCAACCATTTATAACATTTTCTTTCATATATATTTATTGGTAAATTTTTAATTTGCGGTGGAAGTATATTATACACTTTTATGGCCATACAATAGCTGTTCCTCGAAAAATTTGTTGCCTTTGAGGTCACCCATCCAGGTAGTGACCACTTTCGACGTCGCTTAACTTCGAATATCGTTCCCGATAGACAAATTTTACTGAGCCTCGAGGTCTACGAGCGACAATTTAAATCCTAAAATATGTTATTTTTAGATTTTTGAAAAGTTTAAAGTTTTTACTGTTTTTTAACGTCCTATTTCCTTTTGTTACAGATGGTATCAACTTCGCGGAGCCTAGAAGCTTTTCTCCGAGTGATAACTGTGCATTAAAACTAAACTTAAAAGTAATCAAGTGACGCCTTTTTTAAAATTAAGTTTAGTTAGCGAAATTATTACTTTGTGATTTTTACAGTTTACATTTGTATACACGGATAGTTTTAGTTGTTAAGTTATTATATATTGTATAGTTTTTTTTCTGTTAGTTTGTTAGTGAATCCTAGCTACGAAGAAGTGATCTCAAGTTAAGTGGCAAGGATTCACTTACTCAGTGGCTCACTATACACTGCCATCTATGTCTCGAAAATGTTAACTTACTTACTAAACTTAAGCGCAAAGGCTGCTCTAGATTATTACATCGTTAGCTTATTGTTTTCATTCTCACAAAAATATAGCAATAATAATTCAAAAACAAAACTGGAATCAAAAAAATACAGAAATAACCACTTTGATTACGAAATTACAATTGTAGATTACGCTAGAGTCATAAAAACGTCATGCAAAGGACATTTTCCAGGTTTAATCCAACAAATATTTCATTAAAATAAGACATTATTTTGACTGAAAAATCACTTTTTGTAGTTTTTTTCATTTCTATCCCTTTTTTTAAAAAAGCATAGTTCGTTTTGTATTATATAGAATAATGTAACTATGATGTATATTGGATGTATATAATTTTGAAACATTTGAAATAGAATGTCTTAGAGATATTACTTATAATATTTAAAGTTTCTCTATCAACTTCTTTTTTAAATGTGATGTGTACACTTAAGTATTAAATTGCAGATAAATTAATGTTTTACAACAAACAATACTACACAAAATATTATTAACATTAATTTCCTGTTTTTTCGATACTTTTTCTTAGTTTACATCCTAGAAAAATGTTATATTTTCAAGCTATCAATGTACATATGTTAAGAGCTATTTTAGGAGTAACGCTGAGCGGTTAGAAATATAGTTATGGGTTAATTTAATTTTAATCTTTTTTGTTGAGTTCTAAAAGTTTTATTCCTAAAAAGTACCTTTTTAACTTTTTTTTTCGTTATACGTTTTCTTGTCTATGTTACGGTTAGGTTAAAAAATAAGGATTTTAAATTAATATGATAAAATCATGTGTTCCGGTTACTGTGCGTAGTAGCCGGTGGGAAGTACAAGGAGTTATTTATAGTAAAAAGTGAACGTAAATTAAAAATGCTACTTAATTTTTTATTGGTAGCTGTACGCACGGGTCTTAGGCTGCTTGTTTTTTTTATAAATTTCAAAAAAAAAATAATGAAATTTACCACACAATAATTTATAATAGTGACCGATCAAAATTATATTTGCATTTCGTATTTACAAAAAATGTTTTACAATCTTAAAATAATATAAAACGGGTTTTGAAACGCATAGTTACCACACAAAATCCTACGATATAACAATATATTAAATGTAAAACTTGAATCCCATTCACCAAAATATATAATTGTATGATAGGTGGTGCCACTTTGGTGAGTGAGTCAATAGTTAGTAACTCCGTCCGATAGGTACTATTTTCACTAAAATATGTATGAACTAAAAATAGTTTTAACTATTTAAATAACAGAATATTCTTATATTTACGTTTGTACATAAAAAAATTACTTTATAGTAACTTTTGTTTTATCTAGGTAATATTTTATGAATATCAAAACATTATTAATAAACTGGTATATACTTAAAAGGTTAGTCTAAATTGGGTAAGCTTTAGGATTGCCCAGTCAAGGTCCGGTTGTTACGCCAGGTTTATTTTTCTAGATTAGCCACATTCTAGTAACAAAACACTTTTTGTTAGTAAAAGGAGTAATCACTAGACAATCCTGAGCATTACCTAACTGATTTCGGCTTTTTACTGAAGCATGTAGTCAAATTGTTCCCTTGATTGCGATTTAACATATGTTTTTTAATGTAAAATATGAGTACGTAATATCTGGTTATAAGAACAAGCGATAAGAGATATAATTTCTTTTACCCGTGTGCAGAGGCTCTTTTATAAATATTATTTAATTTTTATTTATCTGAATTCGACCCTGTTTGCTTTATTACAATTTTATGTAAGAAATTCTACTGGAAATTACTTAAACTGGGATAAAACAGGCGATATAAAAATGACAAATCTATGTCTGTTTTAGTCATAGAGTAAAAAAGTGTTCGTCCGGCACGGTATTACTCTATGATATTAGTCATTAAACGTCACACAACCTAAAAGTCGTGACGTCATAAACGTCAGCTGACTTTGACATTTGGGTAAAAACAAACAAGTTTTATGTAACTAGATTGATGTTTTTTTGGGTAAAAATCCCTTATTGCTTTATTATTGGTTGTAGTTATGCCTCAATAAGACTAATGTCCATGTTCTTTAAATTAGGTACCTGTTACTGAACAGAATCAGTTAAAACTCTTTGCTTGTAAGTGAGTTTTTTTTTATACCACTTAGGTGGCAAACAAGCTTACGGTCTGCCTGATGGTAAGCGGTCACCGTAGCCTATGGTAACGTAATATATCACATGTTTTAAAAGACTTACCTTTTTATTATTAATTATCTTTGCAAAGTCAAAAGGTCTTTTCATCGTCAAGATTGTTTTTTCGCCTCTGACATTTGGGTAAAAACACACCTTTTTAAGGTAAGATATGGAAAAAACGGCAAAAGAAATATTTATCAGTTGTTGAAAATTACGTTTTTAAAAGTATTATAAAGTTTTTAAGGATCGGCAACGCGCAAGTGATACCCCAGGTGTTGCAAGTGTCCATAGGCTGCGGTAAACGCTTACCATCAGGCAGTCCCCAAGCTTGTTTGCCATCTTAGTGGTATCAAAAAAATATATCTGACATTGATAAAAACTGTTCTTCTTCCAACTGTAATAAAATACACGTGTAAAAATGTTGCTTACTATGTCGACACACTTTCTTTTTAACAACAGGTAAACAAGGACATGCACATTTCTCTACTTCAGCCATAATTGCAACCAACAAATGTAGGTATTTTGAATAAAAACTCCAGCAACTACAGTACATGAAACTTGTTTGTTTTTATCCAAACCACAGAATACATTAAAGAAACGTCAAATGCGACGTCACTCCTAGTTGTGACGTCCCTAATTCTACGGTCTGCAAAATCATGTATCCGCAGAAATTTCTTTGCAAAGTTTCTATATTGTTAATTTAATTTTAAAAGATTTTTATTTGTTTTTTTTTGCGTGTCGTCCAGATGGTGCTAAAGAATATTTTTTTTTCTTTTTCTGAGCCAAAGACTTTTTTATTTTTAAAAGCTTCCATTTATAATATTGTTTTTATCTGTATAAACGTTTTTATGTATATTTTTGCTTTTGAAAAATCCTACTTACAGTATGTAAAATGTTTGAGGCCTTAAAGTAATATTTCAGACATTATTTTTAGTTAAGTGGTTTATCCGACCACGTATTTTTGATGTTATAGGTGCAATTAAATTTAATATATACCTATTTAATAGAAAACAGCTTTATTATTTACTCCTCCGACTGATACAAGTCGTCTCTGTATTATTTACCATAGTATGTGGCATTGTATGGCCACAAACTATATAATACTATAGGTACAGCTGCTACTAAAGGGGCGTTTTGTTTGACAAGCAATATACGCATTGAATGCGCTCACTGCTGTCTATGCGCACATTCGATCGTTCTGTTGACCAAGAATGAATGCGCTATGACGTCACATGCGGACCGCATTCAACGCATTGGCTACACATGCTCGGGAGGTAGAGCAGTGGATTCGCTGTCCAAACGGCCATATTGTTTGTTTACATTTGGTGAACAGAACGATTTCAATGCCTATTCGATGTCATAGCTGTCAATGCCGTCAATAGAACGCACCTTAAATAAATATGCAACATGGCGTCTATCATTGAAAATAAATATGCAACATGGCGTCTATCATTGAAAATAAATATGCAACATGGCGTCTATCATTGAAAATACTGAAACAACTTTTCGAATGTAAGAAAGTTCATTTAAGTTCCTTTACAAAATACCACTTTGCTTTCGTCACTCGATATTTTTACCCCAAAGGAGGTTATTTCCCTCTTTTGAGATATATCCTCTATACATCTTATACCAACTTACAATCACATTATAATTCACTGGAGTTTTGTCTGAAGCGGTTTTTCTTGAATTTGAAATAAAACACACTTTCAAATATTAATCAATACTTTATATTTTATATTATAAAGAGGTAAAGTCTGTAAGATTGTGAGCTTGTTTGTTAGAAATAATATCTGAAACTACTCAACCGATTTTGAATTTTTTTTAACCAGTAGAAAGCTATATTATTCCTCAGTAACGTAGGCTATATTTGATTGTGATTAATAAAAGTTTTTATTGTGAAATAACAATATAATATAGAAAAACGGGCTGATGCGTTGATTTATCGGCCTGCGCTGACTAGACATAGTATCCTGTTGCAGTCACTGTTTCAACAAAAATATTTATTATATTAATGTGGCGTAGACGAAGTTGCGCGGGTCAGCTAGTATCTCATAAATTACCAACCTTTTCTATAAATTATGATATTTTATATTAAATAGTAAAATGTGCTTATTATAACTTCCCTACCCCGTAATACATTGCTGCTTTACCTAAATAGTATATACTGTAATAGTTTTAAATCGTTTAGTTAACAAGCAATGATCGGAATTGGTTTAGCATTGTTTGACTTTAACTGACTTAAGGGGCTGGTCAGGATGACAAGACGTTGCTGAACGTAACATCTGAGAACTGAGATATTGGTGTTTGTTTGTCGTTAATCACAATTTTTACACATGTTAAAATGTCATAGGAGCTGTATAGTATCCAAGCATGCAAAAGATTTTAGTTGAACTCTTAGAACTTTTAGACATTTTTGTTACGCACAGAGATTTAATGACACTGCAACATCGTAATGAAACCAATGAAGAGGCTGTAATCTTGTACATTACGGGTGTGAAGCTGTTAAGTCCGTTATGATATAGTTAAGTGTATATGACAACAATTTTTGTTTTATTGATTGACAAAAAAATTTTATTGATTAGAAAAAACTTTGAGTGTTATCGGTAAATGGACGCCCGCCATACTAACTCCCGATTTGCACATGTAAATGTGCGCGGCTCACCCACTTTGAAACTTGATTATAATGAAAAATAATAAAAAAAACACATGTTTCTTATAACTGTATTATCTTGAACAGAATTCTAATTACAGATAGTGTATATTTTTTAAGTTTTTATAATTTTCGTATGGTAGACTGAATGCTGTTAAATTTAGTTAAATTTATGTTCCCAAAATATTTTTTTGAGGTGTATCGTGAATTAATTCCGGTTTTCTATTCTTTATAAATACTTTAGCAGAACCTCTTCTGTTTCCTCTTTTTTTTAACATTTACCAAATTCGCACTTAATCCATAATTTCAGTCGAAATTTATTCTGACCGTAAAATCTGAAAAACATAAGTTAAAAATAGGCTTTTTCTCCAATAGATAATGATATTTTAGAATTTTCATTTTAAATACTAGAAATTTTTACCATTTACTTGTAATTTAACTTGAAAAAACCTTAAATTTCTGTTTCTTACTGATAACAGCCTCAAATGTAAAAATTCTTTTAGAATTCTTTGTCAAGAGCCTTAAAACGACGGAGCCTTTTTTCGGCTAAGTTTGTTTGTTTGTTACTCAAGATTTTTTTTAGATTTCTGAAGGGTCGGCAACGCGCAAGTGATACCCCTGGTGTTGCAAGCGTCCATAGGCTACGGTGACCGCTTACCATCAGGCGGGCCGTAAGCTTGTTTGCCACCTTAGTGGTATAAAAAAAAAAAAAAAAAAAAAAAAATTACGCCACAACGGAGCATCCAGTTGAGCGGAAACTTGGCACAGAGATAGTTGAAGAGACGGAGTAACAGGTAGGCTACTACTTTATCCCGGTAAATTCAGAAGTTTCCGCAAAAATAACTATAAGCAAATTCCATTTGAATACTATACAGATATAGCTTGTATTTGCAATTTTTTTTTCTTTAGTAGGTATAGTCAGTCATTTTTTTTTCACAACTTGGTTTTTATTAACACTTGAATCGTCAAAGTTCTTAAATACTATTTTTTGAACCATATATAAAGCGTTGCACTATAAATAAATTTAAGGCGGGCTAATAAATAGGTATATAACACTTACCTATAAGGCTAGGGTATAGGCTAGACCGCGAAAATACGCCGTTTTTGTGCAAATTTTGTGGCTAAACTATAGCATCTAAAGTATTGAAAAAAATATATGTTATAAAACTTGCTTTTTTCTAGTGCATTACCTTACTGAATGATTTTCATTTATTGTATTTAATGCAATAAAAAATCTGGAAGTGACCATTGTTTCAACACTTGTGCAAATTTTTAAAGCGTGTTTTGCATTTGCTTGTAATGAAAGTTGGTTAAATAATTAGAATTGCTTGTTATCTAGTGCATAGACTCTAAGTTGTAGCGAAAAGTCAAAAATGTGACTACAAAACGGTAATAACGTTAAATTCCATAAAAAAAATAAAAGTTTCAAGGCGTCATTACGTTATAAATTAACTAGGAAGTATATAACATATATATCTCATAGTAATGGATATGACATTATCTAAAGATTTATAGTACATTTACATACACAACGTTAGAATTACAGAAATTAGCTTTCTGGCCTATATCGCCCTCTTAATACGAACTTCACATATTTGAAACATGAGTGTAACGGGTCGGTCTAGTCGTCTCGCCGTCGACACAAGTTGCATTGCATACCATCTGCAACCGCTGCCAAATGTTGGTGTCAAATACTCCAATAAAGTGCATCCACTCATAAATTAGCAGATGAACTAGTTTATGTTGTAAAAACTTCATCGTAGTTAGTCAAAGGTGAACTTATTTAGCTATTTCGAAGAAAGCAGAAAATTGTTAGTATATCGCAATAAGACGAAATATATAGATAAATTTAAATGAAATAAAAGAAAGAAAGAAGATTCATAGATAAAAAGCCATGCATTTAACATGATTACATGAAATAAAAAAATATGAAAATAAAAAAAACCCACTCAGTTACACACTAAACATACGCCCATAAATATAATAAAACAAAACTCAATTTACCTACTTGAGGGGAAATGTCGGGTAAGTGTATACTACATATTTATATACAAATGTATATCTTTTTATATTTCGCATTTTACTCCATAAACTATGCATTTAAGTGAAAAATTACAACAGACCAAAAGTTTTATAATATCTAGTTTTCCCGCTATATTTGCATATGTGTTTATGTTACGACTAATTGCGGCTACAAACTAAATCTAGCCAGCAAGAACTGTGTGTTAGTTGCATATTTTTTTTTGCTCTAGGTTGCTTTTTTCGTATTTTTTCTTCTTAAAGCATAGCATAGTTCTGAAGAAAAATGCGAATAACAAAAAAAAATATCGACCATAATCATAATCTAATTAATTATATTCGGCAATTCAAAACCTACAATATACGATTTGTTTAATTTCATTAGAATCTAGTAGTAAATCCGGTGGACTATATAATTGTGTGATATAATCCAAGTACGGTAGATATTATAATATCGACAGCTGCCATACAATTCCTTGTATTTTGTTATCATCAACTTTAGGCTACAAATTATATTATTTTAGCAATATGGCCTGCTTAGTGATCAGATATTATATTATTTTCTTTATATTATAACTTCAGAATTTAGTATTGTAGGCTATGAGGCTGCTGATACCGGTATGCTTCCTCGTCTACATCCTAGACTGCTTAGTCCTACTATACCTATCATTTCTAACTCATCTTACCACTGCCTCGAGTAGGTACACATGGGGGCGGGGGGGGGGGGGGGAGAAGGAAATGCCGTGAGATAGACGGGTTATAAACTTGTAGTCACTCAATAATACGGACTGGAAACGCCTTCATCCGATGATCGAGGGCTCTCTATACCTTCAACTACCACCTGTTTGTATGCTTGCGTTGTTCCAGCCCACAGTTTTGTATACTCAACTCGTACCTTGAGTCCTCGTAGAGGAACTTTGATCGGCAAAGAGCTGGAACTGATTTCAGTTTTTGTGCAACTATCATTGCCAGTTAAGGAAATATTCTACTTTCAAAAATAAAAAAAAAATCTTCGATCAGAGATGAAATGGATTTAATTAAGTATCTTTCCCTTCAAAAAGTTTTATGTTCGACTCGAAAACATATGTGAATAACAGGTTACATATTTGGCCTTTTGGTAGAAGAATTTATGTTTTGTATTAGATAAGTATATTTCATCACGGTTTTTATCCCCAAAAGGTGGTGAGCTTATCGCCGCCACACTACTATACTTCTGTTGCTGTATATCTGGACCAAGGTGGCTTTTATATGTGTGTAGCAACCCTCATATTATGCCACATAGGTCGTTTATTTCCATCATTACAGTGCCCATGTTGCTAGTTCCTGAAGAATTAAGTATAAGAAGTTAATTAGGCATTATGTATGCATTATATATATCGACTATGTACAATCACAATTATTTCAGATCTTTGACCTCAAATGAGTGAGAGGAAGTCACTGTTTCGGAAAAGTGGAAGACAGTCGCGAAGACTCGTTGGGGAAGCCCTATCTCGAGCAGTAGACATGGACAAACTGATGATGGTCTGTACTGTCGAAGTTATTGTAATTTTAATAAAAGTTGTGTTTTGGTTTATTTCTTTCTTCTTAAAATATACGCACAATAATAAGGATTTATCAAAATCTTACTGGTTCGATCTAAAATCAAGTTATGACTGTGTTTAAGTATAATTAATGCCAATTTGACAGTTATACAAATTTATAAATTGTAAAAAATAATTTTGTGTAAAGTTTAAAAAGGTTTAACCTAATAAGGTTATATATGTTATAGGTGTGCATTTGAAAAACGCTTATATGGAAATAGAAATATAGCTGACGTACCTATATAAAATATATATGAAAAAAAATATTTGTTTAAATATATAGCAGACATGTGATATAAATATTTGATCAAACATTCGGACATCCCACCTGGTCACATTTATTGGCAGGGAGTTTGCACTAGAAATACAGTCGCGTCCCTGATCACCTTGACTGACATTTTATTTATGTAACGAACATAAATCAGCGAGTGTTGCCAGTAATGGCTTATGCCACTGACACGTCATCGTCTACCGCTGCTGATCAGAGTAACAAGCTTAAAGTTACACAGCCCCCCATACGTCACCAATGTTGGGGCACGGCCTACCCTCACCGAGGGTGATTAGGGTCATAGTCCACAAGGCCCAATGCAGATTGTGGTAACCTTCTTAAGTCACACAGCTCGCTATAGAATATTCCCACAACAGGGGCACATGCCTTGCTGTCCATGTGTGAATTGGCGAACGTTTGTCTAGCTAGTGGCCATGATATATGCCGTGGCTGTGGAAAATCGAACTTAAACGAAAGAACTATCAAAACAATACTTTCTTTACCAGCTATCTCATTTTTTGGTGATAAGGTGACACTTACGTGACGATGGGGTCCAGGTCTATAATACGGTATAGTCCTAGGTGTACGCAAAAAAAAAACCGCAAAATGTAGAGTTTAGCCGTTTGGCACACAGGTACTTTAGGGCAAAACATTTCCCTTAGGGGGGGAGGGCGGTGGTTATGATGTCATCATCTTTTTTTGTATGGGATTTAAATATTTTTTTTGAGCTTGCTGAGCGGGTTCTAAAAATATACCACACTACTACCTTTGGGCTACTTTGATAGTTTATATCCTCATTTTTAACTCCCTGAAAACAATTTGGAAAATACTAAAATTTAATATTTTTTTTGAATTTTTAAATACACTTAAATAACACCAGTAAACAGAAACAGCAGGGTACAGTAAGGTACACATAAGTCTCATAAAGATCTGAAGCTTAAGGAACCGTCTCACATTGCAATATTCAACAATTCAAAAAAAATACTAAATTTTAATATTTTCCAAATTGCTTTCAGGGGGTTAAAAATGAGGATATAAACTATCAAAGTAGCCCAAAGGTAATAGTGTGGTATATTTTTATATATATTAAATATTAAAAAAATATATATTAAAGAAAAATACTAAGCCGTCTTCTACCTGGAGGGGCCCAAACTTGGTATGTTTTGATAATACTTTTTGGATTTTAAGAAACAAAGTAGCCCAAAGGTAATAGTGTGGTGTATTTTTAGAACCGGCTCAGCAAGTCTTTTCATTTGATACCCCACACGATGGGTTTCTGAAAAAAAATAACCCTCAACCCCAAAAGGGGAAATATTTTGAGGAACTGCGGCTCAAAATTATTGTTTTTCCCTAAAGTACCTGTGTGCCAAACGGCTAAACCCTACATCGATTTGCGGTTTTCGAGCGAAATTGCCACTACTACGACAGCCGTTGAAGAAGAAACTCTCAAGAGCGAGTTGCCCCACTGGAATTACATGACGGCTGGCCAGCATCAGCGTCTCAGTTGGAAGCGGATGAGGTCAACACAATTTGAAAACTAATTGAAAAAAAATCTGTTACTGTGTTTGAAGTGTACCAGTGCTGTTTCTAAGCTTCCTACCTCGCCGCAGGGTTCGCAAATTAGTCGAGACCAGAATTTTATTACATTTGCTCAGAAATGATTTGTTTTATTAAAGTTTTTGAGGGAAGTTATTATAATAGGTTCGAAAATCGAAATCGCTAAATTTGCATTTTCATTACGTTTTGAGTGAAGTGTACAGCGGTACCTTTTTAGAGTGGTGTCTGTGTGAGTGTGTGTATGTATGTGGGTTAGTTTTTTTGCCCCTGGATATCTCAAGAACCTAGTAAAAAAAAAATAATATTACATTTTCAAGTTACTTACTGTCATAAGATTGCCGTGGTTGTTTTTAGTTGAGGCAACATTTACCGTATATTTCTTGTATGTTTAATAATTGTTACTTGTAATGTGTGTCTTGTTAGCAATCCAATAAATAAATAAATAAATAAATAGAAAATTATCATAGCTAATATATTACACTTCTTATGCATTTATATTTTTATTTTGTAATTACTTATTTATTATAATGTTTATTGGTACCAATATAAATATAACTAAGTCATAATAGTATATTTCGTACCAACTGAATACAGTAAACAAAGTCAAGAAGTTATAAAATTAAATCAAAGAACTAATATATTTACTAAAATAAAAAATAAAAAGTGAAAGGGTATCAACGCACGTGGCATCCCAAACTAATAGTCGACCTATCTTCCAAGGTACAAGACTCATGCCATCACGCTTCTTACCATCATCTCTAAATATACCAACAAGTTCTAAAATGGCAGGAGTGTTGATGGTCACACTTCGTATTATATAAAAAATTCGATCAAGAGCACTTGTCTAACCTAGCTTTCCAAAACTGGTAAGTTACGTTAAAAAAGTGATTAGGTAACTAAAGAGACATGACCTAGAGTAGACACTAATTTGAAATTCAATGTCTTTGAGGCCTCCGCTACTTTTAGATCACATATTCTATTTTAATTTATATGCCAAAGGTGCTATTCACCTGTTTTTGAATTTGATTATGAGGCTGCTTGTTTTATCAAAATTCGACCTCTAAATAAAAGATAAAACCATTATAGGATGACTATAGAGCATATTGATGCTATAGGGGTCCTGTTGGATCTACTTTGGTCTATAAATACCCCATTTTACAGAAAGCATTAACGTATGAACTTAAAATTTAGCATTACTACCTCGTTGGCCTGCATAATTGTCCAATAATCAGCACTCAATGTATTTTAAAATTATAAAATATGTATCTTTATTTTTATGAGCCCAACCGCTTTAAAATCTACGTTGTTGTTTAGCATTATATGCGAAAAGAATTTTGGTAAGAAACTGCGTGCGTACAGCCGCGTACTAAGAAGCCTGCAGCAAGCACACAGGTGAAAATTATTACCGAGAGGCTATTTAGAAGCCTCAGACCGAAGAGTTGGCTTTAGCGACTTTGTAATTTACGTACCACCCGTGTTACACACAGTGTTTTTAATCGCATTTGCGAGTAAATAAATAAACATATAAGAAGAATAACTAAGTAAATAAACTCTCTCACTTTCTGACGTAAGTAAACGTAACCAATTATAAGAAAAATACCGGAAACAAAAATTATCTTTGAAAGATAGTATTAGTATGCACCAGAAAACATAGATTGTTATTATGATTACGTATATTAGTCCTTTACAGAGGTTAAATCGATCTTCCTTGTTGCGATCTACAGAAAAAAAGGCAAAAAGTACATCACCGGGTAAATATTTGCAATCCCGGAACATCGTTATCAATACGATATGGCCTTGACAATATACGTCAGAAGTTGACTGTCTTTTATTTATAGTCTGTGGTAAACAATGGGACCTTTTGTTTTTCCTCTTAACTATAACACGCGATATAGCGTCTATGGAAATCTTTACTTCATAAGTTTATTTTATTAATTATTATTTATTGTTTAATAATCATACTAGTATGACAAAAAATCGGCCAAGTGCTAGTCGGACTCGCGCACGTAAGGGTTTCGTACCATTATCTATAAAAACGGCAAAAAAATCACGTTAGTTGTATAGAGCCCTTAAATATTTGCCTCATTTTAATTTAAATATTTATTTTAAAGTGAATATATAACTAAATATTCGGTGAATATTTCAAGCGTCTACCTGTTGCCGTTATCAATATCGAGCAAAATCGAGCAAAAAAATCACGTTTGTTGAATGGGAGCCTCCTTAAATAATAATTTTATTCAGTTTTTTAGTATTTGTTGTTATAGCGGCAACAGAAATACATCTTCTGTGAAAATTTTAACTGTCTAACTATCACGGTTCATAAGATACAACCAAACAAACGAACGGACGGACAGCAGTGTCTTAGTAATAGGGTCTCGTTTTTTCCCCTTTGGGTACGGAACCCTAAAAAAGCGAGCTTAGTTTGTTTGTTTGTTGTTACTAAACATTAATTATTTTTTGGATATTATATTCAATTATATGTATAGAAAACAATTATTAATTATTGTTTACAAATACTTATTCACTAATTAAACAAGTAAATAATTACAATGAAAATAAATAAATACTTACAATTTATTTAGATTATAATGAAAGTCCTTGAACAAACATCATACCAGCATTTTATAAACCTTATTCAAAATTACTTATATACGATGCCAAAAAAAAAGTACATAGTAGAAAATACCAGGAACACATAAATAAATGAGGAGAGGAGAGAGGGACGCGCGCGCAGGGCTGCCCCACAAATGCATCCCACTTTAGAAATTGGGACGATATAAATACTCACTGCACTTGCACTGTCGAATAGGGATGGACAATTTGTATTTCTGAAGCGTCATATATCAATTGATTAAGTTTTGCTTTTAGTATTTGAATTTTTTATATCTTATTATTATTAATAAATATCTTGATTTTTACATACTAATTCGTAGTACTAGTTATAATTTACATTATCAGTGAGTCATTTTACAATACAACTACATTTTTGTAATATTGCATTGAATTATTATTATGAAGGCTTTATGACAATGTTTTGTCAACATTTTCTATCATAGGATTATGCTTTTAAGTTTTTAGTTTTAGCAAAAGGCTAATAAATATTATATTATTATTAGGTATTTTTGTAATTGGACTATTTGAACCTTTCACAAATAAGCCAATTAAATTACAAACATTTTTTGTAAAAAACATACACGGAGAAGATAAGAGCATCCGTAACCTTTACATATAATATTAATTCACATAATATTGAAGCGTATCTCATTATAGTTTCTTAATTATGCGTCTGAAACAAAAGTTGCTAAGTGTTTTTTTTTGAGGCCTCCTTCCTAACCTTTTTGTGCTCGATAAAGTAATCACCAGTGGTGAACTGGGCTCGCGAGAAATTGTCTATGCCTTTTCTTTTGGCAACTTTTGAAATTTCTGGAATAAAAATCCCAAGTTGCGGGGTGATTATGTAGCAAACTTAAAAACTTTCACATATATATGTGAAATGTTAGTAGGAAAGAAAAGCAAAATAAGTAAGTATGGCATGGCAAGGAACTGAAACTCCAAACGTAACCTATCTATAATGGGGTTCGGTTTAAATTGTTCCTCGAAGTGATTCGCTAGTGGTTCCGCACGTTCGGCTGCGTGAAAATGACGGATGCCAGGTGTGTTAATGAGAGGGAAAATTGGGGTTTTTGTGACTTGTCGGGCCAAGCGATATAGTGCCGTGTCATCCTTACTGGCTTTGAATATGACATTGTCCGACGAAAGTTGGCTATCTGTCCGTAGTTCTGTGCTAATTTTATTGAGGTTTCGCTTCACTACTGAGATCCCTTTTAATGGCCGGGAATAATTGTTGGCCAGAGGCTGTGGCTGAAATTTTAGTGGACTAGAGCGTCTGTAATGGCAGTTGTGAACAGTGGCGGATCCAGAACAAAAGCATAGGGAGGGCGATCATAAGATCTGAAGGTATTTTTGAACTTAAAATCTACAAACGTAAGTTACCCAATCGACCCAGCTGTTGCAGTTTTTGAATATTTAAATATGCAAACCCAAGTAAAACTATATACCGATTGGATGTAAATTGGGGAAGGGGTAGTAATTTGTGGATAAGGTCACGTCTGATTAATACTGCCGTACCCCTGAAGGCAATATTAGTGGGAGAAATTTCGTCTTGTCTATAGGTGAAGAAATTTGGAATGTGGAACTCATTCTCACCTCTGAGTTTTATTCGCCGAGTAACACAATGTGAAAATCGTGTTTCAGGACTCATATTCTGAGCATTTTACGCCACCAGGGTTCCAGTACTCAATTTAAGGTCTCGATGAGGCCCCATTAAATTCTAACGTGAGAATTGTGGTGAGTTGGGCTAAGCCATTGAAAAGTGCTGACAATGAGGTTTGGCCGGCAAGCAATAAGCACAAATCACCCGGCTCTGACGAGATACTCAACACACACAACGAGAGCTTATCCCTGTGGGTGAATAATCTTATTTATTCACTACACAAACTTAGCGCACCTCCTTTTATTTAACTTTATTTTCTTTTTCATACCTTGTACCTGTTTGCTACTTATGTTATTACTATATTAATGTGTTATTTTTTGTTTTATTTTGCTTTTCATTTTTAATCGTTTTATTTCATTAATTGCTTTTCGTTTTATTTATTTCAGTTTGGGAAAAAGTCATTGACCGCACAGGGTCCTGATAAGTAGGTTTCCTCTTATTTTTCCGGGAGGTGTTTTCACCCCTGAGCATCTGCTTCAGTTATGGAGGAAGGCAAAATTATCCTTCCCTGACACCCCACCTCAGCACCCATAGGTTGATGGAGAAAAAACCCCAAAGCGGACTTTTTTATACTTAAAAAAATATGTATTTCCCGTAAATAATTTGTACAATTATTCGATTAAAAAAGGTCTGTAAACAACGATTATTGGTTTCGATTCTACTCTACTCGTGTGTATTTACCTATAAATATACTTATCTGAATAAAAATACATTACAAGCCAAAAGACTTTAAATTAGATGATTCTTTTATATTCCTAAACCCTTCTCGTGGTTTATTATTATTTTTCAAATCTCTGTAACACTTAGATATTATTAAATAATGCAATAAACATGATTAATGACGTTAGAGATATGAATATAAAAAAAACCATAAAGACAAATTTCTCCTTTTGTCAACCCTGCGTGAGTCAGATTTGCCGGACGAAGCGTTCAGTAATCGGGCCGCGGATCGCAGCGTGGTTAAAACTAGTTTAATTATATTTTTAATTGGTTATGACTTCATGTTGCCCTGATGCATATTTTATAGGACATGTCAAATGTTCGAACAGTAGTTAGTGGCATTAATTAATGACTAAATTCACGACTTAAGGCTGATTTATATTTTTGACAGTTGAAATTTTCGCAAAAGATTTATTTCTGTACTCGCTATAACAACAAATACTAAAAAATAGAAAAAATTAAATATTTAAGGTGGCTTCCATAGAACAAACGTGGTGTTTTTGCTCGATTTTGCTCGATATTGATAACGGCAACAGGTAGACGCTTCAAAAAATTCATAGAATATTTAGTTATATACTCACTTTAAAAATAAATAATTAAATTAAAATAAAAAAAATATTTAAGGAGGGCTCCTACACAACAAACGTGATTTTTTTTGCCGTTTTTACAGATAATGGTACGGAACCCTTCATGCGCGAGTCCGACTCGCACTTGGCCGATTTTTTTAAATTAATATTTGTACAAAGAGTAAATACTTACGTAATAACTAATGGCGTTACTATTTAGCTGCTACATGCATCTTAAAAGAATTATATACGAATGAGTTGGGCATTTACCTACACGGTGTTCCGTAGCCTTACCATGCCTACTAATTTTGCTAAGTATCTTTCCTTCTATTATTTCACATATATATGCGAAAGTTTTTAAGTTTGTTACATAATCACGCCGCAACTAAGGAAATTTCCGGAATAAGGCTTTTTATTCCGGAAATTTCAAAAGTTTCCACAGGATTAGGTAAATATAAACGAATTCCACGTGGACGAACCATAGCTACATTATATAGCTTACTATAGTACACTTTCTTTATATAATCAAGCAGTTGCCGCAGGAATAGCTCGCTAATAACAAAATATTCAGCGCCAGCGAAACGGCGGGCAAAGGCTGGTCCGCATTCATTTTCATTTTACGGAGCCCTAACTTTATGCGTTAACAACCCGAACTTGGCCGGTTTTTTAGTGATTTTAAAATAAACGTTTGATTAGGTTTTCTTCTCGGCAGTGTCCGCTAAGCGCTCTACCAATCAATTCCGTTCGGCCATGATTTCGATATGAAGTGACAAACTTTGATACAAGGCCACGCAGAAAGTTTTGCGAAAAAAAGTTTTATGTATAAGGAACTGGCCACTTGTTATTATTTTGAAAAATTTGGTTATTTAAAAGTCAAAATACCAGTGTTCGAATTTCGAATTTCCCTCCACATTTTGTTGAGGGCCAAATTAAATTATCGTGTCTCATTTAAAAATGGATCTACATCGAAAAGATTTTCGTGCGATGATTATCTATGATTTTAAATGTGGCCTAAAACCTGATAAGATCGACTTCAAATGGCTTTTATGGGTGAAGGACCTTCAAAAGCAACCATCTACCGTTGGCAAAGCGAGTTCAAGCGCGGTCGTATTACTTTGGGCGATGAACAACGGAGTGGTCGTTCTACGACGGCTTCCAGGGAAGAAAGTGTGCTGGCAAAAAAAAAAAAAAAATTTAAGTAAACAGGCGAATTACATACGAAGAGATTCAGCATACACTGCAAATTCGTTCGGTAAGCGTTCACAAGATTCTACACGAGCACCTTCGCGTGAGGAGGATAGTTTCACGCTGGGTGCTGCACACCCTCACCGAAGCTCAGAAGAAAACCCGTGTGGAGTGGTGCCGTGATATGATTCAAAAATTTAAAGCACTCTCGTATCTGCGCGTTTACGACATCGTGACAGGTGACGAATCCTGGATTTATCAATACGATCCAGAAACAAAGCGTCAGTCGGCAGTTTGGCTGTTTTAAAACGAACCAAAGCCTACGAAAGTGAAGCGATCAAGATGCGCAGGGAAAATTTTGATCGCTAGATTCTTCACTTTTACGGGGTGTCTGGTTCCAATTCCATTACCAGACCAAAAGTCCTTGCCTTTCTCATACACTCCGACTCCCAGTCCTTCGCCTGTCTAATACACTCGGACCCTCTGTCCTTCACCTTTCTTATACACTCATCCAGATACTTCGGGCTACCTTATTAGGTCATCAGTCCATCTGGCTGTGGAGCGAACCACGTTGTACTTACCTATTCTTGATCTCCGTTGTATGACGAGTCTGCGTCTTGAGCTATCGTTCCTGCGACAAATATACCCTGCTAACTGCCATTTTAGTTTGCTTCTTCTATGTCGGTAAGTTGTCAGATATCTTTATTTCTGATAAAATCCGTCAAAGACACACCAAGCATAGACCTTTTTATACCTCATTAAGCGAATTCTAATTTAAATATTAGTTGATTGACTTAATTAAATAATTTTTAATTTTATTCGTGACATGAGTATCAATAGAATCTTTGCAATAAAATAGACTATATGATAAAATTAGAGATCTGGATTAAAAAATAAGATAGAGCGAAAACCCTTTATCTCAGTTAACTGGCGGCGTCCTATTTAACCGACGATCAAAAATAACCAACGCAATCCCGTCAGAGATACCACAACACTGCCAACCGTTTAGCCCTGATACGCTGTTTAGGGTACGCCCTATTTACTTCTTGAAATAATTTGGTATCTTTTCACTAATTTCCATCGCGAAGTAACAAAATGAAGACACTGGTAGTGGGGTCAGACTATAAGCTAAAAGTTGCTCAGGAGACTATGGAAACCAACACAACTAAGCTCACTGGCAGCCGTTAGGATAATGAGGCTGAAAAGGCAAAGGTCACAATAGTCTTTCAGTATATTTATTCTTCTCTATGCATTATCCGCAGAACCGATGGCCGCTCGTCTAGAGATGTTCTTAAGTGAAGATCGCGTTTAGACAATATTAGTATGGATGTTCCCCAGCCATATGGCACGACGATCTACACAAGATTGCTGGAAGTCACTGTATGCGCGTAAGGCGCAGAATCGTGCTTAGTGCAACACGTTGACCACCAGTATGTCAAGCAGTGGACTGCAGTAGGCTGATGATGAAAATGTTACCATAATCGAATGCATATCAACGAATGAATGAATTAATGAATGAATAAATTTTCTTCATTGCTCATTATACAATAAAAAGCTTAATTAAGAAAGGTACAAATAGGCGATCTTTTCGCTGAAAAGCGATCTCTACCAGACAAACCTTTGGTTAGAGGAAATCACAAAAATAAGTAGACGGTGCGTATAAGTTAAAGTAAGTTTAAAGTACAGGCAGGTCATAAATGATAGGAGATACAAGTAAACTGTCGCATGAACTATTTAACGCAATTGACTTTTTTTATGCGCATCGTCTGAGTTACATGGAAGGATTATTTCATTGTATCGAAATAAATAAAAAAGACGGGACAGCACAAGTGAAACAATCTGTATAACACGTAGAAAAGAAGTACCTAATCTTTTTCAAAACATACAAACTAAAACTTATTTTTCAACACACTTGCTCATAAAGCAGCCTTTCCTGCACAGTTTGAAGCTTTTAAATAGCGACCATTATGCACTTTGTGTTTTTTTTTTAATTTTTAGCAAGAAGAAATTGCCTATGCCTAATATTATTTTTTGGTAAAATAAATCCAACGTGTTTGTTAAAAATATATCAAAATTATTAGATTCCATTAAATATCAACTTTTCAACACTAATATAAGTATTTACTGCCTTGTAAGTGTGTTGAAAACAGTCGTATAACACTCGTAAGCACTGCTCAATACACACTCGGATGAATTACTGCAACCAACAACCTCGTCTGTAATGAGCAGCCTAAGTAACTTGTATCATAATGTACCATTATAGTATCTAACTTGGGTTAAAAACCTATGCTTTTTTAAAAAAAACCCCAGCGCTAGAAAAAGACTATACTTTTATCTAACTTGACTGGACTTGTCACTTGATCGCATCTAACATGTTGCAGCAACCGTAAACACTACAAAAAAAATCATAACATACACACAGACAGATAAAAAGATTAGAAAAATACCAAATTCAAAGAAGAAACGTTACAGTGACTAGGAAATCATAAAATCAAGTAGCATTTGTTTCAGCAAATTACATGGCGATAAGTTTGTTTGGTTTGATAGTCATAAAGTTTAGTGGTGACGAATAGTATCGAGCGTTTCAGATATTGTTTTACTACCAGGAAAATTTTATTGATTTCTTACACTTGTTTTGTAACAATATCTGGGACAAATTTTTGTACTGCTTTAAAACATTGTTACTATTTCAAATAAACATTAGTATAATTTGAGAAATAGCAGTATTTATAATTATCTGGTTGACGTACACTCGGACTGTGCAAAAACGACTATAAAATCTTTAATGTCCTCCAAGAAAATTAATATTTAATCAATTTAATTTATTTAATTAATACCTCAAGTTATAAAGCCCACCACTCACGGAGCTACAGTATATATTGTTACTAGATTTTGCCAGCGACTCCGTCCGCCCTAAATTAGGTTATCGGCGTGGAATTCCTACGTGCACCCTTAAATTATATTAATAAAGCTTGCTTAAGGTATAGTTCATTTAAGCTCTATATTACTATAGTATTTTTACAATTTAACTAACAAAAGTATACAATCTGGCGGTCTTATCGCTAAGTTTCTATCAGACAACCTTGGGATCAGGGATGATCAGAATTATAACACTGAATAAAAAAAATAATACTGTTAGGTACTAAGCGAAGTCGTGAGCCATTATCTGAAATAAAATATAACCTACGATTTTTTTACAATCATGTCATTACTAGATACGTTATCTTGTTATATTTATTTGACCTTTGAAAAAGATCAAATTATACTTTTGATTCGATTTATAATTGAGATTTTAAGAACATTTTAATGCAAGTTTAATAAAATTGTTACTTAATTTATGTTATTTAAGCAAGAAATTACCTTATATAGATAGCTACCTTATCTATTTGTAAATAGTAAAAGTAGTGTGAAGATCATGTCAAAGTCAAAATATTTACATTTAAATTGTCTATTCGTGTCGTGACTTTTTTTTTACTTGACTTGACTTTTAAGCAGGTTCTTTTTTTAAGAACTGATTAACTTTCGAGTACGTAACAGTTTCAAAAACTTGTTTAAAAAGCTGTAAAGGACTACACCGTTTTTAGCTTCTTAATAGTGTCCATTAGATACGCACTTGTGCGATAATTATACCGCACAAGTGCCTTTTACTTTACAGTTTCTTTTTAATTGTAGCAAGAAGAGAGCCTATGAATAAAGTTCTTACGTTTGTAACAATAAATCCAACGTGTCTGATAAAAACATATCAAAACTATTAGATTAAAGATAATAATATATAATAATAAACACAGTTGTGTTGAAAACCGTCTTATGATACTTGTGAACTCTTCTCAATACACATTCGGCTTCTTTTGATTTCTATTGTAAATTAATTTTATTTACTTACCTAGCAGTCCCTCGACGCGACGACTCTGAAATACCAGGTACTTATAATAAAGTTAAAGGGCCAACAAACACATATTATTTGTTTACTTTTAGGAGTTTTCTGTGTCGGGGGATTTTTAATTTTTTATTAAATTTAAATCAGACAATGTCCATATTTGTTAGTAACAATTTATACTATGTTAGTACTTTCATATTATTAATATAACAAAAATAAAGTTTGTACATAGGCTGACGTGCAGTTTCAGATGTAAGACTTTTCAATGTATATATTACTAGACACCACAGAACGTGATAAGATTTAATCGAAATCTATGTAATAAACATGAACAACCAAAATGGTGGGCGTTTCTATTAATTTTTCATTTTATATATATATATTAGTCGTTTTATGGCCGCCATGTTAACTATTTTTTTCATTATACTTAATCCATTCTTATGAAATTTGAGCTGTTACGTGAAACAAATCAAACAAATCCTCAATTATAGAAATCTATTTGAGGGAATAAAGTATACCTACCAAATCAATACATTTATAGATAAGCACGAAAAACAAAGGTACACCTCTTGCACCAGAGAAAAAAAAGGAATATTAAAAACATTAAAGTTTGTTTTTTATTTTTATTTTATTTATTTTATGTTTGAAAAAATCGATCAGAAAATCATTAAGCAAATCCGAACGAGCCGTAGATGACAATTTTAAAAGAGTGAAAATTAGAACACTTAAATAGTAAAACTACTAGGAATTCAGCAATAAAAGTAGGCAAAAAAAATTATTATTACGTACAAGGTATGACCCAAAATGGAGAAAGAAAGTAACGAAAAGACTGTTTAAAGAAATGTGTTGACCGAAACTTTTAGTGTGGGATGACACTTGTGACGTTTTACATCCCACACGTATTTTAATTTAACTTTCTGTTATATAAAATTCGCATTTTAATGCCTTCAAAATCAAATTTGTTCAAACTTTGTTTATAACAAAGAGATTTATTGTTGGCTCTTGATACATTGATTTCATTTCAACTCTGAGAAATTAAGTGAAATAACGATACAATTAACCGATTTTTAATTATTTCAAAGAAACCGGGAAAAACCGGTTGTTTTTGATACAAAACAGTAGGTACATTATATTTTGACGTGACAACGTCTTATAAATTGGTTTGCCGGGTGACACTTCAAGAAACTGCGTTACGCTCCGCTCACGTTATGCGCTCACAATGAGAGCGAGTGAGAGGCACGCGCCCGCCTAAGAGCGAGAGAGACAGACATAAAATCATTGTCACGTAAAACTTTCGCCCGTATACCGACTTTACAGGCAACCAGTTTTTTAATAAGTACTTTACAAAATAAAGTATTCATTAAATATGTATAGTAAAAAGCTTTCTATTAATTTTTAATTGTTTAATTTGTACTTAATGCTCAGAGTGCAGGCTGAAGATTCAAATTGATACTTATTGTTCAACTTTTGGGCATCACTTTTTAAACTTTTTTTAAGGTTTTAATAAAATGTTAATAAATACCTTATTTATTTATATAATCTTTAAAAATAACTTTATTGTCAAATGTGGTATGGACTATTATAAAATTATGATTGTCTCGTTTACTGAAGCATAAAATTGCATTGCAAAAAAATGTGTAGGCTCGGCTTTTTTTGGTTCCATGAGATCCATTTTTGAATTTTTTTTCGAAAGTTGCCCGAGTTTCCTTTATAGAGCAACTTTAAAAATATAGCAAAATAATTAATTAAGTCTCATGAAACCAAAACATATTGGCCAAGTACGGGTCGGACTCGGGCACGAAGGATTCCGTACCATTATGTACAAAAAAACGGGCAATAAAATCACGTTTGTTGTATGGGAGCCCCCCTTAAATATTTGTTGTATTTTAATTTAATTATTTATTCAAAAGTGAATATATAACTTAATATTCTGTGAATATTTCAAGCGTTTGTTTACCTGTTGCCGTTATCAATATCGAGCAAAATCGAGTAAGAAAATCACGTTTGTTGTATAGGACCCCCCTAAAATATTTATTTAATTCTGTTTTTTAGTATTTGTTAATATAGCGGCAACAGAAATATATATTCTGCGAAAATTTCAACTGTCTAACTATCACGGTTTATGAGATACAGCCTGGTGACAGACGGACGGACGGGTGGATAGCGGAGTTTTAGTACCTAATAGGGCGGGACCCTATTTATTTGAACCCTTTGGGTACGGAACCCTAACAACTTCTTTAAGCCAGGCGGGCTTAATTTACATAATTTATGTTTGATTATAATTATGTAGTGTTTCTTAAAATTGATAACGCTCAATTTTGACTACTTATTTAATTAAAAAAACATTTGCTGCCATTTTATTTTATTTAGTTGTAAATATTAGTTTTTAGTCGCCCAAAAGAAAGAGCTTGACAAACATTTTTTTTTACATTAATAATTTATTAATAATATGACTAAATTAAAAGTTATAAAAAAGGAATCCAACATTTAAATTGATTTAAATAACCATAGGTGTTGTTGCATATGAGTAATTTTTAAATGCCTTTCTGAAATTTAATACAACGGCCAGTTAAGGCTAAGGCATAGGCTAGATAGCGTAAATTTTGTAGCAAAACTACAGCATTTCAAGGATTGAAAAAATTTTATGCTGTTAATATACATTTTGGATATTATAGCGCATAGGAACACCCAACATAGCTCCCTTCACAGATTTCTTAACGACTCGGCTTATTTAATAGACCAACAGTAAGTGACCGTACGTTTTTCTACTGTACCTAAGTCATTACTAAAAACACAAACTGATTGTAGACTTCCCTTCACTTCACTTAAGGGAATACGATTCACAGCACCTCGCAGCGCGTTTCATAAAAACTAATTTCGTACTTGTTTTGGACATTTACTGATCATATACTGTGAAACTTTGTAGGCATGATCTCAAGCCCAGTATCTATGTCTGTTGTTTTCCAAAATCCTTTAAAAAGTTTTAATTAACTTTTAATCTTGGCAAACTGCAGACCTAGATATTTATTCCTAGAGCACGTCTTAATAATTTCGTGGTGTTTGATTTGTAAGTGTCCAAAATAAGTGGAAAATTCGTTAGTATGAATGAAGCGCGCTGCGACACGCCACGAATCGTATTCCCTTAATCAAAATAAATTTAATTTAAGATTAATTCTGTGGTATCTTTTTAGATCATTGAAGAAAAATTGAGACACAACAAGACGACGTTTTTTTTTCGATGTTGCCCCTTTTTAGTCTGTACCCGAGTGCATCACTAGCGACTCGGCACGCTAATCAAGTTATCACTGCTGCAGGAGAAAGCTGCCAGTAAACGTCCTCGCAGCCTTGGCCTGGAACTGAGATTCATGCAATTAGTCATGTCTATATTAATTGAAAACGTGTAAGATCCTGTTAGATTTTGTTAATAAGCCTAAAAACTCATAGAAGAAAAACTAAAACAATTAGTGACTTATGAAGTTCTAGTACATCAATCTTACAAATACAGAAATCTACATAGAATTAGGAAATTACTAGACGAAATAATCTTTCTTTTTTTTTTTGTTTGTACCGTTCGTAACGAACGTTCTTCCATGGCAAAGATTTGGCATTGGGATTTTAATAGGCCAGACTTGTGCCTCGATAGCTCAATTGGTAGAGCACTTACACGGTATCTAAAGACAGTTTCAGGTTCAAGTCCTAGCTCAAGGTTGATCTTTTAGCTGCATCTTTGCTTTTTTAACTAGCTTATAGGTTCATAACACTGCTTGTGATATTGGGATTGTCAACTATTCTCACAGGTCTAGGATGGCAGCAAACCAAGGCTCCATGTGGAGTCAGACTCGCCACTACATTTTTAACATTGAAATAAAATTTAAGGCAATAAAATCGAATGTTGAAATTAGGTAAACTTTGAAACTGTAATTTGAAACAATGCTTCTATTAAAATTAAAAGTAAAACAAATAAAAAAAAAAAATTAACTTACAACTTGTAACCTGATAATTTATATGATCATTTAAGCTTGTCGCGCGATTTACTTGTGTAAATAAACTAGTAGGTACCTATTAATTGAGTAACTTAATCTGCTAAGTTTTTTTTGAATTCCAGTTTAATTAAATACTTATAGGTACTTACGCAAACCTCGCGACAATCTCTTATGATCATATAAATTGTGTATAATGAAGTTATAAGTTGATAGTTAAAATATTAAAAGAAAATTTTATTTTCTTCGTTTTAGAGCATTTAAATAAAATCTTTTTTTGCTTTTAATTTAGTTTTTATTTTTTAGTTATTTTCAAATTATTCTCGGCAAGCCCTTTCATTTGATACCCATATTGCAGAAGTGCTTAAAAATAACTATTCCGCCATATTGGATTGATTAAGAATGACGTCACATTATTTTTCGAGTTACTCTCAACAAGCCCTTTTATTTGATACCCATATTGCAGAAATGCGCTAAAAATAACTATTTCGCAATTTTGGATGGTCCGCTTTATTGGATTTTGAATGACGTCACATAGCTTATCGTGTATTGTCATCCAAACTTAAAGTGTATACAAAATTTCAGGTCAATCGGTTGAAGATACCTGCTTCAAAATTAAGTTGCAAGATTCCACCCGAACAAACATACATACATTGCAAGTTAAGTAAAAGCTTTTAAAAATATCGACAATTTACAAAACTAGATATGACTACTAAACACTGCGTGTGTGCATGTTTTTTTAGAGACAGTGTAAAAGTCTGAACTGCGCTCTAAATTGCGCTTTTAAAACTGTCGCACCCACACCGCAAACCCATAAAATCAAAAGAAAAACACAAACACATGCATAATAAATAACCAAAACACACAATAAAGTAAATCCTGTCTTATTAAACCCACACACTTCTGTGTTATCAAAGAAAAGTTCTACACACACAATCAAACAAATTTCGTAAACAACGCACACATATGTAAACATCCTTAAACACACAAGCAATCCTAGAGAGTTTATAGATAAACGCACACTAGAGTCCATTTTATTCCAAAAAATAACGCACACATTAAAAAAGTCTTGTAGGCGGCTGCATACAAATGCAGTCAATATATCCCACGCACTCTTAACTAAACTTTGCGTTAGTGTGGGTAAGTAGGTCACCGAGATAGGAGGGGAAGGCACGTGTTGGAGGGCTGGCCCTTTATTACTGTGCTCATGGGACGACCATATAATAATTTTTGTTCAAAATTTTTTTCGTAAATTAATCTATGCTATCTATAAACCTAAATATGTAATAAATAATATATCATAATAGGTCTTACTAAAACAGTTATAACTTTGATAAGATGTCAGCATATGGAAGAGTAAGGTCAAAAAAGGTAGGTATGTTTCATTGGTTTACGATCACTAAGGTTGTTGAAATAAAATAAATAACTTTCTAAAAATTACGTTTTTGTATTATAATATTGACAATTTAGCATAAAACTTATCGATTCATTAAGAATGCAATAATGTAACGCTATTTATAAAAATGGCAGGGAATATGATATTTTTATTTTAAATTAATAATATTTTACTTTATCATTTCCTCAATTAACTTTCAAATTAATTGATACTGTCTAAAAATATTTAAAGTTAAATTGTATAAATGCATTTTGATATGATGCACCGAAAAAAAAAACATTGCAATTTTTGCACTAATAACCTTTTCTGAAATCTAATAGTGTTATCAGTTTGAAATGAATTGGTGTTGATTTTCAATAAAATTTAGAGATAAAACGGAATAATTACTGTAAATCACCTCAATGCACTTATTTAATATATTAATAATGTAAAAACCTTATTCTTTTGTAATAAAAGTTGCATAGATAAATAAAATTATGCTAAATGATTCTACACCTAAACACTACTACCCATTTTTGCACTGCTACCTACGAATTGTAAAACTACTAGATTTTATTTGAATTTGTTATTTATTACTTTACTAGCTTTTGCCTCCAGTTCCACCAGGGCCGAAAATTCGGTTATCGGTGTAGGATTTCAACGAGCAACTCCTTAATTATAGAAAAAAGACTGAATTACTCTTGTCGTTTTTCCCCGTGACTAAAAGTGTTTCTCCATGCCAATTAATGCCAAATATCATCTTAATCGGTACAGCGGTTTAAGCATACAGAGGTGACAGACAGAAAGACAGACAAAGAGATAGAGTTTCTTTCGCATATATAATATTTATATCGATTATGTAGGTACGCTCATTATGATAAATAAACTTTATAGCGTTAACAACTTATTTTCTCAGTAAGTGAATGTGTATTTCTTCATGAGAAATAACTGTTTAACGTATGGATAACGTTAAAAAAATAGCAAGTTACTGCGCTCAGATCATGATGACTATGATTCATCCTCTATGATGGTAATATGGGGGAACAGGAAGTTTGTATGTAAATCCGTCATATTGCAACTAAATGCATAAAAAATTATATTTTAACTTTACGATGAAAATTAAGATTACGTGTTTCGTCATCCTTAGAAAATCATCCCCTACAAAGCAAAATAGGAGTTGGAAATACGTATGAAAATTCCGATATTTTCAGAAGCTAAAACTACAAACAGTTAAAAGCTTTCTTTTTTTCTGAAATCGACGTGGACGAAGTTGCGGCAAATGCTAGTTATAAAATACTAACAAAAATAAGTACTTTTTGAGATTTAATGACCTTGGTCATAGCGGGACTAAACAATTTCGTATAGTAGGTAGGTACGTAGTTACTTAGGTATCTATAATTTAGTGTTTACTAAATATTTAATACAGTACTGTTTTATGTCTATCATACTCGTATATCTATTTAAGTAATAAGCATTTTCATAACAGTAAATTCAATTCAAAATCTTCTGGCAGATATTTTTTTGTAGGGCCCTTCGAGCACAGCAATAAAGGACCAGCGCTAGCGCATCGCAGATGATAGTAAGAGCATTCACCCGAGCCGCTCCCGAACTATACGAATGGGACACACAAATTAAAATTTTATTTGCAAATTATATGACCCTTTTTTTATATATCTAAAGTGCCAAACAAGCTTACGGCTGATGTTAAGCGCTGATCATAGCCTATGGACGCTTGCAACAACAGGGAAATTACTCTCTCGTTGACCTTGCCAACCCCGTTTTTGAAGAAACCCACAGTGTAGGCTCAAGAAAAAACTTCGTCAGGGTCACTGAGGGGGTTGGACCCTGACAGTAATTACTCTATCGCTGAAACTTTGCATGGTGTACAAGTATGTCAAGTACAAACATCATGGTTGACAATATTATCCAATATTATTTGTTTTCACTTATATTATTTTTTTGCTATATGTCAGTATATATTGCTATGTAGAGATATGTCATATTATCCAAGAATATTTCGATTTAAGGAAAATAGAAATCTAAAAAAACTGTGTTTTTCCTATAACTAAATACCGACAAAAAAAAAATATTAAAAAATGATAGTATAAAAATTTCACCGACTCTTTTCTGACTTATTTTCTACATCTCGCCTCTTGAGACCTAGTCTAGAATGTAACACCCACGTATTCTTGACTTTTCGCAATAGGATTCCAGGCGGGTGTAGTCAGAGCAGGAGAGGAGAGAATATCTGCCTGTAGAAGGTTGCAGAACAAGAACTCACCGACGACGACAGCTCGCCGAGATCTTCAGAAACCTGCCACCAGGCCAATACCCAATGGAGTCGTTGCTGAGCATGCGAGCTAAACAATCTTCTTATATGTTTTTATCTATAAAAAATGATTGTTTTATTTTTATATTTGAGTTGACTGAATGAAAGGTAAATTGCGGTTTTTTTCGGTGGAAGTTTGCATGGTAATGTACATCATATATTTTTTTTAGTTCATTTTTTAAGACCTATCCATAGATACCCCACAACATTTTTGAGTTTCAGTTTTAAGTATGGGGAACCCCCAAAATTTATTGGTTTTTTTTTCTATTTTTGTGTGAAAATCTTAATGCAGTTCACAGAATACATCTACTTACCAAGCTTCAATAGTAAGTAAGTAAAGTGGCTGTGACATACGGACGGACAGATGGACAGACATGACGAATCCATAAGGGTTCCGTTTTCTGCCATTTGGCTATGGAACCCTTCGGAACGGTACGTACGTACGGCATCTTTATATATTTTGGAAACATGTATTTTTGATATTTGCAATCCATCTCCTTTTGTAAAATGGACAAAAGGACGAATCAGATCCACACGAGCTCAACATTTAACAAAATTGTGTGAACAAAAATGCGAAACTGCACTCATGAGTAAAAGTATTTATGGAATGGCTCCACTTGTTTACAATAAAATACCGAATAAAATAAAGGATCTACCATTACAGTTGTTCAAAATAAGATTGTCAATTCTTACAGAAAAATGTTACTACGTAATAAACGACTTTGTGAGCGATTGAATGAGTGATTCTTTATTATAATTAGAATTGTATCTTTTAATGTTAATTTTCTTAGAACGGTGTATTTCAGTGCATGCATATTTGTACGCCACAATCAACGGCAAAACATGGAGAACACAAAATCTGTTATAAAAACCTATATTATCTTACATACGTTTAACAAATAAAAACTATTTGTATTTGTATTCAACGACGGGCTGTGAGAATTGTCGACGATCTCAAACTCACTTGCCGTATCAAGCCCTTAGACTTTGCCTCCCTCTGTGTGTTCTATCGCTTTTACAAATAGTGTTCTGAGTAATTGTTCGAAATGATGCCCGCGGCTACTTTCTACCATCGCACCGCTCGCTATGCAGGGAATTCATTCTCACACTTTAGAACCGAAATGGTTTCAGAAAAACTCCCTTCCGCGAACGCTTGGGTTATGGAATGAGCATCCTGCCAAGGTTTTCTCTAAGGACTACAGTATGGGGTTCTTCAAGAGAGAAGTTATTGGATTTTTGAAGGGTCGGCAACGCGTGAATGGTACCCCTGGTGTAACAAGCGTCCACAAGTTACGGTGACCGTTTACCATCAGGCACCTTAGTAATATAATATATATATATATATATTTATATAATAATATAACTTAAATATAAATATAAATTTTAACATAGTACGATATTATGATTATCAGAAACTGATTCAAAAATGAGGAAATTTGCTACGATCAATGTACTTACAACAATAGTTAGGGTGCACGCGATTTAAAAATTATTATCTATTTTCACATCCATGTTACAGTTAAAATATTTTTTTTTAACTTTTAAAGACCGATCCAACTACAATCCACAAAATGGAGTGAGCGGAAAAATGTTTTGTATACCTTAGTTCAAATATTGAGCTCACTGACAGCTGACCTTATTTCTTTTCTTAATTCTATAAGGTAACTGCGATGCAGTTTATATTTTCACACGTTCCTGAGGAATTTCATCAAAATCGTTGCGAAGACAAATTCTATGGGGTGCGGTATATGGACAGACATAATGAAACTACATATATGGATCCCTCTAGATTTATTGATCATTATTCTAGACTCCTTACCAGCCTCATACGTCTCTACTGTTGAGCCACGGCCTACCCTTACGATTTGGGTTAGAGTGCACAACGCGGGCTCTATGCAGATTGTAGACTTCGCATGCGTCTAATTTACGTATGCAGGTTTTCTCCCGATATTTTCTTTCACCAAACAACAAGTTGTATGAAGAAAAAAAGAAAAAAAAAAGAAAAAAAAAAAGACTTATTGGTACACGCTGGGCTTGAACCTCCGCACTTCACTTCATGACATGACCCAACATCGATACCCCTAGGCCATCACCGATCTTTTAGAATTATTCTAGATAATATTGACGTATAGGTATATATAAAAGATGAAATTGACTGACTGATTCAGTCACATACCAACGCACAGCCTAAACCGCTGGGTCTTAAAACTTGAAATCGTCGGTTCCTTATGTGACGTAGAGCTCCACTAAGAAAGGATATTTAAAAAAAAATTCCCTAAAGCAGGGGTTGGAAGTAAATAAAATTTTGGAAGATTGTAAAATTTAATTAAATAAAATTTTGCATAAAAATTGATATGTGGTCTTGAGGTTAAAAATGAAGATTGATGGTTTTACCGTTTTCAAAATATATCCTATATAGGGGGCGAAATCGGGGTCGAAGCATATTAGTGAAAAGCTTTTCTTACTTTCAAAAGACCACGCACATGAAGTCGGGAGAAAATGCTGGTCTAGTACAATGAAGAAGGATACGTCTGCTTCCTTAAGTTTTTTAATTTCCTATGCCATAGTGGAAGGCTTTACATTAACGGAACAAGTTAATGCAAAATTCGCAAATCATAACCGGTGTAAACCAGTTCAATAGTGGTGGGAAATTGCGGCAAAAGAGGGGAACAAAGGCTGTACTGCAACCTACATTCCTCCCCTCTTTTGATCTTTATGACGAAGCGAGTAGTTAAGAGATAGGTTAGTAGGCAGAAATGGTTGCGAACAATGTCTCACTGAGGCTTCTAAAATATTCAGTTAATCTCTTCTTATTATCGGCATTATTGGTAGAAAATCATAGCATATGAATTGTTATAAATAGGTACATAATATTTTTCAACGCATTAATAAAAATTTTAGTATAATCTAAGTATAACATATTTTTTTAGGACAATAATTTGTTTATAATAATTGAATTGTAGCAACCATTTACACATATTTGAGTTTATTAACCTCCAATGCACTTTTTTCATTTCAATTGATCAGTTCAAAGAACGCGAAAAACTATTTAGAATGCAATAGGCATTTAAAACTTTTGCTATAAAATTTACCTATTAATTAGCCTTAAAAATGATACTTGTATAATCTTGTAAAATAACGTATTAATTTTGTTTTTTTTTATATTTAAAATAAAAAAAATTAAATAAACTGTCCATAAAATAATTTTTATTTATTTTTTACTTTACTTTGTTAATGAATAAATTTGTTTTTTTTTATGAAAAAAATTTCTTAACCACCCTTTTATAGATATGTCAGTTCTCTTTAAATAGTAAAACTTTGCTATGTCGCAAGCGCCTCATCTCGTCTCAGTCTAAGCCGGCTGTACTTATGCAACCTTTCTCTCTTGCGCAACACGTTGACCGACATTCGGCGATTCGCGAGGTATTATGTAATCGCAATTATTTTTACGCTACTTTTAGAGGTATTGCAGTCTATGATACAGACCTTTACCGTGAAATTATTCTGCATGGCACCTTTCTACACTTATAGGCAATGAGAACAAATATAATAGATTTGACATTCTGTCAACTAATCTATTCTATGTAATTTTTTTTTTTTATAAGGTCTGAATATGATTTCGGCGAATTTTACGACATAAGTTTTGAACAAAATCGTGTTTAGGTATATTACTTCATTTAAACACTGACCTTTGATGAATTGAAATTGATCACCAGGAAAGGTGATAGCTACTTTTGTTTGTTCATCAAAATATTTATTGTTCGGTGTCATGTTCCATTTATTCAAATTAGGCTTAAATTGATCGAAAATAGTTATTTGTTATGCAGAACTGTAAGGTTGTTATTTTGCGTGAGCAAGTACGTGTATAGAATACCATACCGAGTTAAAGCGAAGGATTTAGACAGACAGACAGACGTCGTCATTTTGTTTTGTCATTGGTAATATATACATAATAAGCAAAAAATTAATTTATTTTTATAGCTTGCTTAGTAGAGATTGCTTTTTAGCAACATGGCCGCTTTTTGTACTTTTATGACCTTATGGCTATAATAATCATGAATGTTTTTGGAAATTAAACACAGCGCACTCTGGTCCCAAACTAAGCAAACCTTGGGCTTTGAAAACCAGAAAACGGATACAAATATATATATATATATATATATACTGTTTTGTAAATACATACATATTATACATAGAAAACACCTAGACTCAAGACAAACACAAGTATAAATGTTTGACTTTTGCGGGAATCGAACCCACGCCCCTCGGTCGGGTCATTACCCACTGAGCCACGGAGTCGACAAAATAAATTAGTATTTTATATTTGTGTAAAATTAATACAAAGACTTTGTTCATTTATTCATTAATTCATAATATAGATTTTTTTTTCTTTAATACCATTAAGGTAGCAAACAAGCATCGGAGATATTAAATGATATTTATCAAATTGAATCCATTCTTAATAAACGGGACGTCAAAAGGACGAGTTCCTTAAACTGATAGATATGTGACTGATGAAAGCATCAACTAAAGTGGATGAAGCAAAAGAAGTGTGCCAGAATCGTAACTATAGAAGTCTCTAGAATCCTGATGAATGCCACAACAAACTTCATTTGAGATAAATATGACAAATTTTTTTTCTTAAAATTGTTTTTTTTTTTGTAATATCTTACTTTTCTTAAGTTGTACATAAATAAGGCGATGGAACATGCTATTCTACATTAAGAACACTTTTATTTGACACCCTAACCAAATGAATTAGTTCAGTAGTTATCGAACAACACCGCTTAATAACATAGGCCCGTCCGTCCACCTACGAGTATTTTGTGATTTTTTTCACCACCACACATGTTAATGGTTCTAACTTCCTTGTTCGTAACTCGATCAGGATAATATAAAGTTTATTGATATCCTGATAAATGTCACAATACACTTTATTTCAAACCAAAATTACAAAATCCTGTTAATTAGCGAGTTATTCAGTAAAGAAAATAGTATTTTTTGCAATTAATTACGGTTTACATGAAGTTAATTATTTTACATGACGAGCACTTTAATTTGACATTATATTCAGGTTAATAAATTCAGTAGTTATCAAGCAAAACTACTCAAAAACATAGGCTAGCCGCCATCTTTGTAACGTCATAACTCCCTTATACCACTTTAAAGTCTTCTACCGCACTTTTTGTATTTAGGAAAACGTGCCTAACAAGTACATACCGGTTGTATGTATGGCCAAGATCGGTCCCACGGAATTGGTCTCAAAACCTATTGAAGGTAGGTATATATACTAACTATCTACATCTAATAAGTTTGTACGGAACCCTCGCATTTTGGCAGTTTTTTATTTTCTGTTCTCTCTCATGTATATTAAAAGAAATTTCAAAGAAATAAACGCCATTTAGTATTTTTCGAAGAAAGTTGAGTTACGAAAGCAAAAGGACGACTGGTATCCGGGATCCGGCCGAAATCATAACATAATACGATAAAAGAGTTCCTGTCACACCGAACCTTATTATTAAAGGTAATTAAAATAACAAATTGACAATACAATTTCGATATTTTATTCATGTACGTAACTCATGTTACTTTTTTTATTTCTCAAAAAATCCATGGAAGAATAATATCTACACCGATACCTTTATAGTTTTTTATGTTAGAATATATATTTGCTGAAAATATAAGAAACTGAAGAAATAAATCAAAATATCTGAATTAAACTAAGCCGATTTTATCAAACACAGAATAAAAAAACATATTTTATATCGTGGATATTATTTTGGTATTTTAGTTTAACTTTTAGAAAAAATATGTAATAAGTATCTTTCGTTTTCAAATTTAATAAAATGCGAGAAAGCTTGATGTAGAGAAATAATTTCAATTAAAACCTCATCTCATTTTCTATTCAATTTAATTAAAACACGAGAGTTATTTTTGTTTATGTATATAATAGGATACGGTGTAAAGACAGCCAGTTAGTAACGGGTTTTTTTTCTGAATCATCCTTGTAGAGTGCAAAGTAGGCCATAAACTACTTACAATTCATACTGAGATGGGTACAGAACATATCAAACAACCTACATTGTTAAAGACCTGCATATTATTCACGACTAGTCAAAATCTGCATCGAAGGTCTCGAAATTTTTCCGCGGTTAATAATGCGTTTCTTTCCCATCCGGTGCATAGTTTTTGAAAACTGCGTTACACTAAATGTATTTGATTATAATTTTTTTTATTGAAAATATGTTATTGTTATACATCGCTATTTACTATAGTCGCAAAACGCATTTTTATCCATATAACTTAATTTTGATATTAAAGTAATTAAACTTGTGACGTCATGACATGAATCGCGTTAAAAAATTAAATGAATTTTGTGAAATACGCAAAACGGATTTGACGTCATCCGTAGATTTAATTGTTTGCATCTTTTTCCTCTGTCATTTTTATGTCCAAACTTTTTGATATTCTAGTGTTTGGCTTTTTTGAAGTTGGCAAACAAGCTTACAGCCTGCCACAGTCACCAGCGGCATTACTGGTGCGTTGCCGGCCGCCCCCTTTTAACCACCCTTTATTTTATTGCATGGCTTTGGTAATGTTTTGTTATAAACTAGCCATGACTCATGGTTTTAACTGTTTGATATTATTGCCTATAATAATTTGACAAGTATAAACTACGCGTAAATCTATCAAAATAAAGTTAAATTATGACATAATTAAGTAGGTATATAGTAACAAACCAACAAATTTACTTAATTATAACATTAGTATTATGTGTTAAGACATGTATTCCAGTAGACCCTTTGAAGCGATGAGGGACTAGTCTTATAGGTTACTTTATTTAGTACATAAATGTGAGAAGACAAGTTAAGTTGACTCCCTCACAGCCTAATTGGTAATGTGGCCCGCTGCTGTGCAGAGGGTGTGGGTTCGATTCCCGCACTGGACAAACATTTATTTGATAAACATTTGGGTTTTTCTTGAGTGTGTGTGTATTTATGTATGATATGTATGTACTTAAAAAAATAAGTAGTATATTTGTATCCGTTGTCTGGTATCCATAACATAAGCTTTGCTTACTTTGGGCACAAAATAATAAATAGTTATAACTTTGGGGCCAGGTGGCGCTGAGAGTAATGTCTAAAATTTGGAAAAAAAGTAATCGAAGTTTGGACTCCTATATGCAGTAAAAACAGACATTTTGGCTTTCACGCACGGCCACACTATTTATCACTATCTTTATATATTAAATTCTACTGTACGTGTGTATATCACTGTACTTTTTCTGAACGGCTGGACCGATTTGAATGGTTTTTTTTTGTATTGGGTGGCGCCCTGGATGGTTTAGATTCACAAATCAGCCTTGCAGATGGCGTTATAGTCGGTTTCATGCAGGATAACGTCTGCTCGATCAGCTAGTATGTTATAAGTCAAAACAACTAAATATTTCATCAATACGGTTATATGATTCTAGATATATAAATTACTTTATTCATGACCATATTAGTATATGTTTGAGTGGTGTTACAAAAATAGAAAAGTCTGCCTTTATATTTACATCATATCACGAAGCACCTGGTATTCAGATTTGCATGAAATTTGTCTTAGCGATAGTTTATGTAATCTGTAAAATGTCAAAGAAATCTCGTAAATTATGGATTGGTTAAATTAAATGTATGTTCTTTTTCGGGGCCCAAGAGCTGTTACGTGTGTAATATTGACTAACTTTTTATCGTTTGTTAAAAATTGGCCAAGTGGGTAAGTATATACCTAATTCTCTCTCTGGTTTTTAATAAGTCATAAACTTGGCAATTATGATTTCCAACTCCAATTTAGTCGATTGAAGGCCGAATACCGGATATCCGGCCATCCCACAAAACGGATAGCCAAGGGACAGACAGAAAGACACTTATGGTGATTCCATAAGTGTCTTTAATCTCATAAGGGTTCAGTTATTTTTTAGTCCCGTAGCAAAATATCTACGACACCTTTATGATTTCGTCACTTCCATCCGTCCGTCTAATAAATATCTACGACACCTTTATGATTTCGTCACTTCCATCCGTCCGTCTAATAAATATCTACGACACCTTTATGATTTCGTCACTTCCATCCGTCCGTCTAATAAAACTGAAAACACACCTCTGATTTTACATTTTTCAGAAAGGTCCCTGGTCAATTCTACTTTTTGAGGGGCAATTTGCAAACCAAAAATTTAAAAAGCTAATGAAGATGAAAATGACTATTTAAATGCTAATTCATCGTGTTTTATATTGGCTGAGCTGAGTTGCGTCAAATAGGTTTTATTATAAAAATAGTGGGTAATAGTGACTAAAATAAAGAAAAAAAAACTGATTTACTTAAGAACTTATTTAGACTTAGTGGTCAATCACTAGTCATTTACTAATTATAATTATGGAACATGAACAACAAAACAAATAAAACTGGGCCATTATAATAAAAAAAAAATGATTGAACATTATTTTTGCTCTTTATTTTCGCCTGCAGTCAATGCGATGCTTTACTTCTAACAAAAAACGCTTTTTTACTTTAACACTGCGTTTCCAATATTACAACTTTCAATAAAATTTCTTGTAAAGTCTAATCAAACACTATTATTTGGCTAGTAGTTCAGTAAATGACGGTAAAAAGATCGTACAACCTAGAAATTGTTTCAAGAAAGCTTGATTTTCTTCAAAATTTGGGATTTAGTTCTACTTACTATCCACTTTAAAATCTACCCTATGCCGATGTGTGATTTTGACTATTAGGGGTGAAAACTACTCCTAATTGTCAAAAATTGATAAATTCACAAATTTAGGCATTTGACGAATAAAAAAAACGTATAAAGCTTTTGATTAATGATAGTTATATAGTTTTAAAAACTATTTGTGAATTTTCAACCCTTATTTTATTCTTTACACCCTTTTAAAACATCCCTTTTGACATAAAATTTAAAAAAAAAAACATTTTTCAATATATTTTATTTCTTGTTTTGATTAATTATTATATTTAAATCGAAGAGATCTTAAGGGAATTGCTATAATTAGTTTTCATCCCCTAAAAACCACCGCACGCCAATATCTAAAAAAAAAAACGTTATTTTTAAGATATGATGCTTCATTAAAACAAATTATTTGTTTCATCTGTATTTGGTCCAATTTTAGCACATGTAGATTTACAAGAAAAAGAAAATATACAAAAATTTGCAAAAAATATTAAAATAGAATTACGTATCATCATAACTATCCTGCCTTCCTATATGCCTTCTTCATCTCTCTCTCACACACACACACACACACACACACAAGATCCCTTCACCAGTTGCCAATGATGAGAACACTATAGTATACATGTATAGTATACACATTTCTCAGCTCCAAAATCTAGCTGCTCCGAAATAAAAAAAAAATGCGTTTGGTTTTTTTAAGATTTCTCGGATGCATTTTGGACCAGAGAGATAAATTTTTTATTTTTAAATGTTTCTCAAACACTTCATTTTATAAAGGTTAACGGTGAAAGGACTCAAGGGCGGTACTGATTTCGTAAGAATGCTTAGTTTTACAAGCCATATCTCGAAGAATTTTTAAGCTACATTAAAAAAAAAATTCAATGAAAATGCTAACTTTCTGTACTCTGGCAATTTTTACGTATATGGTTTTTTTGTGACTTAATTTGAAAAAGTCATTGTTTTTGAATATTTCAAAAATACCTTGTTCACTTTGATAATATTTTTATTCAAAAATAAGTATTTTAAATCGGTCAAACTTTTGGATCATATTTATAATGTCAAGATAAAGTCATTTGCACATTAGTAACATTTAATTCCAATTAGGGTAGTAATGAGATGTGTTTCATTGTTGATTCGTAAAAAAAATATAAACCAAGTTTATTTTCGTCATAATTCCGTTAGTTTTTATGCTAGAGAACTTTAAAATAACGCATTTTAAAGGTTTTTTTAATGTACTTTAAAAAGAGTTTGGGCACTTTCATCGTAAAACGTACCGTTTTTTTTCGTAATTCAATGTTAAAATCTGTAAATTTGTCGTTAAAAAATAAGGCTTAACTTCAATTAGCTATAACAATATTTTGATCTACATTAAAAAATAAAAAAATAAATTCTTTGTTTTTTCATTACCTACCATTTTGATAATTACAGATTTTTTGATTAAATTAATAGTTTATGAGTTATATGTGAACAATCATCAAAAAACGTGGCTAATTTCGAAAAAAAATAACATTTTCGATCACGAATATCTCAAAAAGTATTAATTTTTCGAAAAACTTCTATAGAATATTTTTTGCTTAAAATCCATCTTTCTATCGATTCCTGGAGTATTTCTTTTTAATTACCACTCTCTAGTTGGGGTGGTATTCACCCTCCGCGAAAAAGCACACATTGACATAGGGTAGATTTTGCTTCTTGGGGTATTCCCTACTTACTGTCAAAATTTCAGCGAAATCCATCTTTCTCGAAAGAATTTCTAGCCAAAAACCGTCATGTACTGTACTATAATATCAGCTTACCTAGTGGTCATGCAGCACATGCCGAATATATACACGCGTAACTTTTCGCACTGTCCCGCGGCAGGGCAAATATGCGTTGATATGCATTTTGTTTGTGTTGGTAGCACATATTAGCATCTTATTAAAGTCTTTTTTCTTATACCAACACAGTGTAGTACGTATTTTTGCAGTCGTCAAGGACATTTCGTAAATCGTAGGCTCAAATAATCATATTCTTCAGAATTATGTGAAATTTGACTTTCTTGTTAAGAGAATATGATTTAAAATACCTTTGTATGTTTGTTCGCTTTAGTCCCATAAAGAAAAAGAGAAAAAAAAATCGTTTCTGAATCAGCTGCAAGGGACACTTTTATTTTTTTGTTTAAAAAGGATGGTGGATGGACTTGCTGATGCGTGTGATCAACACACAGCTTCTAAGATACATAGAAAAACACGACCTGGTCAGCAACCGACAATATGGCTTTCGCTCTGGTCTGGCACCGGGGTCTTCTATCGAAGTCACCATGTTACGGAGTGCCCAGGGGTTTGTGCAAATGGGTGACTAGCTTTTTGTCCGGCAGACGCATACGAGCCGTAGTTGACGGTAGTTGCTCTGATAGCATGGTCATTAATGCTGGTATCCCACAAGGCTCTGTGCTCTCTCCTACTGCAAATCAAAGACATGTTGTACATCAACAACATACATTGCTATGCAGATGACAGTACTGGAGACGCTTATTTCACGGGCCGTACAAGCATCCCTCGTTCCGATGTGGAGGAAAAACGTAAAGAACTTGTGTCTCAAATCGACTGCCCAAGGTCTCTGACTGGGGACGGGAAATCTTGGTCCGATTCAACCATACAAAGACACAAGTGTGCGCATCACCGCTAAGAAAACTCCATTCACTGTGGTCCCACATTTCCAGAACACTCCCCTCTCCATATCCAACAGCATTGGGATCCTTGGTGTTGATATCTCCAACGATGATCAGTTCTGAGATCTGAGTGGAATGAGCTCCCTGCCAAGGTTTCCTCTAAGGACTACTGTATGGGATTCTTCAAAAACGAAGTCATTAGATTTCTGAAGGGTCGGCAACGCGCGAGTTATACTTTTGGTGTTACAAGCATCCATAGGCTGCGGTGACCGCTGATACCATCAGGCGGAACGTAAGCTTGTTTGACACCTCAGTGGTATAAAAAAAAACGACTGCATTTACCAGGAATAGCAACGGTATAACCACGTATCTACTTATTTATTTTTTTGGGTACCTACCCCATTTTGGATATTTAATAAAATACATTAAAGTTTCTTAATATTTTGAACGAAATCGATTAACACATTGTTCTGTTTTCTGATATAATTATCATTCTACGGAACCCTCACATAATGTGTGTGCGACACCGAATTTCATGCAAATAAACCTAAAACCATATAAACAAATAAAAACTATAAAATAAATTACAATATCCTAGATTTCTTGAAAATGCCTACTTAATATTGACGAAAATGCCACGTTGATACCAGAAAGTAACCACAAGTATCAAGTAGGCTGTTAGCGCCGATTCTTAGCTCGGTTAGCTTGTAACTTGTAACTCTTAGTTGAGTCACAGTCGAAGGGGTGTTATTCTTAGTCTAGTTCACAAGTTTGCAAATGTGGTAATAAGTGTTAAAAGTCCTAAAATATGAACGACAGCTCATTTGATTCGGAATGATGTCTAGAATAATGTATTCGAAGGATTTTCTCGCACGCGAAAAATTGCAAAAGTCATGAATAAATTAAGTTGAAAAAAAAGGTATTTCGTTTCTTGGTAATAACTCCGAAACTATTAATAATTAGGAATTTTATTAAAAGGCCCTTTAAGAAGAGGAAATTTCCAATAAAAAATGGCAAGTCTTGGAGTTCTATCTCCATTATTTAGAATTTTATATCTATCTATCTTTATAAGGTATTTCTAGACACAGATAATAATTTATCAATATTTTATCTTATTACAGAGTAAAAACCTTCAATTGTGCAGGAAAAACTTTCTAGACTCTATAAAGTATTTCTTGATTCTAGAGGCTTAGGTACCTATTCATCCAGCCATAGGCCCAAATTTGTCATAAAGACCAAAGTTCAGCCAAAGGTTCACGTCAATTCTATTTCATAACACATCTAAACAAGAATCCGTCAACATAAGGCTCTGAATCTCTCCCAGCGGAACAACTAAAGCCTGAAATAACTTCAAAAAGGCTTAACTGCAAATTAGCTTCAAACAAACCTAGACATTATATTCTGATTTAAAGAGGATTAAATTCGAAAAGACTAAAAAAATCACTTTCGACTTTTGTTACCTGAAATTGGTAATACGACAAAGTTCTACAAATAGGTTTAGTTATAGTAACAAAAGTATCTTTGATTAAATAGAAATACAGTCCATTTTTCAGCGTCAGTAGTGTAGAAAATAAGTTTAGAGTATATTGCACAGTATGCCCTACTGAACGGAAAGTGAAAGTGCGCGGGCAAGCATCGCGGCGGGGAAGGCGGTCGGTGGGGGACAAACGTGAGTCGTACAGAATGTAAATGCGGATTTGGGCGTAAATAGCTGATGACCCACAACACGTATTTATAACCCAACCCGTACGTAATTCATAATGTCCTGGTACTATTTTTGGAAATATTTAGATTACATACTTATCATCGGATAACATATGTAGAAACAGTCCAATTCAAGTAATAAATACATACAATTTTAAGAATTTCAAAGGTCGTACCTACCATGATATCAAATAATAAAGAATTAATAAGTGCTTTGGTTTATTTTGTTGGTAAAAGCAACAAAATCTTACGATTTTTGAATTCGGAAAAAAAGGTTTAGGTAGACGAAAAATCAAGATCCTGATATTTTTGTATGCCTGTTTTAAAGGTTTTTTTTTTCATCTCAAAATAGTCAAAAAAAAAAGTCATATCGAATTTATAATTATATTTTGTTGAAAATGAACTAAATCTTGAATGGTAACGTGGCTCTTAATAAGGATGAAAGAGGAATAAAAAACCAATCGATAAAAGCAAAACCTTTAAATGGTATGCATTTTGTTGAAATACGTTGGGAAAATTCCCACGAGACAATTCTCCTATAATCTCAATGCTTTAGTAGCACAGGTTTCAGGGCTCGGTTTAGTGTTTAGTTATGCAGGTGGCGATATAATTAGAATAGAGTAGCACCTTTTGAAAGTTGCCAATTATTAAACAGTTCGTATGCTTTAAGATATTTTTCACGTGACTTCTCGGATAAAAAGTAAATTAAACACTTGTTGCCTTAGCTCTTCTGGTGTCACAGACCACCGTGGGGTCTGTGTCTGTTGTAAAAGAAATATATTCGTAACTCGAGTTACTCATTGTTTCAAATAAAAATACAATATATACGTAAATAAACAATCTGAGGTTAAAAAAACTAATTAGTTTCGCGCCATTATGCTTTCTTTTTTTTTTAGAAGTGCGTTCAGTAATTTACTCTAGGACACTTTTATCGAAAACAATGTTTTTTTTAAATAAACGCTATTAATTATTAGTAGGTATTTTAAATTATAAATATTAAGTACGTCAACAATGAAAAAAATGCAATGTAATTATGCTTTTTATTAAAATAAATTTGTTTTCCAACCAATCATCGCGTTTTATTTTTCAGTATCGCAAAATTCCAAAAGGTAATATTCGAACGTTGCATTACTTTGTCTTACGCTCGCAGCAAAAATAGATTTTGTCCACTGTTATTGAACAGCAAAACCACCCTTTTGATGCCTAACTTACTTACTAAAACTTGTATTTAATTAAAACCTTTTTATCAAAATGACAAACTGCTTTAAAAAGATGCACTAAAAAGGTTAAAACAATGACTTATTTCCTAAAATCTGATCCTAATTACAGTTTGAAGTTGGTTTTATGCAAGTGAAGTGTGTTGTAACCTGTTAGGTAAAAAAAAAAACAACCTGCTTCAAAAACATGCACTAAAAAGGTTAAAACAATGACTTATTTCCTAAAATCTGATCCTAATTACAGTTTGAAGTTGGTTTAATGCAAGTAAAGTGTGTTGTAAACTGTTAGGTACATAGACACCAACTTCAAACTGTAATACAGATCAAATTTTTAGAAATAAGTAATTATTTTTACCATTTTAGTGCATGTTTTTGAAACCGGTGGTTTTTGTTTTTGTTAAAAAGCTTCTATACTTTTACATTAAAGTGACGAATTAAAATACGTATACTATTTATAGTTAGTATTCTGTACATAAAACTTTGTTGTACAAGCCCTTGCCAAATTTTTTTTTGTAAATTTATTCTTTCTCTGGATTTGCAGGAAGAAATCTCTAGCAGAGATACGTACGCCCTTTGTACTATTTTCCCAGAATTATAATTTCTTGTAATGTTTTTTTTTTTTACAACAAAGGGTTAAAATAATTAATAAATAAACATCCATACTTGTAAAAAATTTTATACAATCATCACCATAAAAAAACTTAAGACGTATGGTTTTCTCATGTATGCCATTGGACCATATTGTAATGGGACCACACTACAATAACCAGCTTTTAAATAAAAAAAGAATCATCAAAATCGATTCACGCAGTCGAAGGTTCTGAGGTAACAAACATGAAAAAAAAAATACAGTCGAATTGAAAATAGGTATTACATGAAAGTCGAGTAGATAGACAAATAGAAAGTAAATAGCGTTAATTTAAGTTCTTTTTCTTTTTACTGCTAAGGAACCCTAAAGCAGGTGTCAATTTCAGCGCTGATAGTGTGACGTCAATATTAGCTTCAATTTGCATACCTAATCGACAGAGCACAATAAAATTATTCTCTTATTACAAACTATTTATATAGAATTTAATAAAACAATAAACAGGAAATGATTTCTGTACTCTAAACAAAGTTAATGAGTTTGGTTTCTTTCCGCCCGTCCGTATATATAAGTCTGGCTGTCACGATAATTCTCTTTAAAACAATGTAATTTTTTTAACACTGTCTTTTAAACCAAATCTCCAAGTATAAAACTCTATAAGTAAAACATTAAGGAGCCAATTATCTAAATCTCGATTCTTGATTATTTTTTCCAATTCTTTAATTTTGTTCTTGATTCCGATGACGTCAAAATAGCGTAAATACGTATCCACACTTATACACAGGATCTATTCAGGAATTAATTAAAAAAAAAATGGTCCGTAATTGGCCAACTAATTTGCCAAGGCCACCTTGTCTATTGCGCGCTACAACAATGTTTTTAGGGTTCCGTATCTAAAGACTAAAAAACGGGACCCTCCTTAGCAGAAAAACCTGGTACTATAGTGGTTCTAAGAACCTTTTGGCGAGAGCAAATCGGTGTAAGTGAATAGTCCTAAAGAAGAGCAGAAAACATTTACAACACCCCGAAGTGGCGCATTTACATCACTATGTTATTGTATAGTGTTTCTGTAGCGGCGTCAAGAGAAGCCTTATAACGATTTAGTAGTGACCTAAATGCTATTTTAATACCTTTTGTTACTATAGTAGTGATCATAGTTCCTTTAAACCAATACTTTGGTGATGTAGTAGTCACCTACACGCTATTATAGTCCAGTTCGGTACCGTAGCGGTTATCGAGGGAACCTGTACATCGCCATATTTATCATTCTTCATTCATTCATTCACTCACTCAATATTTTTTTAAGTGGTTGAAATAATAAGGAATTATCGTGAAACTTGTTAATTAATTTATTATTAATTATATTCATATCGTACATGGGAACACGGTGCGTTATGGGCCTCCGCCTGTAGAGTGATATGCGGAAGAAATTTTATTGATGTACTAGGGTTAGGTTTGTAGTGAATTTTTAATGCGCCCGCCGAATTATTGACAATAATTAAGTTAAATATATGTTTTTAAAAATAAATAAATCAGGGACACCATTACGAATCAAATAAGTTTTGGTGTGGCGGTTATAGTTCCAAATGGCACCGGCCACAATATAGGTCACCTCCATTATAGTAAAAATAGGGTTCCTTAAATCCAGTGTATTATTTTGTTTAGATAATAACAAATTTTGTTGTCTTCTATACGTCCCACTTCTTTTATATGTCTTCTACGCGGGCCATTGGAGATTAAAGAGTAAATAGAATGCTGTATAGCAGTCTTTGTTGTTACTTTTTTACCATGCTGTACTAAAGAAGCAAAAAAAACCCACTTTATCCCTGAATCGTCCTAAAAAAGACTGCCACCGATCGCCTTCATTCAAAGTACTGTACTAGTTGTATTGTAGACACACATGTTCAAATTTGGTACAAAAGGGAAACATCAAACACAATTATATATAACATTTCGGTAATATAACATTATTCTATAGTGACTGGTATAGGTCCAGACTTAAGGCACTATAAAAGAAACTTAAAAGGTGTTACGGCTACACTAATTATTCGGCATCTTCGGCACCAATATAGTGCACTGGGCTATGCTAGTGTTTTTGTAACATATAAAGAGCAGATTTGTTTCATAAAGGCCAATTTTAAAACTTTTAAAGTGATAAATATCTTTAAAACAGTTGTAATTGGTGTCCTTTATAGTGCTTGCTAGAAACGGTTGTATAAAATGGCGATGTAAATGTTTACATCACCCTCTTATAAATTCTTTTTGCTTTATAAGTTTATAGAGCCAAATTATTATATTAAACGCTTTTATACAACAAGCTGTCACCACGTACACTTTTATACAACCTTAACAAAGCCATTTAGAGATATAGAATTTTTTACAGGACCCTTTTCCTGGTTGGGCTATGACTAAGCCTCCGCTGTCCATCCGTCCGTCTGTCACCAGGCTGTATCTCATCAACCGTGATAGTTAGACAGTTGAAATTTTCACAGATGATGTATTTCTGTTGCCGCTATAACAACAAATATAATACAACAAACGTGATTATTTTGCTTGATAATTATATCGGCAACAGGCAGACGCTTGAAATATTCATAGAACATTTAGTTATATATTCACTTTAAAAATATATAATTAAATAAAAATAAAATAAATATTTGAATGGGGTTCCCATACAACAAACGTGATTTTTTTGCCGTTTTTATAGATAATGGTACGGAACCCTTCGTGCGCGAGTCCGACTCGCACTTGGTCGATTTTTTATAGAAAATCTCAATCGCGGATTTTACGATTAAACATTGGTTTTAAGAGTTACCTATGCACGTCGAAAATTAGGAAAAAGTCAATTCATCCAAAAAAAAAAACTGTAGTAAAATTATTGTATTATAATTCAGTAAAGTATATTACGCCCCCCAAAAGGGGTAGGTATTTAGTGGCTTTAGACGAAAGTCTGTAATCAGTGTGTGCTGCCAGTGACGACTTATGGTACAGAAACGTGGTCTCTTACTGTTAGCCTCTTAAATAAGCTCAGAGTCGCTCAGTGAGCTATGGAAAGAGCTATGCTTGGTGTTTCTTTGCGCGATAGAATCCGAAACAAGAAAATTTGCCGTAGAACTAAGGTGACCGACATAGCTCAAACAGTTAGCAAGCTGAAGTGGCAATAGGCACGTCACATCGCTCGTCGATCTGATAGCCGATGGGGAAGAAAGGTTCTCCGTGGGACGTCCTCCTACCAGGTGGGCAGATGATCTGGTCAGAGCTGCAGAAAGCGGATGGGCGCAGGCGGCTCAGGACCGGCCATTGTGGAGACATATTGGGGAGGCCTACGTTCAGCAGTAGACACAGACAAGTGGTATACACACCCACAAACACACACAATAATGTAGGGTACAGTCTCTTCACTCACCACTTGCGTAATAAAATAGGTAATGAGCTCGTCACCTAGACAGGATAATATACCCCCTTTGCCAGTTCTTGACCATCTATAAAAAGTAAGTCAGGATTGGGCAGAGGAAATATTTGTTTCCAATTTTTTCCGCTATTTTCAAAGTTGATTAACCTCTAAAATGTACCTACAATTTGCAGCTCCGATAGCAAGGTGGTGAAATCGTATGATTAATATTCAAAGAAAGAATTCCTTAATTAATATTATAACATAATTAGTTATAAGTTGACAATTCTTCGAAGTTAACAATTGATTCGCCCTCATTGTGCGCCCACACTGCGGTGGTCGAGCTATTCGCTGAGACAGCTGTCTTCCAAGTCCATTCATAACGCCAATATTGGTATATTTCCATACACTGACAGTATTTTAGGGTTCCCTGGCAAAATATGATTTGTTTGTCCGTTTGTCCGTTCGTCTGTCACAGGCAATATCTGAAACTGTTGTGCATAGAAAAGTTGGAGCTTCATATAAAGTTTGAAAATAGTTGGTTCAGTATAAGAAGCATAGGAATTACTCATGCAAAAACTGTTGAACTTCTTGAAAAGTCCTAAAACAAAACCTAGATTCCACAACTCAAGTGTACACGGGTAGAAATTCCTCTGAAACAGCACAGTGAGTGATCTATATAATAGTAAACATATAACTATAGAGCGAACTTAAGACAGTAAGGCGTTCGTCGGAAAGATACTAATCAGCTCGTGGATAACCTTCGGCTCCTTGGCTCAGTGTGTAATAACCTGAATCGAGGGGCGTTCAATTCCTGTACAAGACAAACATTTATTATTTGTGTTTGCCGTGAGAGAGATGTATCTTATGTAAGTATTTACAGAAAAAAAATACATATGTGTATTTGTATCCGTTGTCTGGTATCCCATAGCACAAGCTTTGCTTAGTTAGGTACCAGATGTCGCTGTAAGATATGACCAAAACAAAAATTATTAAAAAATATCTTAGCCCACGGTAGATGGTTGCTTTTAAAAGATCTTCATCCATAAAAGCCATTTGAAGTCGATCAAATGACTCATCAGGTATTAGGCCACATTATTAATTTTAGAAAATCATCGCACGAAAATGTTCTCGATGCAGATCCATTTTTAAATGAGACACGATAATTTAATGTGGCTCTTAAAAAAATGTGGAGGGAAATTCGAAATTTGAACAATGGTATTTTTACTTTTAAATAACCAAATTTTTCAAAATATTACAAGTGGCCAGTGCCTTATACATATTTTTTTTTCCCAAAACTTTCTACGTGGCCTGGTTCAGGTCCTCCACAAAAGCTGAAGCTGCTACTGCACCAGATAAAGATTACAAACGGTTCAAATATGGTAGGTTCTGAGTAGGTTCATGTTTGAGTAGTTTGAAACACTCGGTATGTAGGATATAAGGGCTAATCTTTTATACAAAGATTTGTCTTAAATACTGATCAAAGACACTAGAGATCCAAAACCAGGTTACTTTTTTGCTCAAAGAATAATTATAGCGCTTCAACGAGGTAACGCTATCTGTCTTTTAGGCATCTTACCTCATTACAACGACTTGGGAGATTTATTATATTATAATACTAGCTTTTGTCCGCAGCTCCACCCGCCCTAAATTTGTTGATCGGCGTGGGATTCTTACGTCAACTAGTTAATTATACTAATGACTCCTTAATTACTAATAAAATAGTTCGTTTAAACTCGATTATAGTTAATCCCGTGGCAACTTTTGTATTTTTCGGGATAAAAACTATTTATCTCCATATAAAATTTCATTTAATTGGGTCCATGTATGAGTGACTTATGAAGTAACAAGCAGACAGACAGACAAACTTCCGCATTTATAATATCTATATTTATAGCATTAATAATATTATAGAATTATAAAAACACTATTTCCTGATAATTCTTTAGTTCATGCATACCATTACATGCATACAGAGAACTTATGGATATACTATTTTAGCGATATCCGTTCAATACTAAAGTTTCGCCATTTAGTTCACATGACTTTACATTAGTTTCCTGTTATTATATAGGTTTGGACGCCTAGGCGTTATTCATGAGGTAAACCTGATAAATAGTTTAAAATTCCTATTGAAAAGGGCTACATTTTTCTCCGTGTACCTCAGACAATTTCTGAATTGAAATCCTGTGACAGAGTGACGAAGAAAAGACGGTTGGATAGATAGACAAGTTACGTTATAAGGGTCTCATTTCGTATACCTTAATTAACTCGTTTAGCTTTCATATGTCCCGATTTGGAGCACTGGGGCGAAGGCGTTTTGGGCTACAGTCTATCCCGTAGGTTTAGTGGACTAGTGGACTTCACATATGTCTTCTAGACTCATGCAGGTTTCCTCACGATGTTTTCATTCACCATAAAACCAACAATCAATGTACATGAGAATTTTAGAAAACGAGTCATTGGTACACACAGAACCTCCACCCCTCAGAACGCGAGGCAGACACCGAAACCACTAGGCCACCACTGATTCTCATTTTGTACACTTAATTTCGAAAATTAAGGCATCTCTTAATTTAAAATTGTTTTGAAAAGAAATTTAATTTGATTTACAGAATCTTTCAAACAAAACATTAGTTTACAAAGTAAGATTACCTATGCATGTGCCAAATTCCATCCAAATATGTCTACTCATTTATTCTTGACTTTGTAACACAAAACAAACTTTCATATTTAAAATATTTGTGAGACGATCCCTTAAGTTGTTAGATGATGTGTCTATTCGTTAAAAATTATCGTACCAAATGTACGATGAACCAAAATTGATAGAGCTGTATGCAGTTTTTAAGTGATGCAGAGGTAGCGCCGCGCCGGTCGCCGACCCGCCGGCCTTGCACGTGCCGATTGTACACACACAGCACGAGTTGTATCGCGTATCATATAAAATATTCAGTTATAAAAAATGTGACCTATCATTGTATAGTAAAATTTATTAGCTTATCTTCTTGCTTCTTCTTAGACACGAATTTATTTTGGCGGAGCATACCACATGAACCTATACCAAATTTAAGAATTCGGTACATTAAAATTAGTCTAGCGTCGGAAACGACTATCGGCTTTGCGATGTAGCCCGCTACGGCCTTTAACACATAGTATGCCTGTCTGCCTCGCTTTCCATTCATTCATATAAAAGTTAGCAAACAAAAACGAATTATTTATCATTATAACGTGTGAGACCTTTTCTATAATTGACACTTATCGATTGCAATTTAGTATTTTTTTATAAATTTGAGTTTAAAAATAAAAATTCTCCATATTTAAGTGTTTTCCCTAACTCTATTTTTCGCAAAATTCATGTATTTTAACTATTGTTAAAATATAACTAACTAATTGTAACTATTGTTTTTTTTTTATTTCAATTTAGTTTTAGCGAGGAAATCCGGCTAGCATTCGAGCACCCTGCCTCACTCACAATCTATTTTTATTTAGATTATTTTATTATTAATTTTATTTTACTGGTTTTTTACATTAAATACAATTTATGAATAGAAATACATATATATTAGTAAAACACAATAAGCTTTAGATATGAGATAAGGTGACAATAACCTGCGGGTGTGCAACAAAGAGCGTGCGTGGACCACATTGTGTCACTTCGTTATGCAGTTTTCGGTAATTACTGGTGATATTGATATTTGAATAAATTAATGAATTACATAATTCATTTTTTTACTGTGTCACTTGGTTTCATTCTTAGAAGAAAAATTCCTATGGAACTTCACGAATGCCATGATCCTCATATTAGCCGCTAGACGTCCGCTGCTGGACACAGAATTCGATATGATGCTTACTCTTTAAACAATCGGAAGAATAGCCAATTTTGCAAACTTAAATATTATTAAGGATCTGAATCTGTAATATTGACGCTATTTTGACGAAATAAAAGTAGTAATATCCGATGACAATTTCCAAAGCACAATTATATTGTCCAATCGCTACTTTTTATTAAATATATTATGTATTATGTATATATTTGTTTTTTAAAACCATTTTTTGTTTATTTTCTAATAATTTTCAAATTCCTTTTAAACAGCACTTTTTACGTGTCAGATTATTTAATTACTAATTTTATAGACTTTATCACCGATACAGACTAATTTTACTACCGAGAAGAGCAGGCAAGAAACTCAGTAAAAAATATTATTTACTCAGTTTTAAATTATTGGTCATTAAAAAAATATAAAAGATTATTACTAATTGCATTGTTAACGAAGTCACAGTATAGGTAATCGAAGTGTCGTAACGCGGCTGCAATTCCATTTTGAAATTAAAATTAAATTGGGTTTGAAACTAATTTTAAGAGTCAGCGTAAACTGCTGGTTGTTTTCTGGATCGCGGTCTCCACTTTTTTTCACCACTCCAATTTCCTTACCTGTCGTTTGTAGATCTATATGGCCTGCCCATTGCCATGAGTAATAATTGCTAAGGTATTGATTATACATTTTCTTGATCTTCAGAACTAGACAGTTTAGGCTGTCTAATGGCTGTCTAGCAGGGATTCAGTAAGTTAATTTTGCAATCATTAATTTATTTCTTAAGGTTTGTTTATGATTTTTCTTTTGCACTATACTTTATAAAGAAATATATTTAGAAAAATGGTTTTTTACCACATGGTCTATAAACATATTTAATACAAATTTTGAAATTTAAAAGAAACCTTGCCTTATTTTATGGTTTTTTTTTTTAAATTGACTTTTTTGTTAATAATCATTAATTGGGTCAAGAATCTAGATATAAAAATTAATGAAATTCTTACATTTATTAGCGATGTAAATCTACCACACAATTATATATTGTACTAAGACATTATGAGGATCATAGTAGTATGGTAAAGGAAACTAGTAAATTGAGGTAAAAATAGAGAACTGGACAGCACATTTTCTAGCTAGATGTGAAAAAAAAAGGGTTGCAGAAGTGTGACAGAGACAAAGCGAAATTGTGGTCTCTTGTCTGTGAGAATTCCCCTTGTCTCTTTCTAGAGTGAGGCCAAATTTGAGGACAGATTACAGAACTCGAACCCATAGAGGGTAAAGGTGACTTTCATGTCTATAGTGAAGTAGAAATATAATCTAGAAAAAAAAAAAAAAAACAAAAATTTGACTAGTTGCGTCGCGACCTTTAGCCGCGAAAACGTTGGTAACTTTATAAGATTTATCTTGCATTAGAGGTGCACATTGGTATAAAAATGTAATATTTATCACTTATTGTTTGCCAGAACAAATAAACACAAGAAACAAGTTCCATTATGAAGACTTTACGTTGTTCCATCAAAACATACTCTCAAATATTTTAGAAGTTAAAATGGCGTGTATATTTTAGTTTAAAAGAAGGTGTAATTATAACAAAATAATCTACAACCAATCAATCAAATTAAAAACACTTATATTATCTTTATCTAAACATACAGAAACAAATCCATACTACACAATACAATCTCAAAACATACACAAAACTGGATAAGCGGATTTATGTTGTGTTCTATAGAATACATTAAATGTACTTACTATAGATGTTGACTATTTGTCTATTTTTTTTTCGGAATGCAGATAAGTGCATCGGCCTGGGGCCAAGGGCCTGAACGTGTAAGGCCCTTGACCTCGGTGAAAGTACCCGTTTGGGACCATCTCGCTTATTTAGTTCATTCACTTCCCTAAGGACTAGGAATGCATGGAGTTGTAACCTAAACAAAGTAAGATGTATAATATTAAAAAAAAACTTTTAAGATGTAGATATTATATTTTTATAAAAGTTATGAGTTATAAATCTTACCAAAGTTAGACGTAATATCAAAAAGAACTTATAACTTGTATAATATTTTTATACAAGTAAGGTTACTAGGAATTTTTAGTTGGGTATTTACATTTTACATTTAAATAACTATTTATTATGTTGTTGTTGATTTAAGGATATTTTTGATTTATTATCATCTTTGTCATATCGGCTATTAGAGGTCGTCCGCTGCTGAAGATAAGCCTCATTTTAAAATTTTAAGGCAATCGAATGTTGGGTACATGCATCCTGCGAGTTTTCACAGTACTTACTTACTTGCAAGTTTATCTAACAACACCTTTTCCGGATCACATTCTTCCTCTATCGTACATCAATTTTATGAGCTATGTCAGCTAGGCCATTGCTACTTTAGCCTATGTGCTCTTTAAACTGCCCAATAAGTAACTTTGTAATTATGTTGTCGAAGGATAAGGGAGAAAACTATTCAAGCGAGTATGATTGCGAGGGCCAGTCATCTTAAACCTCGATTTCCTTTAATATGAGAAACAGATACCTTTGAAAGAGAGTAGTTTTTTTATGTCTGGACCTTTATAACTAAGACTCCAATTTTTCCTATACCTCTAGGAACGAGATCCTATCGTTTTTTTATCTATTATTTTTGTCGCTTTCTAAATTTCATGGAACTAATGAACATATGGTTCATCTTACAACGAAGCTAGCGTATGGTGTGTCCTAGGTCATTGCTTTGTAATGTATTCTTTAGAACGGCCAAATGAAACGCAGAAAAAAATATTAATGGGAATGATATAATGATGAAAAAGTATAAAACACATGATGTGTAAATGTTTTGTTTATTGTAAAAAAGTATTTGTACGAAATTCTAATAAAAATATCTTCATCATCATTTATTGTATCTTTTGTTTTTTCATACCACATACACCATTATTAAAAAAACCCGCTCATGCATCTCAATAAGTAGGAAACCTGATTAGTTGAAAAACTTCTATACACAAAACAATAATGCGGTCCTTCGACCTTTCGCTCATCCAGCAGTTTCGATTGTATTATTATGTTATTATAAGTTCATTCTATCGAGCTATAGTTAGTTAGTTGGACTTATGTTTTCCGTAATTAGCCTCATGATTGTACGTAGGTAACCGGTTTGTTCCATTGGTTACTCATACCATCCCAGCTCCGTCCAGAAATCAAGGTGGCATCTGAGGTTATTCAGCGCCTCTCTCATGGTTTGTGGATTCTTAAGGAGCCTTGTCCGTTGGTCGCCCACGCTTTTGCAATGTAGAACTACGTGAGAAGATGTCTCCTCGGCTTCCATGCAGCCCCTGTATAGAGGACTGTCGGTAACGTCGATATTGAAAAAGTGTTTGTTCAGCGGGCAGTGACCTGTTATTATGCCAACTATGTGGCGTAGGTTTTTCCTACTTAGTTGTAACAGCTTGTGTGACAGACTAGCATCCAAGGATGAGAAAACATTCTTGGTTTGTCTGCAGTACGTTTGCTCTGCCTTTGTTGTGTAGTTGTAAGGTTCTGTCACGTAACAACGTTTCGAGTTGTGTAAAAGGTATCGGTTCGATTGGTACAGGTCCCAATATTTTAGTGCCCGATCCTCTCTTTGCCAATTCATCTGCCGCATCATTGCCTAGAGACCCACTATGACCACGTATCCATTGAAGAGTAACCCGGTTCTTCAATGCAGTTTTTTATAGTTCACAGTGACACTCCAGGATTAGTCCACTGTTCTATCTAGCTATATCAAAAAGTGTTTTTGTTTTTTTCGTTACCATCACCATCTTCCATTTATATGCAGTAATTTTTGAAACTATTTGGCCTTAGATCGCATGATTAAAACAAAAAAAAGATTTTCATTCACTAAACATAGTCGCATGCTTTTCATTTAAAACTTATATATAACATAATAAAATATTCAAAAGCAAAATATTCTTCTGTTTCTTTTTTCGAAAATGTCTAATTTTATACCGCTAGGAATTTCTGATTAAACAACTAAGATTACTACGTACAATGTTTGAAAAAATAACTAAATAGTCTACGTAAAAAATTCTAAACAAACAACCAAGTTGTCAATGTAAAGAGTTTAAGGACCGACTACTCCATTCATGTCGCTGTCGCAAATTTCCAAGGCTGTCAGATCCGGAAGAAGAAAGCTTGGAAAGCGATAGTGGAATGCCCCGGCATGGCATCGCGCTCGCTCCCGGCTCCTCTCCGACAGCGGCGGCCATTTTCTTTTGTCCAAAATGTACCTGCAGGCTTTTTATATACATTTATTTTCAGACACATTACGATGATGATTAGATAATGAATAAAGATACGTTTTAGAGGCGGGGTCTTCTCTACTGTTATGTTTTGTTTTAAGATAGTTTTCTTATTAGAATGTCTCATACAAGTCAGCCTGGTAGACATTGCTCCTCAACTTAAAGTTACTAGATAAGATACTCTGACGCACGGAAGGACATGAATGGCAAACTTTCAGGATTCCGTTTCTGCCTTTTATCTACGGTTCAAGTGTGAGTCTCGCACTCGCACCAAGAGTCTCCTACTTAACAGGATTTTAAAAGGTTGTTTGGGTCAGAGACAGCTTACAAACTACGATACTAATCAGTGTTTAAGTTTAAATGGATCGTACATACTATGTATATATATATATACTATTATATTGGCTCCGTGGCTCAGTGGATAGGGACCAGACTGCTGAATCGAGGAGCGTGGTTTCGTTTCCCGCACAAGACAAACATATAATATTTGTATGGTCTTGAGACTGGGTGTTTTATATCACTAAGGTGGCAAACAAGCACACAGTCCGCCTGATGATAAGCGGTCACCGTGGCCTATGGACGCTTGTAACACCTGGGGTATCACAAGCGCGTTGCCGACCCTTCAAAAATGCAATAACTTCTTTCTTGAAGAACCCTATAGTAGTCCTTAGAGAAAACCTTGTCTGGTATCTATAACACAAGCTTTGCTTAGTTTTGGACCAGACGGCGCTGTGTGTAATTTCCAAAAAAATATTTAATTTAATTTGATAATTCAAATTTCTGGCCTGTAACTCATTCCTCGTACATATCAAAACTTAATAAAAGCCCGCATCATACGGACTAACAGCCATGCAGACAGCTGAGTGACAGCAATATGGTTCTACCTATTGCGTACAGAATACTAAGAAAATTATATACATACATACACACACACACACACATACGTACATACAAATCAAGAAAAAGTTAAACGAATAGTTTAAAGAATCTATAACATACATTTAAAGGTATGTACACCTCTAACTGCAACCAAAAAAAAGGAACTACAAAAAGGTCCAGGGATCGAGGGAAGCCCATAAATAATAAAAAAAGTGAGGTTCATTGACTTTAAATTTGAATATTCTGTTTGAAAGCGACATCTTAGGGCATCGATCATGAGGCGAAGGACTTTCACCTTTCAGGAGACGTTTGAAGATTATTAGACCAATTTTAAACTTTCACTATTTTAGCTCAATAGTAATAAAAACAACTTAGCTAAATCATGTTTTTATGGGAGATGTTTTTAAAAAAATTTCTGATGCTACTGATACCTTTACTGATAAAAATTAGGACCGATTAAGATTATAATTTTATTTTGTTGCAATGCCTTGCATTTTATTTCCTTACTTCCCTTCCCTAATCCGGAATTTCTTCTTTAAGCTTGCCAAGTACTGGCATATACCCCATATTATCTCTCACTAGGTAGTCCCTGGTCTTTCATTTTACCACTAATTACCTAAATGTTAGTAATTTACGACAGATGGGGCAAGTTAGTAGTCATTTTAGTCTAGGTAGATACATGTATCAAAAACTGTCACGCAAGATTAAAATGGTTGATAAAAAGAGGCGGTACCCGACATCACGATGTGGGCGTATCTCCCTCCAGCCACTTGTAAACCCTTTGATGGGAAAAAAAACCATCAATATAGGACACAACAAGATGTATGCAACCTGAGAAAAAAATATAGTTTAAAACAAATGCATTTTTGAAGACCTATTTGACGATAGCCCATACAATGAGATGCGCAGAATAAAATTAATCACTCGGTTCAAGGTAAAGTAAGCTGTGCTTACTTTATAATATCTCAGTTAATAGTGAGGTATGCTTACTTTTTAGTGATTAAAATGCAATGTTTATTGGGCTACGCTTACTTTTTAACCCCTTGGTTCAATGTAAAGTGAGATATTCTTACTTTTTAAGCCCTCAGTTCAATATAAGAGCTATGGTTTTTTTTAATCCCTTAGTTCAATGTATAGTGATCTATGCTTACTTTTCAATGACTCAATCCAATTTATCGTGAGCTATGCTTGATTTTTAGTGTTCCGTACCTCAAAAGGAAAAAGGAACTCTTATAGAATCACTTTGTTGTCTGTCTGTCCGTCAAGACCTTTTCTCTTAGGAACGCGTTAAAGTATCAAATTGCAATTAATACCATAAACTCGCTTCGCTCGTGTGTTCAATCTTTAAATCCCTCGTTTCTTTTCACTTTCCAGACTTTACCAAAACTTACCCTTTGACCTTAGTCACGCTTCCTCATATTATTTAACAATGGCCGTTCATAATCAATGCATCGTATAAAATACGCGAAACTAATTAATTGTCCGAAACTGGGCCCTGATTAATGAAAGTCTAATTAATTAATTATAAACAATGGAGGTAGGAGAGGTAAGTAAAGCAAGAGATCGTGGTACGATAGCGACAATAATGTCTTGCATATTGCTACAGGGTGTTACATAAGAACCGCAACAACTCAGTAACTAGACCGGAACGTTTGCTTAGATATAGAGGTTGCTTTTTAATTGGTTATATTTTAATCCTAACTAATATATAAATGCGTAAGTCTGTTTGTTTGTTTGGTATTCCTTAACGTTGCAACGAAGAATCCAATTGACTTGGTTTTTGGTTGTTTGTCTAAATTTAGCTTTCCTGATTTACCTAGATGAACATTTTTTTTACTACCTGTCTAGGAAAAGGCAGTGCGTGTTAGAGAATTACTTGGATGCAAGGACCTGGGTGCCTTCACTGTGCAATGTGAAGTGTATTTTGTGTAGATCGATATTGAAACACGACGTTACCTGAACTGCACATCATAAAATACTAGCTTTTGCCCGCGGTTCCACCCATCCAAATTTCGATTTCAGCGGCAACTACGTTTCTAGTAACCTATATCTTTCCCTGGGACTCAAACTAGGTCCATCCAAAATTTTATCTTAACCAGTACAGCGGTTTAAGCGTGAAGAGGTAACAGGAAAACAGACAGAGTTACTTTCGCATTAGTAATATTAGTATGGCTATGTAGCCATGTATGTAACCCTAGGCTCAGAAAACGAAGTTTTAAAAAGAACAACCTGTGTATTATAATAAATCTCAAAACTGCAACCAGTTTTACGCAACCGCTCTCAAACTGAGAAGAATCAAACCACCAGATAATTTCCTGAGTCGTGCTTATGTCACGACGACCTGGTTTTTTTTATTTAGGAAAATAGACGAAAATTGTGACCAGCTGTTTTATTCGAATGTAAGTATTATACTACAGGATCGTGTTTGGCGGTAATTCAAAGAAATTTTTAAGGGTGATGAAATATCTGCTAGTCAATAAAAAGCTGTGCAGTGGTTTTTAATTTAGGTTATTATTATTATTAAACCAATCTATACTAAGTTACTAACTTCATGTTACATGTTATAGGTAGGTTTTAACTACACCCTAAAAACATATGATTAAGTATACATCAATAATATTCATAGATTATTATTATAGTTCCTTACATCGAAAGGAAAAAATAATATCCATATAAAATATTTTTACTCTTAAAAACAGTTTTAGACGTAAACCTTAAAATGGTTCCTTAAGACCACTAGCGCCTTTCTTAATGGTAATTTTTTATTTACTTAATCAACAAATTGTATTTCAAAAATGTGCTTCTACAGAAATATATAACTACCTGTGTTTGAAAAAAAATGTATGGTCTAGGATAAATCGGCGAGTTTTAGATAGCATATGTATCTGATAAAAGTGACGTTTATCCAAAATAGCATTTCGTTTCCATCTATGCATATTATTAGCTCCAGAGACTAGATTCAACCCTACAGACACAAGTCTGCGCGTTCACCGCTAAGAAAACCCCATTCACTGTAGTCCCACAATTCCAGAACACGAGGAGTGTCTCCATCTCCAAAAGCATTGGGATCCTTGGTGTCGACATTTCCAGCGATGTTCAGTCCCGAGATCATTTACAAGATAAGGTGAAGCTGGCGTCCAAAAAACTTGGTGTACTCAACAGAGCGAAGCAGTACTTCACGTCGGGGCAAAGGTTGTTACTTTACAAGTCGCAAGTTCGGCCCCATATGGATTAAAGTCAAAGTCAAAGTCAAAATGGTTTATTCAAATAAGGATTTTACAATCACTTTTGAATCGTCAAAGTTATAATATATTATTTTTTGAACCCTCCCACCTTCCCGCCGGTTCACAATGTTGTTGATTTCTACCGAGAAGAATCCGGCAAGAAACTCAATAGTTCTCAAGTAACTCGAGTACTGCTGCCATCTCTGGGCGGGTGCACCCGGATACCAGCTTGGCCCTTTTGACTCGGTTCAACGACGGGCTGTGAGAATTGTCGACGATTCCAAACTCACTTGCGGTATCGAGCGCTTAAGTCTGAGGAGAGACTTTGCCTCCCTGTGTGTGTTCTACCGCTTGTACAATGGGCTGTGTTCTGAGGAATTGTTCGAAATGATGCCCACGGCTACTTTCTACCATCGCACCGCTCGCCATCGGCAGGGAATTCATTCTCACACTTTAGAACCTAAATGGTCGCGTACAGTGCGGTTTCAGAGAAACTTCCTCCCGCGAACGCTTAAGTTGTGGAATGAGCTCCCTGCCAAGGTTTTCTGCAAGGACTACAGTATGGAGTTCTTCAAGAAAGAATAATTGGATTTCTGGAGGGTCGGCAACGCGCAAGTGATATCCCTGGTGTTGCAAGCGGCCATAGGCTACGGTGACCGCTTACCATCAGGCGGACCGTAAGCATGTTTGCCACCTTAGTGGTGTAAAAAAAAAATTAACTTAATAGCTTATCATCCAGACTATGCAAGCATTCTTAGACATTATGCATTTGTAGTCGCTTAGAAAAACAGTTGTGACATATGTACAGATCCTAAATTCCTATATGCCAGAAGGGTTAATTCACATAATTTTTGTACCCAACAGAACCCGCAAAATGGTAGATATCATGGTAGTGGTTGACTACTTCGAAGCTGTCACTAACAGTAGAAGATAGAATTTAAGCAAATCAAAATAAATAAATATCAACCAGACCGTATGCTTGTTTGCCACGTTAGTGGTGTTAAAAAATATATACGTAGATAATTTAATCATAAATGTGAAAAAAATGCGTAATTAGATTGGGTTATAAAGATTGTGCATTTTAAAATTATTCCACTACCTGGATTAATAGGTGGTACGATATCTGTTCAATGAAATCCTAAAAACAAACTCTACATATGTGGCGCTGCCGTATACACTAAAATATGCTTGACATGTGAGAAAGTAACAGTTTCGCTATATTACCGCTAGAACTTTTGTGTTTTGTGACTGATATGTCCTTCCAGCTACCTTTATGAGTCAATGAGCCTTGAGGTGTTCGACTCAGGGTAGTGTCCCTGAGCCCCCCCTATCAGCCAACGGCTGCCGTGAACGTTACGAGGTTGTTACCTTGTTGGATTAATACTATCGATAGATATCAGTAAATGAGTACCAATGGAGGTCTTGTTTATACCTAGTTTATGATGTTGATCCTAGAAAAAGTACCTACATTAACAAAAGGATACCTACCTACAATATTTTCTTTTGCAGGAATATTAAGTTCCAGTAAAATCGATTATTTTCGTAATAATTAACAACTAAACTCACGATTTGGAACTCATTACCTACTTAAATACCTATGTTATAAATATAATTAAAATGTGTAATATCAAATTACGTCCATGGTACCTTTGTTTATTAAATTTCTGCTTCAATGCATTTTTAATTGGTTAGTAGCATCAATGTATCGATGGTTACAGTGCAACAAACTTTCTTGACCTGACCTTGGATGTACGGTCGCTAGTGTCGTTGGAAGTTCACACCATTTCAATATAGCGACTGTAGTTTGGAATTTTGACCACTTGGTCAGAAAAGTTTGTTGCACTGTAGCAGCGACAACTTTAATACTCACGTAGTTCATCGTACCCTGGTGCATGATGCATTTTTTATCAGCCGCTGCATTTTTATCGTGCACTGATCTTGATGCGCAGTCTTTTTGCTCAAACCTCATAGATAAGTGACGAGTTTAATGTACCACGTGCATTTTTATATACTTAGTTATAAACATTAGATTAGATTAATCGATTGAAGGTTTTGCCTATCCATACTCATATTATAAATCGCTAAAAAATAGTCACTCTGTCTGTCTGTCTGTTTGTTACCTATTCACGCTTAAACCGCTGTACCGATTAAGATTAATTTGGCATGGGGAAAGACATGCTACTTGAAAACAACCCTGTTATAATCAAGGAGTCGGGATACGAATCCTACGTTGATAGCCGAATTTAGCGCGAGCGAAAACCTAGTATACATAATAGACAGAAACCGCAGCTTAGTAGTCAAACTCATTTTTTTTATTTAACTTAGGTTCTTACAAACACTTTTGAATCGTCAAAATTATTAAATACTATTTATTTTTTGAAAATCCGGTTCACAATGTGGATTTCAATCGAGAAGAATCCGGCAAGAAACTCGATAGTTACTCTTTTTGAAAAAAGTCATTGGGTTAACAACATAACTTGTATTGTATAGATTATGACAACACGTGTCATAAAAAAAAAATTCAAAAACAATTCAAATTTTTTTTTTATTATTTTTATTTTAATTTGGTTTACCTACGCGTCCTGTAATTGAGCATCTTCAGTCCCATGGATTTTTATCACTTACATAGTCTGAAATATTGTACTATGCTTTTTACAAAGTTGTTTGATGAAAAAAATTTAAATTTACTTATTGATAGTTTTTGAATATTATTAGAAACTTTGTTGTAAAAGTGTATACATTGCCACATAAAAGAGTTACTTATTTATTGTAGACGTGTTTAATGCACCATCAGCTTATTTTGTGTAGACGAGTGTTATGCACCAACAGCTTATTTTTACTTCCAGTATTTACGTAATGTAATTTATTAACATATTTCTGTAAACGCCCATTTTTGAAATTTGCTTTACACATAGAAGAAAATAAAAATACCAATTGGCGGCGCTTGTAAGCATGGGGAAACGTTCTTAAGTTAGAAATAAATAAAGATTATTCTAAATCAAGTCGTAAGAAAAAAGATACTACTTACTTTTACATACCTACCTTACCTGGCAATGGATCAACGACGTACCTGATTTTGGCAGAAAAGAGATTAAACATGATTGATTTTATAACCCCTTTTTTATTGTTAGCTAATTCTGGGTAAAAAAATCATTTTCAGATTTTCGCTGCGGAGCTCAATAATTCCCAATGTTCTTATAGAGATGAAAATATTTAGATATTTAAGAAAGCTCAAAAATCATTTGTACAAAATTATTCCTGAGGGAACTCGTAACAAAAAAATCTTATTAAATATTTTAAAATCTTATTATCTTATTTAATATTAGCGAACAAAATAACAGGTGTTATAAAAATAGCTCAAAATACAAAAAATAGTATAGGATTAGTATAGATTTACTTTTTATGAGTGGAAAAATAAGGTAAGATGAGTTAACGTTGGTTTGTTTTTTAACCCCCTCGAGCGGTGTCCGCCTTGTCGTGGTGAGGTGGCTGAGTAGCTAGCCAGGACAACTCAGTCCGGTGTGAAATTTTACGACAAATCCAAATAAGCTCACTGGGTACCATCTCAGATAAGAATCTTTGTCAAGGCAAAACAAACAAACCCGAACTCGATTGGCCACCTTTAGGCTCGAATAGGGCAGCTCTATGACATCAATATATTGCATTGTCATCCGATTTTCGAGTTTATACAAAATTTCAGCTCAGTTGATCACGAGAAGTCAAATTGAACTTGCAAGATTTAATTACACACAGACAAATACCGCGACAGTTGAAATTAATTTTACAGAATAATAAAATGTTGCCACAAGAAGCTAGTGTCGACATCTTACAATACATAGTATTACTATTTTCTCTTCATAATATGTAAAAAAAATATTAGTTTTACTACTTGACAAGAGATGCCACTGTAAACCTACAAAAAAGAATTCATGATACTTGGTTTTTTATGTAGTGACATCTTACGGTACAAGGTATAACTACTTTCTCTGTAACCAGAGATGTTGTATTTTAATTAGTTTTGCTATTTGACAATAGATGCCACTAACAGTTATTAGAAAGGAAATTTATAGTTATTTGAGACCAGATTACGTGGTATTTAGGGTTCCATATCTATTTGGCAATAGTGGATATTTTATAGGTTCTTCATGTCTGTCATTCCATCCGTCGGACTCATCGATATGTGGGACTGTAATTCAGTTACCTAGGTATATCAGCGTAGCCAGATTTACGTCTTTTTTGCAATAATTTTATTTCGGCGAACACTTGGCCGGTTATTTGTATTTATTCGCAATTGAAATCTATTGATTTCGTGAGTTTTTACGTGTTTGATTTTGATTTTTGTAATTTGTAAATTGCTCAGAATACAAGAATTTTATTTTCATAGGCAGAAAAATAAAATATAAGTTTCTTATTGATTGAGAGTAAAAATCTTTTTTAATAATTCATCTCAAATTGAAACTTAACAAAAAGTGTTTCCGCCCGGGATCGAACCGGGGACCTTCTGCGTGTTAGGCAGATGTGATAACCGCTACACCACGGAAACGGATACTTTGGTGTTAAATTTGATCAATCAATCTTAATTTTTACACACATTATATCATCATTTACGAATAAATTTATTGGGTTAGTTTCGCATTTACAATTTTTACCAATATAGGTATAGAGATTTGAGAGATTGAAACAAGTCCCTATCTCGTATTTGACGATATCTCGCAAGATTTAAGATGACTTTCTAACTTTCAGTAATACATATGTAAGAAACGTTTTCAAAAAGTCACATGATATCTGTGCTTTAAGTTGGTAAGGAGTTGAGTATCGTAATCAGGTCAAGGTTACATACAATGTTCTTGCAATATCATTAAAATATTATATGACTTTGCGTCCGTTGTCTGGTATCCAGCTTTGCTTAGTTTGGAACCAGATAGCGCTGTGTATCAATATCCAAAAATTCTTTTTTTATTTATTTATTAAAATAACAGGATAGAAACCAAATTTCGAATTGATCACGACCTGTGGAAGTTGCTCATATCCCTTCATCAACTAAATAGTTTTAGTTTTTTTTAATCAAAGCTCAAAACAGTTTTGATTAAGTCACCTTTCAAACAAAAAAAACTAAATCAAAATCGGTTCATCCATTTGAGCGCAACGATGCCAATAACAAAAACACATATACATATATACACAAAATACACACATATAAATACATGTTAAACTTATATAAAACACCTTTTTTTCTTTTGTCAGGAATTAAAAATGCCATGATATGACATCATAATCTAGAGGTACCTATTGATTTAGCTCTAAATTCTAATCAGTCACTAAAAAAAACCATTTGTCTTTAACAATATCTTAGTGATTCCTATTATAATAGAAGTTAAAAAACATTACACATAAACATTTGTATAGAAATCTACTACTTCAATCAATGGCGTGATACGAGATCACAGTTTAAATTGTGTGTTGTTGTTGTAGTCAGTGCGAATTTACTAGACAGAACTCAATACCTTATTAATTCCTACAAAATAGGAAACATTAACAAAAGTGGTAATAGAAATATGCCAATATTTTTTCGTTTTACGAACAAGATTTAACGATATTGCATTCCCCAGAAATAAGTTTATGTGAGGAAAGTATAATCTTCAGAGCCTATATGAAAATTCTTTTACTATTGGTAAGGTACCTACATTATTCCACATGGACATGGGCTATATATGTATGATATGTTTGTATGGGAGAAGGGCTATAGCGAAACAACGTTCACCGAGTCAGCTAGGTAGTATGGCTAAGTAAATAGGTAATATTTACATGTATGAAGCAGGCTTACTTATTTACTTACTTACCCTAGTTTAGTCTACATTACTGTTAATTAATAAAGACAAAATGAGAAACCTTTAGCTTACACATAACTTTCTTTTTATACGACTGAGGTGGCAAACAAGCTTATAGTGCGCCTGGTAGTAAGCGGTCACCGCAGCCTATAGATGCATCACTCGCACGTTGCTCTTGTATTTATAAATAAAAAAGGAAAATAGAATAAAGAAAACAAGGGCAAGTCGGTTTAAAAAAGTTTTAGTATAACATGCAATTTTTTGATGTAATTCACCATGCAGTGGCAGTGGCAGTGGCAGTGGCAGTGGACATGTTGTTACTTGCACGTATACGCTAATGGTCCAGGTTGGCAAACCAACGGCGCGCAGCATTTCGCAGACTGGCACTGAAAATAAAACTCTGTCTTACAAATATGGCACAGTAGACAGGTAACATTAGTAAATGATTATGACTGGATATCTCCAAAACAACCAAATACACAATTGTAGTATCCAATTAAGGTTGCCATCTCTAAAAAGGACAGGACAAGAAGCGTGAAAACCCCGGATTTATGAGCGTAGAACCCGGATATGTTTCTTTCAATTTTCTTTTTAAAGGTACTTAGAAAATCAAAAAAATTTAAACTTAATTTAGACGGTTTGCAGTCTCGCATTTTGCAGTCTTATCAAAACAAAATGTGCTTAAAGTGATAAGCAACACTTAAACCCGGACAAGTTAAATGAAGCCTCGCCCGGATGCTCCCCGGACGCCACTTAACGAGGATGAATCCGGAAAAACCCGGATGGCAACCATACACCCAAGGAACTGGACGCAACAGCTTTGATTAGGTGCTATAGCTTCCGAAAAAGGTGGCTGCTACTCGCTTGCAGGTATTGGGGCGCACCGTAAGGTTTGAGGATTTTGTAAGTATTCGGGAATCAAAGATGATTAGGGCGTAACTTAAAGTTTATTCCTGAATCAAAATCCTAAGCAGTCGGAGCAGCAGTTAAGCAGTTAAGGAAAAGCAGTTTTTAATATTTTAGTTTTAAGTTTCACAAACTTTTAAGTTTATTTTATAATCGTTAACATTTTTGTTTTCGCTGTTAAAAATTCTTGATTTACACACCTCTGTCTCTTGACTGTAATAAATTACTAAGTAAAAAATTACTTGACTGTAATTGACTCGTTTTTTCCCGTATAAGTCAATATTCCTGGACACCATAGAACCTACATACAGTCTGCTAGTTTGAGGCCATAGCAATATTGAAAAAAAAAACTTACTAAACCACCTTTATTGACGCATGCTTCAGTACATGATATAAGTGCGACAATCAGGATTAAGAAGCAAAGGAGTAACTTCGACATGTTCAGTGATGTTGCGGGAACTGTCTGTAATAACAATAATATGTTACAGGTCTCTGTAAATTAACTTCAAAAAAATCTGCCGTGGTCTGAAGTGACTGCGTTGCTGGCGGTGCTGACGGTGACCTAAGGCACCACTGCAGCTCTTGTGGACAGCAAGGGCTGTAATGATGACCCAGCTTGAAGGCCACGAGCGTAATAAAGCTAAGTTCTAGGCCATTATAACGTAGACAGCAGTGCAGTCACTGAATATTAATCAAATAAATATGAGAGTAAAACCAGCTCAAAGAAGGTTATCAAAATAATAAACACATTACAAGCACTTTTGAGTAAAATATTTTTGCACCTTACTTTTTTCAAAACAAAACTCGACAGTAATGTATTTACAAAGGAAATTGGTGGTGGCTTAAACTCACCACATGAAATTTCATACAACTTTGTTGGCGTCTATTTGCGTAGCGCGTAAAATTCAACTTTGCTCAAAGAAAGTTGTCAAAATAACGATCAAATTTCATGCATTTTTGAGTTAAAAATATTTTGTAAACATTTTATTTTAAACGTTAACTTACTGCGATAATATGAAGATGTCGTCGAAGTTTTCACATCAGTTTTCTGCGAATTGAGCAGACGTACTAGTGCGCATTTCGTTAAATAGGTGAAAATTATCTATGTAGACTATTTTACCTTATATATTTACGATGCCAGCGCAACTTCTCGTATCTATATTGTTATATATATATTTACTCAAATAAGTAAAAATAACGAATTTTGAATGTAAATGTTTTTTTAAGTCAATTGTTAGGTGGATCAATTTTACTTGGTATGCTAGTTTTTTTTATTTTATACTTACATATATATTTTTCATTTTATTGTTTGTAGGTATTAATTTTATTATTGTTTTTTTGCATGTACGAGTCGGAAAATCGGAAGGGAAAACCGTTTCAGCCTATGTCAGGCTATGCTTAGCCCAAAGTTTTCTAGCCGTTACTACATCTAACTTTACTTGGGTCCGCCTGAATCTCAAAAACTATAAGCACAGAATAAACTAGGATCGAACCAGTAGGGAACTGTCAAAATGATTAAAAAATAAAATGCAGCCCAATGGTTTTGCAACTAAAGTAGTATAGCCATAAACGAAGAAAGATTATTTCTATGTATATATTTATTTATATTATATTTCTTAATTCAATAATGATTTTGTTAAGATTAATGTACTAGGACTTTATAAGTCACTAGGAGTTGTATGTAACGTTTGTAACGAGCGTATTTCCAGAGCAAAGATGCAGTAGGGATTTTCATCACCCAGACTTGTGCCTTGATAGCTCAATAGTAGAGCACTTACACGGAATGTAAGGGTTGTGCAGGTTCAAATCCTGGCTCGAGGTTAATCTTTTAATCTTTTAATAATAGTATTTATTGATAAAGTAGTATAGAATTTTATTTGTTATATTCGATTAAAAAGAGGGAAGGGTACAAAATTCTACTTAAGTTTAAGTCAAATATTAAAGAGGGTCATGGAATTGTGTGTTACAGATAAACACAGTTATAATACAACAATTCAGTATGCTAATTAAAAAGAAAACAAAAGGTGGGTGTCGTCACTCCTAATTCAAAGAACCACCTACATACCGTGGTGCGGTAAGACAATGCCGGAAATCTCCATAACACAACGGCGAGGTCCGGCGGGCGTTGCTTTCTTAAGACGTTCATAAGTCGAGTGGACCAGACGGTATATCAGCAGTTGTGCTTAAACAGTGTGCTCCTGAGTTATGTCCTTTACTCACGCGCCTCTTCGCGCTTTCCTAGCTGACTAGGCAATTCCCGTCTTCATGGAAGACTGCGTATGTGCATCAGGTGCCCAAAAAGGGCGATAGATGAGATCCATCAAATTACAGGCCTATCGCTATTGCTTATGCTTATGCTGGTGTCCTGCAAGGCTCTGTTCTGTCTCCTACGCTGTTTTTACTGCATATCAATATTAGATATGCTATATTGGATATATATGATATATTGGACATCAACAACATACATTGCTATGCAGATGACAGTAATGGAGACGCTTATTACACGGGTCGTGCAAGTATCTCTCGTTCCCTTGTGGAGGAAAAATGTGAAGAACTTGTGTCATAAATCGTGACCACTCTGTCCAAGGTCTCTGAATAGGGACGGGAAAACTTGGTCCGATTCAACCCTACAAAGACTGAAGTCTGCACGTTCAGCGCTACGAAAACTCCATTTACTGTGGTTCCACAATTTCAGAACACTCCCCTCTCCATCTGTATTGGGATCCTTGGCGTTGACATCTCCAGCGATGTTCAGTTCCGAAATCATCTGCAAGACAAGGTGAAACTGGCGTCCAAAACACTTTGTGTACTCAACAGAGCAAAGCAGTACATCACGCTGGGGCAAAGGTTGAAGACAGATACCTGAACGCCTCCTCGCATCATCACCCGCGTCTACTACAATCAATTGTGACGTCTCTGACTAACCGAGATATTGAGCTGGCACACGTTCAGGAGGCACTTAAGAGAAATGGGTACAAAACGAGTAGAAGTTCAGTTCGCCGTAACACACGTACGAAGAATACATAGGTTAGCAGACAGCCAGCGTTCATGCCCTATGTCAAAGGAGTTTATGTTAAATAAATTCTCCATTAAGACTGTATATGTTCCGTTCTCCAAAATTGAACATAAGGTGCGCACGCCAAAGGACGTAATCCCATACCAAATACCAGGTGTCTACAAAATTGACTGCAGCAGCGGCAGTTCTTACATTGGCCAGACCAAACGTACAATTGCGGACAGGATAAAAGAACATATTGCTACTGTAAAGAATTGCCAGACGACAAAATCAGCTATAGCATCTGATTAACTCAAATTCCAACCACTGGATTGAGCTCCACCAGCCTAAGGTTTTGTCCACCTATCGCCAATATTACTGTAGATTGGTACGCAAAGCGATTGAAATAAAAAAGCATAAGAACTGCATGAAATCCAGTCATAGGAAAATACAGCTCTCGAGTTTCACCAACGAACGTACCCGTGAACACCGTGTGTAGTGATTATGACCAGTATAAAGACGAAGTGAGGGTAGTTCAACAGGACGCCTTTACTCGAAGCCGAAGACGCCGCGCACCACCAGTCTACCCGTGACCAAGGCTGGTGTGGTTACTAACTACGGGAAAAAGGTATTTTACCAAATAACGACGCATTTAATCCCGTTTTACTATTTTAAATTAGAACTGTTTAAGTCCTTTTTTTAAATGAAATAGAGTAGGTATATCTTTTTTTTAGGGGGTAAGTATTTGTAAAAAATACAGTCCAGTAAAGATCTCCATCTTTACTGCTGCCTTTTGGGCGGGGGCACCCGGAAACAAGCTTGGCCCATTTGAAGACGGGCTGTGAGACTCGAATTAGAATTGTGAGTGTTGACGATCTCAAACTTACAAGCCTTAAGTTTAAGGAGAGGCTTTGCCTCTCTGGGTGTATTCTCCCTCTTGTATAATGGGATGTGTTCTGAAGCATTGTTTCAGAATAAACGGCTACTTAAGGCTACTTTTACAAATGCTTGGACTGTAAAATGAGCTCTCTTTCAAGGTTTTATTTTACAGTATGAGGTTGTTCAACAAAGTTATTAGATTTTTGCAGCAGACAGAGTCTGTTATGATTTTTTAATTTGTCGTATCTTGAGCAGCTAAGGTACCACGTACGGATCCGGACGGTAACGTCCCTTTCTCAAAACGGCCCGCTGCAAATAACTTAAGTTTTTCGCAAATAGTCACGTTCACAAATCGACCCGTTCACATAACGTCCCGTTCACAAATTGTCCCGTTCACAAATCGTTCCGTCTACACCCAAAACGTAACATACGTATCTAATTTACGTATGGGTATAACTAAATAAATATGGGTGTTCTCGTGGGTCCGAATCTGATTAAAGATCAGAAGTCGGAATGGTATTAAAATAAAAAAAAAATAATAACTTTATTAAAAATTTATTTAAAATTTTGAGAAAGGGACGTTACCGTTCGAATCGCCACGTAGATACAATACATTTTACATACATACCAATCCATACATCCTAGTCAATAGTAAAAAGTCATAGTTGAGACAATTATAGTATTTTAGCTTACTTTATCATAGGTGTTATAGATTATAAAGTACACCTATATGAAATAGAGTACAGTACCCTATTTTAGAGCATGGTTGACAACCCTAAGTGTGTTAAAAGTAAACAAATTTTTAATGTTTCAGGTTCGGAATTGAACCAACACCTGTCTGCAGCTGAAACTCATTTACCCCAAATCACTACTCAAGCAATGTATGATTCTGTTATGATCAAAACGCTATGAAAAATATTTTTAACTTGGAGTTTATTATTATTTAATTTACCCACTTTGTTTTCTTTTAGAATATATCGAATTGGACCAATTATTTTTATTTATGACATAATACGGATTAAACTTGATAAGATACACGGTACTTTATTTGTATATATTATTTACATTACACATTGTGTTCTGAACAACGGTAAATTGGTAAATCAGATATATTCAGCGTTAAAAATGAAGTTTTATTCGTGATGAATTTAAAAAATACGCTTTATGAAAGCTTAGCTATAAACTATAACGAGGAATGTGAAGATGTGCCGGAAATATCAAATGTGGTGGGAGCAGGAAAACTATTTTTCGCGCTCTGCACCTGGTATTGTCGTGAAACTGTCATTCCTACATAATTTTCTATTGCTAGTAAATTCACTTCACATTTCTCGCAAAAGTTCATGATTTAGTTTTAATTTGGAGATTATATATGTATATCTAAGTAGGTATATAAAGTAAAAAAAGTTTTAGCCATATCACGGATGGATGGCGTTAAAATGTTAACAAATTAAATAGCCGAAAAACCCGTCTATTTCAGATATATATATATATATTGTAGTCTTTGACCCGTGGGTCGCCATCGAACCGTAACCATTCGTTGACCCCGATCTAAATACACAACTTACGAATTGTCAATTTCTGATTAGTCTCACACTGAGGTGATGAGACTTTCAAAAAATTAGCTAACTTAGAGAATTAAGGAGCTTAGATTTAAACAGGTGAATTAGATAGATAGGATAGGCAGGATATTTGTTTGCATCAATTAAAACCATAGCGTGATTTACCAAATTTACAGCGCCATCTGTTGTCACAATGTATAAGTTATTACCAAAGCATGTTCGTCAGACTGATTTTAAGAAGCTTTCATAATATTTCTTTCATATTTTATACATTCACAAATAGATAGCATAAATAGTGACAGTATTTTTATCCTACTTCAAAAAAAGGAATTATAGGTTTCCGTAGCCATAATAAATTACATTATTTATCTACTAACCGACAACACCCCACTCGATGGGATAGGTCAAAATTAATTTTTCTGCGCCCCCCTTTATTTATCACGGAGCCGCCCTTGAAAACATTCTGGGTCAACAACAGGCTTATATAGTACTAGCTTTTGCCCGCGGTTTCACCCGCCCTTAATTCAATTTTCGGTGAAAGATTTTAACGGCAACTCTTAAATTATAGAAAAAACCCGACTCGCACTTGACGTTTTAAAGTAGGCTAGTTTTTCTAGTTGGGTCAACACCAGGCTTATATAGTTCTAGCTTTTGCCCGCGGTTTCACCCGCCCAGAATTCGGTTATCAGAGTAAGATACAAAATTCCTCAATTATACAAAAAAACGAATTGTACTTGACGTTTTCTAGTACCTAGCCTGTGTCCTTCCACGGAACTCTAACTATATCCATACCAAATTTCATCTTAAGCAGTACAGCGATTTAAGCGTGAAGAGGTAACAGACATAGGTACAGAGTAACTTTCGCATTTATAATATAGCGGAACCGTCAGATGTTGTCCTGCCCGAAAAAGCAGCGCCACATATGATATTTTAAATTTTATATTTACATATTTTTCAAATTTGCGTTTTCATAATTACTTTCAACGATTCTACGGCTGAGTCATAATTTTTGGATATCCCACTGTTTATTATACTTTGGCCTCTATTTCTAAATTAATTAGTTATTTTTCTTTTTCCCAATCTTCTATGGTCTCCACCATAGATGACGGGAAGCCTTTCTTTAAATCCTTTAATTTTAAGCTAGCTCTTTAGATGCGTTTTTTCGTTATATGTAATGTGTCGTTTCCAAGCTACAAATTTCACAATGATTAAAGTTGTGGGATATGCTAATAATGAAGTCGCATTCAATGCCGCGAATTTAAAAATCTCGTACGTGGTATTGAATATACATTTAATAGTACCTGGGGACCGAGCTTTGCTCGTTTTTTTTTTAACTACGACATCTATTGTAAAGTAGCTCAAGCGTTGCCTAAAAACGCCATCTATTGTCAAATAGCTTTAGTGTTGCTTATTACTACTCGCCAATAGATGTCAGGAAGAGTCACATTTTTCAGTTTATCACTGCCTGAAAACACGGATAAAACAACGTTTTCTAAAATGAAACCAAGCTAAATCGATTTATTGTCCCCAAAACCACCAGCATACTAAATTTCATGAAATTCGTTGGAGCCGTTTTCAAGATTCAGATTATATATCTATAATATATATATATATATATATATCTATATATATACATATATACAAGAATTGCTCGTTTAAAGGTTTTAGATTGATAGATTTGCCATTTAGGAGAAGATCATTGACATGCCGACTGCAGCGCCACCTACCAGGTCCAATTGTGTTATCGAACCTTGCAGAGTCACACTCAAACGCACAAAAAAATATTATTAAAATCGTCCCTGTTGTTTAGAAGAAAATCAGTGACACACCGACTGCAGCGCCATCTACCGGGTCCATCTGTAAATTGAAACCTTGCAGGGACCGCACACGAATGTTCCCAAAAAATATCATAAAAATCTTCCGTGTCGTTAAGGAGAGTATCAGCAAAACACCTACTGCAGCGCCACCTAGCAGGTAAAAATATCATTAAAATCTTCCCTGCCATTTAGGAGATCAGTGACACACCGACCGCAGCGCTACCTATTGGGTCCATTTGTGTTATCAAACCTTGCAGGGACGCACTCAAACATACACATAAATTATCATTAAAAAATTTTCGTCCGTTTACGAGAACATCAGTGACACACCGACTGCAGCGCCACCTACCGGGCCCATTTGTAGATTCAAACCTTGCTGGGATCACTCGAACGAACACAAAAAATATGATTAAAATCGTCGATGCCGTTTAGGAGAAGATCATTGACGCACCGATTGCAGCGCCGTCTACCGGGTCCAATTGTGTTTTGCAAACCATCCAGAAACCATTAAAATGTTCAGACAAAATTTCACCCAAATCATTCCAGCCGTTTAGGAAGAGTTAGGTGACAAACACACGTACAGAAGAATTATACGTAGAAATAAAACCGACTCACGCATGACTTTTTCAATTAGCCTATGTCCTTTCCCGGGACTCAGACTATCTCCATGCCAAAATTCATATTAATCCGAACACTGGTTTAAGCGTGAAGGACAGACAGAGTTACTTTCGCATTTATAATATAGGTATGGATTACATAATCTGTGCTTGTACTGTGATTATTTAAAGACTCTAGCTCCAACCGTTCGGCTGTAAAACTTGTGGGACAGACGACGGACAGACGGACACGTGAATGACATCAATAGGGCCTTTCGGACCATTTGCGTATGGAATCCTGAACAAATAAAATAAATTTCAAAAAAAAATGACATGAATTATATGAAGGAAAGTATTGGAAACTTCAATCGGAGGTACAGTACATTTGCCTTAGACAGTTATTTCTAGTACAGAAGCGTTATGTACCAGAAATAAGCTGACTATTTACGTCACTTGCATCCGCCCCATACTAGCATATGGTAGCGTCGTCTATGCGATGTTAAAACGCAACCTGCATAAACTCCAGACCCTCCAAAATCGCTTCCTCAGAGCGGCCTCCGGAGCCTCCTGTTACGTTTGAAATGCAGACCTACACAAGGACTTCAAGCTCCCCACGATTTCCCAATATCTTAAAGACCTGGCAGTCCACTTTTTCGAGCGTACAACAAAATCACCCGAATCGATTAATTGCGCAATTCACAACCTATCATCCTCTCGACCGACCTCGGCACGGTTGAAAAACTACTGTTAGTCGGCCTCGGCACCTACTAACGGCCCCAGATGACGATCTAGCTATCCGGATAGCGAAACTAGTCTCAACGACCTCCCCTAATAGGGCCTTCCCCCTAACACGACGCCAACGTACCCTGGTTCGTCGGCGAACGCACGGATACACGAGGTAACAAAGAGTGCCTGAGTTCTTCTCGCCCTCACTCACTTGCAATCGTAACCGCGTAACGGGGAACTCCCTACCTGGCGCTGACTCACCTTCGGGTTCGAGGCTCACGTTGGTCGAAGAGACGACCCCAAGAGCGACAACCCTAGCCGAGGCTCCCCCCGCCGGGAACCCTTCAGCGTTGGGCGCAAAACAGGTGAAATCTCGGATATATGCAACTACTGGCCCATTTCGTTGGTCACAGTCGTAGCAAAGGTTCATTTAAGAAGGCACGTTCAATTCCAAGCTGTTTCCGTTCCAGTTCGGCTTCAGACCTGGACTCTCAACTGAGGGCGCTATAATGACTTTAAAGCACACAATTACCTACCATGTAGATAGGCGCACGCCTATATATGCATTCTTCTTTGATCTATCCAAGGCTTTCGATTTAGTGCGATATGACCTACTGTGAAAAAATTAAGAGCTATGAAGCTACCCGGAGAGCTTTGTTCAATGTTTGAGTATTGGTACAACAATCAAACAAACAACGTGAGCTGGGGCGGCTCGCTCTCTGATGAATATGGGTTGAGGTGCGGGGTAAGACACGGGGATATATCTTCACCATCAGTTGATGTCACTGTCACCACATAATAATATTATTATTAGTGTGGATATCAGTTTTCAAAAGTGTTTAGGAGATATAACTAACTCGCATGTGGCACACCATATAGACTTCGACTTACAACACCACGTTTTGTCGCACAGCCGTCATTGATATGATAAGCCGGGTTCTATGAAGTTGATAATTAATACAATTGCCTCGTACAGACAGATGACAATGGTTTTCGGTGTTTTAATTGGCTTGGCTCATGATAGATGAGCACCATGTAGCCATGTGGTCAAATTAATAACTAATAGTAGATTTTTGTGTCTCTGTCGTTATATCTATGTATGAATACTATATGAATTCATGGAACTGTGTTTGGAATGACTTGTCTTTTACTCTAACTAAAAATGATTGTGCGATGTTCATCTTTATTTTGAATCAATTTGTTGAACACATGGAAAACGATGAAGTAGTGTTTAAACTTTATCAGGGAAAATAATTGTTTAATCCATCCATACTAATATTATACATGAAAAAGTGAGTTTGTGTTTTTGTTTGTCATTTCTTCATCTTACAACGGAGCATGCAATTTAGTTAAAATTTGGCACAGGAATAGGCGAAGGGACGTAGAAGGACTTGAGCTTTTTATCCCGGAAAATTTAATGTTCTTGCACGGGTACTATAACCGAATGACACGTGGACCAATTATAGCAAATTTTATTACAATTACTAAAGAAGTTACCGTAAAAATCCCACGCCGATAACCAAATTTACCGCTCGCGAAGCCACTGAAAAAAGCTAGTTATATTTATTTTACCTACTGTAAACATAGATGAATAAAACTAATAATTAAAAAACATGCTTGCCATGAATATAATAAACTAAAAAATAAAGTTTTGTTAGCCCTAAAAAACGCCTGCTAAACTATAATTTTTCATTGATTTAACGAAATTTCAAGTACCTCTTTTATATACATACATTAAGATTGTTAATAATATTTGCAGGAAAAAAAAACAGAACAGTGACAGTGGATCATTGTCTTGTACGTAGGGTTTCTGCTTGAGAATTCTCGAACTCGAGAAGACTCGAGAAATCCGTCTTGGTTCGAGACGAGAAAAAAAATCACGTCTAATTCAAAGTATTCGAGGTAGGTTTTCCCGCGTAAAATTGTCCGCGCTCACTGCGACTGCTGCGAGCAAGTTGTTACACTCACACACATACACAAACACGCCGCGCTTAGGATTATTAACTGATGATCTCAATCAGTGATGAAGCTATTAAAATAATTTTGAACGACTGATATTGGATTTGTTCCGATTCTGTGAGACAGAATTCTCTTAGTGATCTTTTACTATTAGTTTTTTGACGTGACAACGTCTTATAAATTGGTTTGCCGGGTGACACTTCAAAAAACTGCGTTACGCTCCGCTCACGTTATGCGCTCACAATGAGAGCGAGTGAGAGGCACGCGCCCGCCTAAGAGCGAGAGAGACAGACATAAAATCATTGTCACGTAAAACTTTCGCCCGTATACCGACTTTACAGGCAACCAGTTTTTAAGATTTAATTATTGTAATGGGTATTTAAGAAGCTTTCTATGTTTTGATATCGATTTTACGATTTTAGATAAAGCTGCGAAATACCAAAGACTGATTAAAGAATTGCTTACTGTTAGTGACTTACTACTGTTACCGACTACAAATTAGTAGAGCCTAATCATTTTCTTCAAAAAGTTTTTCTTGTTATTTCTGGAAGATTACTTATCATATGTAGGTTGACTCAAATTTAAAATAGAAACTCTTGGAGTTGTGTACCGTACTACCCTTAGTTATCTGTTTCCATTAGTTATGTATGATTTTATTATTGTGATGTTTCTGTAAGAAGATTTTTATATTTGATCTCAATGATTTAAAAGTTAGAGCTAATAAATACCAGTATTATATTATCATTTAGATTATAAGTAGAGCAATAGTTTTATTGACGAGAAAATTCGCCGAAAAACTAAGGTAACCGACAGTGGCAATGGGCAGGCCATATCGCTTGTCGAAGCGATAACAAATGGGAAAGAATGGTTTTCGAGTGGCGACCACGGATCGGAAGATGTAGCGTGGGTCGGCCTCTTACACTACTGTGGAGACATATGGAGGAGGCCTACGTTCAGCAGTGGACGTCTTTCGGCTGAAACGAACGGACGAACATATAGCTTGATACTAAAATTCTTTGTTTCTAAATGATTAAGACGCACGCAGATTTTTAGTGTTCCTTATTCTTCTAAGAATTAAGATTTTTTTTTTATGTGTTAGATGATTATTATGTTTCGTTTCTTTTAAGTAAGTGCAGTCGGGGGTAATAAAAATATGTTCCTTTCGTGATTATTTTGAGATTTTTCTTTAAATTTTATTACCAATTATAAGTCTTCTTTGAAAGCCTCGAGACTCGAGAATTTGGCCTTGAGAATTCCCGTGCCTCGAGAAAAAAAATAGTTCGAGAAATCAGAAACCCTACTTGTACGTTATAAATGCGATAAAAAATCATTAAAAATATTTCATTTCCTTGCCAATTGAAGATATTTTTTAGTTTAGCATGCGTGTTTTTCTTATTTTATCCAAGCAGACTTTTAAGCTGCACTTTTAAATCTTCAGTATGATTATTGATTGTATAAACTTTACCACCGGTTTAGAATGATTTTACTCCCGAGAAGAACCGTCAAGAAACTCAATAGTTAATCTTTTATATATTTTCAACTTCATATTAAAATACTTATTTCAACGTCATATTAATATACATAAAAATCATTACACTAGGTAACATATAATGTATAATTAAAAAAAAAAATATGTTTTAATTTTATACCTACCTTTCCGTGATAAAACGTTACTTTTAATGCATGAGTGGTTTTTATGTGACTTTTTTCAGGTATGAATTTCGTAAATTATAAAGTTATTAGCTTCCAAAGTCATTAATTTTTATCTGTGCCCCCTCCCCGCCACCGTTTGACTGACGTGCACTGTACATGATTATTTTCAGGTTTCAGAGAAACTTCCTACCATAAAGAAATGAGCTCCCTGCCATGGTTTTCGCTGGGGACTTCAGTAGTTCTTCAAGGAAGGAGTGATTAGATTTATAAAAGGTCGGCAACGCGCAAGTAATGTCCTTGGTGGTGCAAACTACACGAATAGTACAAGTTTTACAGCACCAGTACAGTACAAGTTGTATGTACTACAGGATCCTTATAGATAGAATGCGTGTATTGCACTATATGTACTACAAGTTGTATGTACTATGTACTACAGGACCCTAAGTTTATGCGTGTAAGACACTAATATGTAATACAAATTGTATGTACTATGTACTAAATAACCCTAAGTTATTGCGTGGACTACACTCATATGTACTACAAGTTGTATGTGCTATGTACTACATTACCCTTAGTTAATGCGTGTAAGACACTCATGTGTACTACAAGTTGTATGTACTATGTACTACATTACCCTTAGTTAATGCGTGAAAAACACTCATATGTACTATGTACTTAAGAACCCTAAGTTAGTGCGTGTACTACACTAATATGTACTACAAGTAAGTATGTGCGATGTACTACATTACCCTTAGTTAATGCGTGTGAGACACTCATATGTACTACAAGTTGTATGTACTACAGTACCCTTAGTTAATGCGTGTAAGACAATCATATGTACTACAAGTTGTATGTACTACATTACCCTTAGCTAATGCGTGTAAGACACTCATATGTACTACAAGTTGTATGTACTACATTATCCTTAGTTAATGCGTGTAAGACACTCATATGTACTACAAGTTGTATGTACTATGTACTACAATACTGTAATACTGTTATATGTATACCATATAATACTGTTATATTTATATTTATTGTAGGTACTTTATTTAAATTTTTTGTTAACTGATGACGTCTTAAGGTTAAATACTGCACTCGTCGAGACGCCCACTCATCAATAGATGGTGTTAAAGTGCTGAATTATGAAAACTAGCGAATTAGAAAGAAAATTAGACTTAAAGAAAGCGGCTTTCTGCTGCTTAATTTATTATTTTTTATTTATGTATTATAATTTTGCTCTGAGTTCGATCCTTGGCTTTTTAGAATAGATTATACATAATTATACAGAATACATTTTAATATGTTCTTTCATTTTATTGTTTTATTTTTACTTTTTATTAATGGCTACTAATAAAAAAGTTTTATTCTAGACAAAATCTAAATGTACCTCCTACCTAACTAAAATCGGTTAAATGTGCGTGTTATCTAGGTACCTCATCTACGGCATTTTGAAACCAGTTTGGATATTTTTTAGTTATTTACAAGGAGCTCATATGTAGGTAGGAACATAGTATAACATGTACCTTCAATATATTTTTGCATGGCGAATATCGCTGAATTTACTTCTAGCGATACTTTATTATAATACTTTTTAGGATTCCGTACTCATTAGGCAGAACTTCACATTTATATAATCGTGCACTAGCGTCACACACAGTACGCATAGGTAATAGCTGCAAGCGTTGTCTATCGCATCTTACCTTGGACCTTGGAGCTTTTTGCGAAAAGTCCAGACTGGTGAATTCGAAAGCATGCGAGAACTTTCACGGGTCACGAGGTTATTGGTCTCCGAGTCCGTAGAGACTGTTCGAAATAAGCTCCCTTGTTTAGTCTCGAGAGGCAAGAAGCACCTACTTCTATACATTTCCATAGGTACATACAACGCGAAACTCGACTATTTCAGACTTTTTGCAATAAACTCCCTGATCCAGCATCCGACAAAAACAACTTTACTAGCTAGCTTTTTGTATTTTTTTATTTATAGAAAACTTATCTACGTTGATTTCAGTAAAAAAAAATATAGGCAGGTATTCAAAATCATCATTAAAACCGTGTTCTATTCTACTTAGAAGGTCATTAATACATAAAATAGGATTATACTAAATTACTTAAATACAATTAAATAAAATTATAACATTTACTCATAACTTAAGGAACTTATTTTTGTATTATGGTAACAACAAAAAAAACAGATAATAATGCGATGTTCTACATAATCGAAATCAACAAAAAAAATCTTATCGAAATCGAAAGGTGAGATTGAACTTAGAGCACCAGCAGTCGTAGTAGAGCATACAAGTAATAACTGTAAACATTGTGCCAACAGTTACTCACAAAAAGAATCGAATCTTTTAATAAAACACGAGTATATTTAAGGGTAAGAAAATTCATATAATTCAAACACAAGACTTTGGGTGAAATATAGCTGTCTTTTTTTGACCATATAAGGACCTTTTCTTCACTGATTGTGTCCGTGAGATTTTTATTAGTGTGCGTTATTATAGCGTTTTAAAATGTGCCTTTGTGTGACACCACTACAAATGTATTTTGGAGCAAAATTAATCATCTTTGTTAATTCATTAAATAATAATGGATGAATGAAATTTTATAAAACCAAAAATGGCGGTTCTTTTTTTGGTCTTTTTTTTGAACCTTAAATCAAGTGTAAAGTTGTATGAACTTCCGAGATTATGGCAAAAGAATTTTGTATGAAAATTCTGCTCGGCAAATCACCTTAGGGCCCGATGTATTGCACACTAGCGCCATCACTAGATATTGTATGTTTTCTTCTTTATACAAAGCGTATTTCAATAAAGTGAAAAAATGAAAATTAACTTTGTAAAAGGAGTTAGTTAATTTTAAAATAACTACTTTTTAATTTAACTAGTAATTAACTAAGTTTACAGGGTTTTGTATTATGTATTGTTGTGGAACATATTTGCGAGTTTTAATTCGGGTATTGGGTAAAGTTAGCCACTTTATGCCGAAACCCAAATTAAAACTTGCAGATATATTCTACAACCAATACAAAACGTTTTTTAAAAACTTGAAAATATTTTTATTTTTTCACTTTTTTAAAATACGCTTTGTACAAGAAATAAACAATATCTAGTGGCAGCGCTAGTGTGCAGTATATAGGTCCTTAATGATAGGGCTTAATATTTTTAAAAAATTTAGCTATATTTAATTTTAATTAAAAACTCATGATGTGCATATTAATAAACTAAGGCTGTATAAGGCAGGTAGAGTTAAGATTATATTCAACTTAGGAAAGGTTTGTTTTATTTGTTATTTTATTTTTCAATGACAGCTTCAGTTGCATCTCAATTTTATAGTTCCGCGTGCTGTACTTTCGATTAGTTAATTGGACGATGAATTGCGAGTAATCATCATGTCCTTGTTTCTGCTCGTTAGTTCCTATTGGGAGGTACTAAGTATACATGACAGTGTAGGATATATATTTTGCTGTACTATTTTATATTGAAAAATAATAAAATTTACTTTTTATCACATCTATTCAAAAAGAGCGGGTTGGTTCCTTGTAAACAGGGATTAAAGTTGCACTTTTAATTCCTAGGAACGATAAGTGATTTCAATTTGGAATGTGGATTATAAAGATCGATCAAGAACTAGCTGTTTAATAAAACTGGCTGGGCGCGTGCGGACCGAATAAAAAAAAGTTTGTAAAAAAGGAAAAACCGCGTGAAATGTATTCCGGCTTTGTAATTACTTTCTTTAATCAAATTCGTATTTATGATGATATTTTTATAAAAAAAAAGTGCGTTTTCCTCAAGTAGTGATGATAAAATAAATGAATGTACTATTCTTATTTATAAGTTATACTTATCTCTTTTCTCATAGAGGGTAATAAAAAGTAGAGTGTATCAGTCCGTCGCAAAATTACCTTACCGCTTCTTCGCTCCACTCTGGATTCAAAATAGCGCCTTCGTCGTAAAAATATTATTTTGATCCCTTATGATACAATCTACTCTACTAAGCCGTAAGAATCATAATCTAAGTGCTCTGCTTACCCGTATATGGAAAACTTAACAATATGGCATCAATTAATTGTTACACAAAGATTTTGTTTTGTTTGTTTAACAAAAAAGTTTGAAAGTTTGATTGTTTATTTGTTATAAAACGTCGTCTCCGTAACTGAGCATCCACTGAGCTGAAATTTTGCAATTTTGAGATAGTTAAAGATATGGAGAACGATATAGGCTACTTTTTATCCCGAAAAATTTAGAAGTTCCCGCGGGATTAACTATTTCTATAACTTGCTATAGCCAACTTCTTAAGTATAATAAAAGTATTGCCGTATAGAAATCGCACGTATTAAATGAAGTAGGGATTTTAAAGTTTTGCCTGACACTTTATTTCTTTATTTAAAATTCAACAATAATGCATTTAAGTTGGCTGTGTTTTCGCTTTTTACATCAAAACATGGTCGTTTAAGACATGTGTGCGATATTTTAGGTTGTTTTATTTCTAACTTGCTTAGTACTACCATTTACAAAGCTAATTAATAAATTAAACAACGTACACAGTTTTCCCATCGACTTTCAGACTAATTATGTAACCATAGAAAAAAAGTAGAAAATAAAATCAGACATTAGTTAATTAAATAAAGAAGTGATTTCAATAACTATGTATCATTATAATAAGTACCTGCCTACATAAAACTAAGCTTTAAATCTTGACATTATGATAAATAATATTTCCTTACGTTGAATAATACAAATAAATAAACATTAATGCCTTTTGAGGGTACCTTTTAAAAACTTCATTGTTAAATTATTCCCATTGAAGACAAAAACACCAAAGTGTGTGTCTGATCCATCGATATGAAAAAAAAATATTTTATTGTCACACAATTCGTTAAAACATAGGTAGACAATGAACAATGTTGGTTTAAAAATACTCCCTTGAGGTACTCCATAATTAATATTTTGTTCATCACTAAGTTCCTCACTGACTTTTATGGTTTTGCTTGCGGTCAGTTAAGTAGCTGTCGAACATTTTAAGTGTAATCCTCGTATACCAAGGTATTCTAATTTCTTGATAACGATGGGGATACAAACCGTATCAAATGCGTCAGCTAAATCTTAAAATACACCAAGAAATGTAAGGCCAGAATCTAAATTGTTTATTATTTAGGTAGTAATTAGTTTCGTAGCATCCAAGGTCGACTTACTTTTTCTGAATCCAACCTGGTGAGACGACAGTAGGTTTTTCGTTTCCAGAATCAGATAGTATATTTTAATGAATTTATGACACTTATTATTTCTGTTCCATCAGTTAAGCACATCGCGAATAAATTAATTGCAGATCTGACATGGATGATAGATGATAGGGATTCGGTAAGCAAAGATCTATCTTTAGAGAAGTACATATCAGTAGCTGAGAGGTAAACAGTAATATGTCTATTTTTTACACAAACGTTTTTTTCTAAATTTGTAAAGTACGATTATTTGTCGATCTAATGGTTTATAATAATAAGATCTTCTGTCTTCTTGTTTATAAAATTCCCAGTTAGAATCAGTTATAAGTCACATGATCACTTTCGGGTAAGACATTACAAGGTACAATATCATTGTTTATCGCTAAACAAATACGTTATGACGAGAGTAACATAGTCACTTATTTATACTTAACTGTGTACTTATGACTAATGCCTACCGAAAACTCTCCTGCCAAGTGGTCAAAGATTTAGGTTAGCAAATTATGGACACTAAGTCATAAAATTTTAGACAGTTCTTTTAAGAAAATTACATGTATAGTTTCCGAGTTACTAGTTACTAGTTTCCGAAGTGATGGTAGTTTAAGTGATGTGAAATTGTTACCAGGTTGTTGTGTGGAAGCTGGGCCATTTTCGGATGTGCGATGTCTATTTGAATGTGTGTGTGTATATGTGCATGTTTGTGTGATGCACCCGTTCGCGTTCGGACCCTGCCACTATCGGGCGGCCAAACGAGGATTGCATCAGACAGGACTTATCTAAGTTAATTTATGTATAGTTTTACTTTATACATCTTTATATGTGTATATTCATATATTTGTATTAATATATGATTATGTGTGTATATATGAATATGTGCATGTATGTGTATTTTATTATATCTTTAATATGTATATGAATACCTATTTATTTATTAACATGTTTTTAAAATGTAAAAATGTATGTCTTTATAACTGTACATGTATTTCTGATATGAATATATTTTTCTCGGGAGTTACTTTAAATCCCGTCACAGAATAATTGAAGACTTTTAACGTATCACATGGTGTCCTATCTATGCAATCTGAAAAACAATAGGCAGTTAAAATATTACTTGCATTTTGTTTTTTTTAATCAAACTATTTAAATTGTAAAGTTTATTTTATATGTTTATTAAGTGTTTCAACATAAAACATGTATTTATTAATTGATCTACTATAATATTATGTTTCGTTTGTGATTTTTTAAAGAGAATTGGACGCACGCAGTAAAACAGTATTGTAATTAGTTTGTGAAGCTAGTATTAGTTAATTCACGTGACGATTCGAAAGTGTTCTTAAAAACCCATTTGAATAAAAACAAAAAAAAAATTGTTTTTTTTTTTATTTAATATTTCTGATTTCAACATAATGTGCTCGTTTTGTATGTTTTATATATGCTCATTAAGTTGCTGAAAGGCTGAAAAATGCTTTCTATTTTCGAATTCTAATTTTTTGATTTTTCATGATAGTACGTTAAACTTGCATTGATTAGAGTCATGAAAAGCTGAATTGTCTATTTTTACTTTAAATTTACTGTTTATTTCTTGTTTAAGCTTGATAAATGATACGTTAAATTCTAACCTCATATTTTTAATAGCTTCTACGACAGGGTCAATTTATCTTTTTTGCGTAACAGTTGATTTTTCCTTCTCTAAGGTCTCTGTAAGATCTGTCAATGACGGTGATTTTTCAGGAGTGCAAAACATTTTATGTTTTTGCCGCCTCTAGTAGCACAAGACTCTATGTTCTAAATAAGCCAGTTAAGCTGAATGGTACGACTGATGAATTGCACGAAAACTTCTGAGCAGTAGTAATGATGATCACGAAAAAAAAATATAAAATAAAAAGAGCTTTTAATTGTCAGGGCAAAAACTAACATTGTATGAATCATAGATATAGACATAGTTAGAAAGTATGAATGAACCTAGATAATATTGTTAATATAAGGTATGTTTTTACTTCTTCATGTTCAAACGGCTGATCAAATTTTAATGAAAATTCGTATGGCTATGACTAAGGTTGTTGACACCCTGGATAGGCTACTTTTTATCCCATAAAATTTCACGCGGGAATAACTATCGACTTTCGAACTAATCGAGCTTTTATAAACAATAGCTTGATAAGTAAACTTCATTAGTATAATTAGGGAGATAATTAAAGAATTCCTCGCCGATAACCAAAGAACAAGGACGAAATTTTATTTGAAATATTTTTGAGCGCCTTAAAATATAATTCCTACAGAATGTATTTAAATAATTATGTATATTTTGTCATATAAACACCTATGCCAGTAAAAGCTAGAATAAAAAATACTTCTGATTAGATACATTATTGATTTATTTTTATTTTTTTAATACCGCAGGTCCGCCTGATGGTAAGCGGTCACCGTAGCCTACGGACGCTTGCAACACCAAGGGCATCACTCGCGCGTTGCCGACCCTTCAGAAATCTAATAACTTCTTTTTTGAAGAACCCCCTACTGTAGTCCTTAGAGAAAACCTTGGAGTTCATTCCACAACCTAAGCGTTCGCGGAAGGAAGTTTCTCTGAAACCGCACTGTACGCGACCATTTCGGTTCTAAAGTGTGAGAATGAATTCCTTGCCGATGGCGAGCGGTGCGATGGTAGAAAGTAGCCGTGGGCATCATTTCGAACAATTCCTCAGAACCAAACCCATTGTACAAGCGGTAGAACACACACAGGGAGGCAAAGTCTCTCCTCAGACTTAAGGGCTCGATACCGCAAGTGAGTTTGGGATCGTCGACAATTCTCACAGCCCGTCGTTGAACCGAGTCAATAGGGCCAAGCTGGTATCCGGGTGCACCCGCCCAGAGATGGCAGCAGTACTCCATATGGGGCCGGACTTGCGACTTGTAAAGCAGCAACCTTTGCCCAGACGTGAATACTGCTTAGCTCTGTTGAGCACACCAAGTTTTTTGGACACCAGCTTTACCTTGTCTAGCAAGTGATCTCGGAACTGAGCATCGCTGAAGAAGTCAACTCCAAGGATCTCAATGCTCTTGGAGATGGAGAGGGGAGTGTCCTGGAATTGTGGGACCACAGTGAATGGGGTTTTCTTAGCGGTGAACGCGCAGACTTGTGTCTTTGAAGGATTGAATCGGACCAAGTTTTCCCGTCCCCAGTCAGAGACCTTGGACAGACTGATCTCGATTTGAAACACAAGTTCTTCACGTTTTTCCTCCATAACGGAACGAGGGACGCTTGCACGGCCCATGTAATAAGCGTCTCCAGTACTGTCATCGGCATAGCAATGTATGTTGCTGATGTATAACATACCTACACTATCACTGGCCGTATGTAATAACTTAAGGTCAAATCATATATAAATCACAATTTCGACAGTTAATAACAAAATCTTTGGTTATCTTTGGTATAGGTAATAAATCAATAAATTTGACAGAGTTATCATATAAATTCAAATCACAACAATTATTAGATATATATTACGTTTATTCTTGGATAATACACGAGATTTCATGTAAATTGGTATTTGTGTTTAATATTGGTATAGGTATTAGATGTGTTGATGTAATACCTAGTACCACTATTAGATATCCTTGAAGAAGTCCATAAAGAATTTGATTTATTACCATAAACTAGAATAATAGACGAAAGCTTAAGTTATTCAATCAGCAAATAGATTGTAATGATATGGATACATATGCATATTTACGGAATGAAATCATACTCGTATCTGTAAAATGTGGATTGAACACCCCTTTCTCCGTAAATATTTTCTCGTCAGGAAACTTTACGTTATTACGGGTAACACTGGCAGCAGGATAGCAATTCTTTTTTTGCAGTACAGAAAGAGACGGTACCAAACTTTACTCTAGCACAGTATAGGTAATAACACTATTTGTTTGGATATCTCACTTTAGGCGCTATCCTTCTGAGTGGCATTAATATTTATTAGCAAAACCTCATTTTAGCATCAACTAGCCGTTAACATTTGACAGCCGTCAGAAAGTAGCACAGAATACCCATTTCCCGACATGGATATTTGGTAATGATATTACGCAGCACAACAGTTTAAAACGGGAACGCTAAAATGAAATATTAGATTTTGCTATGATTTTGCTGCCAAAAACTAATATGAAACACGAACCGCTAACAATTCTGCTACGAAGTAGGTAGTGAAATGGAACACGGCTTTTATCGGTGAGAAATGCACCTATAAAATTTCTAAGCTGAAGATCAATTGTTCCAGGCTTTCTCGATCCAACATTCTTACTCTAACAAACAATACTCAGGAAATGACTGGAAATGATTTAATGTAACTATTTCTAATCTTAAGACGCATCCATTTTAACTCAAATAAAATTAACTATGCGAGTTCGCCATTGTCCTTTAAGGCGGGTCGAGCCGCTAGCAAAATACATTAAATACCAGTTATCCCATTAATATAAATGCAAAACTTTGGATGTTTGGTTGTTTGTTACTCAATCACGCTTCAACCACTGGATGGATCGGGAACCGCTGAACCAATTTAGATGAAATTTGGTATGGCGATATTTGAGTCCCGGGGAAGGACATAGGCTATTTTCCTCCCGGAATCCAAAAGTTCCCGGGGGAGGAACTATAGCGAACTACGAACGAGCTATAGATTGCTTTAACAGACTACTTCAGTATAATCAAGGAGTTGCCGTAAGAACTATGCCAATGGTGACTAAAGCCGATCTACTGGCAGTCTTTTTGCCTCAAAGACGAATATGAACGACGAAAGCGCTGTACCAACTATCTTACGGAAATCACAGTGCAATAACACACGTTGTTGCTTACTCTAGACGTTCATTAGTCGAGTAGGCCAGATGGTATACCACCAGTGGTGCTTAAGCAGTGTGCTTCTGAGTTATGTCATGTACTCACGCGCCTCTTCGCGCTTTCCTCAACTAGGCAATTTCCGTTTTCATGGAGGACTGCGAATATTTACCCGGTGCCCAAAAAGTCTGATAGATCAGATCTATCTAATTACAGGCCTATCACAATTACCTCTCTCCTCTCCAAAGTGATGGGGCGTGTGATCAACACACAGCTTCTGAGATACCTAAAAAAACACGACCTGATCAGTGACCGTCATTTTGACTTTCGCCACGGTCGCTCGACTGGTGATATTCTAGTGTATCTCACACACCGATGGGCATAAGCCATTGAGATTCAGTGGGAATCATTGGCATGTAGCCTAGACATAGCGCAGGCGTTTGATTGGGTCTGGCACCAGGGTCTTTTTGTCCGGCAGACGCATACGAGCCGTAGTTGACGGAAGTTGCTCTGATGGACATTAATGCTGGTGTCCCGCAAGGCTCTGTGCTGTCTCCGACGCTGTTTTTACTACATATCAATAAAATATTGGACATCAACAACATACATTGCTATGCAGATAAATGTTCTGGAGACGCTTATTACACGGGCCGTGTTAACATCCCTAGTTTTGTTGTGGAAAAAAAGCGTGGAGAACTTGTGTCTCAAATTGAGACCACTCTGCCCAAGATCTTTGACTGTGGACGGGAAAACTCGGTCCCATTCAACCCTACAAAGACACAAGTCTGTGCGACCACCGCTAAGAAAACCCTATTCACTGTGGTCCCACAATTTTAGAAGACTCTCCTCTGCATCACCAAGAGCATTGGAAGTCTTGGTGTTAACATCGCCAGCGATGTTCAGTTTCGATATAATTTGCAAGACAAGGTAAAGCTTTCGTTCAAAAATCTTGGTGTACTCAACAGAGATAAACGGTACTTCACGTCAAGGCTGCTGCTTTACTAGTCGCAAGTTCGGCCCCATATAGAGTTCTGCTGCTATCTCTAGGCGGTTGCACCCGGATACCAGCTTGGCCCTTTTGACTTCGTTCAACGATGAGCTTTGAGAATTATCGACGATCCCAAACTCACTTTCCGTGTGTTCTACCGCTTAGCTTGTACAATGGGATGTGTTCTAAGGTATTGTTCGAAATGATTTGCCTGCCTTTTACCATCTCAGCGCTCGTCATCGCCAGGGAATTCATTCTCACACTTTAGAACCGAAATGGTCATGTACAGTGCGGTTTAAGAAACTTTCTCCCGCAAACGCTTGGGTTGCGGAATGAGCTCCCTGCCAAGATGTTTTTTAAGAATTACAATTCAATTCAATTCAATTCAATATAATTTTATTCAGATTAGGCTACAATAATTGAGCACTTATGAATGTCACTACGCCATCAGTTCGTAAGTCTACAGGGCGGGAGACCTTGTACTGAGAAGAACCGGCAAGAAACTCAGCAAGGGCATTTCTTTTCTCCCTTTCTTTTACAGCGTCCAATTAAAATATTGGAAAATGCCCTCCCTATCATAAAAGGACACTTTCCATTACAAACATAAAAAAAACATGAAATATAAAGCACAAGCACAACATAAAAAAGTATCTAATATAAACAAAAGACAGTTTATGTATTCACCACTAAGAAATAATCAATGTCTTACAGTATTAATAAAGAAAACAAAAAGGTAAGACTAAATACTAAGAATACCAAGAAGTTTGCAAGAGCAGACCAGCCTCCACAGGCGGCACCCGTTCACGAGTATGACACATGAATCAGCCATCGCTTCACTCAACCATGTTTTAGGGAACGTAACTACCCGACACACACGCCACCACCGCAGAGACACTTTGAGAGAGCATGACACACTCAAGCAACTCCAATAAAACTAACAGTATGGAGTTCTTCAAGAAAGAAGTTATTAGGTTTTTGAAGGGTCAGCAACGCGCGAGTGTTGCCAGCGTCCATAGGGTGGGGTGACCACAAGCCTGTTTGCCACCTAAGTGGTTTATAAAAAATATAACCAAATTTTGGGCGGACGGAGCCGCTGGCAAAAGCTAGTTTTTAATTTAGGCGATTTCAGAAGAACTTCCTCCCGCAAACAATTAGGTAGTGGAATTAGCTTTTTGCCACGGTTTTCTTAAATGACTAAAGTATGGGGTTTTTCAAAAAAGAAGTTATTAGATATTTTAAGGATCGGCAACGCGCACGTAATGCCGCTGTTGTTGCAAGGCTGCGGTGACGACTTACCATCAGGCGGACTGTGAGCTTGTTTGTCACCGTAGAAGTATAAAAAAAATTTATGGCCACCCACAGATGTCATAGTGATATAATCTATAATCAGCAAACCAATATAAACTTAATGTTTCCATATTATCGACGTGAGAGTTAAGATTTGCACTTTTCCATTTTATTTATTAGTGATTATACATTCTTAGTTTTTCTGTTGTCCTGTTACCAAAATATTGGTAATGACAATTTAGGTGCGTTTTGTTGACGAGCATTATACGCATTGAATGCGCTCAATGCTGTCTAATGCGCACATTCGATTGTTTCGTTGACCAAAAATGAATGCGCTGTGACGTCACTTCCGGACCGCATTTAATGCATTGGCTGCACATGCTCGAGAGGTAGTGTATTGGATGCGCTGTCAAATAGTGAACGGTCATTATGTTTGTTTACATTTGGTGAACAAAACGATTTCAATGCCTATGCGATGTCATAGCTCTCAATGCTGTCAACAAAAAACCCCTTTCTTGTACAAATCTCTCATCGATCACTCTGTCCGTCAGTCTGTCAGTTATGCTTATCTTAAAGGGTACGACCTGCGTAAAGTGTCATACCCATGCCTATGAGATGGTCCCTTGTCGTTATGATGACATATCGTATTTTGTTATGATTATGGAAAGAATATGTCGCTAGTGATGAACAAAAACCGGCCAAGTGCCGCGCACCGAGGGTTCCGTAAAAACTAATTATATTAAGATAGCTCTTCCATCATGAGATCAAGTATCCTAGGTCAATGTGAACAAAAAGTATGCTTTAAAAACATAGAAGCTTGTTTTTTTACAGCCTTAAGGGCAAAAGGGTCTTGACAAACGGACAGACGGATAGACGGAAGACAAAGTGATTCAATAAGGGTTCTTTATTTCTTTTGAGGTAAGGAACCCTAAAAATGGTAAAGAAAGAATTTAGTTACATAGATTAGGGGTTCATTAATTCATTAAATTCGTAACATTGTTGTCATATAATTTTGGCAAAACAATTCGCGTCATATAAATCCGCCATCCTGAATTTTTAAATACTGACAAGAAATTTAATTTTACACCCTTAAATATTTAAAAACTAATTGTTTCATCGAAATCAAAAAAATATTAATGGAAAGGACGCTATATTTTTCATCTAAAAAAACTGATAAAAAATTTAATTAAACAAATTGGTTCATTGGTTTTCAAGTAATGCAATTCAAAACTTTACGAACGCTCATGGCACATTGGAATATTTTCTTCTTCTTGAAGTTGAATGCCATAAAGTAAATGTCTTGTATCTTTGCTGCAAATTTTTGGCATTCGAATTAAAGGAGAAGAATGCATTAAGCTCAATGTTTTATGAAGTTTTTTTTTACTGAGGTAGCAAAAAAAGCTTACGGCCAGATGGCAAGCGGTCACTGCAGTCTATGGACACTTGCAACGCCTGGTGCATCACTCGCGCGTGATCGTCGCCGACACTTCAAAAATCTAATAACCTCTTTATTGAAGAACCCCATACTGGCACACTTGGCAGGTTCATTCACAGTTTATTTTTAATTTCGTCACATTCATAGCTTGAGTTACACTTCTGACTTATTTAATTACTAGCTTTGTTGCCCGCGGCTTCGCTCGTGCCATATTCGGCTATCGGCGGCGTGGCATTTCTACCTCAAGGCCTTGTATATAGAAAAAGATGATTATAGCAAGATCAGCAAACAAGCAGTTCGTTCACGTAAAAACGAGATATATAGTTATCGCTGTGGGAATATTTGAATTTTTAGTATAAGAGGTAGCCTAGGGATGCCTATTCTGTCCCTTCAACAATCTCTGTACCAAAAATCAGCTCAAAGGGTAGCTCCGGTCAGACGATAAGCAATAAAAAACAAACAACCAAGCAGATTTTTACAAATTTATATTAGTTAGAATTGGGATAAAATTCATAACCTATTCTACAAATATAATTTTGTTTCGTATTTAAATAACAATACCTGGAGGACCGAGCTTTGCTCCTTTTTTCAACAACGCCATCTATTGTCAAGTAGCTTTAGTGTTGCTGTGTAGTATTACTACTCGCCAATTAATATCAGTCAGTTTTATTTATATTTTATATTTATTTTTCAGTTTATCGTTGCCTAAAAACACCGATAAAACGACTAGATTGATTTATCGCCCCTGAAACCCTCTGCATACTAAATTCATGAAAAACGTTTGAGCCGTTTCAGAGATTTAAATTATATACATATATACAATAATTGCTTTTTTAAAGGTATTTGATAGATTAAATTTATAAGTGTCTTAAAAAAAACCAATCTCATTAAACCTAAATAATTAAAAAGAACAATAAACTCAGCTATATTTAAAATTGAGCTGTTGTTCACGTGGAAGGGTGCCAAAATTGCTAGGAAGATCCAGCCCTCGTTTCACCAGCGACAGCAGATACATCAATTAAAAACCTTTTCGCTGTCGAAGTTCATGGCCCCAAGGTTTAAACGGCAAACGAAACAAATACACTCATATTTGTGCCGTGTGTCGTTCTCAGCAGAAATTGTTTATTGAACCCTAAATTGTTAGGTATTTCATCTCAAGCACTCGCGCGGTGACGCTCGCTGACGTACGTCGGTCACGTGCTAATATTATTGATAACTCTAACGTCATTGTGACGTAGTGGAACGTCTACAATTGCGTCCGGAACTACGATATGTGATTGATGTTTTCCGCGTTGTAGAAAACTTTTAAATAATTAATTTCTTATTGATTATTGGTATGGCTTATATAGGTACATAATATAATAACCTAAACACCGATACCTAAATAGTCACAGAGTTGGTATGCAAATAGTAAATAATGTACCTTTTAAATAGTGACATAATTTTTCAAATAAGTGCAAAGGTTTTTGAGAATATTTAAACTAACTTTCAAAAGCAGCCTCTCTCTAATGAAAGTACAGATTAGATCGTCAGGTAAATTTATAGTGGAACCAACTTTTCTGACCCGGTGGTCAAAAATTACCCTTGCTACATTGAAATGGTGGGAGCTTACACAACACTAGCGACCATACACCCAAAGTCAGGTCAGAAAAGTTAGTTGCACTGTACCACTACCATAGTGTAACCATGCATGTTATACGTGCATGTGAGATGTTATCTTCGGGGGTTACGCTATGTTAGTACTTTTAGTTATTTTGTTGTTACCCTGGGAGTTTTACTATGGGATAGAATTAGTGATGAGGAAAAGTAAGGAACAATTAAAATAATTAAGATAGCTCGTAAAATGCAGGCCATATACTTCTTTTTCAATGCAGTTGCTCGTAAAGTCTTCTTTATAATGTGTACAAATTATGCAGAAGGATACTATTTAGAGCACGCGTTTAATAAATCACTACTGTTTTTTTTTTTATTTCTTTAAATCTTCAATTATTTTTTTAATTTTTAAGGCTTGCACCTTACACCGTAGAGTAGGATGCAAGAAGGTTTCGATGTTTGTTTGAAAAAATCAACTATTCATAAGTATGCACGCTCTATAAATTATTAGTAGATAATAAACACCACACAACATAATTAAATATTTAAATTTGAATATGTTATTTAAAAATACGTATTTTAAATTGTTTTCGCAAACAAAAATACATATTGCACATTAATTATTTGGCTGTACGTAGGGCAGACCTTTGCCTCGTGAAAAAAAACCTGTATGCGCGTTTCTGCAAAAAAGCGTGCTATGTCATTGCAAAACTGCTTTTTCTTTAATAAATATTACTTTTTAAAAATGGAATGGACTTGAATTAACCTCGAGTCAGGACTTGAACCGGCAACAATCCTTACATTTCGTGTAAGTGCTCTAGCAATTGAGCTATCGAAGCACAAGTCTATCCTAGTAAATTTTAGGTCTTTAAAAAGATTTTAGCTGGAGCACCAATCGACACGAGAGATTATTTAACCATGCGTTTTTGTGTTAAAACACGTTGCTATTATTCGGCTGTGTCCCAGGGTTCAATTAAATAGCTTAGCTTGATGAATATGATGATACTATTTATACGATTTTTTTTTTGATAAGGAGAAATGCCAACAAAGAACAAACGATTCTATAGTTGGGTTTAGGAATTTAGATCCTGGTGCTCGCTAACCTTTTCTTTTTCTCACTGGGAATTCTCATGCTACCTGGTTCCAATAGTCAATGGTGGCTATTTATAGCACCTGATATTATAAAACGTAATATTTGATTACAAAATAAAATGTGTTAGAATGTTCTAAGAATCGTCATTATTTGTCAGTCACGCTCGATTTAAATAAATGTTGGTTATGTGCGGAGCCTTTATGTTACAGTACAACAGTTTTGTTTGTCTGTTTACATTAAATATATTTTGAATAGGGTTCTGTGCCTTATTTTTTTTGTTTTTGAATTTTAATGTTTTTTGTTGTTGTTGTTTTTCTTGACTGAATGAATTGAGATAAGACAATCAAAAGCGATTTAGTTACAGAGTAGGTGTTCACGCTTCATTTTCACCACCTGTCAATGTCACAGACTAGTCTTGAACCACGTGCATACTCGTGTAGTCTTGAACCACGTGCATACTCGTGTAGTCTTGAGCCACGTGCATAATCGTGTAGTCTTGAACCACGTGCATACTCGTGTAGTCTTGAACCACGTGCATACTCGTGTAGTCTTGAACCACGTGCATACTAGTCTTGAACCACGTGCATACTCGTCAGCGCGCAAGGCGCACGTACGTCCTGTTAGTTTTCCCTATTCTTTTATTGAAATACGATTTATAAGCAATTATAACTACTTATAAAAAAGGGAAAAAGTGGAGCATTTTATTTCGTCTCTTTCAGTAGGTAACAGTGTCGTATTATCAGTTGGTATTGACCTGCCTGGTGAATCGAGGGGCGTGAATCGATTCCCCCACAGGACAAACATTCATGTAATAAACATTTGTGTTGGTTTTGAGTGTGGTTCTTTTCAATGTATTTGTAAAAAAATTATATACAGAGTGGAAACGCTAAGTGATCTCAGTCGACTATTTCTAAATCATACACAATATCAAAATACTGAATATTATTGATATTGAAAGTGCTTTACGAGCTCTATCCAATGGTTAATCAATAATGGTTTATGAAATAAACTGGATAAAATAAAATTTTGATGTTTTCAGCTTCCATACATTTAGTATGGCGAAATGAAGTGAGATATGTTATCATTTAGGTACGTAAATGTTATATTTATTAAAAAAAGCTAAAGAGTAGAGAACAATGACGCAGTTCGCTTTTTTTTTTCAGAAATTAATAAAAATTTATTACTACCCGTTTCGGGACCGGAAGCAATCACGCACTTGCCTATCATGGGATATAGACGACCAAGGACAAAAGCGGCTCAATCTCTAACTATTTTGTTGTGATCTCGAAAGTTCAGACGCCTATCCAGAATATTTGGCCTTGTTTTGCCAATCAAAGGCACGGCCGAAGAGCTTTTTCGGGATTAACTTCGATTCTCCATTTCCGAAACCATGCGGATTGGAGTCACTTAGTGATTCGACTGACTTGCCTGACAGTGGTGTAAATAACGGTATCGTCGGCGAAGAGGGCTAATTGGGTACCTGATGTTTTAGGGATGTCATTGGTGTACAGTAGGTACAAGATAGGAGAGAGCACGGACTCTTGCGGGACTCCTGCCTGTATAGGACGAGGGGAAGGGACAAATAGTCTCTTATGATGAGAACGAGGCGGTCTGGCAACTGATAGCCCAAGAGTTTGCTATTCACGCTCTATAGGAAAATAAACAACCTTAAAACAAGTAAGTATTTATAAATCAATTAAACCAGCAAACCCATTCCTATCTACTAAAAATCCTGTCAGAGCCACGGACAAATACTAGTTTGCCTACAAATTTGCATTACAAGATATGTACGAATATGTGTCCTACGTGTCCAATTGATTGACGCATGCTCAGCCAAGCGTTTGAGGCCTTTAAAAGCGTTGAAGCGTTACGCACACAACGCGCCTTAAATATATAGGATTTGTTGTTAAGTAAATATTAAAAGATAATAAATGTAAATACTATAATGCTATTTTCAGGTGATGTGAAAATATGATATTGAATCAATAACGAAAATGCTATTTTGTATAATAATCATTAATGTGTGTTATTTGGCAGAACAAAGCATTTATTTAATAATTTCCTTGTGCTTCCCTACTGTTGGGGTTCTCACTCACCCCCTCACCATGGATGAGGGCAATTTGGGCCCATAATCAATTACGCGGGTCCAGCTCGCAGTGTAGATTTTCCATACGTCGTTTTCAAGTCCTCAAGTGCCCTTACGAAGTGGTGTGAATAAACAACTCCTATTTGAAGAAACACTTATTGGTAAACGCTGGTCTCAGAAAGCGAGGCTGGCGTCATGGGAGGCCACTAAGTCACCACCGAATTTAAATTATAATAACATTAATTCCACATTGAGAGTGTGTGTATTATTTTTTTAAATAATTTCTAGTAATGAGATAATCATTTAATTAATAAATAATTTATATAATCAAGACCTATATAACTTACTTTTTGACTTTATTGAAGGAATATTATAGAACATTATTATCTAAACCAATTAAAATATGCCAGTTGGCATCGTTCCCTAAATGCTGACCGCATTTCCGCGTTTGATTGCAATACAAATTCTTTGGGCAAGGTAAAGGCCAGCATTTTTGTTACGAGAAGCTTCAACCAGACGCGATGCTAAAGCCCTATAAATTTTTTTTGCACTGTGTCCTCAGGGTCCTAATATTTCGACTCCAAAAGGCTCAAATATATATGCAGTGTCTAGGGTATATATTTGTGCCTTTTGTTGCCTTTTGCAAAATCAGCCGCCGCACCAGCCCTATTCTGTGTTCCTTAACAAAATCATTAATCTGCCTCCAAATTCCAATGGAACCAAGCCGTGAGTTAACTCTTCCATATATGTAAAAATCCAAATCGGTTTATAAATGATCATTTGAATAAAAGTTGAGGCTACTATCAAGGGGCAACCGTCCAGAGGTGGCAGCAGTAGGTTCTCAATGTGTGATCGTACTTACGACTGGAAACTTGGCAACCTTTCAGCTTTAAATAGAAGTTTTAGGTATTAAATAGGTGGACCCATAACCTTATAATGGTAGCCGGAAAAAACTGGATGACAAAGGCGGAGGATTCAGTGTAGCGGCTTTCATTGCGAAAGGGCCTACGTCTGGCAGTGGATTGCTGCAGGCCGATTGAAATAAGAATCGAAGTCTAATACAAGTTTTTGTTACGGCAGCGCACGTGTTAACGCAATAGGTAATAAAGAAATAGCTATTATGTTAAATCATTGTTTTAAATCCACATGGGACATAATTCAAAAATTCTAACGCAGACTATTATCATTTATTATTTATTCCTGGCGCCATTAAAATATTCTAATGTCACTTTAAATACAAGCCGGTGACGTCATACCGCATAAGTCTTACTAACGCCAACTGAAGCCAAAACAATCATTTTTAGAATTTATGTTTGTTTTTTTTTGTTACTTAATCATGCAAAAACTATTACCTAACCAAAAGTTTTACTTATCATTGTTGTAGATTTATTTATCTTTAAAATTTTTATTATATTTTATTAGGGTTCCGTACCCAAAAGGTAATTAGCGAAACCCTATTACTAAGACTCCGCTGTCCGTCCGTCCGTCTGTCACCAGGCTGTATCTCATAAACCGTGATAGACAGTTGAAATTTTTACAGAAGATGTATTTCTGGTGCCGCTATAACAACAAATACTAAAAAACAGAATAAAATAAATATTTAAGGGGCACCCATAAAACAAACGTGATTTTTTTGCTCTATTTTTCTTGATATTAATAACAGCCACAGGTAGACGCTTAAAATATTCACAGAATATTTTTATATATAGCCACTTTAAAAATAAATTATTAAATTAAAATAAAAAAATATTTAAGGGGGGCTCACATACAACAAACGTGATTTTTTTGCCGTTTTTATTGATAACGGTACGGAACCCTTCGTGCGCGAGTCCGACTCGCACCTGGCCGATTTTTTTTGATTTGTCGTCTAAAAGTGTGTTCTAGGCAGTAAGTACTCCTTTTTATTTATTACTCTATCTAATTTTACATCTTCTGAACAGATGAAGTCATGGGCAGTAGCTGAATTTTGTTTAATAGTACATTGTGTACTCGGGTGGTAAGGAGACAATTACTAACGAGAGGCTATTTAGAAGCCTAAGGCTGGAGGCTAATTACCGAATCGCCCGTGTAACACACAATGTTTTTCATCATATTTGCTAGTAAATAAATAAAAAATATGGTAAATAAATAAATAAACCCACCAAAATAACGCCCTCACTAAATATCTTGAGAGAGAGAGACAGATCTAGAGAAATAAAAAGTTTTGGCTGAAGTTAACTTGTAGTTGCTTGCTTGTAAATTGTGTGAATAATACTAAGTATTTTGAGCAGATTGCTTTTAAGTATTCTTGATATAGGCGCGTCATTATCGCCCGTGAGTTCTTACGATCTAAATAAAATGTACAAAGAAAAATTCTGCGGGAGTAATTAAGGTCTTAGCATCCGTTTTTTCTGTGACGTGACGTAGGTACTAGACATTGGAAAAAAACCCCCCTTTTTATGACTTCGGTTTTAGGAAATTAAGGAATTTTTATAGACGTAGAGAATTGGACAGCCCATTGCCTAGCAAGCTGTGTAAAAAAGAGGTTGTAAATGTGTGTATAAGACGAAACGAGACTGAGGTCTTTTGTCTCTTTCTAACTTGTATTCATAAAATCTTAATGGCGGACTTTCATAGAAAGAGAAAAGAGACCGTGGGTTAGCTTTGTTTCTTTGTAAAGGATGGTAAATTTTGTGTTGCTATTACAGCGTATTTCCTAGCAAGATGTGAAAAAAATTGCCAAGGTGTGACAGACACGAAGCTAAATTGAGGTATTTTATCCCTTTCTAACTTGTTATAATGAACATAGACAAACAAAGAGTAAAGAGTCATAGAAAGTTTCATAGAAAGTGAAAAGAGTCCACAGGTTCGCTCTGTCTCTTTCTAAAAGATGGTCAATTATATGCAGCTATTGCGCAGTCCATAGGACAGATTACAGAACTCGACGTCTATGGGAATGTCCTACAAATACTAGTACTGGAATGATGAGGTAGATATTAACCAATATCCTCGCTGACCAGAGGCGATCGAATTCCGGATGTTTAGCCACGGTTTAGCGGCCATTTGGTGAGACAATTGACGCCTACGCCTTGGACCCTCGTATAGGACGGAAAACGTTAACGATTACGTCTTGGTTTATCGGAATAAATCGAAAAAAACAAACTTTGATGTTACAAAGAAAAAAGCAATTGAATGAATAAATAAAAATCTTTCACACAATAAGTGTTGATAGTTTTTTTCAACACATCCATTTAAAAAGAGCTGGTTGGTTCCTCGTAAACAAGGATTAAAGTTATACTTGAATCCCTAGGGACGCAAAGTGATTTCAATTTGGAATGTGGATATTGTTAGTGAATGTTCCAATCACCAAAGAGATTGATCAAGAGCATTGTATGAACAAGTAACTAGATGTATAATAAAACTGGTTAGCCGCCAGCGAAACAAAAAAATACTTGTGAAAAAGTAAAAACCACGTGAAATGTATTCCACCTTTGTGATGATACCTTTATAAACGAAACGCACTTTTTTGCGTTTCCACGTTTCGAAACGCAATCCTTTATGTAAAAAAATATCCATACTTCATGTCAATGATAAACAATTCTATCGAAAAAAAAAAAAAAAGTGATCTGACATGACTTGTCATACCGATAAATCTGATTATTTGGCAATGTGACTCAGAAAACAGCAACCTTTTTTTTAATGAACATCTGATCTCATCACAGGTGTACAGCAGGGTGATCCTTTAGGACCGCTAATTTTTAGCCTATGTTTACACAAAACAATCTCTTCGCTTAAATAACCTTTTAATGCTTGGTACCTCGGAGGGTCCCCTGATACCGTCGCTAAGGACATTAACATCCCAAATCTAAAAAATATAGGTATAGAAATCAACACAAATAAATATGAAGTTTTTGCTTGTAGTTTTACAGCTTTAAAGTCTCTTACTAATCTCAATTTTCTAATCCCAGGAATATCTATTATCGATAAGCACAATTTTACATTACTGGGTACACCTATTTGTGTCGATGCTATTTCTCATACGCTTACCTGTAAAAAAAATCATTAGCTTTACTACATACTCATTTTTCATGTCTATCTGCGCATACCTCTCTAGCAATTTTACGAAACTGTTTCTCTATTCCTAAGCTTACATATACTATCCGCTCGTCACCCACCTGGCTTTGTCCACATGAAATATCTCTTATAGATTATTCATTGAAGCTTGCCGTAGAGACAATCTGCAATGTAAAACTTGATGATAATCAATGGTGTCAGGCATCTCTTCCAATCCGTCACGGTGGTTTAGGTATCCGTCGTATTGAAGATGTTAGCCTTTCAGCTTTTTTGTCTTCAGCACATGGAGTGGTTGAACTCGTCTCTCGCATTTTTTCTTTACAAGGAGATGTGTTCATTATTCCTTTCGTTTCGGAGGCACTACAAGCCTGGACTGCTATAAATAGCGATAAACCGGCCAATCTTAAAAGCCAAAGAGAATGGGATGACATCAATTGTTTACGTTTATATAATAACCTAGTCAGTACAGCAACGGGGACGGACTTAGCCAGGTTGAAAGCCGTTTCCAAACCTAAGTCAGGTGCTTGGTTGCATGCAATACCTTCCCCGTATATTGGTACTCTTTTAGACAACAATTCTCTGAGAATTGCAATAGCTTTGAGGCTTGGCTTTGATGTTTGTGAGTCTCACAAGTGCGTTTGTGGTTCTCTGGTTGAGTCCAATGGTCACCATGGTCTAAACTGTGTTAGATGTGCTTTGATGATGTTTTCACGTCACCATGCTTTGAATGACATCCTAAAACGAGCGTTACATTTAGTGAACGTTTCGAGCCTTCTTGAGCCTCCTGGCCACAGCCGTAACGACGGGAAACGACCAGATGGTGTGACTCTGGTACATACATAGAGGCCGCTGTATGATTTGGGATGTAACTTGTGTCAATACTTTTGCTACTGCTTATTTAAATAATACAAAAAAGCTGCGGGTTCAGCCGCTACAGAAGCAGCCCATCTTAAATACAATAAATATTCAAATTTATTGACATCCTACATCTTCATCCCTTTTGCCACTGAAACAGCCGGTCCTTGGTGCTCTGAGGCTAAGGCCTTTATTAGTGATCTAAGTCGCCGTCTCAGGGAGAAGAGCCAAGACCCTCTGGTCGGTTATTACCTCACTCAACGCATTTCACTAGCCATACAGAGAGGTAATTCAGCAAGTGTGATGGGCACTTTTAGACCTTGTGTACCAAATTATTAAAATTTGAATTTAGTTTTAGAGTTGTAATTTGTCTTTCTTTAATGTGTTTCTATTGGTTTTTTTATTATTAATTAGGTATTTATTCTGGTATGGTAAGTTTTGATTTGTATAATATGTTTTTAATTATAGTTTAAGATTTATTTTAATTAAGAATTAGTTATATAACTTGTTTTCTTAAAGATTCATATTTACCGAATTATTGTAACTAAATTTGTGATAGGATGAGCGAATACCCTCAAATACAAGTTCTATAAACTTAAATGAGGGGTTCCATCTCACTAAGTTTTACCTGTCAATGATAAATAAATATTTTGATTTTTTATTTTTTTATTTTTTTATGTATTTTACTATAAGCTTCTCGAATTGAATCTCCTGAAATAAAGTATCATGACAATAATTTATGCTTTAAGGCGACAATATTCTTTAAGAATCTGAAACGGTATATTATACTTGTTGTAATTTGAAGCAGTGCCACACACTACAAATCTAAGAAATAACAGACGTTAGGGAGACATAATTTAAAAGAAAAATCAAACAGATCTTTTTCAGAAATAATTGTTATTGTGAACGCTACTCTCGAAGTTGTTCACCAATACACTATACCTAGGGCAAGTAGTCCAGTTAGGTAGATCCAACTTTGAGAAAGAGGTTAACCGTAGAATTGAGCTCGGTTGGGCAGTGTTCGAGAAACTACGCAAATTTATTTTCGTCCGAAATACCTTGGCAATGGCCAGGCCACATCGCTCGATAAGCCGATCATGAAGAAAGATTCTCGAGTGAGGCTTCAGTGCAGTTCCTGGCTGAAACGACGACGAACAGACAAACTTTTTTTTACTAATGTGGTGAACAAGCATACGGTCCGCCTGATGGTTGGCGGTAACCGTAGCTTATGGACGCTTGTCACACCAGGGGTATCACTCGCGCATTGCCGACCCTTTAAAAATCCAATAACTTCTTTCTTGAAGAATTTGAAGAATCCCATACTGTAGTCCTTAGAGAAAATCTTTGCAGGGATCTCATTCCACAACCTAAGCGTTCGCGGGAGGAAGTTTCTCGAAAACCGCACTGTGCGCGACCATTTCGGTTCTAAGGTGTAAGAATGAATTCCCTGCCGATGGCGAGCGGTGCGATAATAGCAAGTAGCCGTGGGCATGATTTCGAACAATTCCTCAGAACACATCCCATTGTACAAGCGGTAGAACACACACAGGAAGGCAAAGTCTCTCCTCAGACTTAAGGGTTCGATACGGCAAGTGAGTTTGGGATCGTTGACAATTCTCACAGCCCGTCGTTAAACCGAGTTAAAAGGGCCAAGATGGTATCCGGATGCACCCGCCCAGAGATGGCAGCAGTACTCTATATGGGGCCGAACTTGCGACTTGTAAAGCTTAAGTTGTGGAATGAACTCCCTGCCAAGGTTTTCTGCAAGGACTACAGTATGGAGTTCTTCAAGAAAGAAGTTATTAGATTTCTGAAGGGTCGGCAACGCGCAAGTGATACCCCTGGTGTTGCAAGCGTCCATAGGCTACGGTGACCGCTTACCATCAGGCGGGCCGTAAGCTTGTTTGCCACCTTAGTGGTATAAAAAAAAAAAAAAAAAAAACCTCTGCCCCGAAGTGAAGTACTGCCTCGCTCTGTTGAGTACACCTAGTGCCAGCTTTTGGACGCCAGCTTCACTATGTCTTGCAAATGATCTCGCCAGCGATGTAAACGCCAAGGATCCCAATGCTCTTGGAGATGGAGAGGGGGGTGTTCTAAAATTGTGGGATTACAGTGAATGGGGTTTTGTTAGCGGTGAAGGCGCAGACTTGTGGCTTTGTAGACCCGTTTTAGTTTACCCGTCCCCAGTCACAGACTTTGGATACTGTGGTCTCGATTCGAGACATAAGTTCTCCGCGGTTTTCCTCCACAACGGAACGAGGGATGGTTGCATGACCCGTGTAATAAGCGTCTCTGTCATCTGCATAGCAATGCATGTTGTTGATGTCCAACATGTTATTTATATGCTGTATAAACAGCGTAGGAGATAGCACAGAGCCTTGCGGGAAACCAGCATTAATGTCCATGCTATCAGAGCAACTACCGTCACCTACGGTTCGTATACGTCTGCAGGACACAAAGCTAGCCGCCCATTTGCACAAACCCTCGGGCACACCGTAAGATGGCAACTTCGATAGAAGATAGATAGAATAGTGATAGACCTTTTTTTCAATGTATCTGATCTATTGCTCATTTTGGGCACAGGGTGCACATTTGCAGTCTTCCATGAAGACGGAAATTGCCAAGTGTGGTAGGAAAGCACGAAGAGGCGCGTGAGTACAGGACATAACTCAGAAGCACACTGCTTAAGCACCACTGCTGGTATACCGTCTGGCCCGCTGGACCTCCCGCTGGGTTATGGAGATTTCCGGCATGGTGTTACCGCACCATGGTATAGTAGGTGGTACAGCGCCTTCATCGCTCATATTCGAGATTGAGGCAAAGAGACTGCCCGTCGATCGATATTCTCTGTAGGCTTTGCTTAGCCAAGTCACTATCGATCTTTTGCAGTGGTGGTAACGCCGACTGGCAAAAGTTCCCTTCGGCAGCTTTAGCAAGAGACCAGAACGCACGACTCCCAGAAGTATAGCTCGCAAATCGCCCACCTATTTTGCCGATGAATTGGAGTTTTGCTCTGGCAGTTGTTTTCTTACTGAACCTCGAGGCAGCATTTAATTTGCGTTTTACCTCAAAATTATTCGGATCCTTATAATACGAAGCCTCATTATGCAGTTTGCTTAAGAATTTTAGGTTCTCTGCAAGACCTATTAAGCCACGTTCGTTTTTTGACGCCGGCAGAAACTCGCGCGTTAGGAATATAACATTCCGAAATTTGGAAAAACGCGTTTTGTCTAGTAAGAACTAGTTTTAACTAATATTTAATTTTGAGCATTAGTTAATTCTAGTTCTAACAAAGTCATTTAGTAAAAAGTAGTTCTAACTAGGGCAAACGTGTTCTATCTAAAAACTGGTTTTAACTGTAACATATGTAATAAAAACAAAGAAATTGCCTTAAATAGAGTTTACTTGACGTAGATCTCTATTTTTATTGTAGTTGTAGGGTACCCAATTATTTTTAAAATAGATTAATTAGGAATTGTTAATATTAAAAAAATCGACTGGAATAGAAATTAAAATAGCTAAGTTTTTTTCATAAATTAAAAACATGAAACAACGAAAGTAAAATACAATACGATGTGCTGAGTTCAACCTTGTGCGAGCACGCGTCCAATTGTTTTATCTTGCCTTATACTTAAGCAAGGTTACAGGCGTCAATCGTCCCCTTAAGGCACAGTGACTACCAAACTAGCGCCGACAAAAGATATCATTTGTAAAAAACACATTTTCATTCCAATTGAAATTTAGGTATCTAATCTAAACATGTTTGTTTTATGCTGATGCGTAGTTTTGTTTTAAATTATTGATCCTTGATTAAGATAACGAGTATTGTCTGATGATTGATACTTACTTATTAAAAAGAAAATTCGGTTCTGCTTCAATATTAAATAGTTAGCGTATAATTTATAAGAGAGTTATAGAGTGTAATAAATACCTTTATATCCTCGATTTTGGCGCAAAATTTAGCAGGTAAAGCCTGTATAGACACTTTATAGTGGTTGTATATAACCTTTAGTAGAAGTATATCAGAGGTGTTATAAGATCGTCAGTTCTCCGCTAGAACCTTTATTGCACCTTAATAATGGACTTTATCGAAACTTTTAGTTTTTTAAAATATCTATAACGGTGTCAAATAGAACTTGCATCCGTATTTTGATACCTTATTACTCATTTGTAGCGTTTTCGGGGTCAAAAGTAGATAGTAAAAACTTCTAAAGTCATAAAATTACATTAATTTTTAAATATGAAATAAGTGCTCCTGTTAATCTACGGACATTGCAACATTTTCATTACGAAATGTAAGTATTGTTAATTAACAGTGCTCTTGAAGTGTAATATTAATTATTAGTGTGCTTGCAAGTTTAATGTGATTGTGTATCATGTTTCTCGTCTCAATTTTGACGCGCCTTAGAAAAAATATGATTTTAAGGAAAAGAAAAGTAAAACAACTAAAAGTAATTATAACCTAAAATTGTTTTTAGACATTCAATTTCAAATGTTGGCCAGTTTTAGTGATTGTATACATAAACTATGTAAAATAATTCGGAAAATTTAGGTACGTTATATAAAAGTGGTTTTGTATAAATAAATATATATTTTTTTCCACGGAACATTATAAGACTGGTGAATTTCTACCCCAGTAGAAATGCGATGTTTGCACATCATTACATTGCGAGCGTGCCACGATCTTGAGCAGACGCGCACTTCACTTCGAAACTCGCGAATCTGTCATTTAGTTGCTCGCGGACTACATCGCTGTGTGTTGCTGCGCAAAAATATTTAAAATGCCTTCCTGTGCAGTAATAACTTGCAGAGCAAGAAGCCAGGTAATAAATTTATCAAAGGGAGGAACATCTTTTCATTGGTGACTAGAAGAATACATAATTATAAGCTTTTACATAATTATAAGAAAAATAACCTTTAAATCAAAATTGACATTCATAAACAATATTTTAAAGTATCAAAATACAAGCGATATGCATTACTGTCAATGTTCCTCGGAGCCGCAACAGGGACCGTGTCTAGAAAGCAATGTATAAATGCCGTGAGCAACAGAGTCGTATAATCGATGCGTGTCTTTCTGGTAGTGATGTTCTACGATATTTTATTGCTTTTATCGACATTTTTCAGAGTGTCTAGTTCGAATCAGAACTTAATGTTTTATAACACTGATTAACGTACCTTCTGCCAATTTCATACTTTTTTGGAATAATTATATTAAATAGGCCTGAGGTTTTGAAATTTTACTAACCACTCTACTGAATATGTGTAAACTTTATTTTTACACTTTACTGTATAAATAATGACAAAATTTTAAGTTTTAATACTTTTTAATGTCCGTAGCGCATTGTATAAAAGTGCTTAAACAGAACCCTTAAAATTTTGTCATGTCCGTCCGTGCGTATGTCTTTGCACCGATCCCAAAAAAAATTGTAGTTAGGTGACCTTTGTAAACTGGCCTACAGTTTTGTAGTCAATCTGAGAAAAAAATATACAGTTGTGTGAGGGTGTCGTTGAATAGGTCTACAGCTTGGAAAAAAAAATGTAAGTAACTTACAGCGAGTTATTTGTTTGGAAAACAAAATCGGTTTATAAGTTTTTTTGGATATTCGCATTTTCATTCAACGGAACCTTAACTCAATGCGTGTATAAGCCTGCACGCAATCGGCCGCTTTTTTTTAACCGAATACAAAAAATCAAGTTTATCAATTAGAACTGTATGTGTGTAATAATGTAAGAATTGCGCTATATTCATATTATAGCATATGGAAGCCCACAAAGGCAAATAGGTGTGCCAAATTTCATAAGTGTATTTATGTATGTTTGTCTACATATTTCTCCGAAAATTATAATCGGATTTTAATAATTATTTTTTTGTCAAATAAGATATGGCCTGTTAGGGTTGGCTCAGACCGAGACGCGACGCGACGAGACGCGACGTGAAGAGGCTTGAAAATGCAAGAAACGACTCAAGATACCTCGAGATGCGCCGCGCGGTCCGAAGGCCGCTTCGCGTTTCGTCGCCTCTCGTTGCTCGTAGTGACATGAGACGCCGCGCTGCGCCGCGCGGCATATCTTCACGTCGCTTGGTGACTATTTCGGTTGCCACGGTTTCCTTAGCTTGCCAGGGTTGAATTTCCTTGAATATTTTTTATTACCTATATTATTTGTTCTGGGGTGTACAAAAAGTGTCATTTCTCCCACGGATGTTTTCTTTGTAACTTTTACTTAACAGGAGTGATAGATTTAATCAAAATCTTCATTTCGGATGACAGCTGTCAAACTAGAAACTGCTTTATCTCCGTAACTTTTGATCGTAGACTAGTAGTTTCTACACAGAAGTGATAGATCTTATCAAGATCTTTATTTCAGATGACAGCTGTCAAACTAAAAACTGCTTTATCTCCGTAACTTTTGCTCGCAGACTAGTAGTTTCTCCACAGAAGTGATAGATCTCATCAATATCTTTATTACGGATGACAGCTTTCAAACTTAAAACTGCTGTATCTTCGTAACTTATGATCGTAGACTAGTAGTTTGTTTACAGAAGTGATAGATCTCATCAAGATCTTTATTTCAGATGACAGCTGTCAAACTAGAAACTGCTTTATCTTCGTTACTTTTGATCGTAGACTAGTAGTTTCTTCACAGAAGTGATAGATCTCATCAAGATTTTTATTTCGGATGACAGCTGTCAAACTAAAAACTGCTTTATCTTCGTAACTTTTGATCGTAGACTAGTAGTTTCCTTACAGAAGTGATAGATCTCATCAAGATCTTTATTTCGGATGATAGTTGTCTATACTAAAAGTTTTTGTTTATTAACGGCCAGTTTTTCATGAATCTACAAACAAAATAAATACATATGCACAGGGATAGTCTATCTTCGTTTGACACATAGTCGCCTAGTCTAGTCGACATCGTAGTTACAATAAGTTTGATTAATGTCTCAAAAATGTAAAATTTACTCGTTTAAGGCCTCATATATAAGACTAGCTGACCTGGCAAACGTTTCTTTTTTTAAAACATCTTCCGCACCAACCTAATAGGGTTTACTAATTAAGAAACCTTCCCCGTCGTGTGAATAACAACCTACTAAAATTTCATTACCATCGGTTTAGCCTTATTGCGCGAGTCCGACTTGCACTTGACCCTGTCCGACTCGCACTTGACCCTTTTTTTATTTCAGAAACCTTCCCTGGCGTGTGCATAACAATTTACCAAAATTCCATCACAATCGGTTTACCCTTCACTTGACCCTGTCCGACTCGCACTTGATCCTTTTTTTTTTCAGATACTTTCCCCGGCGTGTACATAACAACTTACCAAAATTTCATTACCATACCAAATTTATTACAATTGATTAATCCTTATTGCGCGACCGACTCGCACTTGACCCTTTCGGAAAATCCTTTCGTATCCGATGCATACGTTATATGCCTCCAAGTTTCAGGCCTCTACTATCAGCGATTTAGGCTGTGCATTGATCCGTCAGTAAGTCATTCAGGACAAAGCATTTTATATGTATAGATTGGTTCATAAGGTTATATTTTATTTTACGTAGTAAAAAAGTGGAATTCATATAGTTTAATAATAATTTGACTCAAGTATGAGTAGATTATAAATTTTTTAGTTAGCAAAAATCTTATCTTTATACGACAAATTTATCGATATGGATTTATCGACAGAGCCTCCTCCCTAACACTTTTCAAACTGACAACGCCTATTTGATCGTGATTGGCTAAGACGCCCGGCTCTTTCAAAATGGCGAATGTAGTGTGGCGACAGTGGTTCCAGTACTGTTTGAGTAACATAGCACTTCTAATGACTTATAATGTCCTGTGTTTTTTTCTGACAGAAAGTGATTTAGAATGGCGAAAATTATTTTTAAAGGTGCAGACTTTTCTTAAATCTGTTACGAGTATTATGCGATCTTTGGTTGACATAAGAGAGGAACTACGCACTTAGCGAAGACATCTATCTGCAGCGGAGAGTAAAATACCGGCTTTAGCGTTGCCTATATCCTCTAGTAGCAGTAGTCCGGTTGTTAGTTCGGTTGACCGAACTAATACCTTAAGATAAGGGTTCTTTGCGAAGTAGTGAAATCCCAAATTTTAGCTCAGTTCGATAAATGTTTTCATAATTACGGTTAGATTATAGACAAAAACTTTAAGCGTAAGAAACATTAAAGAATGTTAAAGAATGGTGTCATCAAAGAATTACCATTTGTTTTTTTTTTGTTCAATTTTTTTTTCCTGGATATTCCATTCTCAACTACCAACTCACTAAACTCATCTCCGTTAATAGCAGAGGCTCTGTTAAAAAAAAATGTAAAAAAATGCCCTAAAGAATTTAAATTTAGACATGTAAATCATAATGATGTTATCAAAGCATTTAATTCTCTAAAAATAAAAAATACAGCTGACCTCTGGAGCCATTCAGTTACCTTAGCAAAAACCATAATTTCTGTGATTGCTCCCAACTAGCTATAATATTTAATAGATCTATTGATTGTGGTGTATTTCCTAATTTAATGAAATACAGTAAAATTATACCTATATTTAAATCAGGTAGTAGTACTGACCTGTCTAACTTTAGACCTATACTACCTGTTTTCAGTAAAATCTTTGAAAAACTTATCTGAAATCAAATGAGTAGTCATTTTACTTCACAACTGACTTGCAAACAGTTTGGGTTCACAAAAGGTCGGTCAACAAACGACGCTGGCGATGAGCTTTTTAGCAGATATTTGATGCTTGGGAGGATTCAATGGATGCATTGGGTGTTTTTTTGTGATCTATCCAAGGCATTTGATTGCGTCCAACATGAATCCCTAATTAGGAAATTGCAACACTACGGTATTAGAGGTACTGCCCTTAAACTCATTAGCTCGTACCTGGACAATAGGATTCAGACGGTTGATATACATGGGAAGCGCGCCCCTGGATCTAAAATTAAAATGGGCGTTCCACAGGGCTTCATCCTAGGGCCATTCCTATTTCTTATATACATTAATGATCTGCCGCTGGTCGTTAAAAACCATCACGAGATAGTGTTGTTCGCAGATGACTCATCACTTTTGTTTAGAGTTAAAAGACGACGCGAAACAGTTCTACAACAACTGTCTGTCTAAAGTTGTCCAATGGTTGAACTGGTTCAATATGAATAATTTGCTTTTAACAGTAAGAAAACTAAATGTATTAAATTCTTAACGCCAAATGTTAGTCAAGTAAGAAACAGTGTACTTATAAATGGGGAGCAATTAGATGTTGTACATAGCGCTGTATTCTTAGGCATTACTTTAGATGCAAAACTTCAATGGGGCCCACACATAGCTGGATTGGCGAATAGACTTAGTTCTGCAGCTTTTGCGGTTAATAAGATTCGTCAACTTACAGACGAAGCCACAGCCCGGCTTCCTTTATATACATACACATATATACTTTAGCTACTTTCTTAGCGTGATGTCCTATGGTATCCTATTATGGGACACGCATCTGATATACAGACAATATTTGTACTGCAGAAAAGGTCTATTCGAGCAATATACAATTTATCTAACAGACACTCTTTAAGGGATAAATTTAAAGAGATCAATATACTAACTTTACCTGGTCAATATATATTTGATAATTTAATGTATGTCCATAAGAATATCAATCGTTTAAAAAAAAAAATAGTGATGTTCATAATCGAAATACAAAAAATAGACACAAACTGGCTCAGATCCACACAAGGCTTGCAAAAATTGATCATTTAAAGGACAGTGTGTCCGTTTTTAAAAACGTAAAAGTATGTAAATTGAATTTAATAAAGTTTAAAATTTTTGTTAAACAGAAACTTGTCAAAGAAGCATACTATTCAACTATTCAATCTTATAGATAAAAACGCATGGGATTAACTAAAATGTTGTTATCATAGTACTTATATTTGAAAAATGTACCAATCGTTATACAATTAAAATTGAAAAGAGCGACAGCTGAAGAGTTTCTTTCGCCGTTTCTTCTCCCCAGAACGGCATCTTGATTCCAAAACGGTTGTAGTTTATAAATTCCTTGCATATTATACTGCCGTCAAAAAAGTGATATTGTATCCTATTTTTGAGAAATAAACTATTTGAATTTGATTTTTTTTTTCTTACACTATTTTGTAAGATCTTACAAAACTGCAATAACTATTGAACCTAACATTGTCTTTCGTATTATAGGCGTAAGCTGTATGTATGTAAGAGTTATACAATGCATGTAGTGTTTGGTGTTACTACACTCTTAATTAACTTCGTTGCAGAACCAATGACGTTAATGAAGTTGAACAACAGCCTTGAATTTATTTTATACCATTAAGATGACAAACAAGCGGTCACCGTAGCCTATGGACGCTTTCAACAGCAGGCGCATCACCCTTGTCAACTATATAGTGTAGTACTTTGACGTGGGTTTCGGTACTAGTTATTCCCGTGGGAACTTTCAAATCTTCTTTAATAAAAAGTACCCATTCTCCTTTTTCGTCTCTTTTCTATCCCTTTGCCGATCGGATGCTTTTATTTTTTGAATTTCTATACATACCTACTTACTTGAATTTCTATACATACCTACTTACTTGAATTTGAACAATAAAGCTTGGCATAAGCAAATTAAATAGGTACAATGAAATATTTTGACCTTTATACACTAAGCTTAAAATAATATACAATGCACACAAAAATGTCTTTGCTTACAGTATATTTTTAGTTATTTAATCTTTAAATCTAATCTAAATTTTACAATGATACCGCAATCACAGTTAAAGATAACCCAGCCCAAATAATACCCACTCGAAGTTATCTACATTTCGATAAACCTATTTTCGTTTATTTTGTGCGTAAATTATATTACAATCTTTGTGAAAGAAATTTAAGCCAATTATGTTACTGATATTTAAATACGGAAAAATATTTTAGATTTTCTAAGCGTAAGTCATGAACTAAAAAATGTAAATTCCAATTACAGTGATTTTAACATCAATTACCTTTTGAACTATTATTATAAAGTGACGCTTTATGTATTTAATTTATCTAAATCATACTTTTAATTTCCTTACAAATTTGCCTTGCTCTTAATTTATTTTTCATTACACTTTCTTGTAAATAATGTCAATACGTGCTGGTAAACTGGGTGCTAAGACCTTAATTACTCCCACGGGCTTTTTCTTTGTAAATTTTTCTTTCCTCAGGGCAAATCAGGACTTTACAAAACCCACGGGCTATATAATTTATTATGTCATTAAACGCACCGTACGTGCTCTATTTGTACAATAAACCAGTACGTAGACTATAGTACTATTTTATCTATCTGTGACGTATGTACAAAAGTGCCATTTGTAGTTCAACATATAAACGATATAAACATAAACAATTTTTTCTGACCCGATGGTCAAAAATCAAAACTACAGTCGCCATATTGAATTGTGACACTAGTCACCAAAAAGTAACTTTGGCCAAAACATTTTAATTCATAAATTCTTTAGATATCGCTAGATAGCTACACTTCTCTACCCACCGTTTTTATTTTGCTTAGTTTTTTTATTTACAACTTACAAAAGAAATAAAAAATGTTTTCGTCGTCAGATGAGTTTAATATAAATGGGACACCGCCAGATACTGTTAATTGGGCTCAACCTCAACCTGTTACACCGAAACCTAAAGTCAAATAGGTCCCTTATCGCATACGCCAGTTTTATTACCTGAAGAAACAAAAAGAAAATGAAATCGTTTTCAGAGAATGACCTATTAACTTACTTTGGCGGAATTGCCGAAAAATACAAACTGTCTTCCCTAAGGGCAATTTACTTTATTTTGAAGAGTACTCTCAAATCCAAAAATAACATCAATATTGAACCAGTATATAAAATAAACACGATTGAATTATGAAAAAGAAATCAGGTAGGTATGTAAGTAAAAAATCGAAGGTACTTACGGGAGAAAATGTAGAAATTAATATTTACACATTACGTTACCTTGAAAAACTTGTGTCTTTAAATTGTTAGTTAATTTTTTAAGTAGGTATGTAAGTTTTTACACCTCATATTTTTATTTATTTACTCGCATATGTGATGAAAAACATTTTGTGTAACACGAGCGGTACTGAAATTACAAACTTGAGTCAATTAAAGCCTTCGGCCTTCGTCTTCTAAATAGTCTGCGGTTAGTAATTTTCTCCTTACCGCACTTAATACACAATGTACTATTTCAGCAGACTTACTCGTAAACAGTGCCATTACGTGCAGGCAAAGCGGGTGCTAAGACCTTAGAATTACTCCGAAAGGCTTTAACTTTAGTAAATTTTACCTTTCTTAAAGCAAAGCGCGCGTTTAAAGAACTCATGGGCGGTAATGACGCGTCTGTTCTATGAAGTATGTATAAAAGCTGTCTTTTCATCTTGTGGTGGCGTTGTTTTCTCTACTTCTATTTCCGCCATTTCAATTGTGCCTTGGTGAGTTTAGTTATTTATTTACCTTTTATTTTTATTTATTTACTCGTAAATGTAATGAAAAATATTGTGTGTAAATCGGGCGGTACGGAAACAAAGAGATTAAATCCAGCACCCTTGTAAACCCAACAGAACTTTGTTTTATCGAATTGAAGAATTTTTAAAAAAAATATAGACGAAAAGAATGTTTTGTGTAAGTATAGCCGTCGTTCCATTCTTCGAAAAGGAGATATAATGCTCCTAAAGCATAACAGGCCGGTCTCACGTTTGTTAAGTTGCTTTCAAGAGTTATGACGAATCATCGTCGAGCCCCACTGAGGCGAAAAATGCGTGAAATATGGCAAAAACCTAGTGTCAGTTAATAACTATACGCGCTTCTGGTATAGTCTACATCAGTACTTATGGAAACTCGTATAACATAAACCGACACATAAAAACCAATCAGCAATATTTTTGCATAAGATTTTTTTTTATACCACTAAGGCGGCAAACAAGCACACGGTCCGCCTAATGGAAAGCGGTCGCCGTGGCCTATGGACGTTTGCAACACCAGAAGTATAATTCGCGCGGTGCCGACCCTTCAAAAATCCAATTACTTCTTTCTTGAAGTACCCCATACAGTAATCCTTAGAGAAAACCATGGCAGGGAGCTCATTCCACAACCCAAGCGTTCGCGGGAGGATTTGTATCTGAAACCGCACTGTATGTACGCGACCATTTCGGTTCTAAAGTGTGAGAATTAATTCCCTGCCGATGGCGAGCGGTGCGATGGTAGAAAGTAGCAGTGGGCATCATTTCGAACAATTCCTCAGAACACATCCGATTGTACAAGCGTAGAACACACACAGGGAGGCAAAGTCTCTCCTCAGACTTAAGGGTTCGATACGGCAAGTGAGTTTGGGATCGTCGACAATTCCCACAGCCCGTCGTTGAACCGAGTCAAAAGGGCCAAGCTGGTATCTGCCCAGAAATGGCAGCAGTACTCCATATGGGGCCGAACTTGTGAGCAACCGCTGCCCCGACGTGAAGTACTGCCTCGCTCTGTTGAGTACACCTAGTTTTTTAGACGCCAGCTGCACCTTATCTTATTAATGATCTCAGCACTGAACATCGCTGGAGATGTCAACACCAAGGATCTCAATGCTCTTGAAGATCGAGAGGGGAGTGCTCTGGAATTGTGGGACCACAGTAAATGAGGTTTTCTTAGCGGTGAACTCGCAGACTTGTGCCTTTTTAGGGTTGAATCGGACCAAGTTTACCCGTCCCCAGTCAGAGACCTTGGACAGTGTGGTCTAGTTTGAGACACAAGTTCTTCGCGGTTTTCCTCCACAACAGAACGAGGGATGTTTGCACGACGACATTTGTATTAAAAGAAATATTTTGAATTTCAAGTGCGTTTTCTACTTTTCAATACAGGAACTGAGCATTTATTGGGAACAGTCTCGAGCTATTCGAACTGGAATTCGAGTGAAAAATGTATGTAAGTACCTATATTCACGGGTTTCGAGAGGTAAAGTCAGACTTACATACATTTTTGTCTCGAATTCCAGTTCGTAGGTAGGGGCAAAGGTTGTTACTTTACAAGTCGCAGGTTCGGCCCCATATGGAGTACTGCTGCCATCTCTGGGCAGGTGCACCCGGATACCAGCTTGGCCCTTTTGACTTGGTTCAACGACGGGCTGTGAGAATTGTCGACGATTCCAAACTCACTTGCGGTATCGAGCCCTTAAGTCTGAGGAGAGACTTTGCCTCACTGTGTGTGTTCTACCGCTTGTACAATGGGTTGTGTTCTGAGGAATTGTTCAAAATGATGCCCACGGCTACTTTCTACCATCGCACCGCTCGCCATCGGCAGGGAATTCATTCTCACACTTTAGAACCTAAATGGTCGCGTACAGTGCGGTTTCAGAGAAACTTCCTCCCGCGAACGCTTAAGTTGTGGAATGAGCTCCCTGCCAAGGTTTTCTGCAAGGACTACAGTATGGAGTTCTTCATGAAAGAAGTTATTAGATTTCTGAAGGGTCGGCAACGCGCAAGTGATACCCCTGGTGTTGCAAGCGTCCATAGGCTACGGTGACCGCTTACCATCAGGCGGGCCGTAAGCTTGTTTGCCACCTTAGTGGTATTAAAAAAAAAAAAAAAAAAAAAAGTAGAGGTAAAGTACAGACAAATGTACTAACGCACCAACAATGTGTTTCTGAGCAAGTTCAACTTACGTGCTGCGATTTATACCTACATATATTAACACATATTTTTTTACAAATTTGCGCAATATTGCGCATTCAATTCTATCTAAACAAAGGTATAACGCTTCTACTACGGTAACTTTTAAGGCAAGACCAGATAGACCAAATTGAAAGTTTTGCTCTATTTTATTTTTCGTATTCACAACCAATCTATAAAAATAACACGAATGATACTAAAATAAGCAAATATGTAACCAACTGATGTATTTTATAATAATTCCTTGCCACCTGGAGTGGAATACATGGTTAAAATGAAAAAAAAAAATTATATTTGAGAATTTATATATGAAGATTTATTAAAAACTAATAATTAACTAAAATAAAAACTACAAATAAAAAACCTGTTCCAAGTTTACCTGATGGGGCAGTTTTTATTTTAGTTAATTATTAGTTTTTAATTTAATTTTAATTTATAATAATAATGAAGATTTATTATTTTGTCTTAAAAAAAAAAGTTTTTTAGTGATAAAAACAAACCGCTGGACCGATTTGCATTCAGCCGTAGGGGAGCCCAAGTGGGGATTTTGCTCGTTACTCGAGCTCATCAGAAAATCATATGGGGAGAAACTTTGCACCCTGAAATGCACCCTTACCATATGTGGACATATCGGTGCGTTGAAAAATCAATCTTCAGAAAAATTCGAGCGCGTCAGATTAAGACAAGGTAAGTTAAGTACATGCAGAAAAATGTATATTTCAATAATCTGACAATTCAAGCGTGACATAAGGAAATGGGCTAATCACAAAGTTCTAAATGAGTCAGATTTAAGTGAGGGAATGGTGCCTACGTGAGTTCGAGGTAAAATGACCCAATCCGAATGAACAAACATTTGTCCAAAATCAATAAAAATAAAATTACCAACGAAAAATTAAGATAACTTAATTCGTCGATTCTATTTTAAACCTAATTAGCATAAAATTAAAAATATCTTGTTTGGATGCTGATAGAGTTTGACTTATGATCCCTAGTTTTTATATGTTTACTAAATGTATTTGGATGGCACAATTATTTCTCTGTGTTCTTGAACTAAAGAATCGGTAAGCTAAAAGTAACATAGTATTTATTTATTACGACTAATGCTGAATACTCCTCATAGTTCGTCAGGAACTGGCAATGACGTAATATTACTGCAGCGATTTAGCCATTACTACAATGGGCGACATTGTAAATCAAAGATGGGAAATAATACTAATCGTTTACTGAGATGCTGTCATTTTTATAGTTTACAGTGTTAAAGACATTCCTTGATGCGCTGGTAATCTTTAGAGATCTCCTTGACTAGGCTTTGTCTGTTGTTTTTGTACTTGTAGTCACTGCAGCGGCATCATACAAACACCTCACACTACGATTTATCACCGATCGACTTGGGATCGCTGCAAGGATTCCAGAACAGCCTTGATTTCCACGGAATCTAAGACTTTTTCGTTTTCCACAAAGGCAAAACAACGAGGCTGAATATACTCTTTGGTCTTCTGTATGATCTGCTTCTTTGATTTACCTTCGGTGGTAAAAGTAACATAGTATTTATCAATTATGACTAATCCTGACTCACTTCTCACAGTTCGTCAGGAATTTTCAATAGGCTTATATTATGCTGCATCAGGTCTTTTATTTTACTGTTTACCACCTTAAAGCTAGTAATTTACGACATATGGGACATATACAGCCACCATAGTTAGAATATACTGTTTCAGGAGTAGTGTCGTGGCGATAGGGTCACGCAGGTTTAAAGTGGTTGATGAAGAGATGCTTTCACCACGTGCTTGTATGACGTGGGTATAAATCCAACCGCTGGTTATCCTCTTCTGGGGTTAAAATCCGTAAAGAAATAAATACATACACACATGGCCTGAGCGCATGGACAAGCTGCAATGGCGAGTGAAGCGGAAAGTAAGTAAAGGCGCGGGCAAGCAGAATCTGCTTAACATAGTTTTGATCTAATTTAATAGCTGGATATACAACAATTTTAAAATTAGCTTTATTAAAAAAAATGAGTGTATTACACCTGATATGAAAGCATAAGCTCAGTTACTGAATATTACTGCCGCCGAACTTAAAAAAGGTAGTGGAAGTGTGTACATTTTATTTATTGGAATTACTCAAAAACTGTTTTTTTTTTTGCTTTATTTGAGTAAAATAGTATACAGTCCTCGGTCGAAATAGTATAGAGTTCTCGGCCGAAATAGTATACAGTCCTCGGTCGAAGATAAATATATACAAACTAGCTTTTGCCCGCCCTTAATGTGGTTATCGGCCCAGGATTTTTACGGCAACTCCTCAATTATAAGAAAAAAACTTAGAAGGTGAAAATATTTTTCAATAATAGGTACCGCCCTTCCCCCTAATGACTGCCCACCGGCCTTGCACATCTTAAATGCGCGCGCAGTACTTGATCATTATTTTGCTGACATGTTATTTTAAAACTGCGATATCTCCTAAGATATTCATTAAAATCGAACGATGTAAAGGGAAATTTTGTTTACAATTAAAGACTTGTGATGAATAACATATTTGGATAAGGATTAATATCATGTTTATAGAAACACCTTCGCAAATAATGCATTATTTTAGAACAAATTTGGTTAGCATACAAAAGGTTATAATGAGCCAATCTTAAAAGATACACATATTCTGTCGCGGAATTTTTAAAGAACTTTTAAAAAGGAACAATTCTGTCCCGCATGATTTTTGCGAAACTTTAACCGTTTACGCAGCACACGGAGCGGAATCTCTAAAAAAAACCTCCCGATTTTGAAACATTCTTCATTGGTGTTCCGCTCCTATTGGCCTTAGCGTAATGATATATGCTATAGCCTTCATCGATAAATGGGCTATCTAACACTAAAAGAATTTTTCAAATACCAATAGTTTCTAAGATTAGCTTGTTGAAACAAACAAACTCTTCAGCTTTATATATTTAGTATAGATATAGATTATACATAGAAAACACTCACACTAAAAACAAACATAAATGCTCATCACACAAATGTTTGTCCTGTGCGAGAATCGAACCAACGCCCCTCGGTTCAGTAGGCAAGCCATTATCTACTGAGCCACGAAGCCACGTACGTCTAGTTCATAAAAAATTGCAGTTAGCAATTATTAGAACGTACCTTGTGATTATCGAGGTATAGAATGAGAAACATGATAACAGCATTTTATTTGGCACTTGGTGTTTTAATTTAAATGTTGTTATTTACGACTTTTTTGTACCTATATACTTTAAAAATAATGTAATATGTAATAACAAATAATTTAAGGTCTGCATATTATTTCTTATACTGTGATAATGCCAACTTATTATACCACCATTATTTGTGTAATTATAACATAAATTATAAAATTACTGTAATATAATTTATATATCTTATGTGATATAACTGTAATTAATTATTTTTCAAATTCTACGCTAAGTTGTTCGCATATCTATAGCATGTTTTTGCTGCAGAAAAATGAGCTCTATTGAATATCAACGTTGTCTATTTTAGCTTAACGCTCATAAAGCAAATCTATATGCGGGTTGGGGGCCCTCCTTTATATCGTTTCTAATAAACAAATGTATTACTGTTTCTCTTAATAATCTTAACTATTTACGCTAGATGGCGCTAATACGGTTATTTAAGATGGTAATGGCTCGAGCCCGTCTCACAATTGGTCGGTTTTTATTTTTGACGTGACAACGTCTTATAAATTGGTTTGCCGGGTGACACTTCAAGAAACTGCGTTACGCTCCGCTCACGTTATGCGCTCACAATGAGAGCGAGTGAGAGGCACGCGCCCGCCTAAGAGCGAGAGAGACAGACATAAAATCATTGTCACGTAAAACTTTCGCCCGTATACCGACTTTACAGGCAACCAGTTTTTTTGTTGTTATAATTTAAGGCTCACAGTATAATCACTGCAAGTTTGAAGCTTGTTTGTATTACTGTTTTCACAATAGAGCAAAAACAAGTAATACGTTTTTCTTGTATAGAATTCCCTCATAATTTTTTATTTTTTGAAATTTTTATTATTTGTTTGATAATTCTCAATTAGAACACATATTCTGTGAAAATTTCACTACTTCGGTCTAAAAGATAGAGCTTTCTAATGGTCGGGCAGACTGACAGACAAACAGTAAAGGCTTAGTAATAGGGCTCTGTTAGCACCCTTTGGGTACGGAACCTTAAAAATAACTAAGAATATTTTAAAGCAAGTATAAAAAAAATATAAATTTCTACTTGAACAGCAAGTAGGTATCAAAAAGGTTGGTCTGGAAAATAGTTAAGTAAAAATATTTAGTGTTTAACTACACCGACTAGGATACGAGTTTTTTGTGGAAAATGTAATTCAAAACTCAATCTACGCTTTTTCTATTTTTTGAATTATATGTGGGCGGAGTGGGGAACATAAATAATAAGGGTAATTTATTGCATTTTTTTGTATTTTCAATAGTGATTTAGACAACTATAAATTAGGCGAATGCGTTTGTTATAAATGTTTTTTGTTGATTTATGCAGCAATAAATATTACAACTACTGAGCACTGAAAAAACTTAACTAAGCAAAAATGCTTGAAAATTGTCAGTATATTTATTTCGAGATTTGAATATAATTATTTATATCCAGAAAAATAAAAATTACAAAGCGTAATGTACGCACATAAATTAAATAAAATTGTGAACATAAAAATGTGTGTTATTCGGTTTTCGTTTTAAAAATATCAGTCATAAAATTTTAAGTGCCTATTTTCCCGTGTTCCATAGCCCAGGTGCCTCTATTTAAGGCGTCTCTGCTGAACGTGCGACTCGACTCCCCTATATTTTTCCATACTTGCTGGGTCTTGCATCCACTCATTTTATCAATGTCCCGCGACCGCTTAGGTCGTAGAATGAGCTCCCTACCAAAGTTTTTCTCTAAGGACTACAGTATGGGGTTCATCAAGATAAAAGTTATTAGAATTTTGAAGGGTTGGCAACGCGCGAGTGATACCCCTGGTGTTGCAAGCGTCCATAAGCTGCGGTGACCGCTTACTATCACGCGGACCGCAAGCTTGTTTGCCACCTTAGTGGTAAAAAAAATCCATTAAAATCAACCGGGTGGTTATTTAAGTCAATGGAACTGGTAATGAACTAGAAAATTACCAACGGAGTTTGGTAGGATTCCGCAGGTTCAAGCTTCGGTAAGCCAGTGGATGCAAGAGTGTGGATATTGCGTGTGTTTTATTGTTCCCTTAAATAGTAGCAGTGCGCTTTACGTCTGGGAAACTCTTAGAAATTGTGATGGGTTACAGCTCCCCTAGTCAAATAGCTAAAACAAAAGTCTTACAGTTGTATAATGTCCATCCGTTCTTTCGTACTTCTTGTATGTGACATCTTTCCATTAATTTCAGGAATTTTCGACATGCACGTGTGAACCTTGTCTGTCGCCATTACAGTTTTATAATATCAGACTAACTCGTTCGGATTGTTAAGCTTAGGCCTTTGGCCATCATCAGTCGTAGTACTCTCTCAAGCGAAGCGCAAGGGCACTATCTACCTTGTCTCGAAGCGCTTCTCCTTTTTTTTTGAACCCTCATAACTTGGGTTCGAATTATATCAGATAAACATTATAAAGTCATATTAAACAAATAAAGTTTCAATTGCATAGCTCTTATACTTAAGATTTTTTTGATATCTAAATAACCCCGAATTTGTCATTTTTAAAGTCCTAAAAAGCTACAATTTGGTATGTAAGCTAGTATTAGTACACAAACAACAAAAAAAATTTAAAACACGAAGCTTATAACCCCTAACTCTTTAAACTAGGGAATAGAAGTTTGTATGAGACTTCCGCAAATTCTGATGCTAGAGGTCTGCAAATTGCTAATAATAAAAAATTTGTATGGTTTGTTTGTATTGAATAAGTTTGTATGGGAAAACCCATAGAAACATTCAAATTATACAAGTCCGCACACTTCTTATTCCAAATTAAAAATATGTGTTTAAGGTTTTTAAAATATCATCCCTTTAACTCTTAAATTAGGGGATAACAGTGTATAAGGGGTTTTTGTCAGGTTTCAGAATATCACTACATTATTATACTTATATTGGTATCTGTTATTAGTAAGCTCAACTAGCCTAAAAATCGGCCAAGTGCGGGTCGGACTCGCGCACGAAGGGTTCCGTACCATTATCTATAAAAATGGCAAAAAAAATCACGTTTGTTTTATGGGAGCCCCCTTGAATATTTGTTTTAATTTAATTTAATTTAATTATTGATTTTTAAAGTGACTATAAAACTAAATATTCTGTGCATACTTTAAGCGTCTACCTGTTGCCTTTATCAATATCGAGCAACATCAAGCAAAAAAAATCACGTTTGTTGTATTGGAGCCCCTTAAATATTTATTTTAATCTGTTTTTTATTATTTGTTGTTAAAGCGGCAATAGAAATACATCTTCTGTGAAAATTTAACTGTCTAACTATCATGGTTCAGGAGATACAGCCTGGTGACAGACAGACGGCCAGCGGAGTCTTAGTAGGTCCCGGTTTTTACCCTTTGGGTACGGAACCCTAAAAAGAGACTTAATTTAAATGGCAATTACATCAGCTATTTAAGATTTACGGATGGTATTGTATTACTGTCAGAAAGTACTAAAGAAATGAAATCAATGCTATATTTGCTACAAACTGCAAGTAAAAAAGTAGGACTGGAAATAAATTTAAGAAAAACAAAAATTATGACAAACTCAAACTGCACTGGAAGGTCTTAATGGAATCTAATAAGATGCTGAATATAGTGTAATAAAGGCCGCTTTAAGAGCAAGTGTGTTCGAAACAAATTTATTTCAACAAGTGCGATTTCTCAGTGGTCACATAGGATGTGATTGTTCATTAACATACCACTGTTATATTATGATGGTAAATTATGATGGTGGTAGCTGATTATTCTTTTTGTACGTGATATAATTTGTAATGGTAAAATGAATAGAGAAGGCAAAGAAACCGTCAGAGATCGTAAAAAAGCTGAAAAGGCAATGCTAAGCCACAATATACTGAGCCATGCGATAAATATATAACTTTTGCAGAAGGAAGAAGGATTTGTAATGCTCATTACCATGCGGTACCAAATAGAACGATAAATCAATTAGTCAGGTTCGCTGCATTGCAAAAACTTTAGAACAGTGGAATTGTTTGGAAGAGGTCTCCTTTCAAAAAAAAAAAAAAGAAAAATCAATAAATATATAGTTTTGACTTATGCATAAGAAAAGAGAATGTTGATTGTGGCTATGGCCACTGGCCGGACAGCTTTGCAAATACGAAAGTGTATTGCGTTCTCTAGATAGGACTCGTTGGTACACATGAGTAAGTTGCAGATACTATCGGAAATCCTGACTTTTTGATTAATATCGAGTATACCTCAATATCAGTAAAATCATATGAATATAAAGAACGTTTTTGTTTATGTATCGACATTTATCAGCTTTCCTATAGACGGCCGACTTAAGGCAGACCAAACATTTTTTTGTAATAGCTCTATAAAAAGTATTAGGATAATTTGAAAGTCATCAGCTTAATTCACTTATTCTTAATGGTTTTCATATTTTTTAAAGAAACTGAACCTTTTTAATTTTTTCAAGATGGGTCTAATGGAAACAGTAAATCCGTTTACATTCCAAGCTTAAAATCATTTAGGGTTTTTTTATTATTATTTTAACTTATTCCAAAAATCTACGCGATGAATTTCAAGTTAATATTATTTCAAGTACATAAACCATCTTCAAATAAGTTATAATGGTTCTTATTGTTAAAATATGAAATGAATGAATAATGAATATTTAAGATATTTTTGGACTTAAGACACAGCGCCGTCTAGTCCCAAATTAAGCAAAGCTTGTGCTATAAATACCAGACAACGGATACAAATATATATGGATACTTTTTTTGTAAATACATACATATTATACATAGAAAACACCCAATCTCAAGACAAACACAAATTACAATGTTTATCTTGTGCGGGAATCTAATCCACGCCTCTCGATTCAGCAGTCGGTTCTCACTGAGCCACAGAGCTGACTAAGCCGAATAAGTAGTTAAATAACAGTTTACAGAGAGCTGTTACATACTTATTGGGCCTGGTTAAATGTTTTCCTTTTTTACACAATAATCATTGGCAAAATTCAGATTCTCTAATTCAACATTGATCAAATATAAATAAAAAATTAATAAAATATGAATATAAGTATTTATAAACAATGAATTCGGGTTCTGAAGGTATATAGGAGGTGTAAATTCAAACTCTACCTTATTTTATTCAGTGACTGCAACATGTCAATTGCCCGGAGTAAAGGCAAGTGCGTAGGTTCAGTACCGTTTCAATGCTCCCCGCATATAGACGTGTTAATAAAAATATACAGTGATTTCTATTCGCGTGAGATAGTGAAATGTAGAGCACATATTAAATTTAATATAAATATAATAACTGAACTATTTTCTATTCGTTATTTATTAGTCTTTCCAATTCAAAGATTTTCTACATAGCTTTAGAAATTTTTAATGAAATTTATTTCGACAAATGTGGTATACTTATTATTATAAAAATTTATTCCTATATTTTTTTAACTTTTTTTATTTCACAAAGCCAATCAAAAAACATTAATTAAAAAATAATCAAGTGTCTGTATTGACATAAGAATGATCTAAATTTGTAAGTAAATTAATTTAAACAAATTACGAACAATGCATCAAGAAAGTGTGCTCAAATTCAAAACACGGTATCTGACATATACGAAGCAAGTTATTGTGAGGTGACGTGATGACGTCTTGGACTAAAGAGCTCGATGAAGCTGCTGTACTGGCCACGAAGAGTGGTTACTGGCATGTGATACTCTTTTATTTACTCTGTGGATTAGCAGCTGTTCCTACTTCTTTCTTAGTTTTCTCACAGGTAAGAGTGTAAACTAAATTTAATGTTATCTTCTGTCAAGTGACAAACTCCTAGTGACTTATAAGGTCCTAGTATATCACTCTTATAAACACACAAAATCTTTATAGAAGTAAGAAATACATATAATTATTATGTATATAATTATTATAATACATGACTTTACAGTATTATTTGGTCAAAGTAGAAAAAAACAGTAGCCACATGCACACATAGATGTGCATGATACAGTATTTTTGTTATAACTTATTTAATAAGATAAACTGCATTTTTAACACCACTTTATTATTTTGATATATTATAGACGATTATCTTCGAATTGAATTTGTCTTGACTTGATAAACCCAATCCCATTTTGTCAGTTTAATGCTGCATGATGTATCTACAAATTGAAATCGTCGAAACAAAATGTACTACTTATGTCGCAGAAATAGAGCTGTTGAAACTGGTATTGATTGTGTTAAAATTTAATACCTAATTTGGAAGAGTATTTACATTTTAAATACAAACAAATACATATATCAGTAGATAGGTATCTGGTATTTAAAAACCGGTAAAGTGCAGCTACGAAATTTTATGGTTTTATGAATCTTTTGTTTAATCTTTGTTGTACTAGTACAGAAATAATGTTTGTAATTCATTCTATTAGACATCCGATTTTGACATTTAAGTGATTCTAATAGTTTCGTATGCATTCCATTTTGACATCCAAGTGTTTCTTTTAGTTTTCTATGTATCAAATTTTGACATTCAAGTGATTCTATTAGTTTCGTATGCATCCAATTTTGACATCCAAGTGATTTTATTAGTTTGGTTTGCATCTTATTTTGACATCCAAGTGATTCAATTAGTTTGGTATGCATCTAATTTTGACATCCAAGTGATTAAATTAGTTTCCTTTGTATCCAATTTGGACATCCATTTCATACAAAAATGACGATAAATGACAAGCAAAAAGTTTCCAAAGCAACTTCAATAATTTTTAGTTACTTATTTTCTTATTTTTTACATATGGACTACTAGGTTTTTTCAGCGGCGCGGCCTGCCCTAAATTTGGTTATTGGCGTGGGATTCCTACGGCAACTCCTTGATTATATTATAGAAGTTGTAGCTGTAGTACGTTCAAGTGGAATTCAGTAAGTTATTCCCATGGGAACTTTTGAATTTTTTAGCATAAAAAGGTGTGTCTACGTCCTTCTCCTTGCCTTGTATTATAACTATCTCTGTGCCAATTATAGCTCAATTGGTAGCTCCGTTGCGGCGCAAATGTGTAACAAACAGCTTAAAAACAACTTACAAACTTTCACATATATAATATTAGAAGGAATTCAGTTAATGGCGAAGTATAGTAATAGGAAAACTAAAAAGAAGCTTCGATTTTTACAACACGGCCACGGAACCGTAAAACCCTTAATGACAAGACAATGCGATACTATATAGATGACAAAACAAAAAAAGTTTAGAGTGTACAATTTGAATACGAAAAATATCACATAGGGACGTTTGACTACGAGACCCTAACATTTGACAAACAGAAATGACGAAGCTATAGACGAATTACACAGGATGGAAAAGAAAGATCTTGGTTTAAGGGAAAATACCATAAATACTGACGATAGCAAATTTTACATGTAGTTTTCCTCCAACCACGACCTTTATTTTCTATTCTGTATATTTATAAGGTTACGATCTGGTTACGTAACCCTAAAAAATATAAACGTCAAAACCATTTTCCAAAATTTCCAACGGCCAAACCGTTAGAAAATGTCAAAACTGTTATCGAATTTGTTAGGGCTATCGTGCACTGCGGAAAGTTCCATGCGTTTTTTTGCAAATTCAGTGAAGAATAAACGACAGTGAAACCGTGGACAGGCAAAAAAAAATTGCATGCGGATTAAAATTTTGTAATTTGCATACATATTTATTGCGCTGTACGAAATTTTTGTACCCTATGGACTAATATGAAACTAGCAGGGCCAATATTCTTCTCAATTTCTATTCAATTTAAATTTGTATTCCTAACTAACTCTTAACTCGCCTAACCGCAGTGCGCGCTAAGGCTTTTATAACTAGAAAACGCGACATATAAGTTTTCATGTAACTAACTGCGAAACTATAATTCCATCGTCTATTATTTTCTGTATTTTATACCTCCGCCACGAGGCACGTAATGCAAGCAGACATTGAAATTAGGTCTCAAATAATAAAACTACCTATCCATACAAAATTCAAATGGGATCCGCGGAGTCGGTCATATGTGTAAAAATCTTTAAGCTTTGTTTAAAATCCGCAAAGAAATCCATGTAACACACACACACACACACACCCACATACAAAAAATACAGACAAATTGAGGACTTGTTTAATTTTAAGTTAGTTTTTTTTGAATTTGTTTAAAAAGTTGAAAGCCGCGAAGCAAATCTTTTTTTTTGTACACGTCGTTAGGAAAATTTTTTTTTTATTTTCGAGTGTTTTTTTTTTAATTTTTGTTAATTTTGCTTTATTTGTATGTAGAGTCTATATTACATTGTTTGTGCTCGGGATTAAATAAACACAGTTAACAAATGTTCACGAAAACAATATTGCTCATCACCGTTACTACTTTGCCGTATCGAAGATTAATATTGAATGTATTGTAAGCAAGTATTGGTGGTTAGCTGATGTCATTATGGGTACTCTTTGTTCTTGTTTTCCTCTAACGGTGCAATAACCGCTTTGACGGTCACTACATTGACGCTTCACGTTGCATCTTGACTACCGCTTCAATTGCAAATGCATGGAGCTCGTGGTCCAGTCGCGTTCGCCTATCGAAAATGATAAGTGAACTTAAGCAAAGTCGGACGTAGTCGGTATCCAGATGGGTGACCGCCTAGTGGCACATTTTTCTGAGCTCCTCTGTGCTTCAGACTTCAGATAGACAATAATGTAAGTCGTCTTGAAAATTCTAGAAGAGGCCTATTTCAGCGGACAAGCTGACCTAAAGGATAACAACTTTTTTATTTTAAAGTTATTTTAAAATTTGATTGAAAAGATTTGTTTTTTATGTCAAGGTTATTTTGAGGAATTAGAAGATTAGCATCTATTACTGTTATGACAGTGATATAACTTCCATGACCCCGAGAGACACAGATTTTATTAAAAATTTTGCAGTTTTTTGATTTTAATGGAGGATCGCAGGTTCAAGTCCTGGCTCGAGGTTAATATTTTGCATCTTTGCTATGAAAGTTTTTATTTATATTGATGATATAGCCATAGATATGGCAGATATTTTCTTCTAAGACTTAGACTTATTTTCTTCTTCAGGGAGTCATAAACTCTCCAATTCAAAGTTTATTCCTTCCACTAACCTAGTGTTAGTGGTACTCAAAGTGTTCTATGCGGACTACGTGGCACGATTATGCTGCAAATCAGCGCACGCACGTACGCATCGACTTGTATGAAAATGCAGACAGAATCATCCACTACGACCCTCGGTTACGTTACGTACGTACGGTCACGGTAATAGTAGTTAAGAGAATATGAGGACTGCTTACAGACGTCACTAAAATATAATGGACCCACGCAGATTACGTGCGTAGCCTTTGCATGTTCATTCTACACGGCAATGAAACCTTGGCTACTCGTGCGTTGATTGCCGGTCCTTTGACACGCGCTGTCGACGTTATAGACATGACGAGGAACGAAACTTGCGGCATGACGCGTGACATAGCTACCTACGTCTTTGCCGCCTGCTCTTACTACTTATCAGGCCACTTGTTGGATTTTTGGCGCAGGTTCTGGTTTTAAGTCCTCAAGATTGCGACACCAGATGAGATTGTCTGACGGTAGTCGCTTCGTGTTTTCTAAGACCCTTTTTTAACAAAATTTTTGTTAAATATTCCTAGAGTGAGGTACCCGGCTGTGAGAACAGTGGCATAAGGTCCAAGTCTAAGGCTATATAGAGAAAGAGAAAGCTGTCGCAAACCTCGAACTTGACCATCGGGTTCCCAGATTCGATTACCAGATCACAGCCTTACCACTGACACGATCAGTTTCAGATTGCAACGTGCAAATCGAAAACGTGATTTTATTAACATGAACGGCAAACGAATGAATCAATTGGGACTACTGTGACCGAATTATTTTATTGCAAGTTAAAACTTGAATTCTTCAAGAAATTCGAATTGGTTCTAGGGTGGAATTTTTACCGGTTTTAGATTTTGTTTCGGTATACAGGATTCGGATCGTTATGAGTTTCAGTGGTTAGCCTGCAGGGCACCCGGAGGCGTCAATTCTATTCTAAACACGGCTTCATCGCTCACATACGATTTGTTCCAGTTCCATTAGCTTAAAAAAACCTAACGTCCCGAGAGAAAGCACGGCCAGTTTGTGGGAGGGGACCGAATTGATTAGCCCTGGGTAAACTAAGCTACGTTTAAAAACGAGTAAGCCTCAGCGCACACATCAGATTTGACAACTAGATTTTAGATTCGGTTACCTGATCCTCTTAGGACTCAAACTATCTCCATGCCAAATTTCAACCTAATCGGTACAGCGGTTTAAGCGTGAAGAGGTAACATACAGATAGATAGACAAAGTTACTTTCGCCTCCTCCAAGCCTGCGCACATCAGGTTGATTATTGAAGCCCCTGAGTTTAATTCTCAGTAAGGGCTGCAAAAAGTTAAAATTTTGGTAAAGGCTGACTCGGGTACCGAGGGTTCAATTGAAAAAATGATTCCCATACATCTATATACTTTACGACCATTTCTCCAACTAAAATGTAAGTTATAAATTATCAACTTTCGGAAATTTTCATTTACTTGCGCTGTGAAATTCTGCTTTTTTCAAATCAATTATGATTTTAAGTCACCTGGAAGTACCCTACATAGTTTTAACTTTTTTCCGAGTATAGTGACATCCTTTCAAAGTTTCTCATCAAAAACTCTGGAGAAAGTCATGAACCATGAGCAAAGGGATCATTACGTAAAATTGAATAATTGTATTGTACATTTCAGGTGTTCACAAATGCAACTCCAGAGCATTGGTGCGCCCCTCCACCGGAGTTGGAGGGCTTGGGACTTTCAGATGATTTGTTGCGTGACCTCACCGTACCAGATAATCAGGGACAGCATGAGAGCTGCATGGGTTATGCAGTAAATATTACAGCTTTGTATGATGTCCTCAATGATTATGTCCATGTCAGGTGATTATAATATATATATAAATAAATAAATACATATCCATTTAATCTACACTAATATTATAAAGAGGAAAGATTTGATTGTAATTTGTTTGTTTGTATTGAAAAGGCTCCGGAACTACAGGACCGATTTGAAAAAATCTTTTACAATTAGAAGCCGACATTATCCCTGATAAACATATGCTACTTTTTACCACCGGAAAATGCTTCATTTCTACGGGAAAACGGGTAGTAAGAATTATCCTTCCGTACTTATCTTTTTCACATAACTTCTCGGCTGTACCGATAGGGTTGAAATTTTATATAGGTATTTCGATGGTTTCCTGGATGATTTTGAAATACAATTAGACCCGGTAGGTGGAGCTGCTGTCGGTATGTTACCTACTAAACGGCTTGACCGATTGGGTTGAAATTTTGTATGTGTATTTCCACGGTTTCACAGAATGTATTATGCCTACCTAATCTAAGATAGATTATCAACTTATCAACTAAGATAGATTAGGTAGGCGTAATACTAATATTATAAATAGGAAAGATTTGATAACCAAATTTAGGGCGGGCGAAGCCGCTGGCAGAAGTTTAATAAATATTATAAATGCGAAATTAACTCTGTCTATCTATCTGTCTGTTATCTCTTCACACTTAAACCGCTGTACCGATTAGGATGAAATTTGGCATGGAGATAGTTTGAGTCCTAGGAAATAAAATAAGATAAATGAAAAAGTCAAGTGAGAGTCGGTTTTTTTTCTATAGTTTAGGAGTTGCCGTTGAAATCCTACACTGATAACCGAATTTAGGGCGAATGGAACCGCGGGCAAAAGCTAGTATGTATATTTATTTATGCTCTTGTGCATAATCAACATTCAAGTTCTGTATTTTATATAGTATCACTATAATAAATAATTTATTAATAGACAGTATAGGTCTAGATATTATATCACTGTTTAATTTTCTCACAATCCAAGCAAATTGCTGAGAGTATAAATTCATAATTATATTATAAATGAAAAATTAAGATTTTTTGTTTATCTTTACGTACCAACGTGCATCTAATTAAGCAGAAATTCGGCACTGAGAAAGTTGCAGTGATTAAGAACAACATAGGCTACTTTTTACATAGGAAAATAAAAGTTCCCGCAGGTATTTACTATATTCAATTTTTACGTGGACAAACTATAGCTACAGTTAAAGCTTGCTATAGCAAACTTTCATACTGTAAAGTAGGGAGTTAGTAGATTGACGAATTTGTTGCGGACGTAACCGCTGGCAAAAGCTATGTTAGATTAAGCAAAAAGATCTGTCATAAAATGGTTATTATCTACTAGTGATACCCCTGGTGTTGTAAGCGTCCATAGGCTACGGTGACTGCTTACTGTCAGGCGAACCGTAAGCTGGTTTTAAAAAAAATGTACAATCTACTATTTATGAGCTGACTAACTTCTGCACGTGGCTTCGCCTGCGCTAAATTCTGTTATCGCCTACGGCAACTTTTACAATTAAGCAAGCTCTAGTTGTAGCTATAGTAGAATTCGATGAAAGTTTCTCCAGCGGGATATTTTGAATTTTCCAGAATAAAAAGTAGCATATGTACTTCTCCGGTTAAATTATCCCTGTCCCTATTTCAGCTTAGTTGTTGGTTCTGTGGGGGACTATTATGCACGTCACCCTATTCGTCCCACCACTTGGTACTCCTCTATTTTCTGACTCCAAAATTTAGGTTAACAAATGATACAACGAACTTGTATAAGTACTTTCTTTTACTTGTTACTGTACACTACGTTACAATAATATAGATACACGAAACGTTATACAATAAGAAGGAAGGGCAAATAAAAAAACTCGCTTTCGCATTTATAATATTATAAGTGTAAATAGTTTCGTTTGTTAAGCTTATGTTTTTAAAGGAAAAATTGTGATACATAGATCTGAAGTGAGTCGCGAGCGCGGCTCGATCAGAGTGGTCAGCATTCGGCAGTTGGAGCCGGTGGTTGGAGACAAAGAAAAGAAATTGCAAGTAAGAAACCTTTTTTCAACATTTCAAAATCGAACGCGCTGTAACGTGCGTGTGCCCGCTGTTGTGTTGTGCGTGTGTGTACAGTCGACAAAATTTTAATATGATTTCTTTTTATAATCGGTTATAGCGTTCGCAGTCAGCAAAAGGGTTGTAACTGGTTGGTGTAAATAAAATTACATTTATTTATTAATATACTTATTATAAGTTATTTATTTATTAGTATATAAATTTTTAAAATAATAATATCTAATAAATAAAACGAATGTCGTTCGTCTTTCCGATTTTGTCTGTCTCTGCGTTAAAATCGCGACGGGTAAAATAATGCCCCACATAAAGATAGATTAGAATAGTATCTTTAACTATTGAACAATGTTTTTTGAATTATAAAATATTTAGCGATTAAACCCAATGGGCAATCGCTAATCTAGGTATGTTAAAAGTTGTGTTTAAACACATTCTTTAGTTACTTGGAGACAAAATAGCTTTAAGTCAAGTATCAAGTGTCGTGTCATTAAATAGTGGCGTGGGTGAATTATTGCACCATAGCGGCAGTAAAAGACATTAGAAGAAAGTACACACACGTGCGTGCGCCCGGTGCGGGCAGCCATGAGCGCAGCGAGTCACGCGCGTGATGTAGCGTTGTTCTATAAGGTACTTGCGGGTAATAAGGCCAGTCGACTAATAAGGCCTACCCCATAAATTCTAATATGAGAAAAGTGCCAAAAATATAACAATATGGGAAACAATTATAAAATGTTCTTAAGTCTAAGAAACGAAAAAGAAAAATTTAAATATTGTATGTAATTGTTTTTAAGACATAAAATGATTTCATACACTGCGTTTAATAGAGCCTAGACGCATGTTGTTCTAACATATTTTAGAAGATTATTTATTTCTTTACGAAAACATATTTGTTAGTTACTTTTTCTGCGCCGGGCACTTTTACTTTGAATAACTAAACGTAATTGCAAGAGTTATCACTAGATCAAATAAATTTTATTTAGTTATTCTGTTATTTATTGAAACATAGGCTTTATTGCAAAGCTAAGGCCATATTTCCCGCATCTGTCTCAATATTTTTGAATTTATCTAGAAATTGAAAATTACCAGTTGAAAATATATTTTTCCTCTGAGAACTTGTAGTACTAATAACAATATTTAAAATGTAATATATTTACACACAAAATCCTCATAGAAGTAATAAATACAATATAAATATACATACATAGAAATAATCTTTCTTCGTTAATGACTCCCTAAAGGTTAGAGTCACACACGGAATGTCGTGGTCGGGTCGCAGATTTAAGTCCTGGCTCGAGGTTAATTTTTTGACTGCATCTTTGTTATGAAAGTATTTATTTATATTTATAAAATGTAATTTAGTTTGAAAAGACTAAATAATTAGTTAAATAAATAAATTTGAAATTATATCAGGTACCTTACTAAACCACGTTATAAAGCGCACGCCCTTAACATCGGTCGACCATTTCCTCGCGGTTAATTTTTTAACACTTGATGGATCTCAATTCGTAATGTAATTTCTTTACGGTAATAAAACACGATGGTTTTACGTTAGGTATATAACTCAGTTTAACTTTTAAATGTTTAGTTATAAATAAATATCTGGTGATATTTTTTTTCTTACTTCCAGTAAAATTGTAAGTCGAATTAAAAACGTCTTAATATTCTTGTGTAAACGTTCCTGTGAAAAAATACGACTTAGACTTTTGGAAATTTATTTAATGAAATATTTATGTGGCGCCAAAGTTTCAGGAATCGTAAACTTTTATTAATGCAAAGAAAAATTGTAAACATGTATGAAAAGTAGATACTAACTTAAATTTTAAAACAAACGTAAAATCAAAAAGTAATGCATCTTAATTTAAAAAAATCGCCTTATCAACTTAACTCATCAACTCCGGACTTATACTCCTAACAAAACTTAATTTTCCAGATCTCTCGAGTAACTGACGCTATATTGTCTGTGAGGAGCAAAGATCCTGTTTCATGTCCCAATGGCTGGCGGTTCAGTACTACGCACTATGAGAGAACTCTTGTTACTCAAGTAAGTCATTATAAATAGATATACTTAAATATATACACGAGTTCTAGTATTAATTATACATAAAAAAAAAAGTGCGACTGAGTCGGACTTACGCACTAAGGGTTGCACACCACTGCCGGCCCTTTGCAAAAAAGTTGATTAACCCAAGTGAATAACAGCCTTCAATCATACTTAAGTTCATTGATAGTGGGCGTTCGATATATATTTTTTGGACTCCATACTTTAATTTTCAAATTAAGAAAACATTACATGATGATACCCTCGCAGCTTAGTTGGTAGTTTGGCCGACTGCTGTGCAGAAGGTGTGGGTTCGATTCCCGCACTTCACAAACATTTTGTTTGTCTTAAGTCTGGGTGTATTTATGTATGATAGGTATATGTATGAATTTACAAAAAAAAAGTAATATATATATGTATTTGTATCCGTTATCTGGTACCCATAACACAAGCTCTGCTTACTTTGGGGCCAGACGGCGCTGTGTGTAATGTTCATAAATATTTATTTATTTATTACTAGTATCATATTAATGGTACTTCCAGCAGCACGTTTAATGAAGTGCATTAAAACACAACCAACGAGTAAACCATATTGAAAAGTAATGTAGTGCCTTTTATGTAGTGTCCTTACTTTATTTCCTTTATTTTCTTACCTTATAATTTATTTACGAGTTGTTTATAACTTGAGGAAAATCTAGAAATATTCTATACCGATCCTATATCCTATATATACCTATATAAAAGCAAAAATCTGTTTATTGGTTTGCTATTCCTTCACGTCGCGTCGCAACAATGCTGAAAAATGGCATAAGATACTTTTTATACCGATCAGTAATAGTGAATAGTACCTAAAAGACAGTATCATTTTGAATATTTTTGTCATTTACGTATTGCCATATACATATACTTCTAATTAATATGATTGCTTATTATTCTATACGTGAGTCACATGTTTATATATAATATGTTTTTATTGTAAAGGGTCGTCTGCCTGCAATAGACTGACGATAAGTTATCTTTGATTGGTTGGTATGTTACGCAATTGCAAAAAAGATAGTCGTATAGAATATAAATAGACCATGTTTAATTTATAATTGAATGATATATTTTGATCAATGTTTAATGTTTATACATTGATGACAATGTCTCACAGATACGAAACGTGTGAGAAGAGCTAAAGTGGAAATAATGTTGTGTGTGGCAGGATTAATAAAATAAGTAGTAAGTCTTTTAAAAATATGTAAGGTAAATTGATGTTAAAAGTTAATGTAGAAAATTTTCGATGTTTTGAAAAAGTATTTTATTTGCCTACCTACTCCAAGAAAAAGGAAAAACAGGGGTACGGTGGTAGGGACTAGGGGTACTAGCCGATTTAATAGAACAAATAGGTTCATGATCAAAAATTCTAAATTCGTTTTTCCTTACAATATAGAAATGAAGGAAGGACTACAGTATGGGGTTCTTCAAGAAAGAAGTTATTGGATTTTTGAAGGGTCGGCAACGCGCGTAGATATCCTGGTGTTACAAGCGTCCATAGGCTACGGTGACCGCTTACCATCAGGCGGACCGTAAGCTTGTTTGCCACCTTAGTGGCACAGTGGTACATTTAGTCAATATTCATCTCTATTTTTAACTATTAAGTACAACCTAGTAGCGAAAAAAATTATATTGCGGAAAGAATTTCAAATTTGAACATTTTCATAGCAAAGTTATAGATCTGTAATAATAACTATGCTAAAATATTCAATTTATAATGTTATTTAATGTAAAAGGCTCCATGTTGTAGTTTGGTTAGGGTACGTTATTGTAATTTTTGCAAAAGGTATACAATGGATATGAGTTGAAAGAAAAATACAACCAAATCTAGTACTGAGCTAAAGGATGATGGGCGTAAACGTATGGAACCTGGTACCCGGTCGAATAGATATAAGTAACATATCATTAAAAAAGTATTTTTACATGGGTCTAGGATAATTAGAGCACTTGTCTCTATTTGCTGTTCGAAAAAAGTTATTGTGTTTTAATAATTTCCTAAGAAAGTTGATTTTATGTGTCCTAATCTCGGTTCACGAAGTCACAACCTAACGTTGGGCTTGTAATATTTTTGTTTTGTACACAGAGGTACAAGGGTCTTTAAGGATCGCCTCAACGTGCGTGTTTATGATTAGCATTTTGATGGTTTGATATGATTAACGAAGTCGTATCACTTGAAAATTTAATAACAGTTATAAAACAAGTAAAGTTTTTAAAATGAAAACTTTATCACATATTACTATCTACAATTATATCATTGGGGAACAAAGCTTGGGAGGTAGAGCCTGTTTGTCTGGCATAACCTAGGTACCACACATTAGATATAACATGCACACAAGTGCCGACTGTAGGTATGTCTTCATGTGAAGCAAAGCAAAGCAAGTTCAAAAATGCTGAAGAATGTCATTATTATCCATTGGATTTTTGAAGTGAAAACTTCTTTAGCGGCGTTGCGCACTTTTTTTGTGATGGGTAAAATATTTTAAACTCGCGTCAGGACACGTGACCTGATCGAAAATTCGTAAGACGGAACTCGCGTTATGACACGTGACCTTTATTTACATTAGGTTAGTTTTTGTTTCAGTGTGTGGCGATTATGAGTAGTACAGGCAGGTTGGATATGGGATTTTAATTCTATGAAAGATTGAGATGTCAAATATACTACGTCAAAAAAGTAAATAAACAAACATTATTATTTATAATAAATAAATATGTATACGAAGTGATGGGAAGTAAATAGCTAGTATGTTTTCACTTCTGCCGGCACTCCCGGAGTGCGGGTTGCACTTGTCTTTTTACATTAAAATGTATCAATAAAACCTATGTTCTGTTGATATGAGATGAAGCGACTCAATACGTCCACGTAAAAGCCAGGCATTTTCATATTGTCAGCTAGGTCTTCGAGTGCAGTTTCCATATATATTTCTAAAATTGTATTATTTATTTTGTGTATTTGTTTTCTTAGAAATCATATATTTGGGAACGCTTCTGCATGAACGCAATCCACAATGGATACATAATAGTAATTGCAACGATTTAAAAAATATATATTTGGTAGTGACTATTAAAACAATTTTGGCACGAGAGCTTAAAATGGCATTTAAACCGGTCGTTGGACACTTCAACTACCCACTAATCGAGCTCTTTCATCTCTTGTCTGTCCTTTTTTGTGGGACAAAAGATTGATGACCACATGCTTTTATATCATCTAAGGTGTCCCTGAAACCTCGGTCTAGTATTAATACATGATTTGGTTGTACTAAGCAGTGTAAAAATAACTTATGATATTTTTATCTGTCTTTGTTGCAGCGTATGGGCCCATTACATCTAGTATAGCTAGATATGTGTCCATTTGTAATAATTACGAACCAAAATGTAGATAATTCCATATTATTATAACTTTTGTTAAGTATTTCACGTTTTTCCTTAGGTATTTAAACTGTATGTGTATCTCCGGACGGACTAATACTAGAGATTGGTCCGTATAAAAAATATAATTCATCTTGGTGAGACCTATCAAACAACACTACTATGATGGCTATTGGAGCGGGTACCAAAAGGCTTATCAGTATTTTATTATTTTTCTGTTCTAGTACTCCCTGGTCTGCGATAAAGACTGGTTGCCGCAAACCAGCAACACTTTATTCTGGGTTGGTTCAATTTTCGGAAACCTCTTCTTTGGTTGGATGTCTGACAGGTGATTATATTTTTGATTAACAACATATTGTTAATTATTTTATTATCATAGGATGATATGATTGAATAATATCATGTTGACTGAAGTTGCGCAATGACAGTCCGTTTAACTGCTGATTTCCGAATTGGGAAAATATTATAGGCCAGTGTCAAGCGTACTGGCCCTGTGCAAATTGGCGGAAATTTATCTAGCTTAGTGGCCATTCGACTGTCAAGAGTTTTTAAGCCACTCATAATCTTTAAAATATCTTTGCCATAGTTTGTCCGGAAGAGATCGCTCAATTAATTTCGTGGTTTTCAGGTTATTGTTCCATAGGGCTGGATGATGACCCACGTTGTTCTTACGAATCCGTAGTTTGCACTCTAAGACTTATTTATCCCAATGGTTATCTGCTCTACGACAAAATTATAACCTTCCCATTGCCACCCCAGTTTGCTTATGCTGCGGACATTAGTTCTTTGATGGAACTCTTCTAGACCTAGGCAGACATATTCTGCAACGGCTTCGATTGCGACATTTGATGGCAACTAGTTTCAAATCAACGTATGTTTTAGACATGACCTTCGTCTTGTCTAGGTTTATGCTGAAACCCACTAGTTGAGGGTATTCTGTCTTTTTTATAATTTCTACAGCGATTTAGCAATGATTACGATGCCATCCGCGAATCAGATGGGAAAAATTAACGCGAAGTTTACCGCTAGTTGTACTGCCTTTGCCTGGCGCTTCTTGAGTTGCTCAGGAGCTATCCTAATGTTGCCTACCCACAGATATACAATGTAATAAAATGCATTTTTGTTTTTCAGATATGGTCGTCGTCCTGCCATCTTGTTGATGATAACTTTGGAAGTTCCTATAGCGATAGCGGCTTCGTTCGCTGGTTCTTACTGGAGCTACACAGTGTTGAGGGTTGTCGGAGGATTGTTTTTTCCAGCACTTTACCAACAGCCTTTTATATTGGCTCTAGAACTAATGCCACCGTCTCGGCGAACATATGCTGGTTAAGTTCCTTCGTCATTTATAGATATGGTATTAAGGACTTTCCGTCGAGTCCACAGATGGTATTATCTAGTGGAAGTGCTGCTATTCTATAATTTTAATAAGAGTATTAGTAATAAAATAGGTACTGTAATTATGAATATTTATTGAGAATCCTGGATCTCCTGGGTTAGCATCGCCAAATTGCTAGACTGAACTAGCCCTCTATGTTTTATTAATTTGTTGACTTGTGTTTGTTTCAAGATCCTTGTGTTTATTAAGTTATAAACTTCAGTATTATCTTACCTAAAAACTATTAAAAATTTTAGCGTGAATATTATGAAATTCCACCTCTAATACTTTCTAAGCTTAGTTATACATTGCCGAACCATAACGTTATTACCTGTTATGAATTATCGGTACAAACTTATTTTTTATAACATTTATTTCAGGTATTGTTGTAGGTATGCTTTTTGCAACAGGAATGTGTTTGCTATCACTCTTGGCATACGTTATCCGTGACTGGTACTATCTCTCCTTGGCAACTAGTCTCCCATTTCTTCTACTCTTCAGGTATAAATACATATGGCCGTTTTATATTTTAGTTTATTATTTAGCTTATTGGGTTTGAAACAAAAAACAAATAGCTATTTTAGGAGTTTTACAATATTCTTAATATTTTTTTTGTTAGAATAAATTATAGTTCATTCGTATTACCAAAACGGGGTTTGTACGGAAATTAATCGAAGATTTCATCTCCCGATATTTCGATCCTTTTGCACGGATCATGAGTCCAACGAATCCAGTCTAGAAAAGATAAAAAAAAAATATATATTAAGTGGTTAAAAAAATATGAAAATGAATAAGTAACCAGCGTAGGTGAAGTTTCGATATTTGTTTTTTGGTGGCCCACCATTGGAATAATTTCTCACTGTTACAATTTTGAGAGTTTCTTTAAAATAATATTGTTTCCGAGTGCTTAAAATAAAATCCTTTTACAGCTACTATTGGTTGATACCAGAATCTCCCCGATGGCTAGTTGGCAGGGGTCGCATAGCTGATGCTGAAAAAGTATTAAGAATTATCGGTAAAAAGAATGGTATTGAATTACCACGAGGTTTTCTGCTAGAACTACACGTGAGTATTAAGACAATAGCCACGGCCAAAACATAAATTTCATTCATACAGTCAGTCGTCGTCTTTAATGAATCAGACAAAGTCGACATGACTTCTGCGATAGAATTTAAGACTAGCTAGACAGCAAGCGACTAGCCATATGTAATTTTATAGGGTAAAAAAAAAATGACAGTGAATAATATTTTAGGATATTTTATTAATTTATCTCTTGCAGAGAAAGATAAAGGAACAGGAACGTACTGATGATGAAATTACTATGATCAATAGTACTAATGGTCATATTCGAAGATTCAATGATTTTGGTAAAGACTGTATGGAAAGAAGAATTAGTAACATGCTTACATTTAAACCTGACGGAATCAAAATATCTAGTAATGAAGAGTCTAATGAAGCAATTAGTTTTAAAAATAATATTGCATTAGAAGTAGATGATATAGTAAATTATAAGAAATATAGATTAAAAATAGAGAATGATAAAGACAGTATTAAAGATGAAGAATTAAGTGAAAATACTAGTTTAAATGAAGAATCTCATATGAATTCAGAATCATTACAAAAATCTACACAAACAGAACTTTATGCTACATCAAATGTGAAAGTAAATACATTAAGAAGGAAATCTACACAATTAGTCAATAAAATATTTAGTAAAGACGAAGAATACGACATAGAAAATAGAAGAATGGATGAAGAAAATTCAGAAGGCGACTGTAAAGCATCTCCTTTAGACATTTTCAGGTACCCAAATATAAGGAAGAAATTTTTTCTTTTAACGTTTGACTGGGTGGCTCTTGGAGTAGTATATAATGGCTTAAGTTACAATTCACCTAATTTGGGTGTTGATGATTACTTGGCATTTTTTATAGGTAAGTTTTTTCGCAGAATAATACATATAACATAGTGTTGTTGTTTTTATTTTAATGTTTGCAGTATAAAAAAAATATTTACGTGAGTATATGTTGGATTTATTGGCTTAGTTTGGAAATCATCATGTCATGTCATTATCGTCTTAGCCAGATTTTTTTTTTTTTTTTTTTTTTTTATACCACTAAGGTGGCAAACAAGCTTACGGCCCGCCTGATGGTAAGCGGTCACCGTAGCCTATGGACGCTTGCAACACCAGGGGTATCACTTGCGCGTTGCCGACCCTTCAGAAATCCAATAACTTCTTTCTTGAAGAACTCCATACTGTAGTCCTTGCAGAAAACCTTGGCAGGGAGCTCATTCCACAACTTAAGCGTTCGCGGGAGGAAGTTTCTCTGAAACCGCACTGTACGCGACCATTTAGGTTCTAAAGTGTGAGAATGAATTCCCTGCCGATGGCGAGCGGTGCGATGGTAGAAAGTAGCCGTGGGCATCATTTCGAACAATTCCTCAGAACACAACCCATTGTACAAGCGGTAGAACACACACAGTGAGGCAAAGTCTCTCCTCAGACTTAAGGGCTCGATACCGCAAGTGAGTTTGGAATCGTCGACAATTCTCACAGCCCGTCGTTGAACCGAGTCAAAAGGGCCAAGCTGGTATCCGGGTGCACCTGCCCAGAGATGGCAGCAGTACTCCATATGGGGCCTAACTTGCGACTTGTAAAGTAACAACCTTTGCCCCGACGTGAAGTACTGCTTCGCTCTGTTGAGTACACCAAGTTTTTTGGACGCCAGCTTTACCTTATCTTGTAAATGATCTCGGAACTGAACATCGCTGGAGATGTCGACACCAAGGATCCCAATGCTCTTGGAGATGGAGAGGGGAGTGTTCTGGAATTGTGGGACCACAGTGAATGGAGTTTTCTTAGCGGTGAACGCGCACACTTGTGTCTTTGTAGGGTTGAATCGGACCAAGTTTACCCGTCCCCAGTCAGAGACCTGGGACAGTGTGGTCTCGATTTGAGACACAAGTTCTCCGCGGTTTTCCTCCACAACGGAACGAGGGATGTTTGCACGACCCGTGTAAAAAGCGTCTCCAGTACTGTCATCTGCATAGCAATGTATGTTGTTGATGTCCAACATGTCATTGATATGCAGTAGAAACAGCGTAGGAGACAGCACAGAGCCTTGCGGGACACCAGCATTAATGTCCATGCTATCAGAGCAACTACCGTCAACTACGGTTCGTATGCGTCTGCCGGACAAAAAGATGACGACCACTGATAAACTTAGTCCTCCTCCATGTCTTCACAACGGTTGGTCTTAAGCTGCCAGCATTTACTGGCTTTCTGTGGTTGGTTATCTTTCCACCTAGGACAGCCCACGTTACGTCTTCCAATCCTTCTCGAGAATCTTTTTTCCCTTTTGGATAATCGGTCAGATTCAGAGTAAGTCAGTAGATTGAAATAAAATCGAAAAATGTTAATACAAAAATATAATTTTTTCGTTAGGTGGAGCTGTAGAATTGCCATCTTATTTTATGGCCTGGCGTTTGATGGACCGGTTTGGGCGACGATGGGTGCTGTGCATCTTCATGTGTATAGGTGGTATTGCATGTTTAAGCTGCTTGTTCATACCTTATGGTAAGTTTCCCAAGTATAAAAAGAAAAATCGATGTAAAGATATGGTTGTTATACGAAAGTAATACGGTGTTAATTACATAAAAAAATCAGCGATCGCCCAGCATTTACAGCAGTCAGGACTTAATCATTGCGGTGAATATAATAGTTTAAAAATATTGTTAACAGAATGCTTTTTAATATCTAGGCAAGTCAAAGAAGTACTTGAAATTTCTCAATACCGGATTTTCAACAAAGAAAATGGTCAAACAAGTAGAATTCAGTGTTAGGACTCAGTTACAAATTAGTAAGTCCAAAAAAAGTAGTAATTTTGTGTAAGAATGGTCACTAAGTAAGATCCAATAGTGACCTAACATAACCCGAGAACAACGAAAGCGTATATAAATATTTTTGTCATTAGTCATTCCAGTTCAAGAAATTCCAATTCGGTATTTAATCAAAGTTTAGTTAGTTTGAATACCTGTATTGTCACAACAGTTCTTTAATTTTGTGATTCAAGCAATGCTCTTATCTAAAATTTTAGTAATTCAGCATATTATTATATATTCATTTTTAATATTATTTTCAGATTGGCCTTGGATAACAGTATTTTTTGCAATGTTAGCCAGGCTGTGTTCTGCAGCTTCCTTTGCAGTGTTCTACGTTTTGATCGGGGAACTACTGCCAACAGTATTAAGAGCTCAAGCCATGGGAGCAGCATCATTTATATCAGGGTTGGGATTGCTTGCGTGTCCTTACATTGTGCATCTGGTGAGTTATCTTCTAGGCCACAAGAACCGCCGCTATTAACCACCTTCCAATATTATTTATCACTTTGTCAGTTTCCGTTAAGTAATTATATACTATAACGATTTTTATTATTCTAGAGGTGTACTAATATACAGTTACCAATGAATAATACACTTATATCCTCTTCCCTTTTCCTAAATTTTGCCAAAGCGTTGTTGTGCTTTGATTAAAATTTGCCATCGGGGAGATTCTATTGGTGTAATAACGTTACTACCGTTGCATTCCTTATTTATTTAATACCTCAAGAATTCTTAGCATACAAACTAAAACAGGATTCAAAAAGTATTAACTCAACCAGCCCTTCAATATTAAATGTAAAAAATTATGATCCTTTTCATTAAATTTTTTGTATTGTTTGGGAACTAGTTTTAATTAAATTAGCTTAGTATTTAACAATTTCTTCCTAATTGAAGATAGTCTGTGTTATCGGTTAGTTGTGCATGTATATTTGTAATGTGTTTATTTTATAAAACATTATTGAATACTTTCAGGCGAAATATTCTAGAGCTTTACCGCTTACAATACTGGGTGTATTAAGTATGATTGGTGGCGTTACCTCTTTGTTTTTGCCAGAAACTTTGAATCAGCCCCTTCCACAGACGTTGGGAGACGGAGAAATGTTTGGAAGAAACTTTAAAATTCTGAGTTGTGTTGAAAAGGAAAGTGTTCAAGAAAATAAATGAACAATGTTAAAAATAATCGGACTGATTGTGTTTTATCTAAATATTGTATTTATATTTCTAACAAAACCGTGTTGAATTAAATTAATGCTTTTGTTTTCCATGATATTTGATTTAGTACCATATTTTATAAACATTTAATCGTGTCTTTATATGTAAGTATTAAAATTAATAAAAGTAACAAACAGAAAATGCTATCAAACCTCTTCTTGGCTGGACGGACCGGGTACAGAATTCAGGAATTTATTGTCAAATGGTTGCACTTATTCAGAAAGCTTCCCCGGCGTGTGCAAAATACTCAACTTTCAAAAAATTCACTCTTTATGCGCGAGTCTAACTTGCACTTGACATGTTTTTTTTATTAACAGTCACCAACACAACAAAAACGAAATGACCAAATCGGTTGTTTTCAAGTGTTGCTTCGTCATACACGTGGCACTTGATTTTTAGGGTTCCGTACCGAATGGGTGGAAACGGAGTCCTTTTACTAAGGCCGGTCTGTCTTTTCGACCGAAATAGGTATATGCGTGAAATTTTCACAAAACACATGTGTATAATGGCGTTTTCGTTGTTTTCGCTCTATCGTAAAAACAGTACTAAATTCAAGCTTCAAACTTGCCGTGAATATAGAGTGAGCTTTAAAGTATAACAACAAATAATGAAAACCGGCAAAGAGTGAGACGGCCTCGAGTCATTATCATCTTAGATTACTGTATCAGTACCATCTAGCGATTAGTAAGAGAAACAGTACCTTACACATGTTCTTGTATCGGCATCCCCTTTAATTTTTTATAAAATATAATAATATATTAATTTAATTTTTATAATTATGAAAAGATCAATACTTTTTATTATTTTGTGAAAATTTTCATGATGTGAAGTTATTATATTTTTGAAGGGTTGGCAAGAGATGCACCAGATGTTGCAAGCGTCTATAGGCTGCTGTGACCGCTTACCATCAGGCGGATCGCAAGCTTGTTTGCCACATTAGTGATATAAAAAAAAAAAACAGTAATCATCACTTATATTAAACTTTTCTTAACCGGTGTATGGTCGCTAGTGTCCTATAAGTGCGCACCATTTTAATATGGCGACGGTAATTTTGATTTTTGAATAATTTGTTGCGCTACTGTACGCATTAAAAGTAAAACAGACAAACCTCTAAAACCAACCGATAAACCACTCTGTTTTGATTTAATTTAAGCTATAGATCTAAACCACCTTAAATGCTTGAAAATAAGATTGAGAGTAAGGAGAAAATCTTAGAGCAATTTGATGTTAAGCCTTTTTTTAATTCAAGCCATTATGCAGAGAGTTCATCTGCTCCCAAATTTACACGTCACTATACTAGTAGCTAGTTCAAGCAGAAGGTAAGGCAATATTAAAATAAAACTGATATAAAAAAGGTGTTCAAGACGAAATTTAGCTTGCAAATGGCAAAATGGCTGCTGAAGCAGATATTGAAAAGTGTTTAGATATTGAAAAGACAAAACTTTGATACAGACACAAATCTAGCTCTGAAAGAAAGATATTTGTAATGTGCATAAACAAGCTAGTCTTACACCTCAGAGTTCAGAAGTTACCGTAGAAATGACGTGTCAAGTGTGGGCAGAGCCATGGACAAAAGATAGTAGTAAAAAAACATCTTGTTGTTTTAGTAAGTACCTTCAAATACTTAAATTTAAGCCCGTTTTATCTTCATTACAAAGACACAAGTCTGCGCGATCACCGCTAAGAAAACCCCATTTACTGTGGTCCCACAATTCCAGAACACTCCCCTCTCCATCTACAAGAGAATTGGGATCCTTGGTGTTGACATCTCCAGCGATGTTCTGTTCCGAGATCATTGGCTAGTCAAGTTGAAGCGTCCAAAAAACTTGGTGTACTCAATAGAGCGAAGCAATACTTCAAGTCGGGGCAAAGGTTGCTGCTTTACAAGTCGCAAGTTCGGCCCCATATGGAGAACTGCTGCCATCTCTGGGCGGTTGAACCAAGATACCAGCTTGTCCCTTTTGACTCGGTTCAACGACGGTCTGTAAGAATTGTCAACGGTCCTAAATTCACTTGCTGTATCGAGCCCTTAAGTCTAAGGAGACACTTTTCCTCCCTGTGTGTGTACTTCCGCTTGTATAATGGGATGTGTTCTGAGGAATTGTTCGAAATGATGCCCACGGCTACTTTCTGCCATCGCACCGCTCGCTATCGACAGGGAATTTATTCGCACACATTAGAACCGAAATGGTCGCGTGCAGTGCGGTTTCAGAGAAACTTCCTCCCGTGAACGCTTAGGTTGTTGAATGAGCTCCCTGCCAAGGTTTCTTCTAGGGACTTCACTATGGGGTTCTTTAAGAAAGAAGTTATTAGATTTTTAAAGGATCGGCAACACGCGAATGATACGCCTGGTGTTGCGTTGCGTCCATAGGCTACGGTGACCGCTTACTACGAGAATAAGGTGGACCGTAAGCTTGTTTGCCACCTTAGTGGTATAAAAAAAATATATTTACACTCCTTTCTACTTACGGCTACTCACCACTGTCCTACCAATGTTCCCTCTTTACTGGATATCATTATTGTATCTCCTAACAAAGTTACTACATATGGCCCCGTGCTTTTACTACCAAGATCTTATTTTATTGTCATATAAGGTACGACCTCCCAAATGGATTTTCCTCCATAGTTTAAAGAATATTAATTTTGAAAGTTTGAGAAATGGTGCTGCAATAATTGACTGGTTTTTATTTTTACGGCTCATCACACTGACACCAAAGTGTGCCTATTTAATAATAAATTAATTAGTCTGTATAATGTTCACGCTCCGATCAAAAACTTTGTATTCAAGCATCTCTTCAGAAATCAAATTAGTCATGAGGAAAAGAGACAGATTCAAAAAATCTTCAAAAAACATCCTAGTGACCAAAATCTTACCACCTTTAAAACTCTTCGCAATCGCTGCTGTAGGATGTGTAGAGATGCGAAAAGACGCCACATACAAAATTTCATAGAACAAGTTCGTTCGCCCTACTCAGTTATGGAAAATATTGGAATTGGCAAAACTTCTACTGCAGTTAATTTTCAAGACACAATACATGATCACTTCTGTCAATCGCCAACTCACTTTACTGATGTTGTTAAAACGAAAACCCTATCTAAACCTAATACTACCTCTGCTGTCTACAGTAAATCTTTTACTGTACATACAGTTTCACTTTAGAATTCTTTGCATCGTACGATTCGTGATAGTTCATCGATCTATCTCTTTCGTAGAAGTATTTCTGATCCTTTTTGTTGTTACTGTGTGAGATAAGCTCGCCATTTTCACTTTGTTCTTTTGTTATTGTTTTAATAATGAATAGTGTACAATGAAGAATTAAATCATTTTATTCATAATCAAAAATTCAAAAAAAGGTGAATAAAGCTTAACAAAATCATACTTTCGACATCGTAAGTATATTTGTAAGTTGTCCGTCAAAATTTGCAAACAATTTTTGACCATTTGTTGGTATCCGATTGAGCTAAAATTTGCATATACCTTTAGTTCTACTAAGTAATAATTTCAATATGGCCGCCGCTCCAAGATGACGATTACATATTTTATCACAAGCTCCTTAATATGGGTATCAAATGAAAGGGCTTAAAGTAGAAAACGATAAAGTTAGTGATGTATAAAGCACGTGGGTGAAGGGATGTAAACGTTCAAGAACTGTGAATGAAAAATGTCACCTAAATTTATTTTTTTCTTCTTAGTTCGCGGTACGTTTTTATTAAAATAAAAGATTGTTTGTTGAAAAAATTTCATTTTATTTATAACACTTAATAGAACTCAATAAGATAACAAACTGGCACAAAAAAATATAAATTAAGCTTTTAGTCTGTTCCTGAGAACATTGATAGTAGTTATTGAATCTAAAATTGCAATAAAACCATAGTGTATGTCGCAATCAGTCCCGTTAACCGTAGTGGTAGAGTGGCGTCCACTACGAATATGCCACATGCTGAAAACTTTTTGAAAACCACGCGATTAATGCGTAAAATATTCTTTGCTGCCACTTTTGCTTCAACTGTAACAACATTTTTAGTTTTTATTTGTATTTATCATCACAATTACTCGTAAACGATGTCATCATGTGCGCGGTGCGGGTGCTAAGACCTTAATTACTCCCACGGGATTTACTTTGTAAATTTTACTTTTTCTAAGCAAAGCGCGCGTTCATAGAACCCATGGCCTGTAATGACGCGCCAATTCTATGAAGTATTTATTAAAAGCAGTTTTCTTCAAAACGAGAACTACGCGCACATTCAAGTGAACAAACAAGTTTTAACTTTTGCAAAAAAATTAATAGCTAGCACCATTTGGCAGTGGCGTTGTTTTCTCTACTTCTATTCCCGCCATTGCAATTGTGTTTTGGTCAGTTTATTTTTTTATTCCACTTATATTTTTATTTATTTACTCGTTAATTTGATGAAAAACATTGTGTGTGTCACGGGCGGTATGGAAACTACAAACTCGAGTCATTAAATATCTAAATAATAATACACACAGCGCCGTCGGGCCCCAAAGCTTGTGTTATGGACACCAGACGACAGTAACAAATACATATATATTACTTTTTTTTGTAAATACATACAAATTATACATAAACACACCCAGACTCAAGACAAACACAAATTCACATAAATGTTTGTCTAGTGCAGGAATCGAACCGACACCTTCTACACAGCAGCCGGCCACAATACCAACTAGGCTGCGAAGGAAGGACTAAAGTGGTTGGTGAAAAGAGTCTGTCTCTTAGTATATAATATAGCTTTCTTCAGCCACTGGTTACCCCCTTAACCATCAAAACTGTAAAGATGTACAAATGAACATAAATACATATATAAAACTTACTTTATAATATGGCTGTGTCTTCAGTCACTGGTTACCCCCTTGAGACGACTCTAAATTACTAAATGAAAAATCACGGTTATGCTTCTACTGTGTTATATTCTTCTAAACAACTACGTTTCAATAACGAGGTTATCAAAATTTAGCCTGGTTAAGTACCCGATATTAATACAGACCCACATACACACCCTTGTTTTTTTCACACTTAATGGATGTGCCACTTATATAAATTAAATTAAATTACTGTCCGCGGGAATGCGCGGGGACAGTTCCCGAATAAGCTGGAATACGCCGTGAGATGGTTCCCTTAGCGCTTTCGCTTTTCTGTTATTACTCGACTTATTAAAATGTCTTTAATCGCATGTACTGCGAAAAATACTGTGATATTAAAGAACATATCAGTATGTAACTTCGCAATATCATATGTCGAACTAATGTAGTTATGTTACTATAACTACTTTTTTACATTTAAAAAGTTGATAGAAATGCTGACCAAAATCACACCATGTTATGCATACCTTTTTATGAATCCTTATCCAAATAAATCATTTCGTATTCAAGACTGTTTAAATACCTGTAGATTACTTTTTAAATAATTCAAATTGGACATTCCATTCAAAAGATATCACGAATTTTAAAATGTCAATCTAAACAAAATACTAAACGCAGCCGCGCCGCGCCGTGTTCGGTTCATACGCGCGGTCGACTCCCTCCCTCCCTACGAAGCGGACGCAAACGAAATTGAATATTTTGACTTTTGTCAATGGTTTTGGTGCTTAAGGGGTTTAAATTTCACTTCACGTCCTAAGTGGCGGAGGTTCGAATCCCGGGGTTGGCGTGTACCAATGAGTCTTTTCTAATTTCTCCCAACCCGCCACACTGTTCCTGGCTACGGTAGCGGTCGGAACAATAGTGAGGTAGAGGGTGCTAGAAATCCCCGGTTCAGCGAAACGTGGGTCGCCCTCTAGCCCGGTGGACCGATGACCTTAAAAAGGGGGCCGATGGTGGCTGGCTGCCAAAAGCAAAGGACTGGGAAAACTGGCGCGCCATGGAAGGGGCTTAGGTTTAGGAGTGAACGAATATAGGCGGACATGATAATGGTAATGATGATAACATGTGAGCCGTTAAATATCCACTTTGGCCTTTTGATTTATAAAGTCTATGAGGTTAATACCTGTTGCATACAGCGACTTGTAATTCTTTTAATATTTTCATTGAACGTAAGTATATCACCACAGCTTTTAACCCGCAGCTGGAAACACACCCACACTATAATCGGAGGGACATCCTTGTTTTGCCAATCACTTTAATAATGAATTCAGATAGCGAAATCTTATATTCCGTCTTTGTTTATGTTCGCCAGCTTATAGTCTGTATTTGCGATTGCAATCATAACTTCTAGAACTTTTTGATTCATATATATATTTTTTTAATACATATCTCTTTCGCACATTTTTATTATGTTTGAGTTCCTAAACACTTTCGCTCTTGTAATGTTCTGATTTTCCAACGCATATTATTTTCACCTGTTTGTTTCTTTGGGTCAAATCATCACTTTCCGACTAGCTAGAACGTTCAGGTTTACAGGGAAGCTCAGAACTTGGTGACAATACAATAATCTAAAAAAGTATAAAATAAAAATATATTATAAAAAACATTTAAAAACCACGCTTATAAATATTAACTAAAAAATAGAAAATAAGCCCCTGCTACATCACAGAGCAAAAAATGGTGAGCACTTTAACTATCATACAGTAAATGAGTCAGCATTACAGGTAAATTAAAACTTTGAAAAAAATTTGCTCTGAGCGCAAGTGTTTAGGAACTCAAATATTATAAAAGTGTGTGAAAGAGATATATGTATTAAAATATATGTGCAACAAAAAGTTCTTTCTTATAAGCGTGGTTTTCAAATGTTTTTTAAATTTTTATTATTCTTACCTGTGTAATTATTTTTCAATAATAGTAGGCACACAAAGTTAACCATATTTACTGAAGAATAGTACGTTTCAGCTAATGAACTTAGGGATGAAATGAAAACTACATTCTTGACCACCCACGCAAAAGTTAGTATTTGAAGATTAATATTCTGAAACTGCAAACAATAGATATTTAACTACGTGTATAATATTAAATCAAAAGTTTAACAAGCTATTCAAAGGGGGTATCAATAATTTTGTAGGTTTATGCGACTCGCAACTATACACCCGAGAGAAACATTTAGGAACGTATCCAAAGACACCCCTCGAAATGATGGGAGAATTTTAAAAGTTGGACGGGTTGAAATTTCAAAAATTAGGGTCCCTTTTTTGAAATCTGGTTTTGATAACCCTAATAAAAAAGAAAAGAACAAGCATAATCATATAATATTATTGTAATAAATAAAAATATTAAAACATTCTTACCCTTGCTATAGTCGAGTCATTTAACTTTTTCATTACGATAAATATTTGAAGATAAAGCAAAGAATGAATGAAGGTATTTGTAATGTAATAAAGCACCTGAAAAATAGTTACCCAAATTTAAGAATAAAATAAATTTCCTTGAAAATTTTGTAGAATAAAATAAATTTAAAATGTTTCTCGGAGGCGTGTGTACTAAAAGAGACACAGAGCTTCAATTTACTATGACCTAGGCACACTTTTCTTGCTTCATCTACTAACATCAATGCTTTCATATACATTCGCCACAGGTATGGGATTCTTTTGACCTCGCATTTCCGGAGAACGGACATAATTTAATCTGGATATGTTCCACGAGGATTGCTTTAAATTGGTTTCATGTATCTTCTTTCATTTAGCCTGTTAACACACCTAAACCAGCTTAACATACAAATCATCCTCAATTTTAACAGTACATCTTCTTTCGCTTTGTCACACACCTATATTGCACTATTTCGTATTCTATCGTTTCCCACATTCATCTTTTTTTCCGTCATTTTTACCTATATTTACCGTCTGTTTTTACCAAGTCCAAGTCTACTAATTATAGCAATTGTTCCACTTTTCCTTTTTCCACCATAACATTGCATTCTGTAAGTATTAAGTTTACTTAATTATTTCAGAGAGAAGCTTACTGGAAATTTATATGTTTTCTTATAAATATTATATGACTCCATGAGATTTCGGTAAGCTTCAAATATTTGTTTCCAATACGTTCTTATAGTGTTATTGTAATCAAAGTCTTTTTTCAAAGAATATTTGTACAGTATATTTACTTCACCAATCCAAAATGAAAATTCCTTATTTATTATTCTCATGAGACGAACAGCATAAAATATTGTCCCGTCATAAAATATGTAAGATAATGTACTTAAAATATAATTGATCTCCCAAACGTCAGATAGTAATAATATCCAAATTATCGTAATGTAAATAAAAAAAAGCACCGCTGTGAATAGCCAATTCGAAAAAATTAGGCTTTTCAAACTTTTATCTTTAAGCTTTAGCCCTCTGTGGACACTTTGTATCTTCAATAGCAGACCGACGTGATCATTGCTTTGGATAAAATTCAAAATGAAAAATGTTATCGTTCCCGAAACGGAAAGCATGCAGTCAGTTACATTAAAGAAAAATATGGAGAAATCTTTCCGTTCGATTAAAATAAATGTCTTGACAGCATTGTAAAAGTATGAAATTATGAAGATTGAGACACAAAGAAATGATATGCATAGGGTTTGGTTTGTATTAGTATACACAAAATTGCAACGTATCCTCCATTTAGGAAAAAATATTAAATACTGTAGAAAATTTAACGGTAAAAACAGAGCTTGAAAATTGTCATCCACAACATTATTCAAAATAATTTCTGTTGATATATCGCGTGACATTTTGTTTCTGACAGCTACAAATACCGTATATCCTATTGAAGTTATTTTACCAATGCTGACTTTGTTGTTAAATTACTTAATTGGAGAGAAATTGTACGCTTTTACTGAATTAGTATTTAATTATTTAAATTTTTAACCACTAATCTCGTAATTTCTGTTAATGTAAAAGTCTGGGTCATCAAATAAGTAACTATTATGTATTATTTTATAGCTTAACTCTTTACGATATAGCTGATCGTGTAAGTTTCTGCGTGGTGGTGGCACCACTGTGAATGAGATAACAAAACAATAGATAGAATTATCGCTCCGCATTTTAATACGTGCAAACTTATATGACGCGCACTCCAGTTGTGAACTCGACATTCTAAGGCTGGGTGCACTGCGACACAACGGCGTGTTGCGACGCAAATTTAAAATCGTAAATGTACGTAAAGTTAAATGAAATAATTTGCGTAATTTGCCATTATCCGTGAAAAAATAAAATTTACCACTTTTATACTAAAGAAAAAAATTGGATTTAGAGAAAACCAAATACACAGGAATTTGCTGTAATTTATCCGTGGAAAATAAAATTTGCTGCTTTTATACATTTATTGTTATAGGGTTTTCCTTTTTTACGTTTTAGTAGGCAACTATATCGAAAAAGTGGGATATAGAAAAAAACCCGCTTTAATATTTTTTTAATTACAAGAGTTAGCAAAACAACTTTCACCAATCGAAATTAAATAAATTGCATAATTTGCCGTGATTTTGTCATGAAGAAATAAAAATGTTAGCTTTTATACCTTTTTTGTTCTAGAGTTAATTTTTATGTATTTTGTCTCGTTTTCGTGTACAAAATAGTATTTTCATGCTGACATCACTGACCTAACACCGACATCATAATTCAAGTACGTTTAATCCGTGATCAGCTTGGTGGAGCATTCGAAAACCAACTAAGTATGGTGAAGTTCACACTTCAACCATTTAAACCGAGTTCCAACCCAATGGCCGTTTATAAATTTATTAACCTAGGCTGAACTTTTTTTAGGAGCAATGTGACCAAATGTTTGTGCAATAAATCTGTTAACTCAGCTTAACAATAGGAGCAAAGTGAACAGTTTATTTGCACAAGGTGCAAAATTATTATCAAATTGTACGTAAAAAAAATATCTCAGGCCTAGCTATATATATAAACTCAAATTTCCCGGTCTTGACACAGATTCCAATGAAGTTGGCAGCCATATTTGTTAGAATTAGAAATGTCAAATCAATGTTCACTGAGAAGTTTTCACAACTTGATAACATATACAAAAATGCTTTATTATGTATAAAATTGTGTTTAAATTAGCCGCTAACTATTCCAATTTCGGAATAATTAGCACAAATGCTAATGTTGCCAAAACTTTTTGATAACGGTCTGGGGATTTAGTTTTTCCTAAAGCGGCAACACTGATTAGACCAGACTAATCGTAAATCTACGATAGTTTTAGATCCTATACTATATAAAATAACGGCAGAATATCGCACGATAATAAAGCTAAAATCTGCGATATTTTATTATAAATTACCATAATTTTGTCGACTGATAAATTTTAGTGAGATTAAAGCGAGATTTTTATTTTATTATTTATTTAATTGTAAACTAACAGTTAACCCAAGGCGTTTACAATCAAGTTAAAATTATAATTAATTATATATAGTATATATACACTTACAGGCAACTAAGACTACGCTAAAACATAAAAAGAATAAAAAATAATAAAACTAGGCCAGACACAAGAACATACAAAAAAAACGAGTTGCACTCCGGGAGTGCCGGCAGAAGTGAAAACCTTTACACACGATTCGCGCTTAACACTCAAATATGTCACAAGACATGTCTTTGACATTGTCAAGAAATAATAATGTTTGTTTATTTACTTTTTTGACGTAGTATATTTGACATCGCAATCTGTCATAGAATTAAAATTCCATATCCAACCTCCCTACTACTCATAATCGCGAATACTAAAAATATACACAAAATACGGTCATTTTCATCGCATATTGTGACACAAATAAATCAAAACCTTTCACATAGGAGACGTGATCTCATTATGGAAGAGCTATCTACGTATTATAACGTTTTTTATTTGTAAAAAAGTTTACGCGGACAAAGCCCCTGGCAGGAGGTAAACGTGTAAATAGATAAATACGAGTATTAAATGTACACACATGTTTGTTTTCAATTTTCTTTACGGACGAACGGACGGACAGACTTACAAACTTACTCAACCACGAAAGAATCATAGGAAAAAAAAAAAAAAGGGGGACGTCAAATCCCCCTGACGTTAAGCCATCGAAATATGTAAGCGGTAAGGCACCCCCACGAGAAAAACACATATAATAGAAAAAAAAAAAATTATAATAGGCGTGGCATTACGGTTTCCGTCTTACGAATTTCCACGATTAGGACACGTGACCTGACGCGAGTTTATCGTTTTTTACCCATACTAAAAAAAGTGCACAACGCCGCTAAAGAAGTTTTCACTTCAAAAAAATTCCTATACCAACATACTATATACAGCAAAAAATGTATTTATTATTATTACGAATAGTCTACATATTCGCGAGGTGGGCACGTGCCGCAGATATAATTGTTCCTATGTTGTCTGAGAACAAATCCACATCCTTTGAGGACACTAGTGAGTTAAGGAGCGTGAGAGTGCGGCGTGTTGGCGCATTCCGCGCGGCGCGGGTGCTCGTGGCAGCTATGGCTAGTAGCGGTCGCCGCCGCCGCAGGCCATGCTCGGCATTCGCACCACGCATTGCTCCACTAGGAACATTTAGGTGCACTTCTCTTAACGCAGAAAGAAAAGGTAAAAAAGGATAATTGCTTGTAATTTTCTACGCAGCTGTAAGGTGTCGAGGTTTTTTATGTATTTTTTCTATTATCATTGTGTACTTGGTTTTACATGGTACGGACATAGGCGTTATACAGCATAATAGCCGGTCTGCAATCGTTAAACATGTATGTTTGACGCATGATGAAAGCAAGGGTTCTGCTCGCCCTCTTTGTTATGGTCATGATGTGGTCTCTAAAGTCCAGTCGACTGTCTAGTGTCAACCCTACATCGCGTATTTTAGCCACTCTCGTCATTATAGCATCTGATAGTCGATAATCGTACAATAGTGGCGGCCTAGATCTAGTAAAGGTCATCACTTTACACTTTTTATTGTTAAAATGAAGAAGGTTTGTGTCACTCCATACCTCAACATTATGTATGTCACGGTGCAGAGCTTCGCAGTCGGAGGCAGACCCAACGCCTATGTATAATTTTAGATCGTCTGCGAACATCAGATACTTAGCGTGTTTGATTACCTGAGGTAAGTCGTTAATCATTATCAAAAAAAGGGTAGGTCCTAATGAGCTTCCCTGACCTATTAAGATCTGGTGTAGTAAGGTTGGGATCTGTGACCAGCAAACTGCACATATTGCTTGCGGTTGCTGAGATAGTTCGCAAAAAGTTGTATTAACGACGGCGTAAAGCCCAAAGTAAAAAGTTTTTTCAAAAGTATGTATTTGTCCACGCTATCAAACGCTTTTTGAAAATCAAAATAGGCCGTGTCCACCTGCCGCCCCATGTCAAGTTCGGAATGTGCGTAGTTTACAAAGTTTAGTTGGTTAGTGGCAGTGGACCGACCAGTTCTGAACCCGTGTTGCACGTCATCCAGGCGTACCCCGATTTGGTTACTTATACAGTTAGCCAATATCGTTTCAAATATTTTTCCAAATACAGAAGGTACGGCAATTGGCCTGTGTTCCTCTATTTGGTCCTTGAGTTCATTTTTTGGGACTTGCGTGATTCTAGACGACTTCCAGTTTGTTGGGTAAGTGTTGGTGTTGATGGACAGGTTGTATATATGTAGTAGTGGTACTTCTAGTACAGTTAACCAATCTTTTAATAGAAATGGTGGTATGTCGTCATGACCTGACGATGAAAACGGCCTGAGTCGCTTAACTGCATGTCGTAGTTCCGTGGAGCCTATAGATTTGATTGCCACCCGGAACGAGTCTGGGGTAACTGGGGTAGGCGATTTGAAATTTTTGCAATTTAAGGATGGGGCGTTATCCAGGAAAACAGACGCGAAGTGTTCGGCAAATGCATCAACTGCGCTCTGTCCTGTCACACAGTCACCACTTATGATTATACCGGTTTTCAGTACGTTGGTCAAAGGACCAAAAATGTGATGGATCGATACATATTTTATTCTGTGTATATGTAATATATTTTTTATAAGCTAGCCTAGATTTTACTAATTCACGATAGTATTTAAATAACTCATCATTTAACTCTTTGCCTTCTTGTTTGTATCTTTTGTGATTAAAATGCTTACTTTTTATGTTGCGTATAATCTCTGCCGTGAACCAGATCGGATATGTAAAACGACCAGCTTACGCGTTTTAATAGGGACACAATTATTAAGAGCCGTGTGAAGTTTATTGTATAGAATATCGACTGCAGTGTTTACGTCGTGGGTATTTGTGTCACTCCAGTTAGTTTCAGCTACAGCCTCAAATAGCGACTGCAGGTCTGCCTTACGATAGTTCCACTGTGGGTGGGAATCAAACGTGAGGCGCGCGGGGTCCGCAGAGGTAGGTGGTGGCGGGGACGGCACGGTCCGCAAGCGACCGAGCAGCCACGACACGCACACTTCGAGCGGTGGATGGTACCGGTCCTGTGGAACCAGCGCCGCGCCGTCCGTCACACTCACACGCTCCTTACTCATTCCGCTAATGACTAGGTATAATTGTCCTCCGTATTCGTTTATGACAGTACTATGTTGTTTTAACTTACAAAAATTAATAAAATAACTGAATTGATCTCTTACATTCTTACTCATTGAAGGGAGATTAAAATCGCCCAACAGTAAAAAACTATAGTTATAAAATTTACAAACGGCGTTTTCAATAATTTGCAATACATCCAGGTACTGGTTGTTATTATAGCTGGGAGGTAGGTACACTAAGCAACACAACTTTTTCATTGTTTTATAACTTGTTACCGCAAATATTATTTCATGTGCAGATGTGAGGCAGTCTATGTCGTTAATTCGCCGAAAGTCGTAGGGTTCCCGCACTGCAAGAAGTACGCCGCCCCAGCCAACGTCCTCTGAGTACTGAACTTGTCAAAAATGTTTCCGTTAATGCAATCATATCCGACGTACAACCTAACACTGCGTTTTTAAAGGTTGTTGTTTTTGTGCGTAACCCTCTGACGTTTTGGTACACAATATAAAAAGGTTTGTTTTTATTCCTCGATGTAACAGTTATTCCTCGGTTGTGGGTTTGTCTGTTATGTCAATCACGTTTTTTAACACTATTCTCTGGGTACCCTTAATAAATTTTATTGTGAGGTCTGACTTTAACTGATGTTGACGTGTTAATTTTCGTAGTTAAAACCAAATATAATGTAGTTAATCTATAGCTTCGTAATATATCTGTTTGTCATATATAAGAGGTTCCGTAGTCACATTGCAAAAACGGATTACGTCATGTTCATCCGTTCATCCGTTTGTCAATTTTGGGGTTAAAACTGTTAGCCATTATACAGTTTCGTCACAGCTGTCCGTCGGTCCTTAAGCGGTAGTTATGCATATACCTACTTAGGCAAATATGTTAAAAACTCTTTTGAATGCATATATTATCGTCTCGTATTATTAATCATTTGTTTTTAGAATTCTGTAGATATGTGGTAAAAACCGAACCCTTGCAGTTTTCTGTCCTTTCTTATCATTCGTCCACTTGAGTAATATGTGGTTTCGAAGAAAGTGGAAGGAAGTCCTATGTTTCTTTAATATTGATTTCAAGGACCAACTGAAAAATGAAATTCGTTTAATAGGGCAACTTAAATTTTAAAATAAACTATTTCTTTTACAAAAACCACTAAAAACAAAATAAGCCACTAAAGCAGACTTATGGACAGAACATTTTTTGTTTTTTTGCTACATGTTTTGTTACGCTTAGAATCCCTATTGTCATGCAAGGATTATAAGGCAAGAAAACCCAAAAAAAAATCCAGCCGTGCGAAACACCCAATTTTTCATTTCACTAAAGCGAGAAAAATATAAACAAGTAAGTAGTTTAATTAAGTATAGATAATACGATAACAACATAATGTCACTGAAATAGGATAAACGCCTTTTGTTTGTCTGCATGTAGTCAACAAGTCGCACGCTCAGAGGCACTTACTTATTTTTCGCCGGTAAACTTAAGTATTTTACGTCACTGGTGGAGTGACTAATTTTTTTTTTTATTTAATTTTATTTTACTTAGTAAAAGTAATATATTTATAGTAAAAACAACCAAAATGATGTACCTACAACGTTATTCCAAATAAATATTTATTTTCATTTTCTTTCGCTTTTTTAAAGTGCTTTTAAATTTTAAAATCCTTAGAACAAAAACTATACTTAATTTCACAAACTACAATAAATTATCTTTTAAATAACATTAAACTAAACATTATCTTTAATGCAATAAACTTAAGTGTTATTAACGGATTATAAATGAATAAAGTAGTAAAGACGAACCGCATTTCGGACGGTTTCATAATGTTTGTTATTGTAGAATTTGAAAAAAAAAAAACCTTTTGCGCGCAAGCGGATAAAGTAGTCTTTTCCACGCAGATTACATCAGATTTTAAACGACAACGTAAGCCTTTCCGAGCGAGTGAGATTAAAATAACTATTTCCGAGCAGTAGAGGGAAAATGTACCCACTTTTTAACCGACTTCAAAAAAGGAGGAGGGTCTATGTTCGACGGGTATATCGTCAACTGTGAACCGATTTCAAAAATATTTTTTTATTTGAAAGTGTATGCTTTTGATGTGGTCCCATATTTATAAAGTAGATTTGAAATTTAAACTTTTGGCATAAAAAAATTTGATGTTGATTTGGAACTGGTGAAACGCGACTTTTATGTTGATGATTGTATTATTATTTTGACGTGACAACGTCTTATAAATTGGTTTGCCGGGTGACACTTCAAGAAACTGCGTTACGCTCCGCTCACGTTATGCGCTCACAATGAGAGCGAGTGAGAGGCACGCGCCCGCCTAAGAGCGAGAGAGACAGACATAAAATCAATGTCACGTAAAACTTTCGCCCGTATACCGACTTTACAGGCAACCAGTTTTTTTTTGTTACAAGTATGGATGTTTTTAGTGTAAGAGAAAAAAAAGCAATTCGTCACTTAAAAGTAAAAAATAAAAACTTTTTAACGAAAAAAAACAACCGGCTGCAAAAAGATGCACTTAAAAGGTAAAAATAATTACTTTTTGCCAAAAACCTGATCTTAATTACAGTTTAATGTTGGTGTTATGCAAGTGAAGTTTGTTATAAACTGTTAGGTACATTAGATACCAAATTCAAACTGTAATTCAGATTAGATTTTGGCAATAAGTAATTATTTTTACCTTTGAGTGCATCTTCTTGAAGCCGGTTGTTTTTTTTGTCAAAAAGTTTTTAAGTAGTAATGGCAAAAATATTTATTGGAACTAATGACTTCTAATATGAATGATACATCACAACATACAGTGAGTAATAAATTTGAAGACATGGATAATTATAACCATCTACTAAATAGGGTCTATCCATTTTGTTCCACATAATCAAATAGATGGTTCAATCAAATTATTGAAATTGGTATTTCTCTGTAGATTTCCTAAACTACATTAAGAAATTAACCTTGGTATAACAATAATATTAGTGCTTGTCGATAATAACAAATGAATGACTAAATGAATACATTAATTTAAGTAACTTAAATTTTAATTCAATTATAGTAAATTTATTGCCAGTCATTTTGACAAACATTAAACTTAGATGTTGTGTGATACATTTTCACTTTTTTTGAAGCCTTAATTTCAACATGACTCAAAATTGTTTCAGTTGGAGAGAAATACTGATTAAGGGCCCTCTTACACCCTACTAGCGGCCAAAAGTGGCCGTTTTTAGCAGAAATGCCAACTACAACTCACAGATATTATTTGGAAACTATATAAAACCTTCTAAAAATAGCTTATGACTAGCTTTATATTTGCGACATTTGGATTTTAGAAATTCGTTTTCTACGAAGAAAAAATTTAGGATATCTAACGGCATTGCTAGTTAGCTGCTATATGCGCCTTAACAATGCGACTAACGTTAGTTGTCAAAAAATGCTAAAGCCACTCCACTTGCTGATGTCGATGTACTTTTTATCAAAATATATGATGCGTGATAGTTTCATATTACCAAATAATTTGACAAAGAAAGCTATTTCAGTGAGTGGAACACTTTTTTGTGTTATAATTCGTTTCATTCTTTTTATTTTAGTTTATCAAGAACTGAAACAAAAATCATACAATGTGCCTTTATACGTAAATAGTAATGCTATAAATTTAGTTTTTTTCATTTTAGGCACGGGAATTTATTTCACTAACAATGTAATGTATTCCGATTTAAATATTAAATTCATAATGAACATTCAAGCTATTGATGGATTCATAAAGTTTACAAACAACAAAAATTCAAAGGAAATGTATGTTGGAATTGGGTTTTCGTTCTTGCTACGGTTTTATTGTACAATTCTTTTGCGTTGTTTGGCTGTTATTATTTTAAAAAAATTTTTATGCGATAACTTTATTTAATCATCTATATTTCGACACTGAGATAATTAACGCAATCCGAATAATAAATTTTATATATTTTATGCAACAAATATTCATTAAAGAAATTGAGTATAATTCGGAAGCTCATAATGACAGTGTACAATTAAGGTGGAAAGAAATTTATGAAGCTTTCACAAAAAATACCAAATCCTATAAATGTTTTTGTTAACACCGCACGCTACATCGTGTTATCACCGCTACAAGAAATTGCATCTATAAATGCATTTGTATAATCCATAATGTTTCACAATATAATAAGTTAATATTAAGTATATATTTACACAATAAAAACTATTTTCCTTATAGGGACTAGTTTAGATTTAAGAAAATGTTATAACAATCAGTGTAAAATTGTATTAAGTTAGGTAAAAGTAGAGTAAGTTTGTTTCATTTCCCCTCTTTACTATTTGTTGATATCAAAAATAATATTGTGTGAGTACCAACATGTTGTCGACTTTGTACGCACGACTATCCCCAAAAAAGCGGGAAATTTAGTTTAATATATGTATATAAAACATATGCCATTTGTTGTGCAAAAATGTACAGAACTACTATGTAAAGTACTATATAGACCGTATGTACGGTTATTAAGTTACAGGTGAAAACAGTTAGCATGTTGAGTATTGTACATTCTTTCTCCCTCACTACTATGATAATAGACTGCGATAGAGATACAAAAGGGATGGGTCTATGGGTAAAAAAGAGTAAGACTGTCTGAAACTTTACCTGGCTAGGGTCATTAAGTCCTTAGGCTATGCCTAAAGTAAGGTTGAATGCACACCTTTGCCCCTATACATAGGTATCTACACCGTTACGGTAAGTCGTATGGTTAGGGAGCAAAACTCATGTAAACTTATGAAACACAATAGCTTATAACTCAGCAACCGGGTTACATAAGATAAAGATCTATCAAAATAAATACACTTTTTTTCATAATTTAACATACTGACAGACACCAAAAACACGGAAATGTATCTCCGAATTTTAGGTCTATTTTTTGACATATAGCACAAAGTCTGTAGTCATCTAGTGTAGGCAGAAAGCCCTGAGAGCTAGAATTCCAGCTCTTCTCTCACTACGGCCTAACCGTAGACGATGGAACATACCACTATGCGTCGTTGGAACCGCCTCTGAAAGCTCTATCTTAGGACACCTAAATCGTCATTATAGCTCCTACCGTTTGGCTATAAAACCTAAAAATGTAAAACAGCGTTATTTTATAGTCAAGCCGCAAATCGTGTGACTGTGATGGCAATAGCCGATAGAGACCCCAACTGTCAGTAGCGATTTATAGCTAGGTAGATATACCTACACTATTCGATTTATGTCTATATCGACTACTATATGTTGTCTTTCACTAAGTTTTTGTGTGGGCTAGATTTTCAGTCACCACAGTAAGTACAATAAGTTAAGTACTAAATCTAGAACGTTCTATGGAACAACCTCTCCCTCTGATGTGGTTTTTATTTTTATTATAAATATAGAACAAATTTTGTATTTGAATTCAGTCAATCAAGAAGCTTCAAGAAGTATCCATCAGATACTAATATATAATGTTTAAAGTGAAATATGTAAATATGTGTTAGAATTAAGTTAAGCATAAGTTAAAAAAAAATCGGTCTGTTGTGTGCATATACGCGTTTTAATATCTCAAGCACCTAAGAAGAAACTCCTTGTCACGGGCAAAACCTAGTGCTACAGATTTCGAAGGGTCTGCCCGCACAGTTTTGGAAGATTGGTCCAAGTTCCGGTAAAGTTGATACGACTACATACATATGTGTATGTATTATCCTCGTATATTATGTTTTACTAGCTGACCCAGAATCCAAATAACTTGTAACAAAATTACAATTCAACTAAAAACAAACAATTGCGGCGTAGCGTTAACAAAAAAAATGTCTTCCGTCTCATTAACTATTCCTGTGCCAAATTTTAGCTCCGTTGGCAATAAATAACAGATTTTTACAAATATATAGAAGTTAGGATAAGATTATTCAAACACTCCATTAACTGAAGTGTTGATTTCTTAAAGATCCTTGCGCAGCTTTAACTGAAGTATTGATTTCTTAAAGATCCTTGCGCAGCTTTAACTGAAGTATTGATTTTTTAAAGATCCTTGCGCAGCTTTAACTGAAGTGTTGATTTCTTAAAGATCCTTGCGCAGCTTTAACTGAAGTATTGATTTCTTAAAGATCCTTGCGCAGCTTTAACTGAAGTGTTGATTTCTTAAAGATCCTTGCGCAGCTTTAACTGAAGTATTGATTTCTTAAAGATCCTTGCGCAGCTTTAACTGAAGTATTGATTTTTTAAAGATCCTTGCGCAGCTTTAACTGAAGTGTTGATTTCTTAAAGATCCTTGCGCAGCTTTAACTGAAGTATTGATTTCTTAAAGATCCTTGCGCAGCTTTAACTGAAGTGTTGATTTCTTAAAGATCCTTGCGCAGCTTTAACTGAAGTGTTGATTTCTTAAAGATCCTTGCGCAGCTTTAACTGAAGTATTGATTTCTTAAAGATCCTTGCGCAGCTTTAACTGAAGTATTGATTTTTTAAAGATCCTTGCGCAGCTTTAACTGAAGTGTTGATTTCTTAAAGATCCTTGCGCAGCTTTAACTGAAGTATTGATTTCTTAAAGATCCTTGCGCAGCTTTTCTAAAACACAATTTATCAGCAATTAAGGGCTTCATCTTATATTTTGAACTGACGACCGCAGTTTATTTACAAGAACGTTTACTGGTATCCAGTAAATTGTGCATTTGGACCATTTGGACCATTTGGACCATTTATCCTTGGTTGATCTGTTCATCTCTTCTCATAATCTCTTTATATCAAGAGTGATAGTCGTTATTTTGATTTAGTTCCTTATTATATAGTTTTGTTTGTGATTTTTTGGGATCTTCTTACATTAATCATACTTCTTTCCATTGCGTTTGGCATGTTTCAAGTTTATTTACCAGAACCAATCAGCTCTAAAATAATATTATATCTAATAGCATCGTAGGTGGTACAAAATATGTATGTTAAATAATATAGTTGTTATTTATTAGGTATTGTTTTAATTTTAGTAACATTTATAGATTCACTCTTATATGTTCAATCATTTTTGATGTCCAGTAAGTTACGGTCCTTAAATTCAAGAAGTGTAAGTTTTAAAATAAAAGATTTTTTTCTAGTTATATAATACTCTGACGAGCAACAATAACTAGTAAGTTACATAAACAATATAACTTAATGAATTAAGTGCTGTACAGGTTACTACCTCTCGGTAGCAAACAAGAAAGTAAAAAAACTATCGAACGGTATAACGCAGTCAACACTATGCCGTGATATAAAGGAGCTATGAAGCTGTAAGAATTTTAATTAAAACAATCATAATTACGGTTTGTTCCTTTTGTCACTGTATTTGACAGTCATCTGTCCAATATAGGCACGGGAAGACCTTCAAGATTCGGATAGTCGTTTCCTATTTTCACGAAGAAGTACCATTATGTGTTGAAGTAATTCATAAGTAGTATGGCTCTACACAGCCGATAGGTTATAAAGTTAAGGCATTTATTTGCTGAAAGATTTACTATTTAGTTCACGTAGCCGGTGACTCTAATTACTAGTAAATCATCCAATTTGATGAAACCTCAGATGCTCCCGAAACATTTATACCAAAGCCTATAAAATGCCTAAGGGTGACATCCTGATTAATACAGAAGCAGCCCTACTTCGCCGAGGATTCATTAAAGTTATGTATTTTTGATTGTTTAACGTTGTCTCATAGCTGTCAAACGTGATAACGTGACTCACGTCAAACGTGACTTATACCAATAGGTATAAGTCGTATATGGATAGTAAAAGTTCAGTATATTCATACAAAATAACTCTATAATCCACATAGTTTCACTCAGACGTCCCGATTCCCTCTTTTGAGCTTAATTAGCTTAGAGCTTACTAGGTAGTAAGTAGCACACTCCCCAGTAATCGCTGCACTACATATCAAATCTTGTTTTATTTCAATACTTAACTTTTCTTGGACTTTGCTTAGGCTCAGTTCTATCCTACTTCCTACTAATATTATAAATGCGAAAGTTCGGATGTTTGGATGTTTGTATTCCACTACGTTTTAACCACTGAACAGATCGCAATGAAACTTGGCACACATATAGGTTAGGTCCTGGAATAGGACATAGGCAAGTCATTATAATAATAATAATATAATAATATATTTGGACATTACACACAGCGCCGTCTGGCCCCAAAGTAAGCAAAGCTTGTGTTATGGATACCAAACAACGGATACAAATACATATATAACTTTTTTTTTTGTAAATACATACATATCATACATAATTACACCCACACTCAAGACAAACACAAATGTTTATTACATAAATGTTTGTCCTGTGCGGGAATCGAACCCACACCCTCTGCACAGCAGTCGACCACACTACCAACTAGGCTGCGAGGGAAAAAGTTCACGCAGGAGTAACTTATTGAATTAACCAATTAAACTATAGCTGCAGCTATAGCTTGCTATAACAAACTTCTTTAGTTTAATCAAGGACTTGCCGTAAGAATCTTACGCCAGTAACCAAATTTATGGTGGGTGAAGCCGCTGGCAAAGTCTAGTACAACATAATTCTTACACGCAGTTTGATTCTTTTTTTCTCTAACTGGTTAATTACCGGTTAAAGAGCTGGTTCTGTAGCTCGTAATGTAATGAACTCATGATAAATAAAACAAATCAGCTGTTTCTTAGAAAAAGTTCCAGTTTCAAAATGCTAAACTTGTTGTAGGTTTTCTTGGTCCTATGAGCGCTGGCTCAAGGTGTACTGGAAATATATATGCTCTGATTAAAAGCCCACTATGGCAGTAGACCCACATACCGTTCCTCCGCGCTTTCCTCGACACGCACACATAGCCGAGAGTACACATATATCAGTTCTGTCAGTGCCCTAGTATAGTGCAACAAACTTTTCTGATCCGGTGGTTGAAAATCAAAACTAGAGTCGCCATTTAAAATGGTGTAAACTTACAACGACACTAGCGACCAAACACCCACGGGCAGAAGGTCAGAAAAGTTTGTTGCACTGTACCTTTATATTCTTTGCTATGAGTAAGAGAGGTTAAAAATACTTGCTCGTGCATCTTTTAAGTTAACGAAGTGTCGTTTAGTAGTTCTACCGCCTAGTTCCGAACAAGTACTCGATGTCAGTGGGGCTCGCCGTAGAAGCCGCAGCCCACAATGATAACCGATTTGTTACATCAAAGCCCTCATAAGTAAATTTTAATGTTGGATATCATTGAATACCTTTTTGAAAACTATGTTACCTGTATATGTTGTAATTTAAGTTATATGCTTATTGCCCACACCCCACCTATTAACAACAATATAATTTAATAAAAAATATATTTATAATCAATACATTGTTTAATCAATTTTTTATTACTTTTGTCACTGCTATAAACTTTCAATAGTTTAATTGACAAAACAACTGTTTTTGATTTATTTAACTCTAAAATTTCACACGTTTGTTTTAAGCTTTCTCTTCTTTTGTCAGAACAATTCGAAATGCAAGTCATAAAAATATATTAAATGGTTTATTTTGGTTCATCACCAAAATTGTTATGAATCTAAGCAGGTCATTGTCAATCTTGAATATCTTTTGTCACTTCTGATTGCTTTTATTATATTCTTTTAAACCTTTTTAATTTTTGTTTAAATGATTTAAAATTTTGCATTTGTCTTTTCTAGCTCCCTCTCTTTTTTAGTCTTTAAATCTTCATAGATTTCCTCCAGCTTTCTTTGTTTTGTTTCTGGTATCACGATAATTACATAAACAGCGTTAAGGAGACACACGATACAAAAGAAGTAGAAAGCAACGTGTATTCCCACCGATGATGCTATGGGTTTGAAGAAAAGCAGTTGGAAGAAGTCTGCAAGCGAAGCTGCAGCCATAGTCGATGCCAATACTGAGCCTCGATACTGAAAAAAATTAATAAAATTAATTTTTAGTATTATCAATATAAATAAATACTTTCATATCAAAGATGCAGTCAAAAGATTAACCTCGAGCCAGGTCTTGAACCTGCAACTCTTGCATTTCGTGTAAGTGCTCTTAATGAAAGTATTTATTTATATTGATGATATAGCCATAGATATGGCATGTATAATTTATTTTCTTCTAAGACTCTAACCTTCAGGGAGTCATAAACGAAGACAGATTATTTCTATGTATGTATTTATATTGTATTTCTTGCTTCTATGAAGATTTTGTGTGTTTATAAGATTGATGTACTAGGACTTTAAAAACCACTTGGAGTTAATTGTTAGTATTCTAATTAAGGGCTTTTTATGCAGAAATTCTAAAGATGTCGGGATTGCCTTTAAGCGAAAGACCTAGTTTTGATTATTTTTTGATGATTTGATTGAAAGTTATTTAATGTTGCGTTTAAAATAATAAAAGATTAACGTACTGGCCGTCGTTCTGAAAAATCGATTCTAATGACATTTTTCAAAATATTTCTAATGTGTAGACACATCGCCGCCTTAAAAGTTTTATAATAGTTATATAAAAGTACATTGTGTATTAAGGGTGGTAAGGAGGAAATTACTAACGAGAGGCTATTTAGAAGCTTAAGGCCGAAAGCCAAAGGCTTTAAAGACTCGAGTTTGTAGTTTTCAAACCGCCCGTGTTACATACAATGTTTCTTACCACATTTGCGAGTAAATAAATAAAAATGTAAGATGAATAAATTAATAAACTCACCAAAACATAATTGAAATGGAGGGAATAGAACTAGAGAAAAAAACGCCTCTGCTAGATTGTATTCATAAACTCTCCTAATATTTAAGAATTTAAGAATAATAATTTGGCTGAAGTCAAAACATACAGAAACATATTTTGAACAACATTTCAGCTTTTTTACATAATTACTGAATGTACAATAGGCGCGTCATTGTAGCCCTTAACAAGTAAGCGTGATAAAAACATAGTTATAGATAGATTATCAGTACCTACCTTATATGAAAATATCTCTCCTGTGACGACAACTGAAATTGGCTGCAGCCCTGCGGAATCACAGAATATGCAGAGACAAAGAGTGAGTATAGGTATCCAATCTGGAGCTGGGATGCTATAGTCTTTTGCGAGGAACCAGGACGCTAAGGCACACATGCTAAGTCCTGATACCAATGACGTTATGAATAGAAGAGGCTGGAACAATGAAAACAGTCATATAGCTTCAAAGTTAGTAGTTACTAAATCACATTTATGTGATACTAGCTGGCCCAGCGGTCGTTTTTCTGCCCTCAAAGTGGATCTGCAGTGCCATTTGGTTGCGAGCTACATCAAAAAAGACAGCAAAATAACCTTCTCCGTGACAAAACACGTGCCAATATTTTTATGATAATCGGTCAAAGTAACAAGTTTCACTTTTTTTCTTTAAAACTCTTGGGTAAATAAAAAAATTAAAGCCATGCAAAAAACGATTTACATCTTTAAAAAAAATAGACGATACATATTCACTAACAAATATGGATTTTATTACATTTTGCTTGTCCACACTGCACACATTTTTAATGTTTGTGGAAGATGTTTAATGCGGAAATACTGTAACTATTGAGTCCTGCTTAGTTTTATACCACTAATGTGGCAAACAAGCTTACGGTCCACCTGATGGTAAGCGGTCACCGTAGCCTATGGACGCTTGTTAAATCAGAGGTATCACTCACGCGTTACCGACCTTTCAAAAATCCAATTACTACTTTCTTGAAGAACCCCATACCACAGATTATATAATAATGTAGTCCTTAGAGAAAACCTTGTAACACAAACTGATATATCCTATTTCATATTGTTCTTTAAACCATTTCCCTCTACATACTAAGTGACACGAGTAATGTAATAATGGTATAGTGACTTAAGGTGACTCAATTACAATTATAAATAACAAATATTCTGGAATTGCTTCTATATATATCATATGTAAATGTAAACTGACTGAGTTTTTGACTGACTAATATATCCCAATGTGTAGCCCAAATTACTAGGCCTAGAAACTTGAAATTTTGCTCTAAGGTTATGGTTAAGGAAAATGAAAAATTCTAAATTCCGATAGCCTTGTGACTAGATAGTTCAAATTTTGCACAAAGGTTTCTGCAATAACGCAAGCGAGCGCTAAATAAGGGTTTTGCAAAATTCATTAGTGGATGAATGGGGTTCTGAAATTTGTATGAAACTCCGTTATTTCTTAATTTGAATTGACGTTTCACCGTTTTTGAAAAACCATCTCCCAGGAGGCAAAATAGATGATGAAAATTTAAATGAGAATTTGGATATTATTGTACGTAAAACAGTAAACTGTCAAAAGCTGTCTTTTTTCTAAAAGTTCAAGCGAATAAGCTGCGGGCAGCTTATACTTAATTCCATAAAGAGAAAGATTGCGATTTCAGGGGATAAAATAAAATAACTTTTTGTTATAAGTTACAATTTACAAACAATTATCATTCTTATACCTGTAATAACATAATCCTTTTTTGAATGTTATGTATAAATTCTAAATAAAGTAATCATTACTCATCGTATTTATAGAACTGTAACTTTAGTAGCCTCAATAATTTGCTATTTTAATTTTTAATTGTCAATAAACCGAAACATTCAGGATAAGTGAACTATGTACTAACTTTTCTTCCAGCCTTCTCAACCACACTGGAAGCAACAAATGAACCAATCACTTGGACTGCTCCTAGCATCATCGCTTGTTGGTTCGGAGTGAGAACCAGTCCTGTGCCTTCTGAAGCTTGGGCAAATATATTACCAGCAAAGAAGAGGACCGGCACTGCACCACAGACTTCTCGAGCTAAAGCTACCATCATCGCAATTCCAAAAGCCCTCAAGAGAATTTTGTCCTTAACTGAAATCAAAGGTCACATTTTTTGTCCACGGAATTTTCCTCTTATTCAATTTAAGGGAATATGTCACAAATATTTATTTAAATGACGACGTTATTATTTTATTTGTTTTAGAGATAAATTCTTTAATGTAAAAAGTTTTTTTAAATTAAGATTTACGTCACAATGTTTGATATACTAAATACCAGAGATTTGATATAACGTTACACATTATGATAAATCTTTAAATAGAACATGAATAAAAATTATCACTTGTTACACTCCATTAATATTTATTGTTATATATATTTTATGAAGTTTTGGTATCATAAAATTTAAATCATAGTTAAATATTCTACTAAGGTTTTTTTTTTTTTGCCCAGTTTATAGCTGATATAAGTTTACTGTGTAGCGAGATAATTAATCATTTGTTATTTTAAGACTATTGCGTAAGAATAGTATCTGATGCTACTTATGACAATTTGGTATTTATCTCAGTCATGGGTTACAGTACGTTTCTAACTAGCATTGCCATTAGAAGTATAGCGCCGCCATTGGATAATTAAGTATTTATGCTATTAGATAAATTAATATAACGTGTTTGAATGGCATCGCTATCAGATTTATTAGTATTATGGTTTTAGCTAGCACCGCTATTATATAAAATACTATCACATTTCTAACTAGCGCTCCTATTAGATACAATATTTAGTATTACGTTTCTAACTAGTTCTGCTATTAGATTAGATTAGTACTACGTTTGTAACTGGCGCCCCCATCAAATTTATTACTATTATGTTTCTAACTAGCGCCGCTATTATATTAATTACTATCACATTTCTAACTAGCGCTCCTACTAGATTCAATAATTAGTATAACGTTTCTAACTAGTTCTGCTATTAGATAAATTAGTATTACGTTTTTGACGTGACAACGTCTTATAAATTGGTTTGCCGGGTGACACTTCAAGAAACTGCGTTACGCTCCGCTCACGTTATGCGCTCACAATGAGAGCGAGTGAGAGGCACGCGCCCGCCTAAGAGCGAGAGAGACAGACATAAAATCATTGTCACGTAAAACTTTCGCCCGTATACCGACTTTACAGGCAACCAGTTTTTTAACTGGCGCCGCCATCAGTATTATTATTATGCTTCTAACTAGCGCCGCTATTATATAAATTACTATCACATTTCTAACTAGCGCTACTATTAGATACAATAATAAATATTACGTTTCTAACTAGTTCTGCTATTTGGTAAATTAGTATTACGTTTCGAATTAGCACTGCCATTAAATACATTAGTATTACATTTCCAACAAGTGCTTCCATTAGATGCATTAGTATTACGTTGTTTATTTTATGTTTAATTTATTTGTTAAGAATATGTCTATTTGACGCCATGTTACATCTAGAATGTTAAATTCACATTATTGCACTTTTTTTTTAAGAAATACATACTAACATAAATAATGTAAGTATGTATATATATTTAATAGAATGTTTTCCTCATTCACCAGATTATCCGATATTTTACTTTATTTTTGTTTAGAAAAAACTATGAGCCTAGAGAGCCCAGACATCAATTGAAGGTACTTTAAATTTTTTTTCACAACTTAGCCCATAGGTACGTGTCGAGACAAATGGCCCTAACGGTAATTTTTCATTTATTTGAAAAAAATTGCCCATCTTTGATTAGTTTTATCTCTGTAACCGAGAGACCTAAAAAGCTTGAATTGGGCTCAAATATTAATAATATAGTTTGTTTTACATATATGGAATAAGTATAGAATAAAGATATCTGTTGGCTACTGACATTATGTGTGGACCGTCTCGACGCCGGGATGACAGTCCGTGTGTCTTATCGTCAGTAGGGGGCCTAGCATGCACGGAGGGAATTTACTTTAAGGGATTTAAGGGAACACGCTTATCTTTACCAAACATTATCTGAAAAACGCTTCTTTAAGGTGTTGTTTTTTTTAAAAAAAAAACCGTTACAAGTGCTAGAATTTTACGCCTTCATCATCCTTGTGTAATGATACTAACCCAGTTCAAATTATTCCAAGTGAAAAAGTGTATGTGCTTCAAGACAGCAATTTCTGTAGACGGCGGACGTGCGTGCACAGACAAAGTCAGGTGTTGTTTGAGTCCAGCGTGTTTGCGCCTACCCATAAAGCGCTTGAAGGTAGACGGTTTCCGCTTTTTCAGCGGTCTTGAGGAGGATTTTCGGTAAGCGATTCTTATTTTATTTGCTTGGCATTTATTGCCACGGATCGCTGCCGTTCGTCGTTTTTCTAAGGGCGGCCCTTTAGGGCCTCCCCTACAGACCCAGCTGCAGCCGGATTCGCATCGTGGGATGCAGATAGCAGCAGCGAACTAGTGGAATGCCGCCCCCTCCAGCAGCTCCTCCACCGGTACGTAGAGGAGGCGTACGCAAACGCGGCGTATGGCTGCGCTCCCAGCCCTCCGCCGCCGTCGTGGCGCGGAATTTATTTACCGGCAAATTAGCCGCCGCGGACCAGCCCTTTTCGGTTGCGTTCCCACCATCTCGGCCACCGTCTTAGATTTCTATGGCCTCAGCCATATCTCAATCATCGGTCTATACGGCCTCTGAGTCCGGCGACGAAATGTTCAGGGATGAGGACCTCCCCACTCTTCCAACAATTCTCTCTCCCATCTACGACACCCCGCCCCGGCCAGACCCGAACTCATCTTCGTCAAAAAATGGCAGAACATCCAAGACAACGCCGCCAATGCCAACCCCGCGGAACTTAAACCCGCCCTCAATCCCTCTGCCGCAGAGAGACCCTAGGGTACGCAGCAGAGACGTTAGGCCGAGACCATTTTCTATCAGCCCAGCTAAAGACCCCGCCGAACGAGCGCGCTTAGAGGCTCGTGAGGTCATTGCCGATAGGCAAAAGTTACTGGCCGATCGTCGGTCCACTTCGAAGGTCGCCGTAGAGGCTCCCCACGACTCCACCCCACTCGAAGGGATGGAAGTCTCAGAGATTACCCGCCCCCTCAACCTGCCGCACCCCTAATGTCAGCGTCGCCTAGCGGACAATCTTATACGCAGGCAAACAAGTTCCAAAACATTAAAAGTCCCCCCGCCGCATTTAGTTGCTCAGCCAACAATTGCCAGTGACAGTGCTAAAAATAAGGACAAAGATAGACACCCCCCGATAGTTGTAGAGTCTCTCCCCCAGTGGTCGACACATCTAAAAAAGATGCACTCTATTTTAGGCCACGCCCCCAATGCCCGGCCTTTTGGCAAAGGGGTGCGATTTTTTCCCAGATCTCCAACGGAGTATCGCACGGTAGTGGCCTATATAGACGAACTGTCTAAGCTGGACAGTGCAGTATCCTGGTACTGCTACAGCTGAGACAGTGAACGACCGCAGAAAATCGCCATCAAGGGGCTCCCTCAAGACACATCGCTTGACGAGATACTGAGGACCTCGCTTTCGCCGGTTTCCCGGTGTCGCATGTGCGGCAAATTCCTGCAGTTAGGGGCCGACCTGACTGTATCTACTATGCCCAATTGCAGCACAAGCACACTCACGCCGAGCTGCAAGAGCTGTATGCTATCAATGAGCTACTCAGCATGCCTGGCATATCGATTGAAGCCTGGCGTTTTTTTGGCGAAGCTTGCCCAGTATTTAGGCGCGAAGCGAGGCGTAAGGGGGTGACTATCAATCCTCCGTTACCCCGTAACAAAGCCCAAAGGGCAACTAATTTGCCCCCGCCATCACCCACCCCCCTGCAGCAATTGCAGCCGCAGGAGTATGACCTGACTGCGGGAGCAAATTTAATGCCCCCCGCCAACCCCCCCACCGATAGATCCCAAGCTCTCGGGAAAAAAAGGAGGCCACGGCGGAAAAAGCTCACACCTCAGCCCACAACAACCGTTCCGGCTACTATCTCGGTAGCACCGGATACCTATTCATTTGTGCCAAATATTTTCATGCCACCCCCCTAGTTCGCTGACCCCCCGCAACCCCCCAAAACGTCTCAACCACCCACCACCAACCAAACACCAAAATCAAAACCGCGCGCTGTTGCTACTCAGCAGTATCAGCCCCCGCGACAATTCGCCCTAGTGGCATTCAATACACACAGGGCCCACCGCGAATGCAAGCTGGCGCGTTAAACGTAGCCAGGGCTGCAATAGCGGCACTTAACGCGACCATAGAGGCCATAGCCGCCGGCCAGAACCCTCTGCCATCCCTATTTAATGGGAATAATTGGAATTTAATGGAGCCTCATTGGGGCCTCAAATTAAGAATTGTGTACTGGAACCCTGGGGGCATTAAAGGCAAGACAGCCGCCCTCAGAACGTTAGTCCAGGAGCACGATGGACACATTGTCTTATTATGCGAAACGAAACTCAGAGGTGAGAAGGAGCTCCGCATTCCAAATTTCTTCACCTACAGGCGAGACGAAATTTCGTCCGCTAATATTGCCTATAGGGGAACGGCAGTACTAGTCCGTCGTGACCTTGTTCATGAACTACTACCCCTTCCCCCTTTTACATCTACTCGGTCTATAGGTGTAAAACTTAAGACTGTGCAATACTGAGCTTAAAGTCTTAGCCGCATATAAGCCACCAGCAACCCCCTTCGTTCCAATCGACATCGAAAACATTTTTTGTGACGACACACCCACCTTAATTCCAGGAGATCTCATCGGGGTTCACGAATATCATCCAAACCGGGTCGTGAACTGAAAGCAGATGCTGAAAACAAAAATTATTTAGTCATCGGTCCAGGCGCGCCTACTCACTACCCCGTATTAGATGACATAAACCCCGACGTACTAGACATCACGCTAGCACACAAAGTCAATTGGCCAATGGCACTTGAAGTCCTCCACGATACTGACACTCAGCATCTGCCAATCCTTTTGGTCCTCGGAGTATCGGCTAGTGGGAAATCTGCCCCGATCCCTACTAAAATTACAGACTGGGCTAAATTTTATACAGAAATGCTCACGTACAAATTGCCGTCTGGAGGTATCTCAACTCCTTTAGAGGTCAAGGAGGCCGTCGTCTCTTTTACGACCGCGATAACGCAGGCTCCACGAAGTCCTCGTCTACTGCCTCCGGTAAACACTTGCTTCCCGCGCACCTGCGCGCCAATTTAGTTAAAAAGAGGGAGCTCCGCAAACTGTGGTGCCAAACTCTGTGCCCAGTCTTAAAGAGCGAACTCAACAAAATTAGTAAAAGTTTACAAGCGGAACTTGCCCAATTTTGAAAAGTTGCGTGGGACAACACTATTTTTAAGGCCAGCGATGACGATGCTGCCTTATTTCGTTTGGCCCGCCAAATTTCGAAAACGCCAGCCCCAATTTGTCCCCTTATTGACTCCTCCGGCATCCGCCATTACCACGCTGCCAAACGCGCGGAACTACTGGCCGATCACTTCGAGGACCTATTCCAGCCGAACCCCATTATCGACTCACTTCACACGATAGGAGTAATAGATCGCGTAGAGCAATTTCTCGCGGCCCCAGCCCCACCACTCAGAGGTGATTACTTTATCTCGCCCAAAGAGGTAAGAAAGGAGGCCACCAAACTTAATAAACGTAAATCACCCGGCCCCGACGAGATCCCCAACACAGCGATTATCATGCTGCCAAGGAAGGGTCTGGAGGCACTCACCCGGATTTTTAATGGGATATTGCGCTCTGGACATTTCCCGTCTACCTGGAAGACCGGAAAAGTCATTGTTATCCCGAAATCAGGGAAAGACCGTCACCGCCCATAACACTACCGACCGATCACTTGGCTGTCTAACCTAGCCAAGTTGTTCGAACGCTTGCTGATACATAGGATATCTCCCCATATCCAGCTTAGGCCTGAACAGTTTGGTTTCAGGGATAGTAACAGCACTACTCTGCAACTTGTGCGTGTGCTCCATCACATGTCCTTCGAACTAAACAAGGGCAGGCGCACAGTCGATGTATTTCTCGATATGGAGAAGGCCTTCGACCGGGTTTGGCACGAAGGCCTACTGTACAAGCTGTTAGATACGGATCTCCCGCACATGCTTGGTCGAGTAATAGCTTCGTTTCTGGACAAACGGAGCTTCTATGTCTCGGTCGAGAACAATCACTCAGCAAATAAACCCATTAAAGCAGGGGTACCACAAGGCAGCTGCCTATCGCCACTGCTCTATGCGCTCTTCACCAACGACATCCCCACTCTCAGTGATTCCGGTTTAGCTGAAGGTGTTGAAGACGTCCACCTAGCGCTTTACGTAGGCAACGGCGCATACATGTCCTCCTCTCGCAAAGCAAAGTTAGCAGCCAAGAAGATGCAGCGACTATTGGACACTTTTCCCGGCTGGCTCGACAAGTGGAGAATAGCCGTAAATGCCAGCAAAACAACTGCAATTTTGACCGGCCAACAAAGATTCCTCCCACCGAAACTTATGTTTCGTGGCCAAGTCATTGAGTGGCAACCCTGCGTAAAGTACCTCGGTTGCGTTATAGACCGCCCAGTGCGTATGCGCAAAATGCTTGCCCATGTGTCAGCACGCGTGGTCGCAGCACGGGCGGCGCCTAGACCGGTACTTTCCTCTGATTTGCCACTTAGAACTAAAATTCGCCTGTACAAATTGTACATACGGTCGAGACTGACCTACGCAACCCCTGCTTGGTACGGACTTCTATCTTCTACCAGCAAATATAAGCTCCAGGTTGTCCAAAATAAGTCGCTGAGAATAATAACCGGCGCCGGCCGCTACGTCCGCAACTCCACCATCGCTAGAGACACCAAAACCGAATCACTCGCAGAGTTTATATCTGGTTTGTCTAAACGCCTCTTTGACCGTGCTGATAACAGCCACCATCCACCCTTACACGCCCGTCCACCGGAAGGACGACTGCTTCCCCGAGAGCTCATCCCTGTGGGTGAATAAATTCATTTATTCACACTCCTACCTACTCACCTACTCCCTTTTTAAAAAAACTTACTCAATTTTAACTTTCATCTCTTTTTAATTTTTGTTTTAATTTACTTTTGTTTTTATTATCTTTCTATTTTATTTTTAGTTTCGCTCTGTTTTTGTTTTGCTTTATTTTTATCTTTCGTTTTTATTTTCGTTTTTACTTCGTTTTTATTTAGTTTTCGCTTTGTTTATTTTGTTTTTATTCTTTTGCTCCTTTTTCCTCGTGTTTATTTTTATTTTTCATATCGTCCCTGACGATATTACGCAATGACCATACGGGGGCCTGCAAAGTAGCTCCCTTATAAATTTCACCGGGGCCGTTCAACACCCCTGAGCTTCTGCCCGGGTCATGGTGGGAGGTAAATTTCCCTCCCCCGACACCCGCACCTCAACACCCATAGGGTGAGAGAAGATATCACGAGGCCAGAATTTTACAATTTCTTGAGCACAATGCAGTAGCACAGGGTTTTCGGGGTTGCAAAGTTGGGTATAAATTACTGTCAGTAGGCAAGCATAACAATATATTAAATAACTAGACTTTGCCAGCGGCTCCGCCCGCCCTTAATTCGGTTATCGGCGTGGAACTCCTTAATTAACTCCAATTAATTAATTAATTAGTTATACCATTGAATTGCTATAGCATGCTATAGGTGCAGCAATAGTTTGTTTAACTCTGTTATAGTTATTCCCGCAGGAACTTTTGAATATTTAGGGATAAAAAGTAACTTATATGCTATTCCAGGACTTTACCTATAGGCATGCCAACTTTTATCCCCATCCATGGAGACATACAATCTTTCACATTTATAATATAAGTAGGACCGTAGTTGCAGAAGCGTTTGCGATATATGATGTTCTTATTGATTGGGCCAACAAGTCATAAGCTATATTTTGAATGTTTTGTATTGTTTTTAAAATGCTTTTGGGTTTCACCTATTTGGGTCAAATCTTGCAATGGTAATTTCGATCACATGCCAACTAGCTAGAACGCACAAATTTTCAAGGCAACTCAAAACTCGGTGACAGTACAATAACTCATCAATATAAAAACCAGCAACTGAAATTATGTGTTGCTACTTTAGAATGCATTGCTCTCTTTCTAACTTAGCTTACGGTGGATTGTTGTCCTTCCCCTTATTTCGATGTGAACACGTTTCAGTGCAGCGACAGTATGAGACGGGTATTTCTTATTGTTTATATCAATGCAATAACCTATTGTGAGCAACACCATATCATCAATAAATATTGCCACTATTCATTTTGTATGGAAATTTAGCTTACAAAATCGTAGTTCTTACAGCGCCATCTATGTGATGTGTTAAGTAACGTGATTAATTGTTGTGTACAATGTAAAAACTCCGAAGGAAAAATCTGTCGTTTTGTCGCTAGATGGAGTAATGAGTTTACAAGTAAATATTTAAAAATATCGCTACTTATAAGTTTATGGTTGAACAAAGTTATACGCTTTTTGGCTGCATGATGTACTGGGGCTTATTTACAACTTTTTAGTATTTTTTTATAAGCGTGGTTTTTAAATGTTTTTCCTTTTTTCTTTTTTACTTTTAGCTCAGTGCTTTAATCTTCAACTAAAGGATGACAAACATTATAAAGGAAAACTATAGTAAAATTTAAAATATAAGAAGTCATTTTATATCAACAAGCAAGCTCTACTGTGACATGCGACACGTTAACAAAATAGAACCTATTTAAAGGCGGCACCAGATCTTCGAACAAATATTTTACTGGCTTAAGGCTGGTATTACTATGATTCTTGCCTCAGCCATTGTAGGTACGCCTAGATTGTCAGAGAACAGGCAATTAATAAATTGTATCGTGTACTGATGTATTATTTTTATCACTTATCATATATTTTCAGTAAAGCTCTTTTAATATACTCAAATATACAAATACATAATCAAATATACAAATACATAAAAAATATACATAACCATAAGTTGAGTACACAGCATTGATATCTTAATCATAAAAATCTCCTTTTTTTGTTTGGTTTTAAGTGTTCAGTTCATTGTGTATTAAGGGTGGTAAAGAGAAAATTACTAACGAGAGGCTATTAAGAAGGCTAATAAATCCAAAGGCCGAAGGGTTTCATAACTCGAGTTGATAATTTTCATACTACCCGTGTTACACACAATGTTTTTGATTACATTTGCGAGTAAATAAATAAGAATTTAAGATGAATTAATAAATAAAGTCACTAAGCGCTACATATCTAGAAAATTTATGAATCAAAAAGTTTAAGAGAAGTTAAAGCTTGTAATTGGTCGATTGTGCGCGTAGTTCATATTTTGAACAGACATATTTATACATATTCGACAGTATATGCGCGTCAGTTCTATGAACTAGCACTTTGCTTTGAAAAAAGGAAAATTTAGAAAACATAAGCCCGTGGGAGTAATTAAGGTCTTAGCACCCGCTTTGCCTGCACGTAATGATACTGTTCACGAGTAAATGTGATAAAAATAGAATTTGTTATTTTGAACTTATACTTACAAATAGCTTTGTACACAAATTTACTACTTTCTTCATCATTTATTTGCTCTTTCTTTATAAGGTCTAGTTCTCGTTGCACCTCATAGTCATCTTCACTTCTGCATCGAAGCCATGCGACCGCTTTAGCTGCTTCCTGGAAAAATATAATTTCACTATAATTACCTACAGGTTGTTAATTCATGTTATGGAGTAGTAACTATAATTCCACCTCTTATTAATGTAAAGCCTACGTTAGACTCATGCCATGGGCCACGTATGAAGCCATTTTAATAGCAATTTAGTGCAAATTTAGTGCTATCAGGAAAAATTAAGTACGTAACTGAGCTCACTATCATTTGTCACGCAAGAATAAAGTGGTTCTAAAAAATTAAGCATCCCCCACATTTTGATTTGGTTGTGTATATCCAGCTAGTGGTTCTGGTTCAGGGGTAGAGTTAAGATCGTGGAGATATATATTTAATAGTATCAATTTGGTGTTAATACTCTTTTCTACAAGATATTTTTACCGGTCTAAAGTGAACAGCCTGTATACCAGTGTCGTCATTCTAGTTACAAACTGGGGTTACCAGACGTCCCGGTACATTGAGAAATGTCACTGGCATAACTGAAGGCTTTATTCAAGTCAAGTAACTGAATGACTCGGTACACAAATATAATTAGGAAATTAGGATATGATCACATCGATGTATAAATATTATAAAATAACAGTGTGCAAGATAATAACAACCCTTTACATCCTGCGAAATGTGGATGGTTGAACTCAGGTTGAACCCAATAAACTAGTTTGGTAATTGCTGTATTATTTTTTTCTTTTAATATTTTTAAAGGTTTAAAGCAGCTATTCTTTTAGATTTTTGCTTAGAGCAAATTGTCGGTGAACACAAAAACGCATCAATTGTAGAATATTAATAATTGTCTCAAAATAAGTCATCAAAGCGCTAAAGAATTCTCAATTAATGTCCCGAGTCATGTCGGTACTTAGGCTGTTATGGCATTTTTTTAGGTATCATGGTGTACATTTTAGGACCTGCCTGTTTAGGACAAGTGATCACAGTTGTAATTCAGGGGTGGTTTCTTTAACCCACTGGTTTTATGTATAATAAAACGTAATGATTTTGAAGGAAAGACATCTTATACCTATAAATCATTTTTTATTTTACTGAAAACGTACAAAATTCGAATAGTTTAACAATTTTAAATTTAGCAAATCTAACAGAAATATAAGCCTATATAACAAATAAAATAAAAAAAACACTCCAAAACTAACGACTTATTTCAGGTGATCGTGACGGTCAACGGTTCTTGAAGAATCCCATTCCGTAGTCTTTAGAGAAATACTAGCAGGGAACTCATTCCACAACCCGCATTCCGGAAAGTTTCTCTGAAACCGCACTGTACGCGACCATTTCGGTTCTAAAGTGTCATAATGAATTCCCTACCGATGGCGAGTGTATGATGGTAGAAAGTAGCCGTGGGCATCATTTTGAACAATTCCTCAGAACATATCCGATTGTACAAGCGGTAGAACAAAGTGTGGGCATTGATATAGATAAAGCAAAATAAGTATGCCAGGTTCGAAGCAAGTGACAGTCTTTGGTCTCCGCCTACCCGTCTTGGAACTGAGTTTGGGATCGTCGACAATTCTCACAACCCGTCGTTGACCCGAGTCAAAAGGGCCAAATCTGTGCACCCGACCAGAGATGGCAGCAGTACTCCATATGGGGCCGAACTTGCGTCTTGTAATGTAGCAACCTCCGCTCCGATGGAACGATGGAAGTCTTCATATTAAAAATCGTCAGGTAGCTTAGCTTATCCGTATTAATGAAATTAAAAAGCCTTATTATATTTGAAACTTTCTTATTGAATTTCACGTACAGTAAATAGGCCTTTCTTCACATATTTGGTAACCTCTTAAGACTGATTCCTAGCGGTACAATTGCTTTCAGTAGGCCATTTCCAGAACTTTCTTTTCTTCATGCAATTCATTAGCGCTCCTTCTTTGCACAGTGACATTATTTGCCCTGAATAAATATGAGAATTAAATTTAACCAACACCGTTAGGTGATCATGTGTTTCTACTACTGTCTCTTCCATTCTCTAAAACGTCTTCTGCTCCTATATTGCAGCTCCGAGCATCTGACCGAGACTCAACCATAATTTGGCATAGTACCGCTTGATTTTCATCATAGCTGATCTTATGATCTGAATCATAAACTTGGTTACGTGTTCTAATAAAGACTTTACCGGATAAAGCCAGACTTATTTCTGTGTCACTGCATTCTATGAAGGAACTTTTACGAAGCAAAGGTTTTCTATTCCTTTTAGTCTTACTTCTACCCTTTAGGCTTTGTATGTCGTATCTCCGAAGGGCCAACTTGTCCTCTCTTTGAAACATCTTTTGAGCAAATAGATCGACCAGAAGGAACATCAAGTTTCTTTTTTTAACTTATATTTTCTGAACCGGGAAGGCATTATTCCGAAATTGCTTAATATTTTGCAAGAATGTGTTGGACATCATATTCAGGTCTATAAGTCTATCTTGGCATAGATATCTGCTCAAGTGCTTCTCTTAGTTTTGGGGATATATACCCGTGTTTCTGAATCCGATTAAAAGGTTGAATTTAGTTTTCTTTATGTTATCTAACACTATTCTCAGTTTCCATAATTTATTTTCAACAACGCTTCGTGGCATTTTGTATTTAATTTCAGCATCCCATTCAATTAGAATTTTGGATGATACTTTGTTGAGATATTGATTCTACTTTTCTCTGTATATATGGTCAGCATCCTTGTAAATATTATTTACGAAAATAATCTTCGCACAGCTGAAAGTTTAAAAAGAAAACTAAAATTCAGTTAGTAAAAATATATTATAAACAGAACAAAAAAAAAATTAGGTTACTTTGTCCGACGGGTTCAAGAAACCCGAAAAAGCTACTGTTCTATAAATCATTAATTACTTCCTACAAAAGTATCTTAAACAGCTGGTTATAAACATTACACTATAACCGCAAATACATATTTATTACGACTGATTACAAAAAAGAACCTTGACTTAACTAATAACTTAGTTTCATAAAACAGTTTGCACTTTATAATTTTACTTGATGTTTGATAGCTGTTGTTGGAACGGCGAGGTGTAAAGTTGAAACTTTTTGCGGCTTTAGATCAAATTATAATATTTGGCTTTCTTTACTGAATATCGAGATCAACTACAAGTTTTACTGATTTTTAATGGGTTTTTGTTTTTAGTTTCTGAACAATTTGTTGCCTGTTGCCGACATATAAGTTACACAAATTGAAAAGTTATTTTTGGGTATTTGTATCTATGTTGCTTTCATGTTTTTCTTAATTTCTCAAGTACATTGATTATTTGCACCACTGGCTTTCGGTGTAGGAAAACATCATGAGGAAACCTGCACAGTAAAGTCTACAATCCGCACTGGGTCCGCGTGTGGACAGTGGCCCAAATCACCCTCGGTCAGGGTAGGTTTTGCACAGACAGTGGGGATAAAGAAGGCTGATGAGTGTTTTATGTATGTATGTTGCTTTAATGTTTTTAAACAAGCTTAAGAATTAACCTGAAATAGTGAATAGCCAATAGTGATCTAAGACTGTCATTCGTACTTTTCAACTTTTATGTAATTTATTCTGTTATTTGTAGAAAACACTTCATTATATAAGAAATTATTCACCTTTATCTTTCTCTACGAGTGTTATTCCTTAAACACTATCTACCATTCTGTTATCTACCACTCCTCCACTTTACAAACAAAGAATTTCTTGTATTTAATTTTATCTTTTTTCACCAATCTTTTTATTTAACTTACCTCTGTTTTGCCGTGCTTGATGAGATAAGAGGGTGACTCGGGCATCAAGGCAAACATAACAATGTGCGCAGCTGGTATCATTAGACAAACCCACAACACAATGTTGTAGCTCAACACGTCACCTATTACGTAGAGGAAAAGATTACCCGTTGTATGAAACAGGACTACCTGTGAAAATTAAAAGCTGTTTTGGTAATGTAAAGTCAATAAACATCCTAATTTTTCAACATCGTCCATTATTAATGTTGAACTCCTCCAATGATATCCACAACGCACCAATGATACTAGTCAGCCAGAAGAATAAACTCAATTAAAATCATTTAGTTTTACAAAATACTAGACTTTGCCAGCGGCTCCGCCCGCCCTAAATTTGGTAATCGGCGTGGAACTTCTTAATTATACTAATGAAGTTTGTTATAGTTCATTTAAGCTCGGTTTTAGTTATTCCCGCGGTAACTTTTGTATTTTTCGGGATGAAAAGGTTTTTATTCCAGGACCAACCCTGTATTGTGCAAATTTCATCCCGATCCGTTCCGTGGTTGAAGCGTGATTGAGTAAAAAACATACATCTATCAGTCCAAACAAACTTTCACATTTATAATATTATTAGGATGATGCAAAGCGGCAATTGATTTTTTCTTCACATTAATGATTCTATGCAATTATCAAATGACGATTATAAATGATATAAAAATAGGTGACGAATTGTAGATCTTAGATTATACAGAGTGGAAACGCTAAGTGGTCTCACTAGATTATTTCTAAACCATACACGATATCGAAGTACTGATTATTGATCCTGTAATTTCTTCACGAGCTCCATCCAATGGTATCAATACTTGTTTATAAAATAAACTGGATCTATCCAAAAATTCGATGTTTTCAGCTTTCATACATTTAGCATGGCGACATGGCACTCATCGCATGATACCTAATACCTTAGCTAGCTTAAATAATATTTTCACCTCACCAGCATGAAAAGGATAGTTTTGCTATCCAAATTCAGTGAGCAAAATCGAATTTTGCTCACTAGTGATGCAAAGTAATTAATTCACTGTTCGAACATTGACTTTTGGAATTAACCCAATGATGAAAAAAAAAAAACAATACAATGACTGGTCAGAAACAAATTTCGGGACAAATACTTAACCTTGTTCTGACAAAAGCTACTAAGATATATTTTTCTCGCTGGCAGAGGTAAAAAGTTGTATGTTGAACGCGTGAGCAAATTTTTTCGGTCTCGTCCCTTTAAATGATGGATTTGCTATGGTCAGTAGTCTATATTTAAATCACTTGCTACGCTCGTGATTGATTTTAAGTCGGCACTTCTACCAAAAAACGCTTTTACTCACTTGTATAACAAATAACTATTTTTCTTAAATAATTAAAAATGAGAACGCAATTGCGCAATCCTGCTTATTGCGTCAGTAGCTTACTAGCCTAACGAGCTGTCTCGCATACTTTAGAACGTAGGTAAAAACGACTACATAGATTTCTTACAGATTAATAACTCTTTTACATGAGACATATTCTTTCACCTACAAAACTGCGACAATAACAAGAAATGGTATGAAAACTTTTATTTTTGACACATATAATTTCGTCATTGAAGATATGGAATATAAAGCAAGCGTACAAATCAAATAAGTAGCAGCCATGTAGTAGCGTTTATAAAGATTAGCCAGTTACTTTAACTTTGCTTGCTTATAAATGGTGACCATGAGGCAACTCTTCTTTCTTTTAAGCAAACGCTAAAATCCCTCAGATTGCAGTTATCAAATACATTGATATGGCCCAAGTTCTCACAACGTAACTGCTGAAACTATGTTGCAGGCAAGAGGTTCTTAATAAATAACTGGTCTTACCAATGTCCCGAGAGTTCCTCTGATGCTGTCATCACTGATCTCCTTTGTGTATACTGGACATGTGACGTATCCACCAGCCATACTTATACCAACTAGAGCTCTGGCTAGTGCAAGAGCCCACGTGTCTAATGATGATAGCTTGATAATCCACACTCCCTGCAACATTATGACTTTATAAATATCCCTTTTTTAGAAACCACTAAGATGGCAAACAGCCTATGAACGCTTGTAACACCAGGGGGGCGATGCCTGCCCGTTTTAAAAACTAATCATTTTCTTCTTGAAGACCCGCATACTGTAGTCCCTAGAGAAAACCTCGGTAGGGAACTCATTCTACAACCCTAGTGTCATCCATAAATCATAAAGATTATAATTATGACCATTAGGAGTTTAATCTAGAAAGGCCCTCATATCAAACTCTTCCTGAATGACTAAATAATTGTTCAAAGTTTATCTCAAGCGGCTCAAAGCCTAGTTAGTAACATTATTTGATTACTTATTTGATGATGTTTTCACAAATATAGACAAAAGGATACAGACTGATGCTGTCTATACAGATTTCCGCAAAGCTTTCGACAGGGTTGACCACGAACTACTTTTTGAGAAGTTAGCCTTCAACGGCATAAGAGGCAACTTATTACGGTGGTTCACATCATACGTAAGACACCGTACTCAACGAGTAGTAGTGAATGGTTACTGTTCAAACTCTGTCCTAGTCATTTCAGGCGTCCCACAAGGATCTATCTTAGGTCCATTACTCTTTACTATTTTTATAAACGACATAACAAACTGCTTCCATCATAGTAAGTTTCTACTATATGCTGGAGACCTAAAAATTTACAAATCCGTAGTGGAGAGAAGGGATTGTGAACATCTACAAGAAGATTTGAACAGATTGTCAATATATTGTGATAGAATAACCCTAGATAGTAAACTCAATCTTGATCATCATATAAATAATATAATAACTAAGGCTTTCAAAATGTACGGTTTCGTTATGAGATCCGCAGCTGACTTTGGTAAACCAACAACACTTCCTTATCTATACCAAACTCTTATCCGCCCCCAACTAGAATATGCTTGTGCTATCTGGGATCCCCACTATAAAGAATATGAAGAAGCAATCGTAAAAGTTCAGTATAAGTTTTTACGTACTCTTAGCTACAGATATTTTAAGGGTGAAGCCTTGTCCTACAAACAATTATTACACAAATTTAAACTATCATCACTTAAGGCAAGACGTATTTTATTACAAACAATGATGTTACATGGTGTTTGTCACAACAAATTTAATTGTATAGAAATATGTAACAAGTTACGCTTTACCGTACCAAGAACAGTGTATCGACGTGTGGTTCGCGCTCGTCGTCTAGAGGCAAATGCAATACAAACGCAGGTGTGCGCGCACCTTTAAGACGTATTGCAAACAACTTTAACCAATTTTGAAAGTGTGGATATATTTGCACTACCTACACATACATTTAGAAAATCATTAGTTGATATTTTAGCTCATAAAGAAGAATGTATGTGTGTTTAATGTACAACTACCCACATACCTTACGCATATTTCCGTTCTTTTCTTTCTGTGTGTAGGCAAAATAGTTGTACTCGTGACTGCTTGAGTAATTCTAATTAGTGTCACTCTTTAGCTACTTAACTAACAAGTTTCAAGAACACAATGGACATAATCCGTGGATGATGTGGTAGGTTATACATTCATTAATCTATTGTAAAATATTATTTAAGTTTTTCATAATGTATAATTGTTAATCATCCCAAATAAAATAAAATAAAATAAAATTATTTAGCAAAAGCCAAGCAAAACATTTTGCTGAAACGCTAATTTTATAATATTTATAGAAGAGAAAAGTAGTAAAAAGTACAGAACTCTCCTTGGAGAAGGAGTCTGAGGCCTAGACCATAGTTCACCGTGCTGACCTAGTGCCACTTGACTGTCAGAATGTTTAAGCTAACGATAGGCCTCTAATTTGTTAACGACTTTTTTACGACTGCTGTCATATGATATGCTGCTGTCACATACTACACAAGAAGAAAGTAATAATTAAGCTAAATTAAATTCTTAATTATATGGAGAAAATGGGTTGACAAAATTTGTATGAATACATTGTATTGTCTAATTACAACTATAACACTACGAGACTTTCTATTTTTTCAAGAATATGTCTTACCATACAGGAGGCTGATATGAAGATTATGGAGAGTTTTCTCCCTATTTTGTCTCCCATGAAGGCCATAGCGTAGTCCATAGGAATGCAGACCACGAACGCAGCCGCAGCCATCCATGATACCTGCAATTAGGGTTGCCATTTTTATAATCTAGCAACTAGGACAAGAAGCGCAAAAGCCCCGGATTTTGTATCTTAGAAACCGGACATTTCAACTGTGTTTTTTAAAAAGTTATTTAAAAATATTAAAAAAAAAAATCTAAATTTAGTCTTCTTAAGAAACAAAACGTTTTAATAAACTGTTTACAGTCTTACATTTTTTACTCTGTTATCAAAACAAAAGGATCTTTTCTAAACCCGGACTATAAATGAAACCTCGTCCGGACGCTACCCGGATGCCCTCTGAACTAGGAGTAATGACGGGGAAACCCGGACGGTTGGCAAACCTACCTGCAATCAGTAAGTATTAATGTCTAACAGTGTTTGATTGCAGCAGTATGCTGTTGCTGAATATGTCAAAGCGACGAAAGTGTATTTTTTGCTTTCATAATCGAAAGTCTTAGGCCCGGATTAATAGAACATTCGTAAACTGAGGCTAAGTGGGCGTAATGATTTTAAATGCAACAATGAACATAACTGAGGCCCCATATAATATTCGTTACTTAGACAAAGCATTGCTTAATGCTTAGACATATTGAATAATATAATAATAAACACTGCTTAGACTTACACAAGTTGCTAAGCATGCTGTTATTCTTAGCTAAGCCTTAGCAACGAATTTCCTTTACTCAGGACGGTCTAAGCACGTAATGTGTTAATAATAATAAAACATGGTTTCAAATGCTCAATGGGAGAGGTGCGAGAGGTGGGGAAATAATTTTATTACATATGTAACTACGTTACCGTGTCGTCAGTGCGCAAGTTAAAACTCGCACGCGACCGGGTTTTTTTTTCATGGCATTGGATGCAAGCAGGTAAGGGTCACAAGCCATACAGCCTTGTCGATTAACAAAATCACTTTTTTTAGGTTAAAAAAAAACTCTTTTTCAAAACTCCACGCGGGAATAAGCTGGTACACCATAAGTATAACCAATGATGTAATAATAACCTATTCTTAGGTATATATCTTCGGGGTTGGCTAGGTAGAATTAACTGCGTTGTCTTTCAATTCGGAAATCTGAAGAGAAATTTTATGTGTTAACAATTCCTGTGTGATGGTTGATATGATGATTATAAATACAATGGCAGGAACTATCGTTATTTTATTATTTATAAAACATATACACAGGTAAGTTACCTCGTTATCTGTAAGTGGTGTGCCTCTTGGTGAATTCTTTGATTGTAACAGCAGTGTCATTGGTGACATCCATCCTATACAAGAGCCGTACGCGAATACTGGTATATTTACTGCAAGTAAAAAATAATAAAAACTTATTAAAAAAATTAAAGTGTTCATATGGATTTCTGTCGAATACGAGGGTGCCTTTACTTTCAACCCACCTATTTTCTACCCAAAGTGCTTTTCCACTTTCTAACAATTCATATATTTTGTCCACCGTCAACCCAAAATGTATGCCACGTTCGGGCCACTACAAAATGCAGTAGAGACAGCAAAAAATCGTTATGAATTTCGCTCGCCATAAATTTGGTTATCGGCGTGGGATTCTAACGCCAACTCAAGCAAGCTTAGTATAGCAAACTATAGCTGCAGATATGTTTTGTTCGTGGAATTCGGTTATAGTTACTCCCGCGGAAACTTTTGAATTTTCCAGGATAACAAGTAGTCCTCGTTGTATCTTCAACTATCTCTTTACAAAATTACAGCTCAATGGGGCGCTCTGTTGCGGCAGAATAGAGTAACAAACGTTATAGTCATTCCCGCGGGAACTTTTTAATTTGCCGGGATGAAAAATAGCCTGTGTCTTATTCCAGAACTTAACCTATATGTGTGCCAAGTTTCATCTTGATCCATACAGTGGTTGAAGCGTATTATTTTTTTTATACCACTAAGGTGGCAAACAAGCTTACGGTCTGCCTGATGGTAAGCGGTCACCGTATCCTATGGACGCTTGCAACTCCAGGGGTATCACTCGCGCGTTACCAACCCTTCAAAAATCTAACAACTTCTTTCTTGAAGAACCCCATACTGTAGTCCTTGGAGAAAACCTTGGCAGGGAGCTCATTCCACAACCCAACCGTTCGCGGGAGGAAGTTTCTCTGAAACCGCAATGTACGCGACCATTTCGGTTCTAAAGTGTAAAGTGTAACAAACAACCAAACATCCATCGCATTAATAATATTAATAGAATAGCTGGTAAATTAATGAATTTTTCCAGCGGCTCCATTCGCCCTAAATTTGGTTGTCGACGTGGAACTCTTATGTCAACTCCTTACACAGAAAAAAAATGCCGCTGCGTGCATTGCACGAAGAAAAATGCTCGATGTTTTTTTGTGTGTTTATTTAAAGATTTAAAATTTAAACAAAAAATAAAAAAAACAATAAAGTGATACTAGTTTTTAGTGAAAATTATCATTAAATGTAGTAAAACAGAAAAAAGTGAATGAGTGATAAAACTTAAAACTGTGAGTATCAAATGTATCATCATCATAGGTATCAAAAATAATAAAAAAAAATATTAGCTGGTGGTAAAAACAAACACATTAAGGGAAACGAAAACATGTACCGACTTTAAGCACATCCTCCATAACTATAGACTAACATATTACAGGACCTAAGCGACAGATGCATGTATTGATCATATTTTAAGTAATGTACCAAATGCAGAAGGCCAAACACATGATCTCTTTCTTTCGGACCACAAGACAGGTCAAACATTACATTTCAAAACTACAAAAAAAAGAAAGAGTACATGCTCAGTACATACTATGCCTATTTGAGAAACTATAGTCTTGAAAATATAGAAAAATTTAAGCAAAGCTTATCCAGTCTATCATGGTCGGATGTGGTAAACAATAATAATTTAAATTCAGCATTCAATACCTTTCGTAATATTTTCTGTTAATTATATGATATGTGTTGACTGTTGTAATAAATAAGAAAGTGATCATTTAACATGTTAAAAATATGACAAAATTTTGAAAAGATGTATCGTTATTTCAAAAAAAACCTAATAATCAATATAGATTTCAATCAAAAAATAAATTTAAAGCAACTTGGAACATTATCAAACAACAAAATAATAATTTTATCAAAAATCGACTATTCCAAACAATTTTAAAAGACGGTGTCACAATACAAGGCCCCATTGAAGTTGCTACTATTTTTAACGATAATTTTATTAATTCAGTAAATAATTTAAATCAAACAACTGATATCATAGCATGTTTCTAAGACCTTGCACTGAGGATGACGTTATGAATACTATTTTATCTTTAAAAGGAAATAAATCGGTAGGTTTTGATTCTGTTCTGAACTCACGTTTTGAAACCGTGTGCAAGTGATAGTTATAGTAACTGTTCTTACCTATCTCATAAATCTTTTCGATCTTCCAGGGTGAATTTTCAGAAATATTGAAACAGTCTGTAGTTTAATCTCTTTATAAAAAACATTGTAAGAATAATAATTAATAATTTACTAGTTAATCCTTCAAAGACGAAATATATTTAGTTTTCAAATTATAAAAAGAAGCACACAGCTCTCCGTATAAAAGGTGATGGACAAAAATTAGAGAAACGTCAGGAAGTAACATTTTTAGGATTAACTGTTGATCAACATTGTAACTGGAAGAGCCATATTAATCATATTCGTAAAAAGTTAAGTAAATTTGTATTTGCCCTTCGATCATTAGGAAAAACAGTCATTGTGAGAGCTTCTCTCACTGCTAACTTCGGTTACATAGCCTCAGTGCTGAGGCATGGTATTTTGCTCTGGGGTAATTCCACAAACTCTAACAAAGCGTTCATGACATAAAAAAGATGTATCAGCAACCTGCGGTTGCAAGGATCCATAGTTGCATAGCCTGTTGAGGAGGGTATTTTTTTAAATAAGACTTTTTTTAATACCACTTACACATGGAGGTGGCAAACAAGCTAACGGTTTGGTGATAGTAAGAGGTCACCGCAGCCTATGGATCCTTGCAACCGCAGGGGCGCCATCGCGCGTTTCCAAGCCTTTAAAAATCTAATACTTAACGTCCTTAGAGAAAACCTTGGCAAAGAGCTCAATCCACAACCTAAGCGTTCACAGTTCCTCCGAAGTTTCTCTTCCGTTCCAGAAAGCTCCTCCGAAACTGACTTGCGACTTATAAAACAGCAACCTTTGCCCCAAGGTAAAGTACTGTTTCGTTCAGTTGAGTACTGCAAGGTTTTTGGACTCCAGCTTACCTTGTCTCTGTGACAATGATCTCTTAAAACAGCATGTGTTATTTTCAAATTTAAATATATGACATTGGCATAACAGGTATTGTTATATACATACACTATTAACGAGAAGTGGTTGGCATTTAATCAATAATATAATTTTAAATTGATATCTAGAAAATCTGACTGCTCAAAGTTTTTATAACCATTATGGTAATCAATACATCACTAAATATTATAAAAAATCTATCGCGTCTATCTGTCTAGCTGCACGCGATAAACTTAAAAACAACGAAACGGATTTTCATACGGTTTTCACCAACAGACGGAGTGATTTATTAGAAAGGTTTAGGTGTATAATTGATTCAAAGTTAAGTATAAACTTTGTATATCTTAACAAAATGTCAAATGTGTTTTATTATAAGTTTTCATAAAAATAAATAAATACAGCCGCTTTCTAAAAATAATGCAAATAGATGTCATATCGATGTCATATATATGTCAAATAGATGTTAAATAGAGCAATAAAACAGAATAAAAATAATTAAGTAGTACATTGAAAATTTAAAGTTAAACAAAGAAATAATTCGTAATTCAATTAATCCCTAGTAAATTCAATAAATCATGCAAAGTAGCTTTTATCAATAAGCTTTTTCTGTAATTCCATTTTGATTTTTTTAAGTGTTAGCTCCGTAATGAATTTCGGAAGACTATTAAACACTTTGACACTCATTATTTGACCGTTCTTGTGTGATCCGAGTTTAATAATTCGTGATTATTGTAATAGAGGGTACTTTTGTAAACATTTTAACTTTCTGCATTTAATTTGATAGTCAGTACAGTGAATTGCTCTGTACAGTACGCATCATTTGATATTGTGAATAAATTATTAGAAAAAAAGCCTCGATCCTGGCTACAAAATGACGAAATACATCATTAATTACATAACCTTCTCGAAGATCAATCAGAATGTGAATCTGAAAGCGCAGAACTTAAAAGTGATGATGATTGTGAATTATCACCTGTCTGTTCAAGTTCCGATGATGAAGAAAGCGACGCGGAAGACCAGGTACCTCTTTCAACTTGACGTCACATTACTAATAACAGTAATCTTGGTCTTGGTAGGGGAAGAGGTCAACGCTTACCTACCTTAATACTCGTATGATCATATGACGGCTCAGGTGTGGGATAACATGGACACCTCATTCGGAAACAAATCAATCTGGTTGCCGGGCTCGACACAATATTATCACTGAGCAAGCAGAGCCTCAGCATATGTAAAAAGAAATTTGAACGGATAGATAGATTTCATAGATGCATGAAAACTTTTTATCGAGAACCAATATTGAGACACATTCTAAAAATGCACAATAAAAGAAGTTAACAGGCAGTTGGGACACGATAATTGGAAACATAAATTAGAAGAACTAGAAGATTTTATTGCTAGTTGTGCCAAAAATATCCCGTTAAACGAGTTAAGGTTGTCACATACGAAGCAGGTACTATAAACATATATATTACACTGCAGCGACGCCGTATATCTGCCAATATCGCTCTCCATATAAATTAATGTACGTGCACACACGGGTTGGATAATATATATTTAATCTTCCAGCATCCGCGTCGGCTGAGCGATATTGACAGACTCTGTATCAGTTTTTCGCAAATAAATACAGAATGATGCATCAATTGATCTCAAATAATTATGGGATTATATGGGATATCCCATTAATTATAGGATTAAACATGGGGTAATTTTTTTTTAAAAAAAACCATGCCTCATGACAGATCAACAATATAATGAAGTTCATTCGATTTGAAATAAGATCTGGAAGAAGTTTACGACTTCAACAAGATAAATTTGCCTTGATATCTGTTGTTTAGAAGAATATTACTGTTGACTAACAACTTTTTTCTACAAAATTATGATGCAGATTTCTTCAGTATATTGCGAATAAGCCTTTATGAGGCTTTTTGAATAAAATTTTTGCTGTGTGTCGATGTTGACTTCAAATATGTGTTGAATGGATTTCCATACCCAGAAAAGGATGATAGCAGGCCACAAAACCAATATCTTGGTGAAAATATTATGCGTCTTTCAAAACCATTTCTAAATACAGGCCGAAACATCACCACAGATAATTTTTAAATATACTTCTTGTCAGATTGGCAAACAACTTACTTTCAAAACACACTACAATTGTAGGAACCTTGAACAAGGCCCAACAAGAAATGCCATCTTACGCCAAGTCGCTTCGCTTGAGTTTATTCGAAACAAAAATTATGAAATATTATAGATGTACACTAACGATGTCTCTAAGGAAGAGAAATAGGAACGTTTTATTACTAAGCACTTACATAACAATGTTGAAATTGATGCAAATCATCCTAAACAGAAACCAGAGCCTGAAGCTGATCAGATGGCGAAGAAGTACAGAGTCAAAGCAGTATCTCGAAGATGGCCTGTGCAAGTCTTCTTTAACATTTTAGATTTAACTAGAATCAACTCTTATGTTCTTTATAAGAAATTGTCAGGTTCAAATATGAAACGGAGTAAATTTATTTTAAACTAGCTGGCCCAGCAGACGTTGTTCTGCCCTTAAAGTTGATGCGCTGTAGCACCATCAGTGTGCCTAGTGTGAGTTTTTTACGCTACTATCGCATTTGCGGCAACGACATACATGTATGGTAATGAAGGAGCGCCTCTAGGGGACGCGTTTCGAGACTATTTTTCTCATAGGACTTTTAATGAATACGCGAACGCGATTGTAGATTTACGAATACGCAAAAACTCACACTAAACACACTGTTACAAACAAGGGTTATCTATTACACACGGTTACACCCGTGGGGATTTCTATTAGATTCTTACCCAATCCGAACATTTATGAGGATAAACTAACTGACACCGCCATCCGTTAGAAGTGTATGGAACCGGATATGTTTACTTCTGTCGATAAACTAACTTAAATCGCTATCTGTAAGAAATGTATGTAACTCTTAGCCAGCGCACGCCATGTAAAGCTCTCGGCATGTATGTATATAGATGTTATGTTTATATACCTATATATGTCAAGTTAATTTGTATTTAAACCCTAATTGGGCAAGTCCGAAGTCGCACTTGACCCTTTTTTTTCTTTCTCAGAAACCTTCCCCGGCGTGTGTATAACAACTTACCAAAATTTCATTACAATCGGTTCACCCTTATTGCCCTGTCCGACTCGCACTTGACCCATTTTTCTTTCGCAAAAATCTTCCCCGGCGTGTGCATAACAACTTACCGTAATTTCAATAAAATCGGTTTACCCTTATTGCCCTGTCCGACTCGCACTTGACCCTTTTTTTCTTCCGCAGAAACCTTCCACGGCATGTGCATAACAACTTACTAAAATTTCATTTCAATCGGTTCACCCTTATTTCCCTGTCCGACTCGCACTTGACCCTTTTTTTCTTTCGCAGAAATCTTCCCCGGCATGTGCATAACAGCTTATTAAAATTTCATAACCCGGTTCACCCTTATTGCCCTGTCCGACTCGCACTTGACCCTTTTTTCTTTCGCAGAAATCTTCCCCGGCGTGTGCATAACAACAAACCAAAATTTCATTACAATCGGTTCACCCTAATTGCCCTGTCCGATTCGCACTTGACCCTTTTTTTCTTTCGCAGAAATCTTTCCCGGCGTGTGCATAACAACTTACCAAAATTTCATACCAATCGGTTGACCCTTATTGCCCTTTCCGACTCGCACTTGACCCTTTTTTTTTTTCGCGGAAATCTTCCGCGGCGAGTGCATAACAACTTACCAAAATTTCATTACAATCGGTTCACCCTTGTTGCCCTGTCCGACTCGCACTTGACCCTTTTTTTCATTCGCAGAAACCTTCCCCGGCGTGTGCATAACAACTTACTAAAATTTCATTACAATCGGTTCACCCTTAGTGCGCGAGTCCGACTCGAACTTGACCGTTTTTTCTTTCATAAAAACCTTAAACCTTATAATAAAGAACACAACAAAACAAAAATTATCCAAATTACTTCATTACAATCGGTTTACCCTTATTGCGTAAGTCCGACTCGCACTTGACCCTTTTACTAACATTTTATAGCTTGCCTTAACAAAAACGAACACAACAAAAAAAGAATTATCCAAATCGATCCAGCCGTTCTTAAGTTTTAGCGAGACTAACGAACAGCAATTGATTTTTATATATATAGATATAGATATAGATATAGATATAGATGGATATGGCTGTTGAGGAAGCACTGTCATTTTATGATCAGTGAGTTTCATATACAATTAGTTTTATAGATATACAATTTTAGCATTTGAGAATTTTATTAATATTACTTGAATACAAAGTGGTTTATTACAGTGATCGCAAAGTTCATAAGTTTTATTTTTAAATTAGTGTTTGTAACATTCTCGTTTTTTTCGTATTTCATCATCAGTAACAGCGGTTCTTCTGAGTTCACTTGCTAAATCTATATCTATATCTATATCTATATCTATATCTATATCTATATCTATATCTATATCTATATCTATATCTATATCTATATCTATATCTATATCTATATCTATATCTATATCTATATCTATATCTATATCTATATCTATATCTATATCTATATCTATATCTATATCTATATCTATATCTATATCTATATCTATATCTATATCTATATCTATATCTATATCTATATCTATATCTATATCTATATCTATATCTATATCTATATCTATATCTATATCTATATCTATATCTATATCTATATCTATATCTATATCTATATCTATATCTATATCTATATCTATATCTATATCTATATCTATATCTATATCTATATCTATATCTATATCTATATCTATATCTATATCTATATCTATATCTATATCTATATCTATATCTATATCTATATCTATATCTATATCTATATCTATATCTATATCTATATCTATATCTATATCTATATCTATATCTATATCTATATCTATATCTATATCTATATCTATATCTATATCTATATCTATATCTATATCTATATCTATATCTATATCTATATCTATATCTATATCTATATCTATATCTATATCTATATCTATATCTATATCTATATATATAAAAATCAATTGCTGTTCGTTAGTCTCGCTAAAACTTAAGAACGGCTGGATCGATTTGGATAATTCTTTTTTTGTTGTGTTCGTTTTTGTTAAGGCAAGCTATAAAATGTTAGTAAAAGGGTCAAGTGCGAGTCGGACTTACGCAATAAGGGTAAACCGATTGTAATGAAGTAATTTGGATAATTTTTGTTTTGTTGTGTTCTTTATTATAAGGTTTAAGGTTTTTATGAAAGAAAAAACGGCCAAGTTCGAGTCGGACTCGCGCACTAAGGGTGAACCGATTGTAATGAAATTTTAGTTAGTTGTTATGCACACGCCGGGGAAGGTTTCTGCGAATGAAAAAAGGGTCAAGTGCGAGTCGGACAGGGCAACAAGGGTGAACCGATTGTAATGAAATTTTGGTAAGTTGTTATGCACACGCCGCGGAAGATTTCTGCGAAAGAAAAAAAGGGTCAAGTGCGAATCGGACAGGGCAATTAGGGTGAACCGATTAAATTTTGGTTTGTTGTTATGCACACGCCGGGGAAGATTTCTGCGAAAGAAAAAAGGGTCAAGTGCGAGTCGGACAGGGCAATAAGGGTGAACCGGGTTATGAAATTTTAATAAGCTGTTATGCACATGCCGGGGAAGATTTCTGCGAAAGAAAAAAAAGGGTCAAGTGCGAGTCGGACTTACGCAATAAGGGTAAACCGATTGTAATGAAGTAATTTGGATAATTTTTGTTTTGTTGTGTTCTTTATTATAAGGTTTAAGGTTTTTATGAAAGAAAAAACGGTCAAGTTCGAGTCGGACTCGCGCACTAAGGGTGAACCGATTGTAATGAAATTTTAGTAAGTTGTTATGCACACGCCGGGGAAGGTTTCTGCGAATGAAAAAAAGGGTCAAGTGCGAGTCGGACAGGGCAACAAGGGTGAACCGATTGTAATGAAATTTTGGTAAGTTGTTATGCACACGCCGCGGAAGATTTCCGCGAAAAAAAAAAAGGGTCAAGTGCGAGTCGGAAAGGGCAATAAGGGTCAACCGATTGGTATGAAATTTTGGTAAGTTGTTATGCACACGCCGGGAAAGATTTCTGCGAAAGAAAAAAAGGGTCAAGTGCGAATCGGACAGGGCAATTAGGGTGAACCGATTGTAATGAAATTTTGGTTTGTTGTTATGCACACGCCGGGGAAGATTTCTGCGAAAGAAAAAAGGGTCAAGTGCGAGTCGGACAGGGCAATAAGGGTGAACCGGGTTATGAAATTTTAATAAGCTGTTATGCACATGCCGGGGAAGATTTCTGCGAAAGAAAAAAAGGGTCAAGTGCGAGTCGGACAGGGAAATAAGGGTGAACCGATTGAAATGAAATTTTAGTAAGTTGTTATGCACATGCCGTGGAAGGTTTCTGCGGAAGAAAAAAAGGGTCAAGTGCGAGTCGGACAGGGCAATAAGGGTAAACCGATTTTATTGAAATTACGGTAAGTTGTTATGCACACGCCGGGGAAGATTTTTGCGAAAGAAAAATGGGTCAAGTGCGAGTCGGACAGGGCAATAAGGGTGAACCGATTGTAATGAAATTTTGGTAAGTTGTTATACACACGCCGGGGAAGGTTTCTGAGAAAGAAAAAAAAGGGTCAAGTGCGACTTCGGACTTGCCCAATTAGGGTTTAAATACAAATTAACTTGACATATATAGGTATATAAACATAACATCTATATACATACATGCCGAGAGCTTTACATGGCGTGCGCTGGCTAAGAGTTACATACATTTCTTACAGATAGCGATTTAAGTTAGTTTATCGACAGAAGTAAACATATCCGGTTCCATACACTTCTAACGGATGGCGGTGTCAGTTAGTTTATCCTCATAAATGTTCGGATTGGGTAAGAATCTAATAGAAATCCCCACGGGTGTAACCGTGTGTAATAGATAACCCTTGTTTGTAACAGTGTGTTTAGTGTGAGTTTTTGCGTATTCGTAAATCTACAATCGCGTTCGCGTATTCATTAAAAGTCCTATGAGAAAAATAGTCTCGAAACGCGTCCCCTAGAGGCGCTCCTTCATTACCATACATGTATGTCGTTGCCGCAAATGCGATAGTAGCGTAAAAAACTCACACTAGGCACACTGATGGTGCTACAGCGCATCAACTTTAAGGGCAGAACAACGTCTGCTGGGCCAGCTAGTTTAAAATAAATTTACTCCGTTTCATATTTGAACCTGACAATTTCTTATAAAGAACATAAGAGTTGATTCTAGTTAAATCTAAAATGTTAAAGAAGACTTGCACAGGCCATCTTCGAGATACTGCTTTGACTCTGTACTTCTTCGCCATCTGATCAGCTTCAGGCTCTGGTTTCTGTTTAGGATGATTTGCATCAATTTCAACATTGTTATGTAAGTGCTTAGTAATAAAACGTTCCTATTTCTCTTCCTTAGAGACATCGTTAGTGTACATCTATAATATTTCATAATTTTTGTTTCGAATAAACTCAAGCGAAGCGACTTGGCGTAAGATGGCATTTCTTGTCGGGCCTTGTTCAAGGTTCCTACAATTGTAGTGTGTTTTGAAAGTAAGTTGTTTGCCAATCTGACAAGAAGTATATTTAAAAATTATCTGTGGTGATGTTTCGGCCTGTATTTAGAAATGGTTTTGAAAGACGCATAATATTTTCACCAAGATATTGGTTTTGTGGCCTGCTATCATCCTTTTCTGGGTATGGAAATCCATTCAACACATATTTGAAGTCAACATCGACACACAGCAAAAATTTTATTCAAAAAGCCTCATAAAGGCTTATTCGCAATATACTGAAGAAATCTGCATCATAATTTTGTAGAAAAAAGTTGTTAGTCAACAGTAATATTCTTCTAAACAACAGATATCAAGGCAAATTTATCTTGTTGAAGTCGTAAACTTCTTCCAGATCTTATTTCAAATCGAATGAACTTCATTATATTATTGATCTGTCATGAGGCATGGTTTTTTTTTAAAAAAAATTACCCCATGTTTAATCCTATAATTAATGGGATATCCCATATAATCCCATAATTATTTGAGATCAATTGATGCATCATTCTGTATTTATTTGCGAAAAACTGATACAGAGTCTGTCAATATCGCTCAGCCGACGCGGATGCTGGAAGATTAAATATATATTATCCAACCCGTGTGTGCACGTACATTAATTTATATGGAGAGCGATATTGGCAGATATACGGCGTCGCTGCAGTGTAATATATATGTTTATAGTACCTGCTTCGTATGTGACAACCTTAACTCGTTTAACGGGATATTTTTGGCACAACTAGCAATAAAATCTTCTAGTTCTTCTAATTTATGTTTCCAATTATCGTGTCCCAACTGCCTGTTAACTTCTTTTATTGTGCATTTTTAGAATGTGTCTCAATATTGGTTCTCGATAAAAAGTTTTCATGCATCTATGAAATCTATCTATCCGAACAAATTTCTTTATGCATATGCTGAGGCTCTGCTTGCTCAGTGATAATATTGTGTCGAGCCCGGCAACCAGATTGATTTGTTTCCGAATGAGGTGTCCATGTTATCCCACACCTGAGCCGTCATATGATCATACGAGTATTAAGGTAGGTAAGCGTTGACCTCTTCCCCTACCAAGACCAAGATTACTGTTATTAGTAATGTGACGTCAAGTTGAAAGAGGTACCTGGTCTTCCGCGTCGCTTTCTTCATCATCGGAACTTGAACAGACAGGTGATAATTCACAATCATCGTCACTTTTAAGTTCTGCGCTTTCAGATTCACATTCTGATTGATCTTTGAGAAGGTTATGTAATTAATGATGTATTTCGTCATTTTGTAGCCAGGATCGAGGCTTTTTTTCTAATAATTTATTCACAATATCAAATGATGCGTACTGTACGGAGCAATTCACTGTACTGACTATCAAATTAAATGCAGAAAGTTAAAATGTTTACAAAAGTACCCTCTATTACAATAATCACGGATTATTAAACTCGGATCACACAAGAACGGTCAAATAAGCCGCATTCTTTGTCAGTATATCATTATTATAAATAATAATATGTAAACAAAATAATAGCGATTTATAACAAAAAGTCACAAATCAGCAGTGTTAAAGACAGAAACCTCTTTAGACCTAAAAGTTGTTATACTTCATCTGTATTGACATTTTTAATTTGGGCAAAAAGATTTATCTATGTGGCACAACGCAAACTATAACTATTATTTCTAACTTACATATTTCATTATTCTCACAACGAGTTTTATATTGAACCAGTGCATAAAAAAAGTTCACTTCTAATACATTATAGTTTTGGTCCTTTGTGTAATATTTATACAAGAAAATTTTGATAAAAAAAAATCACTACAATATGGCTGAAGCTGAAGAATGTGTAAAAAGACTTAAAAAAGCTTACAAATAGTCAAACAAATTTAAAAGGAAGGATCAACAGAATCAAGAATTTCGTAGAAAAAGTCGATTACAACACCACGATTAGCGAACTGAAGGTGGTTAAGGTAAGCATTAGGTACGTCTTGATTTTTTGGAAACTGTTTTCAAAAAATTTGATTCTATTCAGACGGAAAAAGAATGCTTGGAAGACAAACCTATTGAAACGCATAAGGCCTTACGTGATGAAATGGACGACAGGTACCTTGACATAAAATCATCTTTACTAGCTTTTATTAACGAATATTCTTTGAAAGATAAGTCAGCTTCAAGCCAGACGCAAGCAAAGGTAGAAGTTAAGCTACTTTATATCGTGATACCCTTATTTCACGGAAAGTTGTAGAATGGCCAAACTTCAAGAAGTTGTTCCTATCAATTGTTCCAACCAAAAAACTTCCCTTTCAAATATTCAAAAATTCCAATACCTTAAGTCTTCTTTGAAATGTGAGGCAGCATCCATTATTAGCCCATTAATGATAACAATCGAAAATTATATGAATGCGCTTCAACTCTTGGAAAAAAGCTTAACAACTGCTTGCCTACACAAATGGGATCTTCTTTTGATTTTCCTCATATGCCAAATGCTCGATAACTCTCTTCATACAGCGTGGGAGATACATAGACAAGAAGCTTAAGCTCCACAACTGTAAGACTTAACCGATTTTCTGAACTGAACAGAGCAACCCTTATGTAGTCAGCCATGTAGAAGGTTACCCATATTTCTACTAAGACTGATGGACATTGTCAACTTTGTAACCAAAATGAGCACTATACAGATGTCTACAGTTTATAAAAATGTCAGTTCAAAACCGAAACTACTATGTCAAAGATAATGATCTGCCGTTTGTGTCTACTTCTATGACATTTACTGGAGTTTCACAGACACAAAAAGTTATTAAGGCCACAACACAAGTTGAAATAGGTTCCAGAGTAACCAATTATTACTACACATCAAAATGCATGGTCATGGACAACATAACGGTTCCACTTCCACATATGTACATATATCAATTCCTCAAATTGGAAAATAACTTCTAAATGTTATCTTGCTGATCCATTCTCTTATAACCCACAAACTATTGACATACAATACAATACAATACTAATTGGAGGCGAGAATGTTTTCTCAGTTCGTATTTGAAGGTAAAATAAAGGTAAGAAAAATCTTGCCTTTATTGACTAATACTGTTTTCGGTTGGTCAGTAACTGGGTCAGTTGATATGGATATTTAATCAGTAGCAAATCCTTGTACTAATCATGTAAGTTTATGTACAGTATGTAATTTATGTTGTGAAGAGTTGCTCACTAACTTCTGGCAACAAGAGGAGTTTATAGAAAATGTACCACTTACACCGCCACAAAATATTGTGAAAAGTTATTCGAAAAAACTACAACACGAGAATCTGCTGGTAGGTATTCTGTACATTAACCTATAAACTTTGACATTCTCAAAGAAATTGGTGACACGTACAACGTTGCTTATAGGTGTTTTATGGCTCTTGAAGGGAGGTTTGAAAAAGATAGAAAACTACATACTATGCATAAAGATTTTACTAACGAATATGTAGACTATGGTCATGCCATATACGTAACAGAACACGACAAAAACCGAAAAGTAACACATAAACCTCACCATGCGGTTATACTACCTGATGCTCTTACAACAAAGCTCAAAACAGTTTTTAATGCATGTGCCAAGTCATTAACAGGTATTTAAGGTTCACTTACCTATCAACTACACATGGATGACGTTTTGGATGGATCTGAAACACTTTCCGGGTGTGTAAAACTCGCTCATAAAACGATTAGATTATTACTTCGTTGTGGAGGATTTGAAATGCATGAATTTTCATCAAATAATCCACAATTAACAAGTCAATTGGCATTTGAACAAACTAAGGATAGGTAGAAGGTACTTGGTTTAAAATGGAATTCAAATGTTAATGAATTATCTTTAAGTTTGCCATGTGATAATACTGGGTTACTAACAAAACGAAACATATTATCTAACTCAGCCAAAGTATACGACCCTATCGGATTTTTGGGTCCAATTACCAATAAATTTAAGGTATTTCTACAAAAGCTGTGGAAAACGGATATAAATTGGGATGAACGATTTGTTAACATTAAAATACTGAAAATAACTTAACGATTTTAGAATTCAGACAAAGCCATGGCCAAATTATCTAAACAATATAAAGTCATATGTTTTAAAGAATATTTACCTATGGCGACAAATCTAGTTCTTTACTAAAGTTATCTCCTTTCTTGGACAAGGATGGTATGATTAGAGTTGGTGGAAGAATAAAACGTGCAAATATAAGTTTTAACCAAAAACATCCAATTATACTTCCAGCAAATTATCACATAGCCAAATTATTAAAATCCATTCTGGAACTCAGAATACACTTTCTAATTTGCGGCTCAACTTCTGGCCTATTAATGGCCGTATCTAAGTTAAACGAGTTATTTCGGAATGCGTCGTATGTAACAGATACAGGGGCAAACTCTACAGAAAAATGGCTGATTTTCCGTACGATCGAGTTACGTTACAAATACCATTTTTAAATTAGATTTTGAAGGTCCCTTTGCAGTCAAAAGTAGTCGATTACGTAATGCTAAATTTATAAAAGGATACATTTGCTATTTTGCATGTCTAGAAACTCGTGCTATTCATATCGAATTAGTTTCAGAACTTACAACTGAAGCTTTCATTGCTGCTTTGAAACGATTAACATCGAGACGCGGTATATGCAGAACAATATATAGTGACAACGCAACTAATTTTAAGGGGGCTCATAGTGAACTTAAACAGTTATACGACATATTTAAAACCCAAAATTCGCTGAATAAAATCATTAATAGCGTTAACAAAATGAACACAGATTGGAAATTTACGGTACCTCTTGTAAGTCACATGGGCGGTACTTATGAAGCTGGTATCAAATCAGCAAAAATGCTGCTAAGTCGCCAGAGAAATTTAACACTGTATTAATTGAAATAGAAGGTATTTTGAATTTAAGACCGTTATGTGCCTTACCTGATGATCCTCATGATCCTACAGCTCTTACACCTTCATACTTTTTAATTGGTGATGTAGTTACAAACATTCCAGAGAAACAAATAGAGAAACAAAATATTATTAGGTTGAGTGTTTGGAAAAGATTAACAGCTCTAAAGCAACAATTTTGGAATCAATTTCAATAAATGTATTTATCAGAACTGTAATGTAGGTCTAAATGGACTAAGAAGTGTGAAAATATAAAGATTGACAATTTAGTGTTAATTAAGGACGTACAACTACCATTGGCATGCTGGCCTTTAGGTAGAGTACAAGAAGTTCATGAAGCTTCTGATGGATTAGTACAGTTAGCGACTGTACGTATAGCCTTTTGTTTATTTCTAACACAAGCAGCAAGTTTCTTTCTAAAAGTTTAAGAACAATTAGACTTTTAAAGTCAAATTGCAGTGTTATGACTTTCCCGTCCTTCTAGTGTTAAAGGTGGTAAGGAGAAAATTACTAACGAGAAGCTAATTAGAAGCCTAAGGAGGCCGGAGGCTTTAATTACTAGAGCTTGTAATATCCGTACCACCCGTGTTACACTCAATGTTTTCCATCACATGACCGAGAAAATACCTAATATTTATAATGTAAATAAATTAATGAACTCACTAAAACACAATTTAAATAGTGAAAATAGAAGTTGAGAAAACAACGCAACCGCCAGATGGCGATTTTAATCAAGATAATTTATGAATTAAAAAGTTTTGGCTGAAGTTAAAACTTGTAATTGCTCGCTTGTAGAATAGTTCATATTCATAAAAAATTTATAAAGAGAAAGTCATGGTGATTAAAACGAACTTAAAAAATAGATAATGTATGTTATGAAAAAATAAAAAAAGCTAATAAACTTAATTTAAAATTACAATTAGTGCCTAAGGTTACATATTAAAGTTCTTTTACACTTTTATTTTTGTTACTACTATTTGTGTTTAATAAAAGTTCAGTGATATTCGTTTGTCTTTTAGCAAAATAAAAGAAAACTTGACTTCTAATTTCTCTAATTAAAAATTGAGAGACTAGCAGCGATCTTTGTGTCACTGCAACGAACTTTTCTGACAATGTGCATGGTCGCTAGTCTCGCGTATGTTCACATTAATTTCATATGGGGACTGTAGTTTTGAACGTTGACTACCGGGTCAAAAGGTTTGTTGCACTGTAAGTGATTATTTCACTTTATCTACCCAAACACTTACTGACCTATTTCATATCTTCCTATCAAAACATGATAGTGAAGCTAACCATGTTTGACGTGTAGATTATGCCACAGGTTGACGTGATAAGTTGTCTACGTAAATTGCAACAACCTTTTTTAACCCCGATGGTCATACATACTATTAAAATACGGTGAACTTACGATACACTAGCGAAAGGCACCTCAGTCAGAAAAGTTTGTTGCACTGTCACGTTATTGACATTTATATTGTTTCGTTTATTCATAGCAAACAAAAAAAAAATCATAACAACATTCGACAGCCCTAACCGTATTTTGAGTTTAAATTTCGTAAGCAGTCGTCGGCAGTATGTAAAATGATAAACTTACCGTGAGGGGCGCGCCCTAACTACCTTGCAATAAAAGTTAAAAACACGGCCGTGGATGGTCTTCTTGTATAACAAATTAAATCAAACAAGCCTAACGCAATATTGTCGTTACCCGTCAAGTATGTACCACCCCTACCCATAAATGGCCATGTAGCTTCTTTAGTTAATTAAATAAATTCCCGTTAAAATGTGTAACACTTACTTTATCTTCATGCAACCATTACGACACTGTGATGGGACCACCATTTACAGCCATAACTTTTTGCATATGTGTGTAGTGTAATACATAATAGATATATTTATTTAAAAAACTTAATTGCACACTAATGAATTAATGATATAAAAAGCGGACTAATGCATGATCTACCAGCCTAGTTTAGACAGTCAGTCAGTCAGTTATATGTAGATTACAAGCTTTTAAGTTAGTTGGATGCTCCGTTACAATTTCAGGGTATTCTCTTGATCGAAATAATAAGTGTCTCTTGCGCTAACAGTCAGTTAGCAAGAGCATAAAAAAGTTAGGTTTAAGAAGCGCATCGATGAGCAGTTCGGTTGCATTTTATAAATAGCGCACGGAGCCGCCAGTGCTAGAATAAATAGCGCACAGAGCCGCCAGTGCCAGAATAAATAGCGCACGGAGCCGCCAGTGCCAGAATAAATAGCGCACGGAGCCGCCAGTGCCAGAATAAAATCGCGCCGTTTGACTTGATACTTTTAGTATGATAAGCAAATCAAAATTAATTTTATAAAATCTGATTAACTATTTGCTGCTCTCTTACTAATATTGCTGCAGATCTATTAAAGTTCTTTTGACATCAATTTGAAGGCTGCCAAATATCTCATTACTTGCTGATCAAAAATTAATTTCTGTATTTTTTGAGAGGTCTGAAATTTAAATTAGCAAAATACTTACTAGAGATGGGCATCTTGCTTACTACCCCAATTTTGTTACATTTAGTTTATTTAAACTACTCCAAACAATAATCATACCTTAAATATTTACCCTTACCTGAGTTTTTGTTGACGTAATGCCGCTTCAAAATAGTGTAATAGTTATCCAACCTGGTAAAAAGGGGCTGTTCGTTCGTGAGTTTTTGATGATATTGGGTTATGTGGCGGTAAATTGTGTCCAGATCAAAAGATTCAGCAAATTCAAAAGATTTTTCTGATTCAGTGCTGCCTGCCACCGTAGCGGTTTTGTCACTATCTAAGAAATTTGCGCATACTTAAGCGTCAAAAAATTTTAGGATATTTTTCTGGTCGATCGTTAAGTCACTTTATATCGGGGAGGGGGCTTCTGGCCATGCGTTACGTAACGTTTCAAGTCATATTTACATATAATGTCTTCCGTATTTAATACATAAACAAATAAATTTCAAGCTGAAATTTTATTAGCATACTTTCAAAACGGTCTTTCAGAAACCACAACGCAAAGAATTAAGTAACTGCCACTATTCCAAGGTAAATACAACAGGTAGAAAAAACACAAAAAAATCAGAATTTCTTGAATGTTACACTCGGGCATAGGGGGCGTGTCTAGCCAACATTATGTTCACGTTGCGTTACATAAGTGGAGTCCAAAAACGGGTTTTTCGTTACGTAATTTATGGATGTTGGACGAAGAAGTCTAAAGATTATAAAATTTGTAGTATTGCAGTGATAATATGGTTTATCAACTGTTACACTGTTGGTAATAATTAATAATAACTGAATAAATAAAAATTTATACAACTTATTCAATTACAAGAAAATTTGGCAAATCCTCCTACTGTATAGATCAGGCTTAGTCTGATTTTCAACACCGGATAATTTATCTATATTAATCTATAATAATTTTATCTATATTAATGATAATTTATTCAATAATGATTTATGCATTCCAAATTTCTAATATACGCTGACGATTTAAAAATTGATCGCACTTGCTCTGATGTCAAAGACTGCGAATTGCTTCAAGAAGATTTAAATAGACTTTCTGTTCTGTGTTACAAATAAACTACAGCTAAGTTAGCCCAAACGTAAAGTTTTAAAGTTCACTAAAAGTAAAACAACAGTACATTTTGACTATAAATTGCTTAATCATTTTTTAACCACTGTGGAAACCATTCGTGATCTTGGAATAGTGCTGGATTCAGCACATACAAACCATACTTGACAAAGCATTCCGCATGCACGGATTTATTTTCCGTTACACTAAAGCTTTTAAACGTGTCTCCACACTATTATTTTTATACAAAACCCTATTGAGATCGCAACTCGAATATGCAGTTGTGGTTTGGAACCTCCTTTATATCAAATATATAGATTCTTTAAAAAATGTGCAGCGTAAATTCCTTCGTAACATGCACTACAAGTGTTATCATGCACGTATTTCGTACATTGATCTGTTGAGTAGATATGTAATTCTGTATTTAGAATGAGTCCTCATTCTATTATATATAATAAAATATATATTATATTATAGAGTGTTCATCTTTCTACTATGTTTTTGTATCGTATTTGTACTAATCAGTTTGATTGTATTGAATTGAGCAATCAATTGCACATCCTACCATTCCAATCTTTTAAATTTGTATATCAATACCAACATAGGTTATCTGGTAGAAATCGCCATCTGGCGATAAGATCGCCTGTTGAACATGTTTTTAATATTATTTTTCAATAAGTTTGTGTTTTTGTTTTGTGCAATAAAGGATTATTGTATTGTATTGTATTATTGTGCCTCGAACTGTACACCTGCGGAAGGTGCGTGTGCGTCGTTTGTTTTTTTAAATTATTTTATGATATATTTTATTATTTATTTAAATTAATCTGTCAGTAGATGTACATTACTATTTTTTTTTTTTGCTCTTATATTTGTTACAACACTGTCTGTATAGCAAACTGCGGATAACGGTGATGGGAGTAAAGTTAATCAATTCTGTTCCCATTTTATTGTATAAGTTAAAATATATTGTATTACTGTTTGTTGTCCCAAATAAAGCAAAATAAAATAACGGCAATAAGATGTTAGTGTCAGATTTATTATCAAAATCTCTAATATTGACGGTTTTTTCGTGTTAAGAGGCAGTACTACGTGACAGTAAAAACAAGGATGACGCGATATGTAACTAAGCGTGCGTGAGTAGGCAGCGACATCTCAACTTACTGAGATTTAAATTGAAATACATGAAAAAAAAGTTTATTGTACATCATTGTGATCAAAAAATGGTGAAGGCTTCATGCACTATAACGGCTATGCCTTAGTAAAGTTGTAAATTAATAGCAGTTACAACTTTAAACATTCTTTGCCAAAACATAAAAAAACCGTGAAAAGGGGTTAGTTTAGAATTTTTTTCCCTAACAAACCGGCCACCGTGGGCTATGGACGCTTGCAACACCAGGGGTATTACTCGCGCGTTGCCGACCCTTCAAACAAAACAAACCTATCGAACAAAAGGTCATTACTCGTATTTTTACGCTTCTCAGGATTTGAATCATATCCCAAAAGGACACAGTCATTAAATTTTAGTCGGATCTGTTTAACGGGTTCGGAATTTTTTTTATAAAAAAAAATTAAATTTAGGTAGTATAGCCTCTTAAGTGCACATTTACAGATGTCCGCTTATACCAACAACAGAACCATCTTGTTTTAAATTGGTCACATAAGTATATTGCCACAGAAATCGTCTCCATATCAAACTTTTGAACATGCGTTATGTGACTACACACTATTCGTTATTGGAGACAATTGATACAATTTGCTCAAGGATGAGTGGGTTCAGAGTTTATTGGCAAAATGATGTGCTTCTTAATGTTGTCATACAGTCTATTTGTTCTAAGATACAGAGCAACAAACTTTTATGACCCTGTGTATGGTCGCTAGTGTCATGTGAGTTCACATTATTTTAATATCACGACTGTAGATTTGATTTTTCACCACCAGATCAGAAAAGTTTGTCGCACTCTAATAATTCATGATGGAATTATTATTATAATAATTTGTGGTAAACCTTATGATTATGAATAGAAATGTAAATCATTTTTTTAATTCTTTCTTCGTATCTTTGCATAATAGTTTCTTTATGTTTATACCGACGCGAAGTATATCTATTACCTATTATTATTTTAAATCCTGGCTGGCAGGATGGTTTTTATTTTAGTTTGTACAATCTTTATTTCTGATAATTAAAGTTAAGGTAGTGTTAACTGATTTAAAATAAAAGAAATTAAAATAACAAGTGCTAATAATAACTTCAAGTTTTGCTTTAATAATAAATCAGCTCCTGTACTATTATTTTAAACTAACCTAATATTTGAATGAGGACAAGCAATATTTGAGTTATCAAACAATCCCTCGTAATAACTTACAAAGATATATTTATATACAATTAGATTATTTCTATGTATTCATATTTTATTATAGGTATTATTTGTATTGTGTTTTCCCACTTCTATGAAGATTTTGTGTGTTTATATGATTGATGTACTAGGACTTTATAAATAACTAGGAGTTGTATACAATTAGAGAAAACTTTAAAAACTTGAGAACAGCTGATTTGTGACTCGCAACTCATAACCTTACTTCAAAATGGAAACTCTTTCATCTATCCACAATTAAAACAGAATTATAATACTAGCTGGACTGGCAGACGTCGTTCTCCCTTAAAAGTTAATATAAGTATGATGATCTGACTCACACTTAAAGTTGTTTGCAGCCCATGCTTTTCTCCAAGGTCAACCTTGCTAAATTTCATCGCAATCGGATAAACGGTATGGCGGCGTATTGAATACTAACGAACATTGAGTTTAATATATTAGATAAATTAAATTAAAATAATTTAAAATTTAAATTGAGAATCAAACACAATGCATTCCGTTGTGGCGTTTTTGTGTAAGTAAGTATTGGCTTCGCTTGTGGTTTCAACAACATGCATTTGAGAGCAGCGTTTTGTGGACGGCGTTTTGGTAAGAGCTATGAAATTGCATAAGATCTCAATCTTTCTGTTCACCAAATGTAAACAAACAACTGTTCACTATTTGACAGCGCATCCACTACTTTACCCCCCGAACATATGTAGCCAATGCGTTGAATGCGGACGTCATAGCGCATTCATTTTTGGCCAACAGAACGATAAAATATGAGCAAAGAGAGCATTGAGCGCGTTTAATGCTTGTCAACAAAACGCCCCTGTAATAACTTCGTACAGCACTTAACAGTATTTTATTTTACTAGATTAAGCCTATAAATATGAAAGAAGAAACTGACTAACTGGCTGACGAACTCAATGATATATAAATGCAAACCTCAAACCGCTAGGTTTGGAAACTTGAAATTTAGCATGTGGATCCACTTTATGAGTCATAGGCTAGGATGTTTTCCTTGAGGGGGTCAAACGGGGCTTGAAAGTTTCTAAGGAAAGTCCGAAGCTAAATGCATAATAGAAGATTGTATCACAAGGGATCAAAATAATATTTTTACAGCGAGGGCGCTATTTTGAATCTAGAGTGGAGGGAAGGATTCAAAGGGCGGCGCACGAAGTAAAATAATTTTGCAACTCTACTTTTTATTACTCCTTAAGAAAAAAGAGATAAGTGTAACTTATAAATAACAATAGTTCATTTATTTATTTTACCATCACTACTCATGGAAAATGCACTATTTATTCATAAAAGTATCATCATAACTACGAATTTGAGTAAAAAATTACAAAGGCGGAATACATTTTTTACGCGTTTTTTACTTTTTCACATTTTTTATTTTATTTTGATCCGCGCGCGGCCATTGTTCATACAATGTTCTTGATTGATCTCTATAATCCACATTCCACATTAATATAATAGTTTAATAATATTAATATTAATTAATTTAATAATAGTAAATAGTTTACTAGGAACTAACCAGCTCTTTTTGAATAGATTGCATGTTTCACCGTTACAGAAAAATCATCACATAGGGGTCAAAATAGGGAAAGAAAACTTATATGAGAATTTTGATATTTTTGTAGGTAACCATGAACGGGTAAAAGTCTTTCTTATTTCTTCAGGCGGACGAGCATAGAGTCAATGGGGCCACTACCAGTGTTAAGAGATGCGACAAATATTTTAAAACAGCCACACAGACAGATGCGAACTCTACTTTTAAAATTTTTAATATAATTATTACACAGAAATAAATTTTGCTACCTCTACTAAAGGCTTAATTTGGCTGTGCAGAGAGGTAATGCCGCCAGTGTCAATAGTACTATACCACAGGGGTTTACTTTGGATGAAATATTCTTTTTGTGAGTCTTGGGTTTTTAAATTTAAATTATGTTTTATTCATTTATTTTTTAGGGTTTTAGTTAAGATAATTTTAGTTTTGTTACTTAATTATGTTATTGTTATTTTAAACATATCTATTCAAAAAAAATTCGTAACACAGAAGACTCTGAATATTGAATTAGAACATAACATATTTTATACTTACTTAAAATAAACACATTTATACTTACTTAAAATAAACACACTTAAATACTTACTTAAAAGTGCACATATTATTTGATTAATTTTACTTCCTTCTTTAAATAAAAAATAGTATTTATTCATTTTAAATATCACAAACATAAAACAAATTTAAATTTAGTGACTTGAAACTTTGCACAAGATAGTTTGTGTTCTAAAATTCGCGGCCGCCTCTTGTTAGATGCATTCTAACACTGCTAAAACACAAGGGCGTCGTTATAAATTATATAAAGCCTTTTATATTAACAAGTTATATTAAATAACTAAGCAAATATATTAAGTATTAAGTAATCAAAGACATTAAGAATGTTACATTTTACAAACTCTACAGTAAACACAATTTTATGATATAAGCTGCTTGAGATAAAATGGTAATACATGAGTAGTTTCTATGCGTTTCTACGCAGTATTCTTTTCGAATACATGGGAGTTTATTGGGAACAGTCTCGTTTACGTCAGACTCTGGAATTCGACAAAAAAAATCCGGCCCACTGGGTGTCGCACTTCGCACATTAAGGGTTCCAAACCAAATGTAGAATAAATATGAGCCGTCCGAATGGCAGAATTATTCATAAGCAGTACGTAAGTAAAACCCTTCTGTGCTACGCTTTTGATCTCAAAATCAAGTTGTTTGTAAGAAAAAAAATTAGGGAATTTCAATGAAAAAAATCTAATTTATCAATATATTGGTATTTGTTGGTAACATATACGTTGCTTGCCAGCCTTCATACGTCCCCACTGTTGGGACACGGCCTACCCTCATAAGCGAGGGAGATTTGGGCCATAGTCCACACGCGGGCCCAGTGCGGATTGTGGACTTCACATACGTCTTTTTTCTGGACGTATGCAGGTTTCCTTCATCGAAAAGCCAGTGGTGTAAATAAATATGTAATAGTAAAATTAAGAAAAGACTCATCGGTACACGCCGACCCCGGGGTTTGAACCTCCGCCATCTGGGACGTGAAGTGAAATTTATTCCCCTCAGCCACCACCGACTTAACATATACGTTATAATAACAATTATCATCCAATCTAAATTCAAGGTCTAAAATATTAGTTTAAATAACGATTATCACCAAATTTCAAGTTCAAAAGTCAATGGAAAATTAAAGATTCTGTGGAACAAAACTTTGTAAAAAAAAAAAACGAGTTTGCACTCCGGGAGTGCCGGCAGAAGTGAAAACCTTTACACACGATTCGCGCTTAACACTCAAATATGTCACAAGACATGTCTTTGACATTGTCAAGAAATAATAATGTTTGTTTATTTACTTTTTTGACGTAGTATATTTGACATCGCAATCTGTCATAGAATTAAAATTCCATATCCAACCTCCCTGTACTACTCATAATAGCGAATACTAAAAATAAAAATTATAATAGGCGTGGCATTACGGTTTCCTTCTTACGAATTTCCACGATTAGGACACGTGACCTGACGCGATTATCATTTTTTACCCATACCAAAAAAAGTGCACAACGCCGCTAAAGAAGTTTTCACTTCAAAAAAAAAAGGGGGGGGGGGCGGGACGTTAAGCCATCGAAATATGTAAGCGGTAAGGCACCCCCACGAGAAAAACACATATAATAGAAAAAAAATAAAAATTATAATAGGCGTGGCATTACGGTTTCCGTCTTACGAATTTCCACGATTAGGACACGTGCAGGTCACGCGAGTTTATAATTTTTTACCCATACCAAAAAAAGTGCACAACGCCGCTAAAGAAGTTTTCAAGTTTTTCAAAAAAAAGCTGAGTTTAGTGGCTTCTCAGTTCTTTGTTTGCCAATATTTATGGAACAAAAATTTACTGTATTTATCTACTCAACAAGCTCTTAACATCTATACCCTACTCGAAGGGGTAGGTCATTTGTTTTTCGCGCCCCTTTAGCTCTATGAAAGCCCCGCCAAAAACATTCAAAAAAATTTTTTTGACAATTTGTATCGCTTTGAGACAACAAGATGCTTAAACTGTAAAAGTTTGAAGAAAGTAGCTTCAAACGTTTGGCTGTAAAACCTGTATCACAGATGATGGACAGACGAACATACGGACACGAGAGTGAAAGCAATGCGGCTCTGTTTGGACCATACCCTAATAACCCTAATAACGTATGTAAGTAAGTCTTACCACTCGAGACCCGTAAAAGTACTTGCAAATATTTTTCTCTCGAACTCCAGAGCCTGGCTTACTCAAGACAGTTCACAGTAAGCTCCCTGTAAAGTTAGGTGTTTGACAATATTTTTTAATAACTTAAATCATAATTCAAATGTACATGACGTGTAATCAAATATTTTAAATACGACCTTGAAATTTGCTAGAACTAATTTTTTGTCGAGCTATACTTTTGTAAGCACTGTATGAATATAGCATAATACAGACTAATTGATTAAATGATTAATAAATAAATAGTCTTCATTCTATCTATCTTCTAAATTAATAACAATATTATAATAATAATATAGTGGCCGCATTCATCTTCTAAACGGTCAAAATGGGGGTTGGAAGTGTGTAAGGAAATCCGTTATTTTTGAAACTAAATGCATAAAATTTGATGTTTGGCCTTAAAATTAAAATTATTATTAACGTATTTCACTGTTTTTGGAAAATTATCACCTTGGCGGCAAAAAAGTGGATAAAAGATATTATGAGATTGTTGATATAATTGTAAGGAAAACCGCAAATAGTCAAAATTACCAATAAATGTACCAATCACCATGACATACATAGCTATGTATGAATGATTTTTTTTTAACTCACTACTATACTATTGCTTTTTAAGCTATTTATTTAATGGGTTTTCTAAGCTGTTTACTTACTTGTTTAATAATACTACTAATTAATATTACTTTTTATAAATAACTATCGTTTAATTAATAACTAAACTTTAACACTTATTAAAAAGGGCCCTGGATGTTTCTTCCAGGTTATAAAGTGGCTAGAAGACTAATAGCGCTGCCACGTTGTATGGCAACGCTTATTTGTTGACCAATATATAAACCAGCCTTTTGAAAGTAGAAATCAATCGCTTGGCTATTTACGATAGTAATATAATAGTAATAGTATTTTTTGATAAAAAACGATGGGTGCTCGGCCCCCGAGAACCCATGGTCTCCATTCGTAAAGCTTCAAAAAATTTTTTTTTACTGTACTTTTAAATGTGATACTTTAGGACCTTTTTGAACATACACATAGTTTTAGCTTCCTTAATATCAATTGGGAATTTATTATACAATTTTGCGCCATCATGCAAAATACTACTTTTACCATAATTAGTTGTGTGCGGTCGCAGCACTAGATTATTAGCATTTCTTAATTGCATCTTTTGTACATGTTTCTTTTTGGTAAAAGTTATTTTAGTTTGTATCTTTTTATTCACTATTTTATGGATCAAGATACATGTATATATAGTACACGTATGTTTGCGAGAGATGTATTATTTTAGTTTCACTGTATAAGACGTGTGTGGGTGTCAAGTAATCATAATTAAACAATACTTTTACCAGTTTATTTTGAGTTCGTTGTATGAGGTTTATATGAGTTTTAGCAGCTGATCTCCAAATTTCAATTAAATAATCTTTGTGTGGTTTGACGAGACTATTGTAAATTGTATATTTTATATTGCAGGACAAAAAGTGGGCAATGCTGTAAATGTTTCCAGTCACAGATTATTTTATTTTTGATTTCATGTTATCGATGTGCGGTCTCCAAGTTAGGTGTTTGTCAACTATAAGACCTAGATATTTTTCATGGTCTACTCTGCTTATAATTTTATTATTTAATTTTAGGGTTTCAGATTCAACTAGTTTTTTAGTCTTAGCTGAAAAAAATATGTAGCTTGTCTTTTTAATGTTAATGGTGAGTAAATTACATTGCATCCAATTGTTGAGTAGCTCAAGGTCTCCTTGTGCATCGGATATCATTGAGTTAACAGAATTACCGAAGTAAAATATGCAGGTATCATCAGCATACAGTGTTACCTCCCCTTTTAATCCTATTCCGTGTAAGTTATTTACATAAATAAAAAACAAGAGCGGCCCCAAGATTGATCCCTGCGGTACTCCGTAGTCTCAAAGCACTTTGACACTTGCCCAGGTTCACTATTTGATATCGATTAGCTAGGTATGATTCGAAAATTTTATATGCTGGCCCAGAGATGTCAATGTCCTTTAATATTCCTTACAGTAGTTCATGACTGACTGTGTCAAAGGCTTTTTTTCATATCTATAAATAAACCAAGAACGATTTGTTTCTGATCAATTGTGGATATATAAACTAATTAAAAGGAAATATAAACTAATTAAAATTATTATAAATAAAAAAACTCTATCTAGATCGCATTGCTATCTGCGGGCAAGGTACCCAAAAAACTGGCGACGTTACCTCGTTGAATAGCCGAACTTATTCGCTGGTAAAGGTAAGCGCCAGCTCGCGGGTCTCCAGTAACCTCAATTGAACGTATAGAGATATCTTTTACAAACTTCTTTGCTTCAGGACCAATTTTTTTTTATTACCACTAAGGAGGCAAACAAGCACACGGTCTGGCTGATGTTAAGCGGTCACCGTGGCCTATGGACGCTTGTAACACCAGAGGTATCACTCGCGCGTTGCCGACCCTTCAAAAAACCAATAACCTCTTTCTTGAAGAACCCCATACTGTAGTCCTTACAGAAAACCTTGACAGGGAGCTTCCAAAACCGATTAACCGTTTGTTTACGTAAGTATGTAAACATATAACTAGAGATATTTCGTCTATTTATAGTCTTCATTATAGTCAGGAACTTAATAACATACTAGCTGGCAGACGTTGTTCTGACCTTTCCGCTGCTTACGCGCAGCAGTAACATTACCCCCAACCCAAAGCGTTGTCGCATCGCTCGCACACGCTATTACTTTGCTTTCACTTAGCTCAGCACCTAAGGGTCGCAGCGTGATGTTTAATATCAGATGTTTAATATAACCTTTCTCAATTCCAGGGCTATCAAATGAAAATTTTTTTTTCAAAGGCGAATAGTAATACCAGAGATTAGCGCCTTCCAACAAAAACATGAACAAATTTTTATCTTGATTATCTTATATATATAAACAAATAGTGACTTTTGAGATATTGTTACTTAAAATTAAAAAAAAAAACGAGTTGCACTCCGGGAGTGCCGGCAGAAGTGAAAACCTTTACACACGATTCGCTCTTAACACTCAAATATGTCACAAGATGTCTTTGACATTGTCAAGAAATAATAATGTTTGTTTATTTACTTTTTTGACGTAGTATATTTGACATCGCAATCTGTCATAGAATTAAAATTCCATATCCAACCTCCCTGTACTACTCATAATCGCGAATACTAAAAATAAAAATATACACAAAATACGGTCATTTTCATCGCATATTGTGACACAAATAAATCAAAACCTTTTACATAGAAGACTCGATCTCATGATGACAGAGCTATCTACGTATTATAACGTTTTTTATTTGTAAAAAAGTTTACGCGGACAAAGCCCCTGGCGGGAGCTGAACGTGTAAATAGATAAATACGAGTATTAAATGTACACACATGTTTGTTTTCAATTTTCTTTACGGACGAACGGACGGACAGACCATTAAATACACATATACATAAAGAAAAGTAAATCACTTACAAACTTACTCAACCTCGAAAGAATCATAGGAAAGAAAAAAAAAAAAAAAGGGGGGGTGTAACGTCCATGCATCCATCCAGCCATCGAAATATGTAAGCGGTAAGGCAACCCCACGAGAAAAACACATATAATAGAAAAAAAATAAAAAAATATAATAGGCGTGGCATTACGGTTTCCGTCTTACGAATTTCCACGATTAGGACACGTGACCTGACGCGAGTTTATCATTTTTTACCCATACCAAAAAAAGTGCACAACGCCGCTAAAGAAGTTTTCACTTCAAAAAAAATCGTAACTTTTAAATTTGGTGTTTTATTAATAGCTTTTTAATGATTTTGAATCGTAATTACCTGTCTTCTTTATCTGGTGAAATCAGATTTTGCAATAATTTATACAAAAACAAGTTAGTTAGTTTTATAATTTAGAATTTTTAGCTAATGTAAGTTACTTTAATGAAATATTGCTTAAAATTTACGTGAATGTAATGGTGTATAAGGCATGTTAATGACATTTTACTTGTATTTTTCTATTCAAATCTAATGTTTGTACCTTGAGTTGTCAATCTTTTTAATAAGTTAAATTTGAACTTTGAGGTTTACCTGTTTAAATTAATAGTAATACAATGAAAATAAAATTAAACATCATCTTTTTGCAAGACACCAGCCTTAATGTTTATGTTATCATAGCAACTACTACTTGTATGCGATTGCCGGACTAAAACCTAGCCACCCATGTGTACGAACCCTGGGGCCGTCCGTAGTATGGCAACTTCGATAGATGATCCCGCTGCTTTATTAACAATGAGTTAGCAAGAAATTGCTAACGCGCGGTGCCCGACATCGAATTATGAATGGAAATCGCGTACTGACTATCTCTTTCTGTCGTACACAAAATCGTATTTCCCATCTCTACTGTTACGTTACATATCTGTCCATCATAGAACACAGGTTGAAAGTGCATTTTCAAAGTACGAAACTAGTACCATCTATTAGGCAGTAGCGGTATTAACTAAAAATGTTGTCAGCATTGCTTCTTTTTGATTTTGCCCTTTAATGTTGGAATTTGTAAACTGTTATGATCGCTTTACAGATAGTTTTTTATTAATAAAACTAAAAGAACTTCATATTTTGAGAAACTTGATATGTAATGTCCTTATTTAAATGACTGTCATAAACAAACAATATTACATATTAATATTGTAGATAGTCTTTAGAAAAAATAAATGTTATATTTTACAGTTTGGGGTATTATGAAATTTTTGAAATGTAGCTTTGTTTACATTGAAATTAAAATCTTTAGAATTAGGTTATTAAGAACAATTTAGAAATTCAAAAAGTAATTTCCTGAAACTGTGCCGAAGAATAAAAAGGCACATTGATTCGTCGTCTTGTTTTACTTTTTCTTTACCTACAAAGTAAACAATTACGATGAGGAAGGTTGGTGTTATAGTAGATGTAGAAGGTGTTATTCTTTCAATCTAAAAATGTAATCTTTGTGGCATCTTCCAAAACCACGTCGTACGTGAAGGCTTAGGTACTCTGGACAAAAATATTTCCAATCGAAGGTATGTCAAGAAATCTTAGTTATAGTGACGCTTTAAAGCCAATACCTACTCTAAATCCCTACATACGCTGCAAATACAAGTGATAAATAGGTAATTTTGTAGAATTAAAATAAGCCTGTCTCTATACTGCTGTTTATCTAATGGCAGTTTTGTACTGAAATTGTATACTAAGCATTGAGAGCTACTCATCTGTAGTACTCACATAACATGATTCTTCGTACAGGGACTGACCTATTAAATATGATACTAAAATATCTATCATAACTTAAGTTTGATTAAACCTAATATATGTATAGTTGCACTTATTTGATTGACAAGTCTTGAGAATAATAGTGCTGAATAATAGGTATTAAAATTGTTACTTTTAATATCTTGCTCACACTTAAAAGATACTTCATTATGTAATATATCCAGTAAAGAATAGTTTCTGTTGCTGAGTATGATGTGTAATGCATATTTTAGGTCTGAGCACAAAAAGTCAGTACTAAGGAATTCTTTAAAAAACAATTCACCTATATCTTATAATTTTTCTTGTTTTAGTATTAAAGAGATGATTTTGATGTTTTATTTCAGGTTGCCTGTCACTGTCACAACCAGTGAAGTAATGTTTTTTATATTGTTTCAGTTATCTTGGAAGTGCAAGTTTAAGAAAGTGAACTGTAGACGCACTATTAGCAAAAGTATTACAAAAGTCAAGTACTGAAAACATCAACAAAAAGATCATTGCTGCTTTAAATGGATCGAATATTGTAGCGGGATACCACAGTAGAATTAGATAAAGTACAAGAATTGAAATAATGTAATAAAAAAATTAATTAAAATTCTTCTCAATTTATTTTGTGCTATTATTTAACTAAAACCTATCACTTCATAACTGTTCTTTTATTATTAAAATGTCTTATACTTATTATTTCAGTGAACTGCTGAACGATTTGATGATTTCCTGAACATATCAGCCTTACAAACACTGCTAGATATAGGTGTATCCCATGTATTTCTTAAACAAATCGGTGTGTAACACTTAAATTCATCTAGGACAACCCTTTAGGTTGTCAGTCCACCTGGTCCTACCACATTGAGTTGGAATTGATGGTGGCATGAGAATGAAGAAGTTTTCATTATTCTTATGACTACGGTCTCTAATCAAGAACCTTCTTTCTCCTTTGTTAATAAGTTCTACGAGCACTCTGTAAAGGATCTCCAAGCATTGCACTTTCTATTGCCTGCAGAGCGGTTTTGAGCTTATGAGGTGAACAGTCCTGAGCACTAGTCAGTTTTATTAAATTACCCACTTTTGACCTATACACTTGGCGAAAGCTGCAGCTAGTTGACAAAAGTTTATCATGGTTGAACATTATCTAGCAGCTAGAGTAAGGCTTGCTTTTTACCAAAGGCCATAATCAATTGTAGAAGTTAATGTTGACTGCAATCATTGAATATTGATTTCCTACATTTTTAACCTGAGCCCTTATAAGTTCTAGATGTGGTTACACAACAAAAACTTGTGTATTCATTATATTTAGTGTATGGTTTGTTCATACACTTTTTAAGCTATCATCAACTAACAATGATGAACTTTTGTTTGCAAATAAGTTGTTGGTAAGTGATAGGTCAATAGTTTTATAACAATTGATGCCCTAGTTGATGCAAGTGTCCATAGGCTGCTATGTACTATCAGGCGGACGGCAAGCTTGTGGTATAAAAAAAGTGTAGGTATGTTTTTATAGTTTAATGTATTATGGTAACAATTATATTTCATTCCACGTGTGCTTGTTCAGTGTAGTCAGTAAAATATATTTCATTTATTCCTTAGTAACATTTATTAATATATAGGTAGTTCTGATGACTACAGTTTGTCCTTTCTTATTTGCAGAAAAGATGCAGTATTCACAAATTCAGGTGTTGATAACCCTTGTAACAAATCATCATATTATCTGCAAAATAATTTAGAAAATTAGCTATAGATGATATGGTATTAAGGTAAACGGTAAGTTATAATAAGTAGATCCTAGAGCTAAGCAGCATATTCTAGGGTTTGAATAGAGAAATGATTAAAATTAAAATATAAAAACATACCTACATTTTTTTTATACCACAAGCTTGCCGTCCGCCTGATGGTACATAGCAGCCTATGGACACTTGCATCAACTAGGGCATCACTTGTTATAAAACTATTGACCCATCACTTACCAACAACTTATTTGCAAACAAAAGTTCATCATTGTTAGTTGATGATAGCTTATAGAGTGTATGAACAAACCATACACTAAATATAATGAATACACAAGTTTTTGTTGTGTAACCACATCTAGAATTTATAAGGGCTCAGGTTAAAAGTGTAGGAAATCAATATTCAATAATTGCAGTCAACATTAACTTCTACAAATCAGAGTAATGGAAGAAATCTTACTAATGCTTTATACAATATGATAAGTTTGTAACAATGATTAAATTCGGCACACACAGCTTATTATTAGAATTGACCAACAAATATTTTATAAAATATTTTATTTTATATTCTGTTGAGTAATAATCAGCTGATTAAGTTTGTTCCAAAACTACTTTTAATTGCAATATTGTATTTAAGAACACCTCTATCCTGTAGGACAGTATTTGCTCTCTACCTTATAGAAGTATATAAATTGGTAGATTTCTTCTAACTCACTTTGATTACCTATGTTTACAGTATAATTCTGAATGTTTGTTTTTTTAATTGTGTTGCCCTAATGATTAAATACTATTGTTGTGAGCGTACGGTAGGTACACTTGCAGAAAACTGACCAAACATAAAAGAAAGGGTAGTTAGGTATTTGAATTCAAAGAAATACCACATCAATTGTTTGGTGTTAAATACATTCAATTTTCTTCGATTTTAGTAATCTTTTGTTGTCCACTTCCTAGATTCCTTTATTAGTAGGTAACAGTATTTTATTGGCAATTTTGGGTTTTAAATCAGCACAGACAGTTTCTCTGGTATTCTTTTCGCTATTATTAGCGAGTTAAAATTCACAAACACACACAAAATGAACCAAAACACTGGTTTAAACGGAAAATTGTATTAGGTACGACAAAGCGTATTCTGACCTCGCACACTGGTTTCTGTTGTGTTACTTAACTTTGATTTATTTCTTGCGGATATCTGCTTTAACAATCAATGTTTTGAAAATGTCTAAAGTTTTTAATTTTATTAATATTAGCTTTGCAATCAGAAAGCGATCAGTTTGCAGCCATCAAAAAGGTAAACGCAAATTTGACAGTTCATATGGCTTGCTAACCGCTCGCTAATCGTGATTGTTGTCATACATAATTCCGATTTCGGAGTTTTCTATGACGCGTAGCGATTGAAAATGCATTTTTAACTCCGAAATCGCCTGATAAAGGCGCTAGCGTCGACTTATCGCTACTTGCTTCGCGATCGCTGCTTCATAATTCGAAATTGGTGTTGGTAAGCGATTATTGCGAAATATGAGGCTCTTGCTCTGCTCCCGTAAGTTTGGTGATAACCCCGCCGGTGTGGTAGGAAAGCGCTAAGAGGAGCATTCAACTCAGGAAAACACTGTTTAAGCACCACTGCAGGAATACCATCTGGCCCACTCGACGTATGAAGTACCCCTTGTTTCAATTATTTCTTATTATCGACCAAACTGGTGTGAAAACAGGAGATAATTTCTTTTACGTTTCTGCCACTCTTCAATTCTGTTAGTTTATCTTAGGCTCTGGACTATATAATACTAATAATGTAGTTAACAGTGATAGTAATGTTGAATTTATAATAGCTATAGAAGATGCAGATAAGTATATAAATTTACTAGCAGTAAAAAATTTAAGGATTTCATATTTTGTAATTGGTTTTGCGTAATTTTAGTAATTATATTATATATTATTGTTCTATCGTGTTGTTTCTTTTTTATTGAAAGTTTTCTCTTTGTTTTTGCCAAAGATGACTTATAAGTCTAGATACCGTGTTCGAAACAACGTCAAACGGAGTGTTGCAAGCCATTTTCCTATCAATGTGTGTGTAAATCAGCTAATACGACTATCATTTTTACATTTGAGTGCGTAATTTTGGTGTTACCAACCTTAAAGTAATTACCACGAATTGGGGAGTTCTTACTTTTATTCGGTACTACAATTTACTTTTACTTTTGATGACCCCCTGTGGTGACACATTACTTTGAGGTTGAGATCTGTTGACCATGGCCATGTGATGCATGTTAAAACCTTATGCATGTTAAAACGCCGTACTACGCCGCCTATTCTAAAAAGCCCTCTTAAATTTTTAGTTTTTGTTTTTATATTTTTACTATAGTTAGAAACCCGCATACGTTACACAAAGTCTGAGAAAATTTTAGGCTTTTTCCAACTTCGAGCTCTTTAAAGGTTAGGACCCTTCGGGTAGGGAAACAATCAGGGAGTTTAATTAATAACCTGTAGAGTATTTTAATCTCAATTTACATAGGAAATATAATGTTATTTAAAAAATAATCAATAAAATTAAAAGATTTTAGTATAAGATTTATTAGTTATTGTTATAAGTACATTATATTTATTTTTCATAAGACCTAATAAGTCTATCATTGTAAATGTATAACTTATATTACTGATTGACGTAGAATATTACACAAACAATGCAAATTACACTCCCTATAATTTTACACATCCGATTGCGCGTGTGCGTACACCATCTTGCTAATAAAGTACCTGGTATTAGGTAACTTAAGTTGAAATTTTATATAAAGAGTCCAAAGCGTGACTTTGACGTCACAGTTCGTTGTAAAGAAAAGATATTTTTTCAAATTATTTATGTATTTTAACATACGGTAATTAATGAATTCCGTAGTTCATAAAATACATGATAAGTACTACTTTTTCTATTGATATTTACATCTTACTGTTATGTTTTTATTTAAACATTATAATAATATAATAATAATGAATTTATTTAGTTCTTCCACAGTACTATTTTTTTACAACTATTACAGGTACAACACTATTATTATAAAATACAATTTTACAGTGGGAGACAGAAGCCTAAACTAGATAAAACCTGTAATTATGGGTCTCCTGTCTTCCCCTCTTAGACATAATTATCTAACCTTTTTAACAATTCTAGATGTCATTACTTCTAGAATTACATCTTTGTTAAATTCCAGTGTAGGATGTAATCGTGGTTTGAAGAATAAGACTTTAAGTATAAGCCTCTGTGCTTTTTCTACAAATAGCATTAACCTTTTACTCGCACCACTCCAAAATGATATGCCATAAATAAGATAATAACGATTGGCACAGACTCAAGTACATAGTTTTCATCAGTTCTTTGTCAGCCACGTACCGCAGGTTCTTAAATATGAATACAAGTTTCCTAATCTTGTGAGATAAGTTTGTGATATGAGCAGAGAATGAAAGATTCTCATCTAGAGATATTTAATAGTATTTACTCTTTTGATCAATGGGCACTTGCAATTTTCTACTGAACCAGTACAAGAGTGCGCTATAATTTTAGTATTGATGTTATCCGCTTTTGGGAATTCTCATTGAAAACAGGATATAACTATATAACAGGACAGGTTAAAGCAGTAGTGCCCTGTTACTGAATGCACCACTATAACAGGACAGGTTAAAGCAGTAGTGCCCTGTTACCGAATGCACCGGCTAGGTGCTCAGAAGGAGGAGAAAAGATAGAGGGAGTTCAAAGGCGAGTAAAGAAACACTTTTCAAGGGAAAGGCAGGTTATATTAGTATACTCTTTCATTATATAGTAACAGCTTTTAATGCACAATATCCTAATCACATAGGGTGAATTTCCTAACACTTAAATATCTAGATCACAGCTACCTAATTCACAATCATATAGGACGACAGATTTTAAGTGTAGTTTTTAAAGCTTTTATTAGGGAACTAGTACACTCAGATCTATTCGGCCTAGAGCCCGATTCGATGTCTTGCTCGCTGTATATCTTTTCTCCTCCTTCTGAGCACCTAGCCGGTGCATTCAGTAACAGGGCACTACTGCTTTAACCTGTCCTGTTATAGTGGTGCATTCAGTAACAGGGCACTACTGCTTTAACCTGTCCTGTTATAGTGGCGCCCTTTAACGTGGGTTTTAGAGGTATTCTACTTTCTTTAAAGTAAAGAGATTTTTCAAGGCAAGGTTCAGAGATTTTAGGGTGTCTAATCCTTATTTTTTTCAGCTTCTTATGAAATTGTATTTTAGCATAGCGGTATACTCATTCATTGTATATCTAACCCTAGGTAAGGTGTTAATAATTTCTATAGAACGTGTCGGTGGTAAGCCGAGTACCATATACTAGGTTACTAACGTCTTTTCCTTATTATTTCATTGTATTTAACTGATTACTACTACTAAATCTAATCTATCTGATATCTTTGTGTAACAGAGGCATTCCAGATGGCAGGCGATTTAATTAGGTTTCTGCCTAAAAAGGCTCTACAATATGAGTTGCTACTCAGAGGTGTAGAACCTTCTTCTAAAATCGATCTGATGCGCGATCAGTACGAAAAACTACCTTCTACTACTGTTGTTTCTGATCTAAGCCCATTGGAATGTGGCGAAGATATCGATCAGATATCTAAATTGCGTAAAATCTGGAAAGCCAAAGTTGATTTAACAATTTCTAGTAGAAATGTATCTAAAGCTGATCTTGAAGCTATTTTTCAGCACTTAATGCTTAGAATTTCTAGGATCAATATTGACGAGGATGAGGATGAATCTCTTATAGATAAGTTTTCAGACCTTTCGTCAGACTATACAAAGATTTCTCAAAGTTATTTGAATTTTTGCAAGGGCATTGTCGAAAATGTTGATCCTAAGCCTTGTATTTCTTCTCCTACTAATACTGAAAAAACAGTTGTAATTGAACGCTCTCTTCTTCTAGATTTTAAAAAGTTCAAATACGATGGTCAATCTTGTCCAATTGAATTCTTAAGAAACGTTACTGAAATGGCTTCATTTAAGTCTGTTTCGGATGACAAATTGTATTCACTTTTGTTTGAAATGTTGAGCGGTCCAGCACTCGAATGGTTCCGTAACAAAAAAGATGTACTAATAAATTAGAATTTATTCAAAACCGATTTTCTTAAGGATTTTGAGGTTCCTGATGCTGACTATTTATTAAGGAAAAAAATTGAAGCCAGCAAACAAAAATCTAATGAAAAGGCCATAATTTTTATTACTGAGGTGCAAACTCTTTGCAGAAATCTTAGGTCCCCAATGTCGGAATCAGAGATTGTTTCTATTTTGCGCAGAAACTTAATCCCTAATTTTGCAATACAGTTGCGACAATAGGACGTTGTTTCAATTGATTCTTTGTTTGAAGCTTGTAAATGGTTAGAAACGTCTATTGCGATGAATACTTCTATTCCTAGCACTAGCTCTCTTAATTCTTCTAATAATAATATTCTTTCTACTTCTATAGAAAACAAGGTTAGTCTCGTACAGTCTACTCCTAAAACTGACAAGAGAAATCTATGTTTTAGATGTAACTCTGAATCGCACACTGCGTTACAATGTAACTCTCGTGACATTGTATGTTTCGGCTGTGGCCGTAGAGACGTACGTGTGATCGATTGTCCTAATTGTTCTCCTACTTCGACAATTAGTGCATCTAGACCTGCTCGAAAGTACAACCATTTTAAACCACAAACTGGTGGAAAAAAGGTCACTTTTACAAAAGGTTCAAATCCAAAAAACTTGTAAGAGAGAACCCTAATTCTAATACTGATTTTAAGCCAAATCACTTTTCAAAGAAAGGTTTATCAAACTTAAAAAATGAAAGGTTGATCCCTAAGAAAATCGATTTTTGTGCTAAAGATAGTATACACAAAAATTCGAAATCTTGTATGCAATCTGTCACTCAACATATCAACTTCTTTGATAAAGGCGAGTGGGATGCATTTAAAGAAAATGATTTTGTACGTCCTTATGTAAATATCTCTGTACATAATCTTACTTTAAGTGGTTTGTTAGATAGCGGTAGCCCAATCTCTATTTTAGGTAATAATTCACATCTCGTACTCTGCGAGAATGGGTTAAGTGTAAATCGTTGCGATAACATTCAGTGTTCCGTAGCAAACGGAACAAAAATGTCTTCTATCGGATCGATTGAATTACCTGTCGAATTCAATGGAATTCGAAAGCTTTTAACTTTCTACGTTATACCAGAAGTTAAGCAGTCTCTACTACTTGGTGTTGACTTCTGGAAAGCTTTCCAAATTATGCCTTCTTGCATAAACGCTATATTAGTGCATTTGGATACTAAATTTCCTTTTGTTGCGAACGTATCTTCTGATACGAAACTTTCTCACTATGATGAGTTGAGTGAGGTTCAAAAGATTACTGCGGATGCAATCCAAGATCGATTCCACAAAATATCTGATGAACGTCAACCCCTTGGTAGGACTCAACTTATCGAGCATTGTATTGATACTGGCGATAGTCCTCCAATCCAACAAAAATGCTATAGACTATCACCTAAAAAAGTCAAAGCTCTTAATGTTGAGATTGATAAGATGCTTGAACTTGGTGTCATCGAGCCCGGTGAAAGTCCATGGCGTAGCCCAGTAATTATCACTCCTAAAAAAGATGGTCAGTGGAGGTTCTGTATCGATAGTCGAAAACTATCTAACTCTGTAACTGTCAAAGATGCTTATAATCCACCTTTGATTTCTGAGATTCTAGATAGTCTTCGGGATGCTAAATATCTATCTTCTGTTGATATTGCGAAGGCCTACTGGAATATTCCTTTGAGAAAAGAGGACAAAATCAAGACTTGTTTTCAAGTTCCGGGTAGAAACAGCTTCGTTTTTAACGTAATGCCATTTGGTCTGGTTAATTCTGGTGCTACCCAACAGCGTCTTATGGATCGCCTTTTCTATAGCGATCCAGAACTTCAAAACAAGGTGTTCGCGTATTGTGATGACGTAATTCTCGTGACAGACAATTTTGATGACCATATTCGCCTACTTAATAGATTATGTGACAAAATTGTGTCAGCCAACATCACAGTAAACTTTAAAAAGTCTTGTTTCTTTCGTAAACAGCTTAAATACTTGGGTTACATAGTTGACAAACACGGTCTACATACTGATCCCGATAAAGTCGATTCTATTCTAAAAATCCAACCCCCAAATTCTGTAAAGGATTTAAAAAGATTCCTTGGTACTGCTAGCTGGTACAGGAGGTTCATACCGAACTTTAGTTCTATTGCTGCTCCTTTAAATAAGCTAACTTCTACTAAAAAAGGAACGCCTAAATTCTCTTGGAATTAGGAGGCGGACAAAGCTTTTAAAACTTTAAAAGAACTCCTTATTTCGTCACCTATTCTCTCTTGTCCTGACTTTTCTAAGCCGTTCGCTGTACACTGCGACGCGTCAAGTCATGGGATTGGTGCAATGTTGACACAAGAATTAGATGGTGTTGAAAAACCAATCGCTTTCATAAGTAAATCACTCTCTGCTCCTCAGAAAAATTACTCAACAACGGAACGTGAGTAACTTAGTGTAATTACTGCTCTAGAACACTGGTCTTACTACTTAGACAATGGCCAGAAGTTCAAAGTTTACACAGACCACTCATCGTTGTTATGGTTTGATAATTTGTAAACTATAATTGTAAACTAGACAATCCTACCGGTCGTTTAGCTCGCTGGTGTATTAGGTTGTCGGCATTTAACTTTGAAATTTGCCACAAAAAAGGTTCCGACAATGTGATACCTGACTTCTTGTCTCGTGCTAACATGGTGAATGCAATCACTTATAACAGCACATCGTCTACTGATGCCTGGTATAATGCTCTTAAGGCTAATATTCAAGCTAACCCTAGTGCATATCGTCAATACCTAATAAGGGATAGCAAATTGTATAAACATTGTCGCACTAACTCTATTTTGTGCTCTGAATATGACTGGAAAGAAGTCATACCAAACGAAGTGAGAGAACAGGTGATTTCTGAAAATCACTCTCCTCCTACTTGTGCTCATTTTGGGATACAAAAAACTTACCAATGAATACGCCTACGTTATTTTTGGAATGGAATGTACCCTGACGTTGCTAAGTTTATAGCAAAATGTAATGTTTGTCTTGCTTACAAACATCAAAACTCTAAAACTATTGGTTTAATGGGTAAACCTAAACAATGTTGTAGACTATTTCAGTGTATTACAACTGATTTAATAGGCCCATTGCCTTTATCTCGAAAGCTTAATCGGTATATTTTGGTAGTGATGTGTCATTTCTCTAAATACACTCTCCTATTTCCTATTAAAAAGGCAACTTCTTCTGTCTTAAATCATGTCATGGAAAACTTAGTTTTTCTTGTGTATGGTGTACCTGAAACGGTTATCATGGATAACGGTCCCCAGTACGCTAGTACTGAGTTCGTGGACATGTTTAAAAGGTACAATGTTCCGAAAATTCACTTTACTACTCCTTATACTCCTCAAGTGAATACTACTGAACGGACAAATAAGACCATTGGTACGGCAGTCGCATGTTTCGTGGAGGAAGACCATAGAACATGGGATGTGAATATGCACAAGATTCAGTTCGCTATTAACTCATCTGTAAATGAGGTTACTAAATACATTCCGGCGTTCTTGGTGTTCGGAAGAGAGCTGGTATCTTGTGGCTCTATCTATAAAAACAACGAAAATTCCGACGAAGTCATTATGTCTCCTAGGGACGAGTTCGCAGATAACGTTGGTTTTCTTTCCCCTATCTTCGACGAGGTGCAGGAAAGGTTGTGGAACGCCCACGAGCGTAATGCTGCTTATTACAACTTACGTCGTAGAGACATGTCATTCAACGTCGGTGACTATGTCTGGAAAAGGTGTTACAACCAAAGTGTTTGACATAAATTCTATTCGGCTAAGTTGGCTAAAAAGTTTTCTCGTTGCAAAGTCGTAAATAAAATATCTCCTCTAATTTACGAACTGGTCGATGAGAATAACAAAAACATTGGCCTTTGGCATATAAAAGATTTTAAATGCATTGGTAATTAATCTTAATTACCGGCATTAGTCATTTATATGGTTATTTGTAATATAGTATTGTTTTACTTGTACAAAGTTCATATTAGGTTAGGATAACGTAGTTATTCATCACATACATTTTCTCATTACAAAGTGTTGCTAATTGAGCAAAAGATTTTTTTATGAAGAGACGTGTTCACGTAAAGTGAAAACGATTTGCTCTTGACCTTTGGTTTGTTTGTAAACAATGGTCAGCTGTCAGATTGACAACTGTCAAGTCTGATTTTCTTCTTCAGCGACTCGTAAGCTGTAATAAGGTTGACTGTCCTGTCAATCATTTTACCTATCTATGGTAGAATGTTCATTGACATAAGATACTAATACTCTATAATGCTTATGTCAAATATGAACATAATCTGCAATCTGAAGTTTTGAACTTTAGAACAACTAATTCTACTTGTTGTTAATACAGAGGCTACTCGTAACTCTGTCGGTAAATATTTAAATAGTGTCTTTGAAACTAAGAAGAGACTAATTATAAATTAAATATTTTGGGTTCACTTGGTGGACTGGCGATTGTAGCTCAGCACCAACGTACGTAAGGGTCTGAAAGTTCATGATGAGACTTTCAGACAATTTAAAAGCGAACTTTGAAAGGATTTTGAATGTTGCTGTTTGTTTGAATGAAAGTGAGTGATACCAGAAGTTTTACATACTCATCAGCCATCTCTTATCATTGAAGAAAAGTGTCTTCAGAAGAAAAATTTTCAACGAGACCTGGTCTCATGGAAACTTTTTGCAACACGGGAGGGGACACTGTAACGGAACGACCGTTTCCGGTGGTCCGTCTCCGGTAAAGGACCGGATGATGTAGGAAACGATAGAAGTTTCTGGGCATTCGCTCTTAGGTCTATTACCACTGTGGTAATTTAAATTTAGAGATCAAAGAATCTCTAGATGTTTGACATCGGTAAGTCAAAAACAGTTGACTTTACGTAGATACTTGACGTAGTCGTGAAAAAATTCTATTGTTAATTATTTTCACGGATTCTATTATTAAGTTACAAATTGCTGCATATCTACTTCTATGCTATAAAAGAAAACCGTCCTCGTACGGTTCTTAGTATATATATACTACGTATATATATTGCTTCACTACGGCTCTACGCCTAAACTGAGGTCCGTGAGAAGAAGTCTTTGTATGCACCCGCACGTTTGTTGTCTGACGACGGCGCACGACAGCTGCTTTGCTGTTCTTTTACTGGGGAAGGACGGAGTCTACTAAACTCCAAATCCTCGGCCTGCCCGGAGTCTCCTTGACTCCAAACCTTCGGCCTGTGCAGAAGGGTGCTATCTTGAACACCGCTACACACGAAGGTTACGGGGCGACCTGATCTACGCCGAAGCTACTGGCGAGCTACGTTCACGTGCGGTCTTGCACTGTGCTAGCCACGTGCGGCCTTACCTTGTGCCTGCCACGGGCGGCATATTCACTACTCACCACGCGCTGTTAGGCCACGTAACATCAGTCCCATCCGCGTCTTCTTTCTACGGCGGTGCTGACCTGAGGGGTGCCTACAGCGAGCAAGACATCGAATCGGGCTCTAGGCCGAAGAGATCTGAGTGTACTAGTTCCCTAATAAAAGCTTTAAAAACTACACTTAAAATCTGTGTAGGCAGGCTTGCGTTTGGCTATCTTTCTATTTATTTAGGTAGTCCTATATGATTGTGAATTAGGTAGCTGTGATCTAGATATTTAAGTGTTAAGAAAATCACCCTATGTGATTAGGATATTGTGCATTAAAAGCTGTTACTATATAATGAAAGAGTATACTAATATAACCTGCCTTTCCCTTGAAAAGTGTTTCTTTACTCGCCTTTGAACTCCCTCTATCTTTTCTCCTCCTTCTGAGCACCTAGCCGGTGCATTCAGTAACAGGGCACTACTGCTTTAACCTTTCCTGTTATAACTAGTTTTATAGAATTTAGAGTAAAAATTGCAGAAGTCCGGGGTAAAGGTTTATGTTCTATAGATACAATGTGTCACAGGGGTCATCAATTCATAAATACTATATCAACCTGAAATAGTGTAATATGTGTAAGTGACGTTAGGTGAAAAATATATATTGTTATTTCAGTATTCGCCTTACTAAACTTGGGATGGTAAATGAACGTACTTACCTGCAGACTTGGCAACACAGACAGCAAAACATTTGTCGTTTGTTTGGCATATAATTATTTTGTAAACTTGGTTTGTATCTCAAATATAGCAAGCAGATTAGTGAAATAGTGTTCGGTAAAAATTATGCGGTCGGTCCGGCGATATGATCATACTCTGTGCGCGTGCGCGTCACCCAGTCACTCATATAATCTTTGGTTGAAAGGTCACGGCTGAGAGCGTTGTTATTTTGTGAGCTAAGTGGATTATATATTTTATATTTCTTGAAGTGGATTATAGATAGTGATACAGAGAAACACTAAACACACACATAGACAATTCAGTACACCCCTTTATACACAAGTTTATTACAAAAAACATCTGATGCCAAAAGGAGTAAGTTGTTGTAAATTTTAACTTGTGACCTAATTAGTTAAGGCCTACGTTGGCTCAGTTTTTACGATCCAGTTTTTGGTAGAAAGAAGCGTCGGTTCTGTTATAGTTATTTAAGTATTTGTTTTCGTATTTGGGTCGTTTTACAAATTATTTGAGATTTACGGTTAGTTTGTTTTCGTCGGATTTACAATAAATAAATTCATAAATCGTGACTTCGGGGTACGTGACCCTTAGGCAGGTAATAAGTATCTAATCGTTCGTCTGACATAATAAAATTAGCTTATAACTTACCCTCCTCTTTTTTTGTTGTTGTAAAATAAATCGGAATAAAAATAGACTTCGATATTCTACTGTGTGTTAAATTTGATGTTACGGATTGTAAGATAACGTATTTATTTTGTAATTGTGTAGTCAGGGTTTTGTACATTGTAGTTGGGTTTTTTGGGGTTTATATAGTAACTTGGTTGCTCTAACGAACTGTATATATAACAAACAGAGTCGTTTGGTTGTGGGAATTTAATTATATAACATGACGTCATCAATTAAGGAGCACAAGGCTGTTTTAACCAATATGACACGATGGTTTTCAGGTGTTTTAAGGATCGTTAAGCGGGAAGATCGGATGTTTGCATTAAAGCAGAGAGCTACACAGTCTCCTACAAGAGTCAGTGAGCTGGATCAAGCATACAAGGGCATTTTATTGTTAACAGATGAAGAAAGTATTCTTAAGGCGGCAAATTCTGACTATGACTTTTGTATGTCAGTAGTGGATGAGGTTAACGAGGCTGTGTCGACATTAGAGACTAGGCGTTTCGGAACAAAAAGTAACGAACGGTTGCCAACTCTGGATATTCCTCATTTTAGCGGATCATTGGATGAGTGGACTAATTTTATCACACTTGTTGATAGCATTGTGCACCGACGGACTGACTTATCTGACTCACAAAAATTAAGTTACCTTTTAACGTCTGTCAGGGATGAGCCTCTCTGTTTAAAACATTTGGACATCACCGATGTCAACTACAGTTTTGCCAGGAAGTTGTTAGTGAAGCGGTACCAAAATAACTGTCGCATTGCGGATACTCATGTGGCTGCCATTTTAGGGATTCCTCAACTGTCATCAGTTACCAGCTGCGGTCGGATCTGCTTAACCCTTTTTTGGTAGCGATGAATGCGTTAAGAGGTCTAAAATTCCCTGTAACAGAGTGGTCATTTTTATTGTTACACATTGTTTTAAACAAATTGCCCAATGACGTCAGAGCTCATTTCAAACAGTTGCACGGAGGTGACTCGGCGTCACACATACCTACTTTTGACACTTTAGTGTCGTTTTTGGAGGACCAGAGTAGGAAGCTGGAGAATTTACCCACCGACCCACAATCGGGACCGTCACGATTTTCGGCCCCGCCAACAACCTCGTTCCGGAACATCGCGAAGTACCGGGTAGTTTCGGCCCCCCAGAATTTTGATAGTTGAACGGGCCGAACGGTGCAGGGTGTGTTACGAACCGGGACACACCATTCTGGATTGCCACCAGTTCAGAAAATCTGGGCTGGCCCGAAAACAATTGTTGACCCGTAGGCTAGGCCTATGCTATTATTGTTTAGGGGAGCACCTAGCCAAGGACTGTCGTCAGCCGCGACCTTGCACAAAGTGTGGTCGGGGTCACCACCCGGACTTATGCATGCACATCCGAGAGGATGGTCCTCGGATGGCATATGGGTGTGTTCAAGCGAAATCTCACAGGCCAATTAGTCTGACGTCCTTCATGCTGAAGACTCTAGAGAGGCTAACAGATAGATACCTAAGGGAGGGTGCACTAACACGCATGCCAATGCACCGCCAACAACATGCTTATAGAAAGGGTAGATCGACAGAATCAGCCGTACACGCTGTCGTAGGAACTATAGAAGCAGCCCTCTATGATAAGCTAATGACACTAGGCGCTTTCATTGAAATCGAAGGAGCGTTCGACAAAACGAAATTCAATAGCATCAGTCGTTCTCTTAGTAGATTTGGAGTCGAACAAACCATCAGTGGGTGGATTGATCAACTTCTGAAGCTAAGAGCAGTACAATTTACAGTTAACACCACCACGAGAGGCATTGTAGCCAAAGGCTCGCCACAAGGAGGAGTACTCTCTCCTTTACTGTGGAACATTGTGGTGGACAATCTGCTGAAACGTTTTAACGATAGATGCTACTACACAGTAGGTTACGCGGACGACATTACCATTCTGATCAAAGGCAACTCAGAAAATATTATCTGCACTCGCATGCAACTAGCCCTCAGAATCATGGAACCTTACAACAACACAACAAACAGTGGGCAGAACAGACAGACTGCAAACAAACCAAAACTGTTCTTACATCTTTGGACGCAAATCTGTCGCACAAACTGTTAAAACTCAGCAGAAAAACCTACGCTACATAGTTGGCATAATAACAGGTCACTGCCCGCTAAACAGGCACTTTTCAATATCGGCGCTACTGACAGTCCTCTATGCAGGGGCTGTATGGAAGCCGAGGAGACACCGTCTCACGTGGTTCTTCATTGCAAAAGCGTGAGCGACCAACGGACAAAGCACCTTAAGAATCCACAAACCATGAGAGAGGCGCTGAATAACATCAGATGCCTCCTTAACTTTTGGATGGAGCTGGGATGGTATGAATAACCAATTACAGGTATTGGTTACCTACGTATAATGGCCCTATTATGAGGCTAAGTGCGGAAAACATAAGTCCAACTAACTAACTATGGATGTGTGTCTACGGCTCGCACGGGCGGGGGTTCGTCGCCGCTAAATCTAACCCAATCGCCCCCATACCCAGTGCGACATCGACCTTCCCCGCCCCGTTCACCGCGGGCGAGCCCACGGGTTGGTCGTCGGTCACCACCTTCACGTGCCCCTTCCGCTCAGGTAGGTATTGCGGAACGGGCACATTACTCGGCGGGCGTTACTCGCGAGTTGAGGGCGGGATCGGTTGGCTATCGCGTGCCGCCGATGGCACGCGCATCTTGGCTGCCACTTATGCCCGCTTGGGACCCGTACGCTTATACAGGTTGAACCCTGTCTCATTTTCCTTTTCCTCCTTGCTCCATCCTAGTATGCGGTATCAACTAGGAGCTGTTGTCCTGAGGGATATTTTAGGTCATCACCCTCAGGTGCCCCTGCCGACGGACGTGCTGGATCTCTCGTCCGGTCTGCAGTTGGCCGATGAAAGGTTCCACCTACCTGGTCCTGTGGAGCTTCTGCTTGGCGCTGATGTCCTTGGATTGCTTGGATTGGACATGCCATGTTACTCCAGCCAGGTGGGTTGGTTGCTGTTCCGACTGATCTCGGATCTGTTATAATGGGCTTAGTACATTCTCTCGCCGCTCAGGCGTCTACGGATTCGTCAGTGCAGGTGGGACTCTCGCTCGCTGTTTCCCTTCAGCGCTTTTGGGAAATCGAAGAGCCCCCCCAGGCGTCACGGACTCGAGTCGTATTTTCACGCCAATACGGGTCGTCTTAATTCAGGTCGGTTTTTCACCCGACTGCCTTTCTTATCCCCTCGTCCGCGCTTGGGTGACTCCTGGAAAATGGCCGAAAAAGGTTATTATCCATGGAGCGCCGGATGCGTCGTGATCAAGAATTCCGCACAAAATACTTGGATTTTATGCGCGAATACGAATCTCTCGGTCACATGTCGGTTTCGCAGTTCGAGTTAGAAGGCAGCAAACATTATTTTGTTCCATATCACGCCGTCTTTAAAAATGGCAAGATACGGGTGGTGTTCGATGGTTCGGCGCCTACATCTTCGGTTGTTTCCTTGAACGACTGCCTGATGTCGGGGCCTAAGCTTCAGGTAGACATCTCGGACATCTTGACTGGTTTTCGTCGCCACTAGGTTGTATTTGTGGCTGACATTAAAATGATGTTCCGTCAGGTCATGATACACCCTGAAGATAGGCGGTTTCAGCTCATTTTGTGGAGAGAGGATCCGGCCTCTCCATTGTTGGTTTATGAGCTCAACACCAATACCTACGGGCTAAAGTCGAGCCCGTTTATAGCAATTCGCTCATTGCTACATTTGGCTGGTCGCGAGCGTCTGAATTTTCCGCGGACAGCTGCTGTCTTCCCTTCTGACGCTTACGTAGACGATATTTGTACGGGTGCTTCGTCTGTGGAGGAGGCATTAGTCCTGAGGAATGAGCTAATCGGCTTGTTACGGGCTGGTGGTTATGAATTGAGGAAATGGATTTCCAATTCACCTGCCGTCTTAGAAGACTTGCCTTCAGAACATCAGCAGGAGCCCCACTTCTTCCAGAATCCTGAGAATCCTGACTCCATCGCGGTCCTCGGAGTTCAAAATCGGCTAGTTCAGGATATCTTCCTCCTTACTCGGTTGAACCGTCAGACACAATGAAGAGGTGGACTAAGAGGCTGGTTCTGTCCATAGTAGCGCGTGTCTTTGATCCTTATGGTTGGGTGGCTCCTGTGGTCTTTTGGGCACAATGTTTCCTTCAGGAGCTCTGGATTTCTGGTCTCGACTGGGATACCCCGTTGACCGAAGACTTGTTGTCTTATTGGCTACGTTTTTATGGTACACTTTCGGACCTTCAACATGTCTCCGTGCCAAGGCCGATCTTACCCCCAGGACGCGTCGGAATCCGGTTATGCGGCTGTCGTTTATTTCCGCACCGTTGACAGCAATGGTCATGTCCGCGTCAGTCTGGTGGTCGCAAAGAGTAAGGTTGCACCTTTGCAGACCAAGTTGACGATCCCCAAGCTGGAGTTATCTGTAGCTGCATAGTTGACTCGACTCCTCAACCATGCCTACTCCACCTTGGGTCAATGGGTCCAATTTGACTCCGTCACGGCATGGACAGATAGCCAAATCTGTCATCTGCCAAGTCTTAGCTAAAGGCGTCCTTTCATGCCCTAGAGACCTTTGTGGCTAATCGTGTTTCCCAAATCCAGCCTTTGCGGTGTCTCTCGATTGGCGTCACGTGACAGGGTCCTTGAATCCCTCAGTTTGCGCTTCACGGGGCCCGATTGCCTCGCAAGTCATTAATCACTCCCTCTGGTGGGGTCCTGACTTCCTGGTCTCTCCTGAAGACACTTGGCCTCATACAGTTGTGGAGTTCGTTGACCCTCTGCCGGGGTTAAAGGTCTTTGCTGTTGAGCAGACTGTAGACACTTCACCGAACTTCTTACTTAATCGGTTCAGTTCTCTCAACAAGCTCGTTGGTGTCACCGGTTGGATTAAGAGGTTTCTCCATAACTTAAGGAACAGGACACAGCCAAGGACGTCTTCAGTCTTGTCTCCTGAAGAGCGTCAGGATGCGCTCCTCGCCAGGGTTCGACTGGTACAGGCCCAGTCGTTTGGGAAGGAAACACGTCTTCTCCGTTCAGAGAACTTGCGGGAGAGTCTTGCTCGTCTTAATTTGTTTCTGGACGAGTCGGAGTTTTTGCGAGTGGGTGGTAGGCTTCGTAACTCAGAATTGCCCTATGGGGCTGGGCATCCTCTCTTGTTGCCCAAGAGTGGTCATTTTAATGAGTTGCTGATCAGGGACCACCATATTATGGTGCTGCTTGTCTGCAGCGATACTTTTGGATTTTGGCCGCCAGACGAGCAGCTCGGAACGTCATCTTTAAATGTATCCCTTGTTATAGGTTAAAGGGAACCTTGACCCAGCCACAAATGGGTGACTTGCCGTCCGATCGTGTCCGGCCCGCTCGACATTTCGCTAAGGTTGGGTTGGATTTCGCGGGTCCGTTTTTGGTGAAGACCTCAAGTATTCGCAATGCCAGACAGGTTAAGGCCTATTTATGCGTCTTCGAGCTGTTTGTTTTTCAGCCTTATTTACGGAGGCCTTTGTCGCATCTCTGTCGCGGTTTGTCAGTCGGCGTGGTCTCCCTCACTTAATTCGCTCGGACTGCGGCATAAACTTCAAGGGTGCAGATCGCTATCTGAAGGAGGTCCTTCAGTTTTTGTCGGACAATCACACGTATATTGGTTCGGAGTTGTCCAAGCGGGGCGTGACTTGGATTTTTGATCCTCCCGGCTATCCTTCGTGGGGCGGTATTTTCGAAGCAGCTGTCAAGGTCACCTCCGCTGTGTGAATTACAAACGGTATTTTGCAACGTCGAAGCGGTATTGAACTCACGACCGCTTTGTCCTATCTCGTCGGATCCTAATGACCTGGAAGCGCTAACTCCAGGCCATTTCTTGATCGGTAGTCCTTTAACCACCTTGCCTGAATACCCCTTTATCCATGTGTCAGTTAATAGGTTATCGCGTGTTCAGTTTCTTCAACAAATTACTCAATAGTTCCACCGTCGGTATTCTTCGGAATATTTACATTTGTTACAGCAACGGGTTCGGTGGACGGATAAAACCAACCCCCCACGCGTCGGAAACCTCGTCCTCTTAAAGGACTCAAATTTACCGCCCTTGCAATGGCGTTTAGGTCGCATCGTGTAATTATTCCCCGGTTCGTGACGTAATCCCGCGGGTCGCAGAGGTCATGGTAGGGGATTCAGTGCTGAAGCGTGCCGTCGCGACGCTTTCTCGATTGCCAGTAGATTAATGGCTCTGGCTCGGTTTATCCTCATCCAGACACGGTCTGGCTGGGGCAGGGGTTTGTTCGGTAAAAATTATGCGGTCGGTCCGGCGATATGATCATACTCTGTGCGCGTGCGCGTCACCCAGTCACTCATATAATCTATGGTTGAAAGGTCGCGGCTGAGAGCGTTGTTATTTTGTGAGCTAAGTGGATTATATATTCTATATTTCTTTAAGAGGATTATAGATCGACAGAGAAACACTTAACACACACATACACAATTCAATACACCCCTTTATACACAAGTTTATTACAAAAAACATCTGATGCCAAAAGGGGTAAGTTGTTGTAAATTTTAACTTGTGACCTAATTAGTTAAGGCCTACGTTGGCCCAGTTTTTACGATCCAAATAGACTATAAAAAAAAGTTACAAATAACATTTATCGCTACATTAATATTCGTTGAAACATTTTTGCTGTCAAGGAAATCTTCTGAACCGTCTTCTGAATCAGACAAAAGAGTGAGTTTTAAAACTATTTTTACCCAGCTGCAAAAGGTTTATTCGATTATCAGCGAATTTTATCCTTATATATAAGGTGTCAACCTTAGAACTTAAATGATTTTCATAAAACGGCCACTCTTAGCAAAAATGCCTATAGTGCAGTCATTGGAGCGAAAAATAGGGTCTTACCTCCAATTTTTTTTTCTGTGAACCGATTTGCATGAAATTTTGAAATTAGGCTCATCTTACCCTTAACTTCAAAAGTGAAAATGATCTGAGCTCCGCCTTTTATTTTAAGGGGTGTAAACAACCCCTTAATGGAAAAAATTACATTGAGCCATTTTATCGCTAGAAAATGTGTTTAATATTAAAGAGTGAAATTGTGAAGTGTTTTCTAACACAATAACCTCTTAATAGAATCATTTTCAACCCCTTGAAACCTTATAAATATTTAAACGTTGGTATATATTCATGCCTACGTTTCCAAAATATATGTCCATAATATATATATACATACGACAATAGTTTTGGGTCTCTATTACTTTGTGCTTTCACTTTGCTCCAAATATTCACACTCCGAAATTATCAGTTTACTAAGTAGAAAAAAATACGATTAGTTTTTGGACCATAACTCCTTCAATTTTGATGATATCACAACTTATAAAAAACCATTTTAAAGGTAATTAAAAGAGCTACAACTTTTTTTATTACAATATATAGTGAAAACCCTTTTATTTTAAAACGGAGAAGTGTCAAAGGGCTCGAGATAGACTGTGATTGCGCTGCCGCGCGCTCTTTAAACAATCATATCTCCGTCAATTTTTGTGAGACAGAAAAATAAAAGAATTTTTTTGTCAGAAAAAGACCTAAATTTTTTATCATTATACTTTTATACGTACCTTTCATCATTTTTGAGAAATTATGAAAAGGTGGTTTTTGTAAAAATTCGAAAATTTTTTTTCTTAAAATCGTGATTTTTTTTTTAAATATGTGTCCTAAAAATTCTAGACGAAATACGAATAATTCAAATTTTAGTGGAAATGGTACTTATGAAACCCATTGATTTAAAAGAAAAAACCATTAGATCTTCCTCTTATTTGTATTACAGCTTACTTATTTTACGTGCAAAAGACTTTTAACAGTGCTCATTTTAAAGCTTATTTTAAGCACTACAAAACCCTTTTTCATTAGAATGCATAAAAAGTATCTGCTCGCCGCTAGATGGCATTGAATACATCGATTAAATTTCAGATAGTAAAAAACGGCTATGATCTTTAATAACTAGTTTAATATTGCACTTAGAACACTTTATAAAAAACCGATTTGTTCACTTTTTTACCTGCTACAATTTTTGTTTTTTCATTATAAAATTTTCCTTAAAATGCATATTTTTGGAGATATTTGCAAAAAACCGATGAAAAACATGAAAAAATTCCGAATTTTCAATTGCCAATAACTTGAAAAGTATTGGGTTTTTTGAAAAACTTTATGGAACATTTTTTTCTTCAAATCTATCGTCCTTCTATCGATATCCGAGGTTATTTTGAATAAAAAATTTACACCACCGAGAAGGGGTGGCAACCACCCCCAGTTATCATTTACGGTTTCAGGTGTTCTGCTAAAGTTTTTTAATTATTTCCAAGTGAATATTTTTTTTGCCACAAAATTAAATCGAGCGGATAACACTGTGAATTCAGCAAGTTTCTCATATAAGTTAAGGATATAGGTGGAAAAAAATATGTCTAAGTACGAGTCAGATTCGCGCCTTAAGGACCACACACAGTTATACCAAAGCCGAAAGGTTCGTTTTATTTATACAGTACAATAAGTTGATTGTTGATGCAGTCTGCCATCATCCTTTATAAATGCTAAAACGTCGAGAAAGTCATGATACGTATGACTATATAACCCTAGTGTTTTGTTGGTGTATAGTTGGGTGCGTTCGCCCAGCGTCTCGCCGCGTACCTTACCTCACAATTGCTCTTCTGTCTAGACCTCTCAATGACTGACTGAATGTAACTATAGTTTAGGCTGTATTTATACCTTTTTTTTTTGCTTCTATAGTCTTATTGTGTGGTGGCATAGTAGAAACAATAACTATAGGTGTGTTCTGTTCACTGCTTCAATTCGTTTAATGTCAATTTAAAAAGACATAAATTCTGTACGACACACTGTACAAATTTTGGCTTATTCTCTTTGGTTGGACTATTGACATTAGGCGCATAATTTACATTATGTCGGTAAACAAAACGCCACTTAATTAGTATAGAAACTGCGTCAAGATCAATTTTTTTTTTTAATTAGGCGGATAATGTCCCGTGCGCAAAACGTCCATTCACCGTTTCGCAAAAAGTCCCATCGGCAAATGTCTTCCACGCAAAAAAAAAAAAAATACATTCTCTCTCTCAGCAAGTCCCTGTTGCAAAAAGTCACACTGACCAACGATTAAAAAAACACACAATCTCTCTTCCCTACGGCTCAGCGCCCCCCGAGGCGGCGACTCGATGAGGGCTGTCAACGCTGAATCATAATTATTTGTGTATGTATTCTATTATTATACCTACTTCTTTACTCGTCTCTATTTTTTATTTTTTTGAATCGTCACAAAAATCAGACCCTGGATTTAATCGTAGAACATAGTACTTGTCACGACAAATAAAAAGAGCCCAAATACGACGAGGTTATCTTGTTTAGTTGAGGAGTTCCTGTGGCCACCTCCCGGCTCCATTTTCAGATCAACTCCAGGGTACTATTGCATTGTCTCCGAAGTTTTATAAGTATGCCAAATTACCCAATACCCAAAATGGGTACAAATGTTAACTGTAAAAGTTTTTGTCCGAAAAAAAAATTTTTTATTTGGTATTATGTTAAAGTTACAATTTGTTATAAAATAGTTCCTATTATTTTTGATAGTTTAGCAATTTATTAAAATCAAAATATTAAATACTTCTAATTATATTAAGCTTAATTGTTAACTTAGCTTTATTTTCTGTCAAAACTCTCCGATGCCAAACCAGGGTATGCTCAAAGTTTTCCGCTTGTCGTTCATGCTCGCACCACGCTGTTCGCTTATCCGCTCTTTTTGAATTTCAGCATTATAATCCTGACGTGTCTCCAGTCTTCTAGGCTCACGTTATCCAGCACTTTGACAACTCTCAGTTGAACACAAAAGAGACCGCACTCGTATAAACATAATAAACAGAAGAAAAATAAAAATAGTGAATAAAGATAATATCTCATTATAACATTTATAGCTCAAAGAAAATTTAATTAAAAGTAACTAACAAAATTAGTTTTCAAACTTCAGCTTTTAAAAATACAACTCGTTCCGGAACATACTCTTTATCATTCAAAATTTCATTAGAAATCTCGATACATAAATGCATTCTCCTTATATACAACATTCATCGCCTCAATTTTGTAATTACATGTGATTGACAATTTATAAGTGCAATATAAAAATATGATATATAATAGGAATTTATGTATTTTATACTTAGAGACTTTACTTTTGAAAACTCAAAAGCAACGTTTCGAAGTTCGTAGTTTTGTAACTTTTCGTGTGGGTTATATTGATCTATGTGTATGTAAGTGTAAGATCCCCAAAGCCAAAAAATTTTTTTGCGATATGTGACCTGGAATCTTTTGTCCTGTTTACTTGCACAGACGTTCATGTAGACACATCAGCACGACGAATAAACAGTTTGTATATATAGATGTTATGCACTTAATGAAATTTTCAAACATGCATTCATTACATTTAAATATTGTTTACATATGTATTTATAGCTGAGTTTTTTTTTAAACATTGAATTTTGAAGGATGGGTTAAAAGTTCACTAAATACAATTCAATAAATGGATGTCTGAATGTTAAGCGAAAATGTCTTCACCTTTGTATAAACAAATTCAATATGTTCCTTTATTAAAACCCTGAAAAAAATTTCCTTTTATTACATTCATTCCGTTCAACTGTCATAATTACACAGTAAAACAATGCTTTGAATAAAATCTGAATAAAACTTGCCAATAACATAATATAACGCATGAACCTAAAGTTCAAACAAAAAAAATATATATGCTATTAGAATTTAAAGAAAAAAATATGATACTGAAACCTTACCAACTGTGTGTAGTGCACAAATCAAAAAATAAAATTAATCTTAAAATGAAAGTTTAAAAATACAAAAATTGTATAAGTGTAACTACCACGTCTATATACTCATGCGCATCTTCATATCGACTGACTCAACTCCGTTCCAGAAAATCCTTCTCCAAATCCTAATACTAAAGATGATAAGCTTTGACGGTTTTTTTTTAACGTTCTCACAGTTCAAAATATCTAATAATACTGGTTGTATAATAACGTTTTGTTGTATTCTTTGTTCGTATTTTAATAGTGACAAATTGAAATTATACTATTACTATATATATTACTATATTATTGAGATGAAAATAAACATAGTTTGAGTACGTGACTTTCTCATAATTAAGGCTACACAATTTTAATCTTGCTATCCACTTGAAATGCCTGTGCCCGTAGACCAAATTGACTGTGTAAGATGTAAGTACCTATTCACAAAAAAAAACTCAAGCTTCTAAGAAAAGCCCTATATTTACGTGCATTTCTATTTTCAAAGCAAAATAAAACGATATGTTACATAACTTAAATAAAAGTTTGTTATTTAAGCTTGATAAAATAAAAACAGAATTTTTTTGTTATCCTTGTATAAATTATTATTTTTAAACTTTTGATTTTTTAAGATTTATCTTCCCTTTCTTGGTCTTCAAATCTTCATATATTTCTTCTAACTTTCTTCGTTTGGTTTCCGGTATTACCATAACAATAAAAATCGAATATAAGATGCACATACTGCCAAAGAAATAAAAAACGACGTGTATGCCTACAGACGTAGTTACCGGCTTGAAAGACAGCAGTTCAAAGAAGTCTACAAAAACAGATATTCCCATACTGGATGCAAAAGCAGTTGCACGATACTGAAAAAAAAATATATATTTGTATAAAATAAATATCGACAACAGCAAAAGAGATGTTCACAAAAAAGTCCAGTTTAAAAACAAAGTGGATAATTTCTACAACACAACTTCTTGTTTTCATCAAAATCGATCAAAAGGTGAAATACGGATGGAGGGACATACCAATTCTATAATAGTTCCGTTTTTGCCATTTGATATACCCAGGAACAAAAGCCAAGTGTATAGCTTGTTTTTGACAGTTATTATCACGAATCGTTTCGACTGAAGATTTGACGACTTTGAAACAAGTTGTATTTTAGAAAAGCTACACGTACAATGGGGCTAAATTACACAGAAGGCCAAAGAACACCTATGTCTTGCTTCTTCGACTACAACTAAGTCTTGAAATTTGGGCTTGTCTGAATCCTTGTAATGAAGTCGATTGGTATTACGTCGACAAGCAGAGATGGTGGCATGAGTCATTAAAATAAACGTACAAGTACAGGACCAGCCGGAGTATTTCCTGTTTACCAGCGCACTGGAGGATGTCTTAAATGCTGGCTTAATAAAACCAGTGTTTAAAGTTTTTCTCCCATATCCAAATCACAGTCAAAATATAGTGGTAGTTGAATCTTTGTATCTATCTAAAAAAAATCTGAATAGCCTTAACGGTTATTCTAGACCAATATATTTCAAAATATAAATAACAAAGTTGATGTTTAATGTAGACGTAAGCAGTGCCCATCAGTCATTACGTTTGTCTGGGTCAAACATTTGCATTAAGGAAGCAGATAATTCTGATTGGCATGCTGCCCCATTACATGAACTATACCATATAACTATATATAGCATTGTACTGGAAAAACAAAAAAAAATGATACGGTGAAAGTCGAAAAACCAAATGACCACATTCGGCAGATATTTCGTCGGTAATATATCTTTTAGGGAGGCTTTTTTTCGACTTTAAAATATCACTAATTGTACTTTTAATGAAGTATTATCCACATTTTCGCCATGACGTTGGAGCCAGTCAATTATCTCTTGTTTTTTATTGCCCTGCGTCGGCATTTTATCAATTTGTCAGGAGTGATATGTAGCGTTGTCCATAATAATTATCGATGGTTATTCCAGAGATTGCATCATTTCTTTAAATCATCCTTCGTCAATCTCCCCGTTCATTTCTTCGTGGTAGTCCACTGTTTTCTTGTATTTAAAGGCTTGAAAAGCATCTGACACGAATCCTTTCGTAGACCCTGCACGGCATATGATAAGGCATTCACCTTTTCCCATTGACACTGAACTAGTGGAAGCGGCGGTGTCGTCAGTCCAGTTCTTAGATACTGTGTGGTTTGCATTTAACAAAGTCTCGTCAGTGAAAATAACATTTGACCAATCTGATATCTTTTTGGCTTCGCTCAAAAATTCGCAGCGAGCCATAGCAACGTCGTGACGCTTCATCATAATCTACGTTTGTCCGTTTTTTACCAAGCTTAATGACGATTTTTGGCCATGGAACAAACCACATTCACGTAAAGAAGCAACAAGTTTTTTAAGTGTTCTTTGCGTAAGTAATAGTCATATATTGACGGTTGTCAACGGATGTCACACGACGTGGTTGGCGTTTTTACTTCGGCGTACGAAGCTTATTTTCTGTATACCGCTTGAACCGTAAGCTTCGGTAGTAATTTTTGAAACAGTATGTCCACTAATTCCTAATGCGGCCGCAACACGCTCTCGCACTTGCCCAGTGGTAAAAGGGGGCCACCATTTTGATACTCTGCTTCTAATAATTACGAACCTTGATCACCAGTTCTCTCGCCTGCCGTTTCAGAACAGATCCTTTAGGCATCTTGATATTTGACAATTGGGCAGCAATCAACACGGAGAAACACAAAATACACAACTTAACGTATGGATAATGTGAAAAAACTCAGCGAACAGAAATGTAGTGACTATATAGCACGAGCGTCTTGTTGCAAGTGACAGATTAAAACAAACACAACATGGCGGTGGGCCATTGAGTGTTCCCACCTTGAAAAAATATATATGAATGTTTTTGTTGTATTTGTCTTTGTTCAAAACATAATAAATATATGCGATCGATATCATTACTTATTTGGTCACAACATTACAACTATCAAACTAGAACTGTCATCGAGAAAATAAAGAAATGGAAATTAGTATGATGCTTGACGATAAAGGTCATTAATCAACATTTTACCTGTCATGATGTATCGTGCACAAACGGAAATACTGACTGGACAATAGTTCGTGAAATTAAAGGTCGCTCAGCCAGCTTTAAAGAGGGCAGTGCTCGAAGTTTTTCTTAACATTATGGTAAGAAATAAACAGATCTGGAGAAAACTTTTTAAAAGAGATACTCATTTACCTTGAAAGAAAATATTTCTGCTATAACCACAACCCCAATCGGCAGTAATCCTGCGGCATCACAGAATATGCAGAGACACAAGGTGACGATCGGTAACCACTCTGGGACTAGTATTCCATGACCTCGGGCTAGGAACCAGGACGCCAAAACATACATGCTTAACCCAGACGTCAATGAAGCTATGGCTAGCAACGGCTAAAACAAATATTTGGTTTAATTTAATTATGCCTAGTTGAAATACAAAATTAATACTAGTACTGGCTGTAGTAGCAGTCACAGTTACAATGGGGGCATGGGAGATGCTAGCCCGAAACTTACTTATAGCACGGACGCGAAGCAGGAATAATTTCGTTCAATGACCGGTCACTATTTGTCTCCGTTGCACGCGCATAATTATTTGCCGTCGCGCTCGCACATATGTAATGACCGACCGTTGTCACCAGAAATTACTACTATTTGACTACTTTACACAGGCTAAAAAGTAAAAGGTACGAAATTCTTTGTGCTTCGCGTCCGTGCTTATATCACTGATCGTGACTAACATTAGTAATGTAAAACGCTCACAGTTTTACGACTGACAAGATGATGGTAAACTAAAAATAGACAAGTCAGGCTGGTATATATAGGGCTATCTAAAGTCCAAAGATAAGTGGATAATCCAGTAACTTGCTCTACTAGAGAGAGTAAGTGGTGTAGGAGTTATAGTATTACAACTTTACGAACTGAATATGGCGCATCCAGGTGAGAAGGTTGAGTTTAAATATATAACCAAAGCCAAAATACCACCCTAACTAGCTTTACTGTTTTCATAATATTTTTTTTATTTTCAAACACTAGTCTTAATAAATAAAGTTTGTAAACGCAACAATGTGGTTGAACCAATTATATAATAGGTCAGGATACTATTGCTTATTTCGTAGCGCTACCTTTGTTGTTGCTATTTTAACAAGCACTTACTTTTCTTCCAGTAATTTCAACCAAACTTGAAGCTGACAGTGCCCCAACCACTTGAACTGCTCCTAACATTATTGCTTGCTGGTTTGGAGTTAGTACTAGTCCAGTGCTCTCAGAAGCTTGGGCAAATATGATTCCAGCAAAGTTTTGAACTGGAACTGCTCCACACACTTCGCGAGCTAGACCCACCATCATCGCAATGCCAAATGCTCTTAAGATAGTCTGATCCTTTACTGAAAATTAAGATTCGGTTAGTTGAGGTTAACGTTTGACGAGGTTAGCATTAACTATCATAGACTTAAATCAAAATTCTTTGATTGACAAAATTATAAGTGAACATTTGGTAATCGTAAACAATATAGTTTATCATATATACCATAGTGTCATAGTTCTCTTTAAGCTAATTTTACAAAATTTAAGGAATTGATTCCTAGTTTTTTTTTTTTTGTATTGCACATAATTTTATGTTGTTTGCAATTTTTTAACGGACTTCAAAACAGGAGGAGGTTCTCAATTCGGATGTTTATATTTTTTTTGTTTTTTTTTTTATGTATGTTCGGGCATAACTCTGTCATATATAGACGGCTTTGCAAAGTGTTTTTTTTATTTAAAAGAGTATACTTTCGAGGTGGTCCCAAATTAATGTAGTAAATTTGAAATTTAAACTTTTATTTTAAAAAAAACTAATTGGCGTTAATTTGGAACTGGTAAACCCCTTTTATATTGATGATTTTATAAAATTTTGTTACGAGTATGAACGTTTTTAGTGTACTTGTTAAAAAGTTTGTTTTAGTATGCGTTACTCTAAACTTTTAATACAGTTGAAGCGTCGGCGTATGACCATTATCACAGTAATTTTTAAAATGTTCTTAATATGTTTGTTTAACTATTTCGAGAACACTTTCCTTGTTTATTAAATATATAGTATGTACTTACAAATAGCTTTATAAATAAATTTGCTATTTTCATCGTCGTAAGTTTGTTCCTTTCCTAAATGATCTAATTCCTGCTGTACAATTTGATCTTCTTCACTTCTGCATCGAAGCCATGCTAAAGATCTAGCTGCTTCCTGTAAATGAGTGGTGAACAATTATAAAACGTAGGAAATGAAAATTGTTAAAGCAGTCAAATAAAGACCATTTAATAGAAATCTATAATTCAAAACCTCCGAGTATCTCGACTTTGTACAATTTGGTTATTTCAAAATAATCAGAATTTTGGTTACATCAATCTCGGACAAATAAATTAGGAATTCAGTTGTTTCATTTACTGATTTACTTTACTTCTATTCAGAGTACCTAGCAATGCTTGACTATTCTCATTGATCTGTGTGTTGATTAAATAAATTGATAAAATTGTGTAGGTACCTGGATATCGGTAGAGGACCCTGACTGGTGATCGCATCTATTAAAAAAGAACCTGAAACCATGACGTCGGTTCCCTTGCCTCGACGCCTCCAGGGACGTTTACTTACATACTTATTATTATTTATCACCCCCATTTTCCTTTGTTATCGCAGTAATTAACTTAATTGGTTATCAATGTATATTTATCTTAGTAGCGGCTCTTTGATAAACCCCTTCATCGGACAGCTTGCTACTGTACTTGTTTTGTTCCCAACAACGTTCCCGCGTTCAATGACGGCGAAAAAGCGGATTGCCTTGCGTCTAGCCTCCAAGCCCAATGTGCCTTAAGCACACAGCCGTTCGATCCCGACCACGTGCGGGAGGTAGACGGCGAAGTGGAGCGCAGAACTTCTCTGCCTCCACAAGACCCCCTGCCCCCAGTCACTGTCGACGAAGTCAAACAGGTCATCAAAGACCTACGCCCCCGGTGCGGACGGTATCTCTAACGATATCCTAAAGCGCTTCACTCTTCCCCTTCTCTGCCTTCTAGTAGCGAGTTTCAACGCTGGTATCGAAAATTGCACGTTTCTTTCTCAATGGAAAGATGCAATTGTAAAGAGCATCCACAAGCCAGGCAAAGCTCGTACCGAGCCGTCCTCCTACCGCCCCATAAGTTTACTAAAGGCCCTTGGTAAACTCTACGAACGTCTCCTCCTCGCTCGCATACGGAACGTTATAGTCTCCAGAGGCATTTTAATAGACGAGCAGTTCGGCTTCCGTGCCAAACACTCTTGCGTCCATCAAGTCCTCCGCATCACGGAACCTATTCTCACTGGCTTCCAACTTTCAGTACAACTTTCAGTTGCCAGACCGTCTTGTGCTCATCATACGAGACTATTTGTCGAATCGTAGCTTTCGCTACAAAGTAGAAGGCACTCTCTCTTTCCCCATCCCATAGAAGCAGGAGTCCCGCAAGGGTCCGTGCTCGTCCCTATCTTATACCTTCTGTACACTAACGACATCCCTAAAACAATAGGTACCCAATTAGCCCTCTTTGCGGACGATACCGCTATTTATACCACCGATAGGCAAGTGAGTCGAAAATCTTGCTCAAAGCTGATAATATTGAAACTGGTCCAAAGGTAGTAGGTTCACTTTTACTCCCAGATTTGAACAGTGGTATGATTTTACTATGTTTTATTAAATCGGGAAAGACTCCGTCGTCTACACATTTATTAAAAATTAATGTTAAGATAGGTAATCTACTGTTAATAATACCAACAAATGATTTTACTGATATACCCCAAAGATCCGCTGTCTTTTTAGGATTAAGAGATTTGAAAGTTTTGAAGATTTCAAATTTTAATTTTTCGACACATTTAGAAACATTATTATTTAAAAGTAATTTTGCTTCTGACGGGGACGAGCTAGTATTCAGAGCAGGCACGTCCTTAAAACATTTTTCAAATGCATTTGCTACTTCAACATCTGATATAACAGTATCTGTTCCAATGTTTAAACTATAATGACTATCACGTGGTTTGAGTTTTCCTGTTTCGCTACTAATGACACTCCACGTTGCTTTAATTTTGTCGTCAGAATTCCTAATTTTATTACAGAGAAACATTGACTTAGCAGCAACACAGTTTTTTTTAAATGTTTTAGAAACCTTTTTTACATATTCATTGAAATCTGAACTTGTATTGTATTTTTTCATTTTATATAATTCATATAATTTGACTTCTATGTTTTCCTGGTGTAGCCCAATCACTGAACGGGGGCAACATCCTCTTACTCACCCTCCACATATGGGGTCTGTGAAATTAACCCTCCTGGTCCGATCAAAGTTCCGATGGGGAAGAAAAGCTCCCCCGGCCGTGACAGGCTCCGAGGCACTGGCCTGCCCTGCGCCCTGCATGGCGGCGAAGCCCGTGGGGATCGCACCTGAACTGCCACCTAGGGAGGGTTACCCACAATAACTCTCCTGTCACCGTAGGGGGGGGGCACCATTATCGGTCTGTCCATGGCTTACCCCGGCGACGGTGGGACGAAAATGATAAAGTGGTGGGGACCACTACAATCGTTACACACAGTGTCAGACGAGGGACCGCGTGGTCTGCACCAAGACACCTATAGCACCACCTGCGAGACGCAAGTCGCCAAATCTAGGACAATCGCCTACAACGTTTACCGTGACAAAAACACACAGTAGCCTCTGCAGCAGCACTAAACCGCTCACCTCCTTGAGGTCTGGGCAGCTGTCTGGGCAACTGCACCGGTGGTGGCCTAGTCCTAACGTACGAGATGAAGGGATCGGCGAGAGCGAGGTTATCTGCCTGACGACACTCCTCTTCTAGAAAACCAACCAAATTTATAAACTTGGGGAAAGGGGTGTAAGAGTCTCCCCGTGGGAGCACTCAAACTGGCTTCTTACGTCAACGGACAGCTTTCCTTAGCGTGTCTGCCAACTGCCGCGCATTCTGGTAACGCTTATCCAGCAACTCCCGCGCCACCTTATAGCTGGCGTCGTCCATGGGTAGGTGCTGGATAAAGCCACGCGGTTCCCCATCCAATGAGGCCAAGAGGTATGCCAACTTCTGGGCCGGAGTCAGTTCCAGGCTGACGAACATATTTCTGAATGAGGTCTATTCACTAACCGTTCATGTATACCTAGGAACATCCAACACCGGCAGCCTACTCAGTAGTGCCGACGTTCCCAGGTTTGGGTCAACGAGCCCCCTATCCGGATGACGGACGACAAGATCGCCTACCTCCTGACGCAACTTGTCCGCTACCTCCTAGGCCTGAACAATATCAGCGAGGATCTTGGCCATGGCCTCCAGCTCTAATTCAGAGTCGAACAGCTCCCGGTAGACGTGGCTCAGCACCTCCATCCAGTCATCGAGCTGTTCTGACTGCGCAATCAGGGCCTGCTTCCTGTCCAATCTCCTAATGTTCAGCTTAGCCGACGCTAGCCTCCTAACCATATCTAAACCTCTCGCCCTTGGTTTCGACATAGTTAGATTACAATAGCACACAAAAAAAATCAAAAAAAGAAAATAAAAAAACTGATTAGCAATACAAACTATTATTTAAATTAACCGAACGAATTTACGAAATAAACGTACGGATCCAGAATTTAAAAAATAAATAAACAAAAGCGCGAACCCTAAACTATAATTATCATTGCGCGTAAAACCCTAAACTGTTCTAACCGAACGCGTATCTCTTATCGCTAATAATAAAGCTAACTTAAATTCCTATAATTCAATCAAACAAACTAGCTACTACATGCCTACCGAACTTACTATCGACGCATATGGCTAAGACCCAGAGGTCCGTGAATTAAAAACCACATTATGCTACCACGCTCTAGATACCAGTTTGTATGTGATTACCAACCTTATGTGACCGCCAGTCTCGATGGGAAGGGGTGACTGGCAGTCTGTTCTGTATGTCGGTTAGGGGGCCTAGCTAATTAGAGGAATTTAACTTTAAGGATATCATTGCAATAGGATAAGAGAATTAAACAAAAAAAAGTGTGGTGTCACCCGGGCGTCGAAACGCTATTTCACGATCCAAACAAACGCAATACGCGAGTGTTACTTCCAACCTCCCGTTCCAGCGAGCGAACTGACACCAAGGTCAATGTCACACAAAGTGAATGGCGAGACAACACTTATCTTTATCGAACAGTTATGCAAGGCTGGAAAGTTGCTTTTTAGCATGAGTGCCTATATTGAATACCGAGCAAGTGAAGGATTTAAAGATTGAACTCAGGAGCGAAGCAAATAGTTTGAAAATTGAATCCTGAGCAAAGCGAGCGATTCTAAAGCACGAAACCCAAAAAAAATTCCAGCCGTGCGTAACACACAATTTTTCATCTCACAAGCAAGGAAAATATATACAAAATATAAGAAAAACAATGATTTTATTAGTGTTTACTAATGAATAGAAAAAGTATACTTATCTTAAATAGTTTAATTAAGTATTGACAATAACAACATTAAAAGTCGCTCGACTGGTGACCTTCTAGTGTAATTCACACACCGATGGGCACTAGCCATTGAGAGTCAGGGGGAGGCATTGGCATGTAGCCTGGACATAGCGAGGGCGTTCGATCGGGTCTGGCACCAGGGTCTTCTATCGAAGTTGCCATCTTACGGAGTGCCCGAGGGTTTGTGCAAATGGCTGGCTAGCTTTTTGTCCGGCAGACGCATACGAACCGTAGTGGACGGTAGTTGCTCTGATAGCATGGACATTAATGCTGGTGTCCCGCAAGGATATGTGCTGTCTCCTACGCTGTTTCAACTGCATATCAATGACATATTGGACATCAACAACATACATTGCTATGAAGATGACAGTACTGGACACGCTTTTTACACGGGTCGTGCAAACATCCCTCGTTCCTTTGTGGAGGAAAACCGCGGAGAACTTGTGTCTCAAATCGATACTACACTGTCCCAGGTCTCTGACTGGGGACGGGTAAACTTGGTCCGATTCAACCCTACAAAGACACAAGTGTGCGCGTTCACCGCAAAGAAAACTCCATTCCACAATTCCAGAACACTCCCCTCTCCGTCTCCAACAGCATTGGCATCCTTGGTGTCGACATCTCCAGCAATGTTCAGTTCCGAGATCATTTACAAGATAAGGTGAAGCTGGCGTCCAAAAAACTTGGTGTACTCAACAGAGCGAGGCAGTACTTCACGTCGGGGCAAAGGTTGTTACTTTACAAGTCGCACGTTCAGCCCCATATGGAGTACTGCTGCCATCTCTGGGCAGGTGCACCCGGATACCACCTTGGCCCTTATGACTCGGTTCAACGACGGTCTGTGAGAATTGTCGACGATTCCAAACTCACTTGCGGTATCGAGCCCTTCAGTCTGAGGAGAGACTTTGCCTCACTGTGTGTGTTCTACCGCTTGTACAATGGGTTGTGTTCTGAGGAATTGTTCGAAATGATGCCCACGGCTTCTTTCTACCACCGCACCGCTCACCATCGGCAGGGAATTCATTCTCACACTTTAGAACCTAAATGGTCGCGTACAGTGCGGTTTCAGAGAAACTTCCTCCCACGAACGCTTAAGTTGTGGAATGAACTCCTGCTAAGGTTTTCTGCAAGGACTACAGTATTGAGTTCTTCAAGAACGAAGTTATTAGATTTCTGAAGGGTCGGCATCGCGCAAGTGATACCCCTGATGTTGCAAGCGTCCATAGGCTACGGTGACCGCTTACCATCAGGCGGTCCGTAAGCTTGTTTGCCACCTTAGTGGTATGAAAAAAAAAATAGGTTTACCGCCTTTTGTATGTCTGCATGTAGTCAACAAATCGCATGCTCAGAGGTACTTTACTATTTTTCGCGGGTAAACTTAGGTATTTTACGTCACTGGTGGAGTTACTTATGCATTTTAAATATTAACTAAATTTATTTAGTAATAATAATATGTTTATAGTAAAAACAATTAAAATGATGTACCTACTACGTCATTTCAAATAAATGTTTTTTAAGTGCGTTCCAAATTTGCATCATGTCAATTTCAAAATTCTTAGAACATAAAGTAGACTAAAAACTTATTTTTTCTTGTTGCATTTCATAATTAAATAAACTACAATAAATTATCTTTTAAATAACATTAAACAAAACATTTTCTTTAGTGCAATAGAATCAAAAATTAAACTAAAGTGTTATTAACGGATCACTAATGTATAAAGTAGTAAAACCGCATTTCTGACGGTTTTATTACGTTTGTTTTTGTGAAATAAAAAAAAAACTTTTGCGCGTAAGCCGATAAAAGTGGGCTTTTCCACGCAGATTTAATCAGATTTTAAACTACAAAGTGAGCCTTTCCGAGCCTAAAACTAAGTAGAAACAGTAATGTAAATACTAGCAATACTACATAATAAAATGTTTATTTTTGTTATACTTCTCTTTTATCATGCTTCATAAGGTAAGATGGCGATTCTGGAATTGCTATGAAGATCATAATATGAACAAGCGGCATAAGCAGACAAATCCAGATGATTGTATTGTATCTGAATAAATCGCCAATTATGTATGAGAATAGGTTTCCAATTGTCTGAAACAAGACTACCTGCAAAGAAGTATACGGATATATTAATGATGGTTTTAGATTATTTGGTTATATTTGGGTGGTTCTAGTGACGGATACGTTTAAATCCATTGGTTGACTTTCAATTATAAGTATTGAATGCCTATAATAAAATTTTAATAAATGTATTTCGGTAAGTTAAATGACATACTTATAGCATTTATGAAATAACTGGCATGTTCAATTATGGATTTCAGAAAATTTTATTTAGGGTAAAGGTTCAGAAGGCTTGGTATAAATTTGCGATTAAGAAGGGGGTAGTTTTTATTTTAAACCAACTTCAAGAAGGAGGTGGTTATCAATTTGGATGTTTATATTTGATTATGTGTGTTCGAGCATAACTCCGTCAGATATAAACGGATTTGCAAAATTATTTTATTTGTTCGAAAAGGGTTTCTTCCGAAATTCATATCGTACCGCTACAAGCAAGACCGACGTCACGCGTCCTAGATCGCGCTATCGAAGTTTCCTTCGCAGTTCAGTATATAAAGAAACCGAATTACAAGTTCGGTGGATCACGGCGGTTCCCAGGTATGACATATCGCCTGGCAGGAGATCTCCTCTTCGCCGCCGCTCCTCAGGTACCATTTAAATGGTATCGCTCCACAGGTACCATTTAAATTTCAGATAGATCTGATGATAAGTTTCAAAGACTGACAACGGAACTCTTGAAAAAATTGCAGCAAATCAACCGCAAATGCTCTGCGATCGCATAAATTGTTTACGCAATCACACAACATAACACCACGCCTGAACACTCGAAGGCAATTCGTCACTCAAATGTGAAAAATAAAAACTTGTAAACAAAAAAAAAACAAGCTTCAACATGCACTAAAAAGGTAAAAGTAATTATTTATTTCCAAAAATGTCATCCGAATTACAGTTGTTCTGTACAGTTACAGTTGTTCAAAGAGTGTTGGTTGTTTGTTCTGTTAAAAAGATTTTATCTGAATAAAGAATTCTTTAAAGATTTGGAGGACTGGGGTTTGACTATTGACGTCAATCCAAATTCCAATCGTTCAGTAAATACTAACATTGCAATTACATTTGGTAATGAGTAATCATCGAAAATTATAGCGGAATCAAAATTGAGGGTCGAGGGCTACCCCACTGTTTTGACCAAAATGGAATTGAACATTAAATTAAAGTTCATGGCATGAAAAAAGTAGTCACAGTTACAAATAAGTGTCAATGAAATAATACGTTTGTATTACTTTTATGTTACTCTGTGTCTATTATTACTACAGTTTCAGAGCTGCTAACTGTCTGCTGTATGTACTCTAAATCAGCACTCATGTGTAATCCTTACCCAGCTCCCTAAGGCTCCACGAATGCTGTCCTCGCTGATCTCCTTCGTGTAAGTTATACAAGTGACGTAAGCGCCAGCCATAGCTATTCCTACCAACGATCTGGCTAATATCAGAGCCCATGTTGCAAAAGATAACAACTTGATTGTCCATATCACCTAAAGGAAAATAATTACTGTTAATCATAGTTGTAGTTCAAAATACGAAAAAAATTGTTGAGCTTTGCTTGACGAAAAATTGTACATTGCGTATAAAGGGTGGTAAGGAGAAAATTACTAAACAGAGGCTATTTATTTTAATGACTCAAGATTGTAATTACCGAACCGCTGGTGTTATACACACAGTTTTTCATCGCATTTGCAAGTAAATAAATAAAAATATCAAACTTTTTATTGCTTGCTTGAAGTGTGCACGTAGTTCATAATTTGAACCAAGAGCATTAATACATACTTGATAGAATAGGCCCGTTATTACCTATTACTATTATTGAGGGTCGGCAACGCGCGAGTGATACCCCTGGTGTTGCAAGCGTCCATAGGCCACGGTGACCGCTTACCATCAGGCGGACCGTGTGCTTGTTTGCCACCTTAGTGGTATATAAAAAAAAAAAAAACTACCGCCCTTGAGATTTATGAACGCGCGAATGAAAATTGTGAGGAAATAGTGGATTGTATCACAAGGGATTAAAATAATATTTTTACGGCGAGGTCGCTATTTTGAATCCAGAGTGGAGCAATCAGAAATCATCAAAACATCAAGAGCTAATATGTCTGGGAATTTACTGTTTCTGTTGTATACGTCGCAAGCCTTTTTAAACATCCTTGAATTAAACTTTGCAAATACAGCTGATTCCAATATATACATACAGGGCAACGTAAGAATATTTAGCTTTTAAAACAAGGGCTTCCATGAGTCATAAGGTGCGGCACCACATATTGCTTTTATGCATTTTTTTGCACAGTAAAAGCTTTATATTGGTTAGTGGAGTTGCCCCAAATAAGTATACAGTATTTTAGTACAGAGGCTACATAGCCGTGATAAGCGGTCAAGACGCTTTCTCTGGTAGCCGTCTTTCTAAGATTATGAAGTACGTACACATATTTATTAAGTTTTTGACATATTTTATGTGATCTTTCCAGTTGCAATGTCGATCCATTGTTATACCAAGAAAGTTAGAACTGTCTACTTCTTTCAGATTCTGTCCGCTATAATTTATATTAAGACTATATTTTTTTTGCACCATATTTATGGAATTGTATAAAGTTTGTTTTATTTAAGTTAGTATTTATTCTTATTTTTAAGCCATTTCATAATTAAATTAATTGTATTATTTATGTCGTATTCGTATCTGTTAATGTCCTTGTTATTACATGACACAACAACCAAAATGTCAGCTAATAAAGTCGTTTGATTTTGAGTTTATTATGTCATTTATATATATCTAAATAAGAAATAATAATGGGTCTAAAAGTCTTTCCTGTGGTACACCAAATTTAAAGGTTTTAGCAATTGTTTTTCATTGATAGTTAACATTTCTACGTTCTGTCTCTTGTCTTTGAGGTATTTAGATATCTAATTTAACGCATTACCTCGTATTCCAATTTTTTCCATTTTTGACAGCAACAAGTCGTGCAAAACCAAATCAAAGGCCTTAGACATGTCAAAAAATATCACTGTTGTAGGTAATAGAGCATTTAAATTTTTGCATACCAATTGCGTAACTTTGAAACAAGCTAAACACGTTGACTTGTTTTTCTGAATCCATATTGTTCTTCCTTTAATATTTTATATTTATTTAAAAATTGAGATATTCTCTCGTGCATAGCTTTTTCGAACAGCCTAGAAAAATTTGGGACTAATGTTATTGGTCGATAATTTCCTAATAGTGCTTTATCACCATTTTTAAAACATGGTTTTACTATGGAGAGAATCAAAATTTCCGGGAAGCATCCAGTTGTAAATGATAGATTAATAAGATAGGTCAAGATTTGGGCAATCTCATATTTGCAAAATTTAATGGTCATTGTGGAAATTGTAATGTGCAAGCAACAAATCACCATTTAGAGTATTGTAGTTGGTAATCATCATTGGGTTATTTTATTCTAAATTGTAATCTAAATCCCTGAGCACACAAAAATAATCCTAAATTAATTACGTATAAATTAATCATAATTTTTAACATTTGTTGATTATTTGTTACTTACTACGCACACCGCTGACACAAATATGATTGTCAATTTCCTTCCAAGCTTGTCTCCCAGAAACGCCATCAGATAATTTGCAGGTAAACTGACTAAAAACGGACTAGCAGCCATCCATGATATCTAAACAGACAAATCGTATCTGTGATTTTATATGATCTTCTAAATCAAGATCTTACTGGTTTTGATATTACAATGAGGGTAACCCGTATTTTGAATTTAGTCGACGGAAATTAAAAAAGTTTTTAAAAAAAAAGAACCGCATCTTGAGAGTCGAATCAAATCGAATTGCCGATTTCAGGTGATAAGTGATTTGAATCGTGCATCTCAAGTTTACTTTATTATTAAATACTGAATCTTAAAAGCGAACTTGAGATTGATCTATTAGTACGGGCCTAATAGATCAATCTCAAGTTCGCTTTTAAGATTCTTCTTTTAAGGAATAAAAACCGCAAACTGAGTCTGACTCGCGCACCGCGGATTCCGTACCAACCTAGTCATTTACCCAAATACTGTTTTATCCACTTTTCATAGATTTTTTTGTACCTGAGTAATAATCATTAAACAATTTTTTGTTTTTGCATTTCAATTTAAGATTGTAGTGTCGGAGATAAGGTGGCAGTTTTTTATTATATCAATAAGGTGGCAATTAAGCTAACGGCAACAGCGTCAAGACAAGCGTCTACTTGAAATATTTACAGAATATTCAGTTATATTTTCACTCTGAAATAAATAATTAATTTTAAATAAAACAAATACCCCTCCCATACAACAAACGTGATTTTATTTACCCTACGGAACCCTTCGTGCGCGAGTCTGACTCGCACTTAACTAAATTTTTTTTTTGTTTTAACAAATTTTATTTCGACTATTCGCCAGATTTTGTAAAGACATCGTGTAGTTTAGTGAATGGGCACGTCAATAAACTTTAGTTACGGACATGATTGAATAGATTATTTATGTGTTCAAAGCCTATTAATAAAAATAAAAGCCTATTATGCCACGAAGCTTTCGTTTACAGTTTAGAGCGGTTTTCCTAACCATAAGTAGCTACAAAATGCTTTTTGGTTATCAAACAGTTATTAAAAAAGCTAAGAAGGAAGTAATTAAGTAGGTTCTGAAAGAGTCATATTTGTGATATGGTAATGCCAGGTCATATTTAGGCATTCGATTGACTTAATAATAACGTGGTTATAACCCTTTTTGGAACTTAAAAGCCTAAGGACTTGTAGCTCTGGTAAACTATTGACGATTAGGTTATATTAGTTTCTTGACGAAACCTTTTAGGTTAAATGAAAAACCATATTATTGTGAGACCAACCAGCACTAAATTTTACTGAAATACAACATATTGAATTTGCAAATTCCTAAATATAACTTTTCTACGATAATAAGGCATTTTTCAAAACTATTATGTAGGATAGCTACTTGTTTGTGATGTCATGTTAATGGTGGTATAATGGTCAATTTTGATCTGATTGCGTAATTAACTCTAAAATTAACTTTTTAAAATAAAATTGTATTTGTCACCTTTTGAGACAAGAAGCCCTTTCATTTGACATGTTATTTTGTGAGTTTGAATCTACGCCGAGTATTATGAGGTTTGCCATGTTATTGATTTATAATCATAGACTTCTTTTGGGTTTTTCTAGCCTCTGTGAGTAAAAAAAACTGTTTTATATTGTTTTCCTTGAAATTTGAGCCCCACTAGTTCTATAAGGATGGCGGAATGGTCTATTTTCATCATTTTATTAAATAATTTAAAAAAAAAAATTTTGGAATTATGAAAATATACATTTAGACCTTTCGCGAAAACCCCTTTCATTTGATATGCCACACGATAAAGTTTGTTTTTTTTTTAATTTTCTAATTTACCCCTAAAAGTCAACCCCATATTTAACCCCGTGTTTGAGTTACAAAAAATCATATTTATACCAAATTTCAACTTAATTGGAAGTAGTAGATATAAAACTAATTGGCTGTGACAGACGGACCGACAGACACACGAGTGATCCTATAAGGGTTCTACCGTTTTTTTCATTCCGACATACGAATACACACATACGAGATTCGTCTTAGACCAGAGTACATGTCACGACCTGACCTTAAGCTCAAATGAGCTACCCGCTGGCTTTATGGCCCTGAATGTCATCCAAGAACAAAATGCTTGTTGTGACAAATCAATTGAGCCCAAACTATATGGGTTTGCGTCGTTTCGTTACAGATTCCCTATTCCATCATCAGATCAGGTCCAGGGTACCACATCATCACATTTGCCACCGAAGTTATATGAGTACCTATACCAAAGTTAAGTTCAATCGGACACTGAACAAAGCGGTACGCGTTACACTCAAATCATATTTATTTCTTTTTGTTTTCAAATTGAACTGATTTTCATTTGTGTACTTTTACAATCACGCTCTGAAAACTTAAAATATATATATACTTCCATGGCGATGTAATTTAAACAAAACCGTTCATAAGTTTTTCAAATATTTGCAATAATTATCATTTTACGGAAACCTAGCTTAATGCGTGCACTACAACCCTGTTTCAACTATTGAATATTAGCACTTCGAATTTTCAATTTGTAAACCTCACTGCTTATTTTGGTGCCAATAAATACATTGTAATATACATACTAAATGCAAAGAAATTTTGGGAACTGTATCCATGTGACAAATACCATCGAAAATAACAATTTTTTTGAAGTGTAATAAGTAAAAATACTTTAGATTCAAAGATAAAAATAATAATGGGCAAACATTGGGTCACAGCGGAGTATTCGTTACATTTTACACGTAAAACACAAATATAAGATTAGTTTTAGTTGAACCAAATAATGATTGAATACAAATAATATGTTAATAAAATTATATTCACCTCATAATCTGTAAGGGGCTCATCTCTAGGTGAATCTTTTGACTGCAACAGCAAAGTCATTGGCGACATCCAACCGATGCAACATCCATATACAAAAGCTGGAATATTTACTGGAAATAAAATGATAGTTTTTTTAACATACTTGCTCATAAAGCAAAAGCAGCTTTTACTGCACCGTTTTCAGCATCCTAAAAACGTCCATTACAAAACATATCAAAACTATTAGATTCCATTAAATATCAACTTTTTTTACACTTAACAAATGTGTTGAAAACAGTTGTATGACACTCGGAGCTTTGCTCAATACACAATCTGCTGAGTTAGGCTCTCGCCTTCGCTTCGAGCTGCAACCCATACCCTCGTCTGTAATTAGCAGCATAGCTCACGTTTCATAATGTTATTCTTATAAGATTGTATGTAATGGCAGTACGCTTGAAATTACTTTAAAACACACACACAAACTTAGCATTAACTGTGTATTACTTTTTTTAAAACTCCGCATTCTGCATTGATCTATACATTTGTGTCGGCATCCGTATCCGCAATAACGAATACGGAGATTTTGCGTATGTGAATGTGGAGCAAGTTTAAAAAAAATTGGAAGGGCCACAAAAATTATGAAATGTATGTAATTTTTACTGATTGATCAATAGAAGAATACTTTTTAATCAAACGCACTGGCAATTGACAAGATTCGACATTTAATTTGTTCATGTAGCAGTCTTTCAATCATAAATTCATTTCAACGTGATTTCCTTTTTAAGTATTTTATGTTTATTTAGATTTCTATCGTATAGTGTGGTAGGCGAGTTTACCTCCGTGAATATTGCACTGGAATTAAAATAATTGACAAATTTGACAACTAAATCTGTAGTATCGCCATCGATGGAAATGATATTTTGGAATGACTTTGTTGTGTAAAATATGTAATTAAACATATCCTCATCAGATGCGTACCAAATAATAATTTGAACTCGATGTACCCAGAATCAAACTTAAACAAAACAAATATAGGTACAGCTAAGCAACCTCGTTAGTAATCAATCATAAAACAATTACTTTAATATAAATGAACTTAGAACTAAATATATCAAAATATGAAGTACTTGCCCAAGTAGCAAAAACCCTTAAAGAACCCAGAATAAGACAACACAGGACTTTGGTTTGCTCTAAAAACGATTATTAAGTGATGGTGGAATAATCTAAAAACCTCTGCGGGACAGACTAAAATCACTAAAGCCTGAAAAGACAGAACAATTGTTTTAAAATAAATTGAAAACATTGCAACAATATTTAACTTTTCGGTTTATTCTAAAATTATATATAACTAAATATAAAAATAATAAAACATAATAGCTCTTTTCACGCTGGGTGTTACTACCACCGACTTGATACCGACAAAATCAGCAGCTGGGGCCCGATGCTCGTGCTGATAGAGATAATCTCGAATTCGAGATATATTTAATTGATATACCCATGGCTTGCTAATCGCTGTAACTGTTTTAGATCGACTAGTTTGAACTAGATATATCGAAAAAATTTGGTCGATTTCGTTTGCAAATAGTTTTTAATTATCAATTATCTGTTTAATTTAATAATGAAGCGTCATCAGCAAGTAATATCATTTCTGTTAAGTTTTGCACCATAAAAGGTAAGTAATTTATATATGTCGTGGCCCGATCTTAGAATTGATTACTTCATGATGAGTCCGCCCATTTCATAAAATGGTCATATTTCATAATATATAACAGTACCCGCTGGCCACATCATAATATGAACAGCTAAATGCACGACAACTTCATGATATGGTCAAACATTAGTGATCATATCTGAAAATAGTTACATTTAGTTACAGTAAAATAGAGGCCTGGATGACGCTTTGTGTTTGCGATGCATCAAAGCCAATAATTTTCAAATCTACAAAGAGAGAGAGCTAATCTCTGAAACTAGTACTTAGAAAAGACTTTAACTTTAGCATTATTTAAAATAGTCTTTTAGGTTAGGCTATATTTTTTAAGGACATAAGTTTTTAGTTCAAAAAATCCATATTAGTAGGTGAAAAAAAAACAATTGCACTTTTGCTTGACGTTGCAACAAAGCAACAGTATGATTTGATTTTTTGGCACACGGATAGCTAGAGGGACCAAAAAGAAAAAAGAATTAATAATGGAGAAAAAATACTTATTCAGAACAAGAGTCCCAATGGAAATATTATTTTCTTCGGGGAATTAATATCTTTACGGCTTAACGGTGCTTAGAATTTGTTTATCCCGATCGACAGTTATCACGTGAATAGGTTTTTCCACGGGTGAATCCGCAGGGATCGTCTAGTAGAAGATAAAAGTATAGTGAAACATCGGTGAAGTGATTTTAACTGCGTTAATACTGCTTTAATTGCAATTGTCTTTTTATTCGAATACATACAGACATCTATACAGGGGTAATTTTTAAGATAATTTTTGTACAAGATTCTTTTGCCAAGGTTTTCTCTAAGGACTACACGCGAGTAATATCACTGGTGTTGTAAGCGTCCACAGGCTACGGTGACCGCTTTGACCGCGACATTGACAACGTTGAGTCTGAGGAGAGACTTTGCCTCCCTGTGTGTGTTCTACCGCTTGTATAATGGGATGTGTTCTGAGGAATTGTTCGAAATGATGCCCACGGTTACTTTCTACCATCGCACTGCTCGCCATCTGCAAGACATTCATCCTTACACTTTAGAACCTAAATGCATGGTCACGTACAGTGCTGATTCAGAGAAACTTCCTCTCGCGAACCTTAAGGTTGTGACATGAGCCCCCTGCCAAGGTTTTTCTCTAAGAACTACAGTATGGGGTTCTTGAAGTAAGAAGTTATTAGATATTAAAATTTAATATACTTATTAGCTCGAACTAGGATAACCAAGGGTACCCGAGTGACTGAAATATAGATAACCCAAATGCCTAAGAATGGTATTGGATGAAAATGTCTAGAAACACTGTATGGTATGTATCTATATTATGTAGGTCTAGGTAGCTACATGCCTTGACACATCATGTATGATAATTCTGCCAAGGCTATTCTCTACAATGAAAACCCTTTACGGTAAAATTAGCAAAGAGGTGATAAGCGTAGCCATTGTTACATCTAGTCTAGTAATTTGATTGAATGTAATTTTTAAGCTTGGGTTTCGAAAAAAACCGGTCAAGTGCGAGTTGCTCCCGCGCACCGAGGGTTCCGTAAAAGGTAAACTGTAATGAGGGACCAACTTAACTTTGCCGTTGGAAAACTGGTGTCCCAATACACCGGCATAGGTCACGGTCAGTTTACCAACTGTAAATAAGTATATAATCGCAAAAAAACACAACACATTTTCGGTTTTCAGATTTTTTTTATTATGTGTGCTACATGGTATTGCTTTTTGCCAAATTGCATGATCAGGTCAACGTGAAGTGCCCCATAGGTTTTGATTTATTTGTTTTACAATATGCGACAAAAATAACCGTATTTTGAGCATATTTTTTTATTGCGTTGACTTAGAAGCTTGATTTTTATACAACTTTAAGTTACCGTAGACTAGAATTTCACGCAAGGTGTCAAGTGATATCTTAGTGACAAATTTTAAACTGGTAATACAACGGCTTAGACCAGATGTCCTCATGTCTTATTCTAGATGAATGTCATTTTAAAGTATTATCCTAAAGTATTTTCTTCAATTTGAAAGTAAGATAAGATTCGACGCTATAACTTAATATAGAAGAGGCACTTATAAAATTAATATAGATATAATCGCCCCCTCATATGTTAGTGTCCTGTTTGCCCCTAAATCGGCGAAGATTCGGCGCTCCTGCCTTAAAACGCTACCTGCAATGCTTCAGTTAATCCACTTTTTACTTCATTACTATATTTTTGTCATACACCTTTTGGACACATAAAAATAATGTATACACTGTAAATGTCCATCTGGCACGTGCCATGTACACCACTTGTATTAATTACTCATCCCTGTTAAATTTAATTGTGTCGTTATCAGTGAACTCGCAACTGTCGTCTGCATGCGCCAACGGTTAAAAAAGTGTAAATTATACTTACTAAGAAAAGCACACAAAAATTGATTTCCTTTACTGCCTTCACTAAAGATAGAACTGTATATTTGCATATCGATAATATTTTTTTATTTACACTGTATATTATATATTCAATAACTGTTTCTTCAATGAGCTCTACTTGCAAACTAGAACGTTGTAACAAAGAGTTAACCTTAATTTTTAGGTATTTAAAGTCAACTTTTTTAGTGTGTTTGTTACACAATTTACATAATAATCAGCCATTATTCCGCCATTGTAAAATTGTAAGTGCGGGAAATATTTTTTTATATACAAAATAACCAGAGCCAAACGAAAAACTACTTTTATATAATCTGTACTTGTACATATAGATGGAGAGCGGAGGGTTAATAGAACATATAATATAACGTATAATATAACTTTTGGATACGAAACTCAGAATACTCAATAATTCAATAATGCATAGGCATTAAAGTTTGTATCCAAAAATCTGAAAAAACCACCAGGTGGTATAAGTTATATGGCTGATTTGATTATTAAAGTTAGAAATAAGACATTTTATCGAGCTTGTGATATTAAAATTCTGTTTATACAGATTCTCCTTTTTTGGTCTTCAGATCATAACCTAACTTTTTAAATATTTTATATATTTTTGTTTTTCGGCATCGCCAATACTTACGCCATTAATTAAGAATGCCGAGTGGCAATGCCGAAAAAAAAAATATAAAAAATTAAAAAGGAAGGTGATGATCTAAGACCATTAGAAAAAGGCGAAGTTACCATACGGTCTCTTTTCTCTTTGCACCACCCCACTCGCACTTGACCAGTTTTTAATATTTGTTGTTTTATTATAGAACTTATACTATATTATAAGTTTGAATCTTGTATGTAAGTATTACTCTTTTTATGGTAGGGCAAAATCTAGAAAACAAAAACTTTTTGTTTTTGGAGTTAACTCCTTAAGAAAAGATATAAGATCAGTGGTACGAAAAAATATGGGTAGTGAAATCGAGCGCAACTGTCATGTTTTGTGAAAGAGTAACGCTGCCCCTTCCCTATGCTTTATTTATTATTTTGCTTTTAACAGCGGCTCCGCCCGCCCTAAATTTGGTTATCGGCATAGGATTCTTACGAAAACTCCTCAATTATAAAAAAAAACACAGAAGGTAAAATATTTTAAAATAAAACGTACCGCTCTTCACCCTCATGACTGCCCGCCGGTCTCGCACATCATAAATGCGCGCGCAATACTTGATAATTTTTTTTATTTGGATAAAGATTAATATCATGTTTATAAAAACACCTTCACAAATAATGCATTATTTTAGAACAAATATGGTTAGCATAAAAAAAAGTTATAGTGAGCCAACCTTCAAATATAGACATATGCTGTTGTGGACTTTTTTTTAGAACTTTTATAGAGGAACAATTCTGTCACACATGATTTTTGCGAAACTCCAACCGTTTACGCAGCTCACGCAGCGGAAGCTCTCAAAAGGATAAAAAAACCTTAATTTTGAAACATTTTTCATTAGTGCTTCGCTCCTATTTGTGTTAGCGTGATGATACATAGCCTATAGCCTTCCTCGATAAATGGGCTATCCAACACTGAATGATTTTTTTTTAATCTGACCAGTAGTTCCTGAGATTAGCGCGTCCAAACATACCAACTCTTCAGCTTTATATATTAGTATAGATTATTTATTATTTTTAGAGAGGGAGAGAGGAAGAGAAATTTTATAGTCATCAGTAAACTCCAGTCGTGTTTCGGAGCTGACACACACACTTTTTTATTATTAGGAAATCCACCGTAATGCACATATTCTGTGAAAATTTCAGGCATCTACCTAAAAGGTCTAGACGACAGAGCCCTTTAAAGGTGGGATTGACAAAGTTGAACAAGATTGAGGCAGACAAAGTAGGCTTAGTAAATACGGTTCCGTATTATGTATATATATAATAATCCCATCAATATTATAAAGGCGAAAGTTTGTGAGTGTGTGACTGTGTGTGTATGTTTGTTACTTCTTCACGCTTCAACCAATGGACGGATCGGGATGAAACTTGGCACACAAAGGTTAGGTCCTGGGATAGGATATAGGCTACTTTTTTCCCGAAATTCCCGCGGGATTAACTATAACCGAGCTTAAACGAACTATAGCTATAGCTACAGCTTGATATAGCTAACTTCATTGGTGTAATTAAGGAGTAAATCACAGTATCAATACTGAGATTAAATAAAGGAGTCCCACGTCGATAACCAAATTTAGGGCAAAATCCAGCTATCTCATTAATATTATACATGCTAAAGTTTGGATGTTTGGTTGTTTGACGCTTCAACCACTGGATGGATCGGGAACCGCTCAACTGATTTAGATGAAATTTGTCTGAGTCCCGGGACTGAAGGACATAGGCTATTTTTCATCCCGGAAAATTCAAAAGTTCCCGTGGGAATAACTATAACGTTTTTTACTTAATCCTGCTGCACTGGGAGCATTTAAATAAGCTGAAATTATGCACACAGAGATAGTTAAAGATACGGAAAAGGACAAAGGCTACTTTTTATCCCGGGAAATTCAAAAGTTCCCGCGGGAGTAGGACCGAATTCCACGAACGAACCATAGCTGCAGCTATAGCTTGCTATAACAAACTTCTTTAGTATAATCAAGGAGTTGCCGTAAGAATTCTACGCCGTTAACCAAATTTAGGGCGGGCGGAGCCGCGGGCAAAGTCTAGTAGTAATATTTTTAATCTTATATTTTAGGTATACGCCGGAATACTTACCTTCATATTTTTGTCCTATTGTATTTAATATGTAATAACGTGTATTATGTTTTATTAATATCTATTATTATAATAACACACTTCTTTGTATTCATTTATATTTATATTACTTTCTTGTTTTAAGTTGCACCTACTCTGAAATCTTATTCTACTAGATTTCCTCTACCCAACGGTTGTCTGGAAGAAAAAGCTTAGTAGCGATAAGACCGCCTAAATTGTATTTTACAAATCAGCTACTTGTTTATTTTTAATTTAATTTAAGTGTTTATACACTAATCACAGCTAATCTTAATAATATACATTTTTAAATTTTTGGTCTTTTTATAATTTCTTGCTATTGTTACTATTTAAGCTTTATGTAACATATAACTCTTTAGATGTGAGAAATCTATCTTTGTTATATAAATAAAATTAGAACGGGCATGTTACTTCGACCGTGACTGAACCCAGCTCAAATCAGCGTTATGTCCAGTGACACGCAGCTTGTGCTGAGCTGTGACCTTTTTGGTACATCTTTATACACGCTTTCAGACAAACTTTCAATTTATGTTACGTTAGATTTTAGTGTAAAATTGTAAATATTTATTAAGTATTCAAATTCAGTCGGCGCGCGACAATGTTTTAAAAAATATAAAATAAAATTGAGGTTTGAATTATCATACTATCCTATCCTACTAATATTATAAATGTGAAAGCTTATATGTCTGGATGGATGTTTGTAACTCAATCACGCTTCATCCAATAGCAAGCTATTGCAATTCATTGGTATAACTAATTAATTAATTAATTGGAGTTAATGAAGGAGTTCCACGCCGATAACCGAATTTAGGGCGGGCGGAGCCGCTGGCAAAGTCTAGTTTAATATAAAGTAGGGTCCAATACAATTGGTGGCTTATTACAGACTACCTTACCTCCTAGCATAAAGTACAATTGGCGACTTGTCACCTCCACTTGGCGCCATCTAGTGAGTGGGCGCTGTGTATGCATACACGAGCTGTGACGTTTATGTCGACAAGAATATAGGGGGACTGGATGATGTTCCTGACATAACTATATAATTTTTACTTATTTTTGATCTTTTGTTGAGTGTAATTTTGTGTGTAGTAAATAAATCGTACAGTGCGGTTTCAGATAAAGTTTCTCCCGCGAACGCTTGGGTTCTGGAATGAGCTCCCTGCCAAAGTTTTCTTTAAGGACTACGGTATGGGGTTCTGACTCCCTCGCAGCCTAGTTGGTAGTGTGACCGACTGCTGTGCGGAGGGTGTGGGTTCGATTCCCGCATCGGACAAATATTTATGTGATAAACATTTGTGTTTGTCTTGAGTCTAGGTGTATTTATGTATGATATGTATGTATTTACAAATAAAAGTAGCATATATGTACTTAAGTATTCGTTGTCTGGTATCCATAACACAAGCTTTGCTTACTTTGGGGCCAAATGGCGCTGTGTGTAATGTCCAAAATATTTATATTTATTTATTTCTTCAAGAAAGAAGTTATTGGATTTTTGAAGGGTCGGCAACGCGCGTGTGGTACCCCTGGTGTTACAAGCGTCCATAGGATACGGTGACCGCATACCATCAGGCGGACCGTATGTTTGTTTGCCACCTTAGTATTATAAAAAATAAAATAAAAAAAACTTTATATCTATCTATCTACCAATATAGTATAATTTGTGTTACAAATCAATAATGAAATTTTATTTTAATAGTAAAATACTCCATTATATATATCCCTATCATCACAAATATCCTTAATCACTCTATTGCCTCTGGCGAATTTCCAGGTTCCTGGAAAGATTCATCAATTATTCCCTTGCCGAAAAAAGCAAATCCTGTCTGTTATTCCGATTATCGTCCCATATCCATCTTACCAATTCTTTCTAAAGTTCTTGAACGTCTTGTTCATGAACAGCTATGTCATTTCCTCACTAAAAATAAACTAAACTAAACGAAATCCCCTTCAATCTGGTTTTCGTCCTGGACATAGTACGGTTACTGCACTTATCAAAATCTCTGATGACATTCGTCTCGGTATAGTAAACAGAAAAGTCACAGTGCTAACACTATTAGATTTTAGCAACGCCTTTAACACTGTTGACTTTGATATACTACTTTCACTTTTAAGTTCTCTTAACATATCTCCAACAGCAATCGACTGGTTTCAAAGTTACTTGCGTGGGCGCCGGCAGCGGATCAAGGTAGATGATTCCTTCTCTACTTGGTGCTACACCAATGCTGGTGTCCCGCAAGGTGGCGTGTTGTCTCCACTTTTTTTTGCTATTTTCATTAATAATATAACATATAATTTATCTTCTCTCTACCATCTATTTGCAGACGATCTTTAAATATATACTCAGGCTCCAGTTAGTGAACTAAGAAGTGCAGTTGCGATTATAAATAACGATCTTGCTCGCATTATGGATTGGAGTACCTCTTACGGTCTAAACTTAAATCTTAATAAAACGCAACTTATCATTGTGGGTACTTCAAGAATGATATCTAAGATTAATTTACAAAATCTTCCTAAAGTGAGTATTAATGGAACAGTCATTCCATATAGCGAGGCTGTAAAAAACATGGGCATCATCATAGACCAGACATTTTCGTGGGAACCACAATTAAAAGAAGTTAGCAGAAAAATATTTGCTACTGCTAAATCCATTAGCAGATTGCGTAACTTCTTGCCCATTGCCACTAAAATTGCACTGGCTAAATCACTACTGCTACCTGTCCTTGATTATGCGGATGCTAGCTATCTTGACCTTACTGAGGAGCAATTAAATAAGCTTGAGCGACTCCAGAACCTATGTATTAGATACATATTTGGTTTACGTAAATATGATCATATATCCGAATTTCGATTAAAACTCAAGTGGCTCCCAATTCGCCTTCGCCGGAATACTCATTTTCTGTTTCTTCTCTACAACGTACTGTTCAATCCGTCTACTCCGTTATACTTGAAAGAGCGTTTCAATTTTATAGGGTCTACAGCTCATCGCGCCACTACAAACATGATGCTGAAAACCCCAACACATTATTCGCAAGCATATAATGACTCATTCACTGTCACAGCCATAAGGCTATGGAATAGTTTACCCTTTGATGTCAAAAAAATCGTAATCACACATTACTTAAAAATTGAAGCTGTCTCATCAACACTGTTTATTCATCTATATTATTTAAGATGTATGAAGTTTGTGTATTTATTTTTATTTTTTGTTATGTATTTGATATATATATATTTATTTTTTGTACGTATTAGTATTATTTATTATTCATATGTATATAAATTTAGCTATTGCTATAAATGTATACTTATATTGTAAAGTTTCAGTTAGCACATTCTACTCAATAATTTTATAAAGTCTCCTCTACCCAAAGGTTGTCTGGAAGAGATCGCTCATTAGCGATAAGACCGCCAATTTGTTATTACTTTTATTGTTTAATTGTTTTGTTTTCTATATGCGCAATAAAGTATATTATTTTTATTATTATTATTGGACACGGCCCAAGCCACATACGACATGAAAACACATTATTCTAATAAAATCAATCTTTTTATTTTACCAATCATCATACTAAAATTATTATTACAAAATATTCGGTAGTAGGCAGAAAAGGATAATAGTAGGCAAGTATAAGCGTTATACGCAATAGTAGCCAAATATTCGTTGCAAGCCTACTTGATACTTTCTTAAAGTAAATCAGTCAAATAGTATAAGCCAATTCAATAAATCCAGATCTTTAATTGTTGTTCTAGCTGAAGGGATTTGAAAGCTATGCTGCCCAGTCGGAGACAATCAGCACCTCATTATCTTCTCATTCTCATTATCTTATTATGCCACACTCTCTATTCCACCCTCTCTAACAGCGGCGTTTTTCTCGGAATTTACGGGTCAAATGAATGACAGCTGCGTTTGAAGCTAGCTTCCAAGCATATTTTGACTCGCAGTAAAATATTATGTAAGATTGCCTTACCGGCCATTAAGAGATTTTTGGAACCACTAATTTCTCCCTTATTCTTAGTGGAAATATAAGTAATAGACTATTCCACCAAATTTTTTTTTGAAAAAAACTGACAAAATTAGAGCAGTTTAAAGTTCGCTTTGTTAGTGCGTGAGTAAAAACACTAGTTCTTGCGTGGCGCTAGCGGCACGAAGTAAAATGACATCACAGCGCTTGAGACCGCGTAGTTACACTGCAAACTGCTGCAGGTACGCGCACTACTCTACAGAACGAGAGTTGATTGATATTTGCGTCTATATCTAAGCAAAAGTCATATAATAAATATAAATATTTCGTTGTTCCAAAACAAGCCAACAACTTTATCTTTATCAGAAAAAATATTAATTATGGTGCCTAAGGCGTAAATGTAAGAAAAAAATGAGTCAGAGTCATAAGAAGGGATGAGCTCTCTAAAAAAACAAGAGCATAATAAGTGTTTTTTTAGATACCTACTAAATAGGTAATATTAAGATTTTCTACGCTTTACCTTCTTTTTGTATCTGGTTAATCTTCAAAAGATAGATACACGGTCTCCTGATGTAATAAATCGGACTACATTACACAAAAGTGTACCTACTGATGATGATTGATAACATCTATATTGGCAAGACCTTTTTGTTACCTTCTTGCTTTGGGCTCGGTTGGAATACCTACAGTAGGTAGTTTAGTGCGCGGCAAAAGGCGGCGAACGAATACATACACTCAAAATGTTTTGTTTTCGTTTGATTATTAAAATTAACAAATTAGATAATATTCACCTCCAAACATTACGAAGAGCTATTATAGCAAGTAATAATCTACTTCCCGAAAAAATCAGGTATTTATAGTAATAAAAAGCTAGAAGATTTGCATAAGAAGCGAGAACCTAACGATGTGCCAAAAAAAATTTTTTTCCATTTTTTTTTATTAATTTTATTTTTCTTAATGTGTTTTATTTTTAAGTTATAGATAAAATCTTGTACGCAGCTGCACAAAATTGATATTTTGATACACGCGCCATGTAAAAATTATCTTTATTTCATAACAGAAGTATAAATAACTATATAAAAAAATAAATATTCTTTACTTATGACGTTAAACACTTAAAAATCTTACACTATTAGATTAATACATTAATGAAAATGAAAATAATGTATTCAATGCACACAGCTAGCCGAAACTCTAGGTAAAATTCTTACAAGCGCGGTGGTTATTAGGCGTTGTGACGTCAACTAAGGCTATTGCTTTCCAATTTTATGCTAAGCTGTCCTTTAATTTGTAAATATTTTAGTAACAGAAAAATAAACTTTATTTCAGATCAACATTGTTCTGATCATTCAAATCCACTGGCGAAAATTCTAAGGCCGATTTTATCATTAAAGGTTAAATATCCGCCTTATAATTTAGTATTTATTGAATATGTGATTCTTAAATTTAACTTATCTAAATTCTTTTCTTTTTTTGTCTTCAAATCTTCGTATATTTCTTCTAACTTTCTTCTTTTAGTTTCTGGTATTACCAAAACAACATAAATAGTATTTAGTATGCACATTATGCCGAAAAAGTAGAATACGACGTGTATGCCTACAGATGTAGCTACTGGATTGAAGAACAGTAGTTCGAGAAAGTCTGCAAAACAAGCGGCTCCCATACTTGTTGCAAAAACTGTCGCACGATACTGAAGTAAAAGATGTAAATAGTGAATAAAAGTGGCAATGATCGGCGAACTTAAGTCTTAACACGCAATGCTACCTGGTAAACAGATAATCTTAGGCACTAGATAAGTGTACACAGCGGTTCATAAAGACTTAGTATTTGACTAAAAAAAGAAGCACTTAGCTAGGGGTCTGTCACTGGACACAGGCGGTTTGAGACATTAAACTATTAACAAAGCAGATGTAAAGCTGTTACGAACTTTTGTAACGCTGACGCTTAATATGGTTCCATACATGTAATCATATAATTTGGCACAGGTATTTGGGCATTGTGCAATTGTGCATACGTTCATTTCCACAAACCAAGGGCATTAGTCGCTTGTTGCCAACCTATCCAAAATTTAATCAGTACTACTTTGAATAAGCCTATACTGTAGTTCCGAAGAAAAACCACAACAGTATGTTTCAAGGCGTGAAGATAAATTCTATTTCAGTGGTGAAATGTACGATGGTAGAAAATAACCGTAGTCATAATTTTAAATCGTTTCTGATTCATAGATCGTCAACTATTTTCACAGTTTGGCTTTGATCTGTCAAAAGGGTCAAGTGGATATCCATGTGCATCCCCAGATATAGCATCACTCCATATGGGGTGCACCCGGATACCAGCTTGGACCTTTAGACTCGGTTCAACGACGGGCTGTGAGAATTGTCGACGATCCCAAACTCACTTGCGGTATCGAGCCCTTAAGTCTGAGGAGAGACTTTGCCTCCCTGTGTGTGTTCTACCGCTTGTACAATGGATTGTGTTCTGAGGAAGTGTTCGAAATGATGCCCACGGCTACTTTCTACCATCGCACCGCTCGCCATCGACAGGGAATTCATTCTCACACTTTGGAACCAAAATGGTCGCGAACAGTGCGGTTTCAGAGAAACTTCCTCCCGCGAACCCTTGGGTTGTGGAATGAGCTCCCTGCCAAGGTTTTCTCTAAGGACTACAGTATGGGGTTCTTCAAAAAAGAAGTTATTAGATTTCTGAAGGGTCGGCAACGCGCGAGTAATGCCCCTGGTGTTGCAAGCGTCCATAGGCTACGGTGACCGCTTACCATCAGGCGGACCGTAGGCTTGTTTGCAACCTTAGTGGTATAAAAAAAAAAAAAAAAAAACCTTTGCCCTGAGATAAAAGTTTCTTTCACGCCAACTTGACCTTGCCTCTTTGATCATCTCCAAAATGGACATCGCTGGAGATGTCCGCACCAAGGATCTCAATGTTGTTGGAGATAGGAAAAAGTGTGTTATAGAAGGAGGACCTCTACATGGGAGATAATAATAATAATGATGTCTGTAAAACGAGTATAAATCAACCACTTACTTTGAAAGAAAATATTTCTCCTCCAACCAGAACCCCAATAGGCAGCAATCCTGCAGCGTCACAAAATATACAGAGACACAGGGTGACTATCGGTAACCATTCTGGGGCCAATATTCCATAATCTCGAACAAGGAACCATGAAGCCAAAACACACATGCTTACTCCAGATATCAATGAAGTTATAGCAAGTAAGGGCTGAAACAAAACAAGAGGTTCGATGTACTGCTTATAGTTTATCGCTACACTTAAGAATTTTCTAAACGTAACCTGGTAAAACATAAAACATACAATCATTCATTCCAAATTTATTCCATAAATTCATCCAAAATAAACAAGCAATATCCCACAATATCCACTTCCCTTGTTTAATTTTGCTGACGTCGTGTTAAGAAAATTAACGGTGCTTGCGTGAAGATGCACATCTGCAGACTTCTCTTGGCAGTTGGTCTTTTGACTTAATTATCTTCTTAGTAAGCATATAAATTTGAACTCATACTAACTTTTCTTCCAGTTGTTTCGACTAAACTTGATGCTAATAGAGATCCAACCACTTGAACGGTTCCTAACAACATTGCTTGCTGATTTGGAGTAAGGACCATTCCAGTGCCCTCGGAAGCTTGGGCAAATATGTTTCCAGCAAAGTTAAGTACTGGAACTGCCCCACAAACTTCGCGAGCTAGACCCACCATCATTGCAATCCCGAGTGCTCTTCGTAGTATCTTATCTTTAACTGATAATTAAGATCTTTGTCAAGTAAAGTTAACAAGAATTGATATAAGGAAAGTGTTGTTTAAAGTTTTCGTGCAATTTTACTCAAATTCACAGATGATTTTTTATACCACAAAGGTGGCAAACAAGCTTACGGTCCGCCTGATGGTAAGCGGTCACCGTAGCCTATGGACGCTTGCAACACCAGAGGAGTATCACTCACGCGGTGCCGACCCTTCCGAAATCAAATAACTTCTTTCTTGAAGAACCCCATATTATAGTCCCTAGAGAAAACCTTGGCAGGGAGCTCATTCCACATCCCAAGCGTTCGCGGGGGGAGATTTTTTTTTAAACCACACTGTATGCGACCACTTCAGTTCTAGAGTGTGAGAATGAGTTTCCTGCCGATGGCGAGCGGTGCGATGGTAAAAAGCAGCCTTGAGCATCATTTCAAACAATTACAACATTTTACAAGCGGAAGAACACACACAGGGAGGCAAGGTCTCTTCTCAGACTGTATTGAGAAACCTTTGAAGGATATCATTAATACATATAATAATACAAGACACCGAACAATAAAATATAAACCAAGTGAATTCAATGACAGTAATGAATTAATTGTGTTTAAAAATATTAAAAGTAACGCAAAGAGCTAACTAAGTCACATAAAAAATAAGTTTCAAATCGGTGATCATGTCTGCCTTATAAAGTAATGGGAGTCAGTGAATATAAAAACACCTTTCAAAATGGTTAAACACCTAATGGGTCTACTGAATTATTAAAAATTAAAAAAGTAAATAACACGGTTCCTGTAACTTACAATATTGAAGAGCAACGTAAACAAGAAAAATTAGATTGTATTGACGAATATTAACTCCCAAAAACGAAATACAGAAAACATTATATATTGGATTAATAGAGAGTCTATTTTAAAATGAAATAAAAACTTTAACTTTATTAAACTTTTTATCATTTCTTTCGAAGTCATGCAGGGTGGTGGTCTTGTTAATAGTATTATATATAATCTACCTTTTTAGGCACATTTACCAGGATATAATTATTGCGGTCCGGGTACTAAACTGAGCGAGTGTTTTATTTTTATTTCATTAAATGCAGCGTGCGTGCAACACAATATATCATTTTTAAATTTTTAAATATTCAGATTTAACTGATAGACATAAAGCAGATTTGGAATTATTGAACATGGCAAAACAACGTTTGAAAGCAAAAAATGATGGAAAAGTGGAAAAATTCTTCGTCTTCGTCGATAGTTAACAAAGTAATGAAAGCTAAGTTAAAGACATGGTCTGGCATTAAATCTTTTAAAAATTAAACATCAAAATTACGTTCTCAACTCAAAAAGTTAAACCAAATAATAACAAACATATGATCATATATGCTTATTCCGCAGCAAAAAACTTTTCCTCAAAATAACCGAATCCCTCTACCTCAAGTCATACCAGTACCAAAAACAGACCAAAAACTTTACCACCGATTTTTGCTGGATTAGCCGGAGCAGCCGGAATACCTAAAACTGTTAATGATTATTAAGCAGCAGCAAAATATTGCGTGAATTAGAGCAAAATAAAGTCATGGAATGTGTTGCATTAGGCAAAGGATTATACTTTAAACCATACAAGACGGGTTAATTATTAAACCATTGTTGCTATAGTAAATTCAGATAATTCTACAAACGAAGGAACGTTTTGGGTAGCATATGTGAAAGTTAAAGATTATTATGAATATTTTGACAGCAGCAGCAGCAGATATTTTAAATATAATAATATTTACTATAATTAAACTACATCTTCACACACAATTCCCGAACACTTCCCTCTCCATCTCCAAGTGCATTGAGATCCTTGGTGTTGACATCTTCAGTAATGTTCATTTCCGAGATCATTTGCAAGACAAGGTGAACTTGGTGTACTCAACAGAGTGAGGCAGTACTTCACGTCCTGGCAGAGGTTGCTGCTTTACAAGTCGCGAGTTCGGCCTCTCTGGGCAGGTCAACCGGATACCAGGTTGACCCTTTTGACTCGGTTCAACGACGGGCTGTGAGAATTGTCGACGATCCCAAACTCACATGCCGTATCGCTCTGTTATAGGAGTCCATGGAAATGTCTTTTTAAAAAAAAAGAAACTTGTACACAAAGAAAATAGGCTTTATTTAATAGGATTAATTATGATTTAATAAATTGGCATTTGTCGAAGATTGGATTTGGAAACGATACGTAGCGACCGAGAGATGAAACTGGACTGACTCACCGGGACTAGTCTCTGGGTGGCGTCGTCACGAAAAAGCTAACTCAGCATTTAAAAGTTAGGGTTCGGCATTAACTCTTGCTAAACGGATATATAACAACCCCCCCTTTAAGAGAAAACTTATCCCAAAAGGGTGAAGTTTACGTATATTGGTTTAAATATTAATTTACTCGAAGTCTAGGTTGTGGGGTAGGATCTTGAATTGTTTCAAGTCCTACATTATAAGTTTCTGTCCCCCTTCTTTTCATTAATATATGTAATAGGTTTCGACAAATGCCACTTTTGCAACAATAATACGTTACAAAGCTTATAAATAAGATTACAAATACAATGGTAAGTATAGGAAAGCTAATGTGGTTCTTGAAATCTGGTTGTTTAGTTACAATCTGGTCAAGATCCTTAATTACGTCATCAGCGACTTTGTTAAGATCCTTAAGATTATTCCAGTTTACATTGGATATTTTGATACCGGAAATATTGAGCTTTAGTTGTTGGAATTCCTTATAATTACAACAATTATCTTCGATTAGATTATAATCGGATTTAATTGTTTTACAAAAGTTAGTTGTATTTGATTTAGCTATTAACTTAGTATCTTTACAAAATGCAATACAACTAGAGTTCATGTTAAGTACACCTGTACCTGATATAGTGATTTCAGTTATTTCGGAGTTACATTCAATTGACAATTTCGTAGGCTCTGATTGTACATATTTATTATTTTGAAGTTTTTGCCAAACGTCTATGTGGCCATAAATAAATTTACTGTTACAATTTTCTGGCAACTTAGAGACGGCTTTAACCATGATTTCAGTTTCACAAATAGGGTTATTGGTCGTGCTCAAAGTATCTATGCTGTTGCATAACAAGATTTCATTTAAGGTTGGTTTACATAGGTCTAGATTTTCTAGGTTACAGTAAGTCATTTTATCTTTACTTAATCCTATGTACTGTTTTGTAGGTGCTATCAATGCGTATGAGTTTGGCGCATTAAGATCATGTGGCACTGGTATCGGTATACTTTTGTATAAATCGTATTCCATTACATCTACAAGTGGTATCTTAACTACAAATATAATATTATTATCTATAAAGTACGACACTAATTCAGAAAGGTTAATTATTACATGGATATTATCTAAATCTAAAGTAACAGCAAATTCCTTAAACTTAGGTAAATTTCTAAAATTACTTACAATGTCATTAAACAGTTGTTTAGGAGTAACAATAGATGGGTGTAAGGTATTGCTTTTAGCAAATAGTATAGCGTTCACTGTATCTTCTACCTTAAAAGATAGGGTTAACAGATTAGATTCTAATACATTTAGGACGTCATTAATACTGTTCCAGAAGGTGATTTCATTGGTGATTTGGGATACATTTTGAATGGCTGAGGACAATTTATCAATTGCCTCACCAAGTCTAGCTTCGTTCTGGTTCATTTCGATGATGCTTTTGTTAAAATTAGAGATGGCTGATTTGGAAATAGCTATATTTTGAGTGATAGCAGACGTTAGTTTCTTATCATTATCAAAAAGGGCTTGCAGAGCACTATCATATTTAATAGCGTCGTCTTCGTCCAGGGTACCAAATATATGTTTGAAAACCGTGCCAATCCCAGAAAACCATGCTGATCTTTTTGATTTGTTTGATATTAGGTGTGACATGGATTCATAATCACGAGATATATCCTTGAAGAGAGAGTCGAGTGGTTGGATCATGTTATGGCATTCTACGTTATCAATAGCTTGGTTTTGCTGGCAAAGAGATCTTACCGTGTTAAAAACGTTTTTAATGTTTTCTATGTGGGCAGGTATAAAACTAATGTCTAAAGGTATAACTATATGTATATGGTCATTAACTATTCTAATTGTACCTATCGGTTCGAAGTGAATTCCTGGGCTTCGGTTAATTTGTTGGATGAAGTCTGTAGCGAAGGTAAGTTTACAACATATTACAGCCACTCTGAAATGAGAATGGTAATAGGATGACTACGAGGTAAGTTTTATTATTATTTTTTGTATATAGTTTTAGTTCTAAGGCTTAAAGTATCTTAAGTTAGGTTATTTATTTTATATATATATATGTATATATACCTACGTCTATGATGTATCTAATAAATGTTAATTATCATTTTCAGGTAGCGTCAGCTTCACTTCATCAAAGTGGTGTTTAATGTGTCGTCGATTTATTAATAAGGACAACGTGTTGTTTCCGTGTATTTTGACCACCTTGTAGGGTATCGGAGACAGGGCTTTTCTTAGTCTTAGGTGATTTTTGATGTACACGTAATCGCCTACTTTGTATTTTACGGTTCGTGTTCTTTTATCGTAGTAGTTCTTTGATCTTTCTTTAGATTGTCTAATATTTTCGAGGGCTTTTTCGCGGGATAATTTGAGACGGTGATTAAGCATCTTTATGTACTCAGGATAGGTTGTTTCTGAGTGAGTTTCATACACAGAGTCTGGGATAAATGGTTTGTGTCCAAAGAGGAGTTCGTATGGTGTAAATTGAGTTGTGGTGTGGACATTAGTATTATAGGCCAACATGGCTGTATATACATATCTGTGCCAGTCAGTCTGATTGTCGTTAATGTAAGATTTCAAATATTCTTTAAGGGTGGAATGGCTGCGCTCAAGTGCGCCTTGTGTCTGAGGATGGTAGGGGGAGGACCAAATCTGTTTTATCTTTAAAAATTCACAAGTTTTCTTAAATAGGTCAGCTGTAAAGTTTGGTCCTTGGTCAGTCACAATTTATTTAGGTATACCAAATATAGAGATGAAGTGTATGAGACATTCGCAACACTCTTCTGCAGTGGTGCTAGCGATAGGATATGCACATGAGAACTTGGTAAGGTCATCTTGAATTGTCAGTATGAATCTTAGTTTAATTAGTCCGGCTTCTGGTTAGGGCCCAACGATATCTATACTTATGCGATCAAGAGGCCGAGTTGAGGTTGTGGTTATTTGCATCGGTGCTCGGTTTGTGAGCCTTAAGGCTTTGTTGGCTTGACATAATTTGCACCTTTTTACGTAGGTTTCAATATCTGTGCCCATGTTTTTCCAGTAGTAGCGTTCTTTTATTCTATTGTACATTCTACTACAGCCTAGGTGTCCAGATATTGGTATGTCATGATTTTCTTTTAATATTTTCTGTATCTCGCTTGGGACTGGGAATATCAAGCTATTGTGGTAGATATTTACTTTAATGTTGGTGTTATGAAATAAGTATAGAAGCATATTATAGATTTTGATAAATAAGTGTTTCTCGAAAAGGTACTTAAAATCTGATATAGCTACTTCATTTACAGTATCAGGTAATAGTAATAGTTCGTTTCTCATAGTTTTTAGTGTGTTGAACATGTCGACGTAAGGACATTCGTCAAAGTGGTGTACTTTGTTGAATAATAGGTAGTATATTTTGTTGTTTGTTTCGATTCTTTTAGATGTGTATAACTGTCTTTCTGATTGTAGGGTTTCGTTAGGGTTTGTCATATGTCCTAGGATTTCCTCAACATATGGGTTGGACTCGTCAAGGTCGATAGATGTTGGGATCAGTAGTGTTTTACAGGTGCTTTTCATTAGGTTTTCGTTGTGTTCTTTGATGTCGGTGTTAAAGTTGGTATTTTTATTCAAGGTGGATTTCAAGTATTGTGAATAGTCGTTAGGGAGCAAATCAATTTCAGCTACGGGGTCACGATGGGTTTCAGTATTCGTGATGTTTGGTGATGAAGGTAAGTTTTCGTGATCACTGTTTTGTTCGTTTGGTAAAGGTTCAAGGGGTTCTACATTTGGTATATTGTCGGTGTTTTGTATATTTGGTAAAGGTTCAAGGCGTTCAAAAACGTTTGGTGGACTAAAATCTATTTCTTGGCTGTTGAATGGGCTAATGTCAAGTGCATCTAAGTCTAGGAATTCATTGTCTTGGTTTTGAGGTACAGGTTCTTGTGCAGGGTTTTCATGGTTAGTTGGATTTGTTGTAATTTTGTTGTTTGTGTTTTCGTGCTGGACAGGATTTACAGGGAAACGAGATAAGGTGTCGGCGTTGCAATTTATTTTCCCCTTTTTATATTCTATCTCATAGTCGTATTCCTCAAGTTTTAGTCTCCATCTTATTAGTTTTGATCCAGGGTCTTTACAATTAAATAACCATTTTAAAGGTTTGTGGTCGGTCACTATTTTAAAACGGTGACCATATAGGTATGGTCTGAAGGTTTTGGTTCCGAAAATAATAGCTAGACATTCTTTCTCTGTTACACTGTAGTTACTTTCGGCTTTATTTAAGGTACGTGAGGCATAAGCAATCGGAAGGTCACTACCTATTGGTCCTTGGGAAAGGATAGCTGATATGGCGTAATTGGATGCATCACAGGTCAACACAAACGGTTTGGAAAAGTCCGGGTATATAAGTAATGGTGCTGATGTCAATTTAAGTTTGAGGGTATCAAAGGATAACTGTTGCTCATTCTGCCGCAGGAATTGAATGTCTCTCTTCAAGAGAGAAGTTAATGGTTTTGCTAGTTTAGAGAATTCTGTGATAAATCTTCGGTAGTATGAGACTAATCCTAGAAAGGACTTTATGTCTTTTGGTGATTTTGGAATTGGAAATTTACTGACTGCTTTTACTTTGTCAGGGTTCGGTTTGACTCCTTCGTCAGTGATCAGATGGCCTAAATATGACACTTCCTTTCGGAGAAATTCACATTTGTCGGGTTGAAGTTTCAGGTTGAAGTCACGGAGTCTTTGGAAAACTTTGGATAGGTTTTCGATATGAGATGGTAGATCGTATGAGTATATAACGATGTCATCGAGGTAGACGAATGCGTTTAAGCCTTGAAGCCCTGTTAGAGCAGAGTTCATCAATCTCTGAAAGGTGGAAGGGGAATTTTTTAATCCGAAGGGCATACGATTAAATTCGAAATGTCCTTGAGGGACTGAGAAAGCTGTCTTTGCAGAATCTTCGGTTTTCATCCTAATCTGGTGGAATCCAGATTAAAGATCTAGGGTTGAAAAGTATTTACTCTTTCCTAACTGGTCTAATATTTCGGATATATTGGGGATTGGATAAGAGTCTCCGATAGTTATGTCGTTTAATTTTCTGTAATCTATAACAACTCTCCATTTGCGTTGTCCTGACGCATCTAATTTCTTTGGGACAACCCAAATGGGTGAAGACCAAGGTGAGTTAGATGGTTTGATTATTTCGTCAATTAGCATTTTGTTAATTTGTGTTTGGACTTCTTTCTTATGGCATTCTGGGAATCTATATGATTTGACATGTATGGGTTCAGAGGGGTTTATTTTAATCTCGTGTTCTATTGCGTCTGTACATGACAGTCTCTCGTGTGGTAAGTGAAAAATGTCCGAATAGTTTGAACAAATATCGAGTAAGGATGTGGTTTCTTCTTTGTTTAGGTGTGGTGTTCGTAATAGGTCTAAGACTTCTTGCGTTCTGTCATAGGTAGTTCTACTAACATTTCCAGCAGTAGAAAGATTGTAGATTAATTCGTTTTTATGGTATTGGAAGGGTAACAACTTGAGTTTCAAATCTGAATTTATGGATAAAGGAGATTCAGAGATGTTAACTACGGATATATTTATTCGGGAATTGTCCTTTACTTTGACTACACAGTTTGCTATAAGTAGATTTTCGACTAGGTTCTGATCTAATATGAGTCCTTCTCTTAGTTCGGGGTTGAGAACTGAACATTCTATTACGGTTTCAGTTCGAGCAGGAATCGTGTAACTAGGTTCGTTGTATTCCATCTTTAGATTGCATTTATTCAGTTCCAAGATATCATTTGCGTAATTTATTTTTCCGTTCATAGCACTAAAAAGATCGGTGCCTATTATTCCATCATAAGGTAAGTAGATTCCATTCACTATGTGGAATTGACAAGTTACGGAACCGAAGGTGATAGGTATATGTCCTAAAGTAAACATGGGGGTGTTTGAGGGATCAATTCCTTTAAATTTTATTTTATGGTCAGTTATTGTTGGTGAATTTTCAATAGAAGATGTTTTTATTAGGCTAATAGATGCACCAGAGTCTACAAGGAATGACAGTGGCTTAGAAGATACTGATGTCATGACTTTAATGAATGGTAAGAACTTTTTTGAATGATTATTTGAAATGTTGTATATTTTATTGTCTATTTTTTTTGTTTCAGGTGCTGATTTTGTTGGAGTGCTATAAGAAGATATGTTTACGTTACGAGTTTGGGGCTGATTACCCGGTTTGTTAGCTAGGCATGGAAGTTTCTGATTTAGATCTATATTCTTGCAATGAGTTTGGGGCTGGTTACCCGGTTTGTTAGCTAGACATGGAAGTTTCTGGTTTAAATCTATATTTTTGCTATGAGTTTGGGGCTGGTTACCCGGTTTGTTAGCTAGACATGGAAGTTTCTGATTTAGATCTATATTCTTGCTATGAGTTTGGGGCTGGTTACCCGGTTTGTTAGCTAGACATGGAAGTTTCTGGTTTAAATCTATATTTTTGCTATGAGTTTGGGGCTGGTTACCCGGTTTGTTAGCTAGAGGTTTAGGTTCATTATTTGTATTAGATGAAGTGTGTTTTGTTGATTTAAGAACGTGGGTATCGGCTTCTATGTATACTCTTCCCGTGCGGTACCTAGCGGGAATGTTTACTCGTTTAAATTAAGGTTATCTATTTCGTCGATTCCTTGTGGTTCTAGGTCAGCATGTTCTATATTGTTTATTCGGTTGTCGCGTCTTTCAAAGCGATTATTAGAATTTTGGAAGCTAGTGGAAGGTTGTTGATTGTTAGGGTCTCCGTACCGTCTATTGTTGTATTCTTTTTTACGGCAATTATCAATAATGTGTCCAGAGGTCTTGCAGTATCGGCAAAACATTGGTATTACTCTAGGGTAATTTATTGGGTTAGGGTTTGTTTCTGGAGCAGAACGGAAATTAGGTCGAAATTGGTAGTCTCTAGGTGGTGATTGGCGGTGGAAACGATTTCCAACATATCTTGGGTTACTGAAAAAAGACGGTGAAGAAGAGGGGGTATTTCTTTTACTAGCGGCTTGGTGGTATTTTTCTTCAGATAAAGCGAAATTTATTGCTTCATTTAAGGTTTTTGGATCTCGACATCTTACCACAACAGACAGGTTTGTATGAAGTCCTGTTATAAATGTTTGAAGAGCTAAGTCTTCCATAGAGGCGATACGGCCAACTAGTTCGTCTCTTTTATTAGAAATTGTATTTTTATTAATTTCTGTCAAAAGTTTTGACAGACAGCACTCTATTCTCAGACCGAACTCATTGACTGTTTCGTTATAATTTTGTTTCAGGTTTTGCAGTTCAGAGATCAAAGCCGGATAATATTTTTGTTCGCCATATTGCGATTTTAAAAACTCCTCAAGTTGAGTCCAAGAAGTGAACTCTTTAATAGAGCAAGCTTTTTGTGCTCGTCCCGTTAGTTGACTTATTATATATTTCAACAGTAGATCTTGTTGATTTTGTGATGCAAAATTGATTGCATTGCGGCAATTATTCAAGAATGGGGTCAATTCCTCTCGGTTTCCGTCGAATTTATTTATAAATTTGATAAGAATTCCTATGTCGACACTATCTACATGAACAGTAGCCGTAGTTTCTTTTTCTTTCGTTTCTCTAGGCATGATTATTCTTTGTTATTAAGATTATATCGTATAGAAAAGGTTTGTTTACTTCTCCGAATTGCAGTAGCGAGATAAGCAATGCACGCGGAGACTAAACAATTGTGCAGTCGTGAAATATAAACAGTTCAGATTATTATTGTTATAGTTAGATTAATCGGGCTTGGATCTCTATGAAATTTATTTGTAACAAGTCGAATGAGCTTAAATAAAAGTTATTTGACTTAATTGTAGGAAGACACAAGTTAGATGAGTATTGACAAACAGCTAGTTGTCAGATCGTAGATTCAAAGTTTATAAAAATGTCAAAAAAAAAAAAATATTCTTTTCTGAAATGTTTGAAAAATAATCACTCACAGTACTCGTAGATAGTTCTTGTGGTTATTCATACTGGTTTACTGTGCTGTAATAGGGCCTCGCAGGCGTTGAACTGGAACGGTTTCGAGGAAGTTGGCAGATTTTGACAGTTTCTCGTACAGCAGGTCGGAGGTTTTTGTTAGCTAGTAGATGTAGCGAAGTTTGTATGGATGTCGGTGATGATGATGAGTAGGTTTTCTTTTCTTTCTCTTTTGTAGGTTTCAGGGGTTGCGATTGAAATTGTAGCGCGGCACTGAAGTTTCTTAGTGAAAGTTAATGGTTCACACTTTTGTAGAATATTTCACTTTAATAGTTCACTAGAAGAACAAAGTCACTTTACTTTCAATAGTTCAAAGGGCGTTTCCCGGATTTATTTTAAAAATCCCTTTAGCTGCCACCAATGTTATAGGAGTCCATGGAAATGTCTTTTTAAAAAAAAGGAAACTTGTACACAAAGAAAATAGGCTTTATTTAATAAAAAAATTTAATAAATTGGCATTTGTCGAAGATTGGATTTGGAAACGATACGTAGCGACCGAGAGATGAAACTGGACTGACTCACCGGGACTAGTCTCTGGGTGGCGTCGTCACGAAAAAGCTAACTCAGCATTTAAAAGTTAGGGTTCGGCATTAACTCTTGCTAAACGGATATATAACAGCTCGATATGCCTTAAGTCTGAGTAGACATTTTGCCTCACTATGTGTGTTCTACACGGAGAAAAATGTACTCCTAGTTTTATTAGGAATTCTAAGCTATTAATCAGGTTTACCTCATATATAACGACTAGGCGTCCAATCCTACATTTTAACAGGAAACTTATTAAGTACTTCACGAATACCTCTAAAGTATTGCATGTAATTGTGTCATGCATGAACTGAATAATTATCAGGAAATAGTGTTTTATAATATAGGCAGACCTAAAAAAAAACAACATGTACTGTTCTTTTATCAGGAAATGAAACAATTACTATTGACATTACCATTTTCATTATGATCACCATCGTCATTGCCATTGTTATTACGATCACTATCGTCACTGTCATTACCATAACCATTGCTATTACCATACTATACATATGGGATATTTGTATGGCAATAGTGTAGTACTCTTACAATAATTTGTTTGAAGCACCATTAGTTTTATAGATTAAAAACTTCCAGTTCTTTTTGATGATTAATGTGGGAATCGATCGCTGGACGTCAGGTGATATACATACCATATGTTACCGATGAGCCAGCCAGTTGAATAGTTGAATTGTCAAAAATTAAGCTATAGAATAAAAATAATATGAACAATTCATCACAACTGTTCCCGATAATTCTTAAGAACAGGATATACAATGGAGGGGTGTCTAACGTATAATTCTTAAGAACGTACAACATTACGAAACAGCACCAAATTTTTTTTTAAGAAACTTCTTGCTAATATTACATCATGATACTTTTACCTACATTATCTAGTTAATATGATATTCATGTTTGGTTTTGGTTAATCACCAAATTTCATCCGTAGAAGACCCTGTTACTTGTTTCTAGCCTTCATTGAAATTATGTGGGACAACGACTCGAAATATCAGTTCTTAATAGTGATTTGTCAAGACGTCATCATGAAAGTTTACCGATAATTTAACGTGACAAGGTATTATTATTTAACCTTTAAAGGCATCAAAACTGTTAATGACAAGCTAGATAATATACAAGAACAGGACCAGCCGTTTTGATAAACTGTTACTTTTACTGAAAACTCCGCTGTGAGACCTATAATATAATTTATTAAGATACTGATGCAAATGAACATCGTAATGACATTTTTGCATTAATCGAAATTGCCATTTTTCTCCGTGTACCGCTTGTACAATAGGATGTGTTCAGAGGTATTGTTCGAATTAATTATTTAGGCGGCTTATTTGAACGAGAACTCGCTGTGCCCTACCTCCCTTAATCCGGCTAAACTGCTCTCTGTTTCATATCCAGCACATAAACATTTGTATGTTTTTTTTTTTCGGTTTTTCACATTTTACACAAAAACCAGACCAAAAAATTTAAGGTTTAGGTAAAAACTTTTCAATGAAATTCATTTGCATATTTTGACGTTTGTTTGTCTTATTCCGGTGGACTTATTAAGTAAAAACTTTCCAGTCAAATATTTAGAAAAGGAATATTATTGTAAATGAATTATTACATGTTTCTTTATTTTGATATTAAACACGATAGTGTTTGAGCAATAAAATAAACATAAAGTTTTATACAACATGGCGGCTGCAAGCTGCTTCTTTGTTTTAACATTTTATATAGGGTTTACAAAGAAAACTATATCATACCCACATACGAGCGAAAAACGGTTTCGCAGTCAAGACAAGGAGTCCAAAGAGTGTGTGTGACCTTCATTATTTAAGTGTTCCTAAATCTGTTGGTATGTTAATTTAGTATGTACTTACAAAAAGTTTTAGGAATACTTACAAATAGCTTTATAAATAAACCTGCTGCTTTCTTCATCGTTAATTTGTTCCCTTTCCATATGTACCAATTCCTGTTGTACTACACTGTGTTCTGGACTTCTACATCGAAGCCAAGCAATAGCTCTAGCTGCTTCCTAGAAACCATTGGTGACCTCATCAAAATTTGTCATTATTTTTTGGAAATACATACATATAAACACCCAGTCTCAAGACAAACACACATACGAAATGCTCGTCTTGTGTGAGAATCGAACCACTTCGCACTTCAATTCAGCATTCGGGTCATAAAACACTGAGCCACGGAGGATGTTAGTACTGAATATTACAAAAATCGCACTTAATGTTTGTTCTTAACTAATAAATCAATAATTCGCAAAATAAAACGTATAATAAGGTAAGTACAACATACGTACGGACCTGAGTCATAAATATAGTTATTTGATTCTTACCTCCTTTTTGCCATGCTTCATAAGGTAAGATGGCGATTCCGGCATTGTCATGAAGAGCATGATATGAAAAAGAGGCATTAGCAGACATATCCAGAGGACAGTATTATAGCTCAAAAAATCACCTATTATGTATAAGAAAAGGTTTCCAGATGTGTAGAACAAGATTACCTGCAAAGAACAAAAGAAAGTAAAACGCCCGTCTCTGTAACCGTTGCAGGTACCCATACCAAAAAAGTGCGCAAGTCTTCAAAGACGGTTCGGTAGCAAGTACTGCACGTGAAACTTCTCTTGAAAATATCTTTTTTTATATTTGAGAATTCATACATTAAGATTATTATTGCGTCTTTAAAAAAATCATCAATTTTTTAGCAATAAAAAACAAACTGTTGGACAGATTTGCACTTGCCCTAAAAATGATTGCAAACGACTCTCCAGGTCTCAAAACGTAAAGTAAAACGCAAATCTAGCGATTTTGATTTTCGGTACTTTTATAATAACTTTACCTCAAAAGAACCTTAAAAACGTGGCAAAACTTGATTGGGATGATTTGTTTATAAAAAAATTGTAAAATCTCATAAACAGCCAAGTCTAGAAGGTGGATATAACAAAACGAGTAATTTTTGCTAAAATCTGGACTATTCTTTACTCGTTAAATACCATTCTTTACAATCTACTGTGCCTAATTATATGAGCCTAAAACATTTTAAATAATGACAAAGGAATAAGATTATTAATTATTATTATGTGTTGTGTAAATTTACATGTCTTGGCGTTGTTGCTATAAACTCGAAATCAAGAAAACAGAAGTGACTCCTACAACATAGTGCGCCTCGCACTTAACCGATTTTTTTCTTTCCTTTTATGTAAGTATGAACCACATTAGATCAACGACCTCGTTTCATCTTCGATTAACTCATTTGTATATGATGCACAGGTACGACTCGCCCTATATACACATTTATCAGTTATCCTTACCAAAGTCCCTAGAGCTCCTCGAATGCTATCTTCACTGATCTCCTTCGTGTATGCTGTGCAAGTCACATAAGCACCAGCCATGGCTATTCCTACTAACGATCTAGCTAGAATCAGAGCCCATATTTTAAAGGATAGCAACTTGATTGTCCATATCACCTACGAAACACAAAAACAAAATTATCTTCTCTGTCCATTATAAGTCGTGATGACTACTGTCATTACTGTACCATCAATTGAAAAATAAGTAAAATTTATAAAAAGTTGCAGTTTTTCAAAATTTTATTTTTTTGTTACTACGCACACAGCTGACATAAATATAATTGTTTATGTCTTACTACGCACGCCACTGATATAAATATAATTTATTTGTTTCTCACTACGAATCTGACCTCTGTCATTAATAGAATTATTTATTAGTCATTACGCACAACGCTGACATAAATATATTTATTTGTTACTTAATACGGATACCTCTGAAGTAAATACAATTCTTTGTTCCTTACTGCCCACACCGCTGCTAAATTATAATTATTTGTTACATACTACGCACACCTCCGACATATTATTTGTTACAAACTACGCACACCGTTGACACAAACATAATTATTTCTTACTTACTACGCATACTGTTGACATAAATATAATTGTTAATTTCCTTCCAATCTTGTCTCCCAGAAATGCCATCAAATAGTTTGCGGGTACACTCACTAAAAATGCAGCAGCTGCCATCCATGATACCTGAAAAGTCAAAGAGTAGGTAGTAGTAATTTTGATGTACTTTTCTTATCTTTTAATAATCTTTTTTTCGTTTGTTTACCTGAAGATTAGAGTCTTAAAAGACAATATATTATTAATGTCATTTCGATATCATCAACTAGCTTCTGCCAGCGGCTTCGGCCCCCCTAAATTTCGTTATCAGCGTAGGTTCTTACGGCAACTCCTCAATCTATATTTATTATATATATAAAAATAAATCCCTATTTCCCTTGGTCACGCCATCACGCGTGAACGGCTAGACCGATTTCGCTAATTCTTTTTCTGTTGTGTTTGTTATTGTCCGGAGCAAGTTCTTATGAAAAAAAAACGGACAAGTGCGAGTCAATAAGGGTAAACCGATTGTAAAGAAATTTTGGTAAGTTGTTATGCACACGCCGGAGAAGGTTTCTGAGAAAGAAAAAAAGGGTCAAGTGCGAGTCGGACTCGTGCAATAAAGGTGAACCGATTATAATGAAATTTTGGTAAGTTGTTATGCACACGCGGGGGAATGTTTCTGAGAAAGAGTAAACATGTCCGTGTTCCAAACACTTCTAACGGATAGCGGTGTAATTTAGTTTATTCTCATAAATGTCCGGATTGGATAAGTATCTAATAGAAATCCCCACGGGTGTAGCCGTGGGTAATAGATAACTCTTGGTTGTAACAGTGTGCTTAGTGTGAGTTTTTGCGTATTCGTAAATCTACTATCGCGTATTCATTAAAACTCACACTTGGCACACTGATGGTGCTACAGCGCATCAACTTTAAGGGCAGAACAATGTCTGCAGGACCAGCTAGTTATAGATGAACAACAAACAATCAAATCTTTCCTCTTTGATGGCATAATACATTCGTGTCGCTGATACCATGGAAATACACATACAAAATTTCAACCCAATCGGTCAAGCCGTTTAGTAGTTGACATACCGTCAGCAGCGCCACCTACCAGGTCCAATTGTTTGTGTTTAATGATCCAGGAAACCATCGAAATAACCACATAAAATTTCAATCCAATCTGTTCAGCCGTTTAGTTATGTTAAAAAGATAAGTACTGAAGGATGATTCTTACTACCCGTTGTCTATTACCCATTTTTCCGTAGGAATGAAGCATTTCCCAGCGGCAAAAAGTAGCCTATGTTCATTAGGGATAATGTCGGCTTTTAATGGTAAAAGAATTTTTCAAATCGGTCCAGTAGTTTCGGAACCTATTCAATACAAACAAACAAACAATCAAATCTTTCCTCTTTATAATATTTTCTATACTACTCATAACAAAGATAATATTTTTTATATTTAATATCCGAAATCTGTAGAATCACCACTATCTGCTTCAAGAATGTACTCTATGAAACATAAATTTCATCATAATTATATTAAGAAAAACAAAACAATAGTTTTATACACGTCAGGGTAACAGACTAAGTAAATAGTATATTTGAATGTAATTAAATTCAAAATATATGTTTTAAATTAAAAAAATAAAATAAATATTAAATACCACATAGTCTGTAAGAGGCTCACCCCTGGATGAATCTTTCGACTGCAACAGCAAAGTCATTGGCGACATCCATCCTATACAGCAGCCATACATAAATACTGGAATATTAACTGAAAAATTAAAAACAATTAGTAAAATCAACCGTCAAAGTGCGAATTGGATTTACGCACTAAGGATTCCGTATTATACCACCACAAATATAAACACTAAAAGACCCTAGAGACGTCGGTTTCAAATGAACGTCTACAAGATCTCTAATTCTTTAGTTAATAACAAGATATTATATTGTAGATTACCATTTGTTTATAGGTCCCTTACGCAAAGGGGCGAAGTGGCAGGGCGAGGTACGGCGACAGCGCATGCGACATAGTTGTAAACGAATAACTGTTCTTGTGAGTGACCGTACAGCAGCGCAAACTCCCCACTTCTACTGCTTGCTATGTCTCGTTTTACGTGGCACGTACTATTCTTTTGGATTTAAAATTATTGATTTTTTTATTGTTTTCCGGGATAGAGAAATACCAGAACGTATTTTGTAAAAAGAATTAAATGTTTATCTTATATGGACAGCAATGCAGCCCTTTTACAGACAATGGAATCCTATTGGCACCGATTAAAAAAATCCCAAAAATAGTAACGGAATTCTAAAAATCTCCAAAATCCCAAAAATAGTAACGGAATTCTAAAAATCTCGAAATATATCAGTAAAATCTATTAACTTCTTTACCCACACGAAAACACAAAGTCACAGACTCAGGGTATATTTTTGAAAATTAGCGTAACAGCTAAGTATAATAAAATCTCTTATTTCCTTTTTCCCTACCAGCCTTATAAACTGTTGAGGCACGGCCAGCCCTAACCGAGGACAATTGGACCATAGTCCATCGCGTGGGCCCAGTGCGGATTCTGGACTTCACATACGTCTTCTTTTTGACTTACCGAAAAGCGAGTAGAGTGAATAATTAATAAGAGTAAATAAAAGTTTCAAAGCTTCACTATGGTATAAATAAGAAGTATATAACAAAAATATCTCATAGTAACGAATATGACAACGGTTCTTAGGACATTTACATGCACATCGGTAGTGTTACATAAATAAGCTTTCTGGCTAATATCGCCCTCTTAAAGCTTTGTGCGAGCTTTGTATTGTATGTAAAATGTAAGTTTGTTAGAAATCCTTGAGATGAACAAGCGAATAAAAGTTTAAAAGATCTGTACAGAAAATAAAACAAAGTGTCTAAAATAAAAAGTTTTTTTGACGATCCACAAAACCAACGTCAGAAAAAACGTTCCTCTTATTTAACTCTATCGGCAAAAAAAAATTACCAGTTTTAAAGTAATACGCATGAAATTAAAAGACCTGGAACAGAATAATATATCCATCTCTTGCCAGAACCTGGGTTTAACACGAAAGTCTAATCCCACTAAAATCCTGTAATTATCTAAATAATGGAGCAAATGTTAGAACCACACTTTCTAACCCAATTACTATTATCAGATGTCTAATAAGATTCCGAATTATTATGACTTTTAAAGTATTGGCTGTAAAATAAAATCATCAAATCGGTATACATTTGGCGAATATATCGCGTTATAAACACACAAAAAATATAGTGAAATTGGGGACTACTTTCTTTTTTGAAGTCAGTCGAAAATAGTAAAATAGTGTATATATTTTTAGTACTTATTCAGTAAAACGGACTGACTAACATTGAGTATTCAGTTTACCATAAAATTATGTTGTTGTCGGCTCCGTGCATAATGAGCCGACTGCTGAATTGAGGGACGTGGGTTTGATTCCCGCTGAACGCTAAGATTTATTATTGGTGTTTGTCTTGAGACTGGATGTTTTCTATGTATATTATGTATGTATTTACAAAAAACAGTGTATATGTATGTATTTGTATCTGTTGTCTGGCGTCGATATTGCAAGCTTTGCTTGGTTTGGGACCAGACGGCATTGTGTACAATGTCCAAATCCAATGTCCAATGTCCATTATAAATTTATTTATTTATTTATTTATTTATTCAACACACAAAACAGTATATGACAATGAGTGTACCAATATCTTAGATCTAAAGTCTTTAATCTAGACACATACCAAAACATGTATGTTATTGCAGAACAATTTACATAAACCAGGACAGTTATACACTTGTTTAATATAAATGCCTAACCTTGAATACATACACAAACATATATTAACATGACCCTTACATACATTACATACCCTTTAGTATATAAATACTAAAAATATATAACAAATATATATCCATATATATATAAATATATACACATACATACCATACATATACATACATACATATACATATACATATCAATGTACATATAATATTGCTAGTTTGCTACTTATCTATTTATGATAAAAAAAAGAAAATAATAAAATAAAAAAAATAAAAAATGCTCGATTAAAATTTGGCTCACTATAATTTTTAACAAACAAATAATAATTCACGTTTTATTGTTAAGTGACCTTATCGACATCCCTGAGAAAATGTTTGAGAGAAGATTGAAATATATCTATATTTTGGTTAGTAGAGCTAAGTTCATTATACAAACGACACATTCTTACAAGAGGATTAAAGAAAGAAGTGTTATTTTTAAATACATTCAACGTAAAAGTTTTAGAGTTTCGACAGCGGTGCCTTATGTTAAACATGATAAGTGATAAAAGATTAGTTGAATCCATTGTCGAATGCAATATCCTATGCAAACAAACTAGTAAAGCTAGCTCCCGTCTTTTGTGAAGTGTTGTCACATTAAAATATTTGCACCTGCTATTATAGTCTATTAGCCTGCGAGATTGACCCGATCTCCAACTTACTGTTCTGAGACATCGTCTCTGAATACATTCAATGCGGTTACTATGTATTTTATAATGAGGTGTCCAAATTATGGATGCATATTCAAGGATACTTCTTACTAAACTATAATAAAGTGAAAGAAAAACCTTAGGCTTTTTAAAATCCTTAGAATTTCTTGTAACAAAACCAAACATCTGATTTGCTTTTTTAATTATATATTCATAGTGCTCCCTAAATGTAAGTTTACTATCAAAATAAACTCCGAGGTCTTTAATGGCTTCTTTTCTTTCCAAAACATGGTCATTAATCTTATAGTTGTATAAAATTGTACTCTTTTTAGTAGTAAAAGTAATTGCATTACATTTATTTGCATTTAATAACATATCGTTGTCTATACACCACTCTTCAATTTTGTTTATATCTCTTTGCAAAATCACACAATCATTCATTTCAGAAACGACTTTAAAAACTTTCAAATCATCAGCATACATTAAGCATTCGCACTGTATGGTTTTGACTAGGTCATTAATGAAAATAATGAAAAATAATGGTCCGAGGTGAGACCCCTGAGGTACACCAGATGGAACTTCAGTAGCTACGGACAAATGACCTTTAAGTGCCACTAATTGATGCCGTCTTTGTAAATAAGATTTTATCCACCTGAGCAGGTCTCCTTGTATTCCATAGGCGAGCAATTTGTAGCATAAGAGCTCATGATTGACACGATCGAATGCTTTCGAAAAGTCTGTGTAAATGACATCTACCTGCTTTGTTTTAGCAAAAGCACTACAAATATAGTTTTTAAATTCTAGAAGGTTACTAACTGTTGAACGTTTTTTAACAAAACCATGTTGTTCATTACAGATATCTGTCTTTACTACATTATAAATATAGTCATAAACTAGACCTTCAAAAACTTTTGCGAAATGAGAAATAATGTTTACACCTCGATAATTTTCACATTTCGATTTGTCACCCGACTTAAATATGGGTATAACGTGACTAATTTTCCATGCTTTAGGAAAAGTACCTCTTGCCAGTGACCTATTATATAAGATGTACAGGGGCACAGATAATTCGTCTGCGCAATTTTTAATTATAAAAGGTGGCAAACCATCGGGACCAGAGCCCTTGTTACAATCAAGTTTTCTTAACCGTGTTTCCAAAAACAATGTATCGGGCAGCCGCGACGTTGCGCAAAGATAATGACGACTCACTGAGCACAGAGTATGCAAAAAAAACGAAAGTCTAGCTCGAACGATCCGAACATCAACCAGACGATTCATTCTTTACTAAACAAACTAAGTAGGTCCCGTAAAATACACAAAGCTAATGTTAGTCGCTACATTAAGTTTCATAAATATTCAGTATAGCTAGAAAAGATCCATTATGCGGAATATAATAGGTAATATTCTCACGCACCTCATTGTCAAAGCGACTTGTGTTGACAAAATGATCTTGGCATAGAAAACATATGAACTAAAATCATTCAATTGACTACTTATAAAATAACAAAATGGCCGATGGCTGTTTTGATGCATTCACTGCTGTACCTCAAATTCAAGTCCAGTCAATGCATTGAATGCGTATCGGAAGTGCCGCCATATTCAGCATAGAATGCATTCGTTTTTGGTGAATAGAACGATCAAATACGCGCATAGAGACCAATGTTTATGCTTATCAACAAAAGAAACTTCTTAAATCCATGTTTCTACTAATATTGTAAATGCGACAATGAGTGTGTTTGTCCCTTTGTGGGGTCGAGGGCTTCCACGGGAACAAATATTCTTTTAGTGCACTGTATCTTAACGGTTTAATTTTCACAGAAATCTATCTAAGGGGTCAGAGAAGAATATTATTTTAATATACTTATTAGCTCGAACTAGGATATCCAAGGGTACCCGAGTGACTGAAAAATAGATAACCCAAATGCCTGAGAATGGTATTAGATGAAAATGTCTAGAAACACTGTATGGTATGTATCTATATTTTGTAGGTCTAGGTAGCTACATGCCTTGACACATCATGTATGATAATTCTGCCAAGGCTATTTATTCTCTAGAATGAAAAAAAAACGGTCAAGTGCGAGTTGCTCCCGCGCACCGAGGGTTCCGTAAAAGGTAAACTGTAATGAGGGACCAACTTAACTTTGCCGTTGGAAAACTGGTGTCCCAATACACCGGCATAGGTCACGGTCAGTTTACCAACTGTAAATAAGTATATAATCGCAAAAAACACAACACAATTTCGGTTTTCAGTTTTTTTCCATTATGTGTGCTACATGGTATTGCTTTTTGCCAAATTGCATGATCAGGTCAACGTGAAGTGCCCCATAGGTTTTGATTTATTTGTTTCACAATATGCGACAAAAATAACCGTATTTTGAGCATATTTTTTTATTGCGTTGACTTAGAAGCTTGATTTTTATACAACTTTAAGTTACCGTAGACTTTAAAATTTCACGCAAGGTGTCAAGTGATATCTTAGTGACAAATTTTAAACTGGTAATACAACGGCTTAGACCAGATGTCCTCATGTTTTCTTCTAGATGAATGTCATTTTAAAGTATTATCCTAAATTATTTTCTTCAATTTGAAAGTAAGAAAAATTATACTTACTTAGAAAAGCACACAAAAATTGATTTCCTTTACTGCCTTCACTAAAGATAGAACTGTATATTTGCATATCGATAATATTTTTTTATTTACACTGTATATTATATATTCAATAACTGTTTCTTCAATGAGCTCTACTTGCAAACTAGAACGTTGTAACAAAGATTTAACCTTAATTTAAGGTATTTAAAGTCAACTTTTTTAGTGTGTTTGTTACACAATTTACATAATAATCAGCCATTATTCCGCCATTGTAAAATTATAAGTGCGGGAAATATTTTTTTATATACAAAATAACCAGAGCCAAGCGAAAAACTACTTTTATATAATCTGTAGTTGTACATATAGATGGAGAGCGGAGGGTTAATAGAACATATAATATAACGTATAATATAACTTTTGGATACGAAACTCAGAATACTCAATAATTCAATAATGCATAGGCATTAAAGTTTGTATCCAAAAATCTGAAAAAACCACCAGGTGGTATAAGTTATATGGCTGATTTGATTATTAAAGTTAGAAATAAGACATTTTATCGAGCTTGTGATATTAAAATTTTGTTTATACAGATTCTTCTATTTTTGGTCTTCAGTTCATCACCTAGCTTTTTAAATATTTTATATATTTTTGTTTTTCGGCATCGCCAATACTTACGCCATTAATTAAGAATGCCGAGTGGCAATGCCGAAAAAAAAATTATAAAAAATTAAAAAGTAAGGTGATGATCTAAGAGCAATAGAAAAAGGCGAAGTTACCATACGGTCTCTTTTCTCTTTGCACCACCCCACTCGCACTTTACCAGTTTTTAATATTTGTTGTTTTACTATAGAACTTATACTATATTATAAGTTTGAATCTTGTATGTAAGTATTACTGTTTTTATGGTAGGGCAAAATCTAGAAAAAAAAAAACTTTTTGTTTTTGGAGTTCACTCCTTAAGAAAAGATATAAGTGAAATCGAGCGCAACTGTCATGTTTTGTGAAAAAGTAACGCTACCCCTTCCCTATGCTTTATTTATTATTTTGCTTTTAACAGCGGCTCCGCCCGCCCTAAATTTGGTTATCGGCATAGGATTCTTACGAAAACTCCTCAATTATAAAAAAAAACACAGAAGGTAAAATATTTTAAAATAAAACGTACCGCCCTTCACCCTCATGACTGCCCGCCGGTCTCGTACATCATAAATGCGCGCGCAATACTTGATAATTATTTTGCTGCCATGTTATTTTAAAACTGCGATATCTCCTAAGATATTCATTGAAATCGAATGATGAACAGGGCAATTTTGTTTTAAATGAAATACTTGTGATGAATAACTTATTTATTTGGATAAAGATTAATATCATGTTTATAAAAACACCTTCACAAATAATGCATTATTTTAGAACAAATATGGTAAGCATAAAAAAGGTTATAGTGAGCGAACCTTCAAATATAGACATATGCTGTTACGGACTTTTTTTTAGAACTTTTATAGAGGAACAATTCTGTCATACATGATTTTTGCGAATCTCCAACCGTTTACGCAGCTCACGCAGCGGAAGCTCTCAAAAGGATAAACCTTAATTTTGAAACATTTTTCATTAGTGCTCCGCTCCTATTTGTGTTAGCGTGATGATACATAGCCTATAGCCTTCCTCAATAAATGGGCTATCCAACACTGAATGATTTTTTTTTAATCCGACCAGTAGTTCCTGAGATTAGCGCGTCCAAACATACCAACTCTTCAGCTTTATATATTAGTATAGATTATTTATTATTTTTAGAGAGGGAGAGAGGAAGAGAAATTTTATAGTCATCAGTAAACTCCAGTCGTGTTTCGGAGCTGACACACACACTTTTTTATTATTAGGAAATCCATCGTAATGCACATATTCTGTAAAAATTTCAGGCATCTACCTAAAAGGTCTAGACGACAGAGCCCTTTAAAGGTGGGATTGACAAAGTTGAACAAGATTGAGGCAGACAAAGTAGGCTTAGTAAATACGGTTCCGTATTATGTATATATATAATAATCCCATCAATATTATAAAGGCGAAAGTTTGTGAGTGTGTGACTGTGTGTGTATGTTTGTTACTTCTTCACGCTTCAACCAATGGACGGATCGGGAGGAAACTTGGCACACAAAGGTTAGGTCCTGGGTTAGGATATAGGCTACTTTTTTCCCGAAATTCCCGCGGGATTAACTATAACCGAGCTTAAACGAACCATAGCTATAGCTACAGCTTGACATAGCTAACTTCATTGGTGTAATTAAGGAGTAAATCACAGTCGCCGAATACCGAATTAAGCGCGGGGTAATTAAGGAGTAAATCACAGTATCAATACTGAGATTAAATAAAGGAGTCCCACGTCGATAACCAAATTTAGGGCAAAATCCAGCTATCTCATTAATATTATACATGCTAAAGTTTGGATGTTTGGTTGTTTGACGCTTCAACCACTGGATGGATCGGGAACTGCTCAACTGATTTAGATGAAATTTGTCTGAGTCCCGGGACTGAAGGACATAGGCTATTTTTCATCCCGGAAAATTCAAAAGTTCCCGTGGGAATAACTATAACGTTTTTTACTTAATCCTGCTGCACTGGGAGCATTTAAAAAAGCTGAAATTTTGCACACAGAGATAGTTAAAGATACGAAAAAGGACAAAGGCTACTTTTTATCCCGGGAAATTCAAAAGTTCCCGCGGGAGTAGGACCGAATTCCACGAACTAACCATAGCTGCAGCTATAGCTTGCTATAACAAACTTCTTTAGTATAATCAAGGAGTTGCCGTAAAAAATCCTACGCCGTTAACCAAATTTAGGGCGGGCGGAGCCGCGGGCAAAGTCTAGTAGTAATATTTTTAATCTTATATTTTAGGTATACGCCGGAATACTTACCTTCATATTTTTGTCCTATTGTATTTAATATGTAATAACGTGTATTATGTTTTATTAATATCTATTATTATAATAACACACTTCTTTGTATTCATTTATATTTATATTACTTTCTTGTTTTAAGTTGCACCTACTCTAAAATCTTATTCTACTAGATTTCCTCTACCCAACGGTTGTCTGGAAGAAAAAGCTTAGTAGCGATAAGACCGCCTAAATTGTATTTTACAAATCAGCTACTTGTTTATTTTTAATTTAATTTAAGTGTTTATACACTACCCAACAAACAAATTGGTCATATAAAACCTATCTTATGCGACTTTCGGTTATATAACTGTTGAATAGATGTTATTCGACAACTACAACGTTGTGTAGTCGTTATTCTTACAACTATTTAGTCCTGTGGCTAAAAGGTCCTATTAAATTAGTTAAGTAAACGTTTTTACGACTGTATAATGCAACGTCGTATAGTGGTGCCAGTGTGTAGGCTAGGTAAACGTTTATACGACTGATTTATACAACGTCGTATAGTGGTGCCGGTGTATAGGTTAGGTAAACGTTTTTACGACGGCTTTATACAATGTCGTATAATGGAGCCAGTTTGTAGGTAGGGTAAACGTTTATACAACTGATTAATACGACGTTATGTAACAGTTACATAAAAGGTTTCGTTTAACTGTCGATAGTATTCTACGTAACCTTAACACGACTTTTATGTAATCAAGCCGTCGCTAAAATGTTATTTTTAGACCGTATACGACAGAAATATTTAAATAGTTAACTACGAATCATTATACGACGTAAGCGATATTTTGCAACCATTACAGTGCTTTAAGCAGACATTAAAGTTATATAAAGGTCCAGCAGGCACTTTTTTAGAAACTAACTTCCATTTTGTCAACTAAACAACATTTTTCAAATATTTTCAAAAATATGGATCCAGATAAATGGAAAAAACTAAATCAAAGGCTTTCTGGCGGAAAATAAGAAAAACTTTTTAGTCAGTCAACAAACTGGGGGCCAAGAGCAAATGATGGTTACAGAAAATGGTTCCGTATATATTTTATTTTTAATGAAAGTATTTCGATTGCTTATTTGGTATTATATATTCTAGTTAGTTTTATGCTTTGCTTGTTTTGTATTAATGACATTTTGTTAAATATTCCTGATGAAACTTATAAGGCAAATTCAGAAATTAATAGTTTAACTGGTGGCATTGACATACAACAAAAAAATATTGTACCCGAAATAAACAGTAAGTTTATATTACAGATAATGACTTGAAAACTATTTACAATGTCTCAAGTTGATTGAATTATTATATATATATATATATATATAGGTGGCTCCGTTGATGATTAATTGGAATATTTAAAGCCCACTGGAGGAATATCTTCCGATACTTCAAGCTTATCTGCTGACAAAGATATCGAATTTCAGGAAGATTTACAGAAGTGAGCGGTTAATTACAATATATCTCATGAAGCAATGAAATATTTGAGCACAATCCTCAATAAAAGATTTCCTGCTATAGTTCCAAAAGATCATAGAACGCTTTTAAAGACAGTGTTAATATAACACTATATACTATTGACACAGGCCGGTATTGGCACAGTAGAGTTACAGTGCCACTGAGAACAATATTTGAGAATAATTCTGATGTACTAGAAAATACCACATTAACATTCAATATAGATGGTCTCTCTCTTTATAATAGCTTGCGACAACAAGTATGGCCTATACTTTGTTATATTTTCGAAAAACCGAAACTTTTGCCATTTGTTGTCGGTATTTATGCAGAAAAAGGCAAACCTAGTGACCTTAAAGCTTATTTACAACATTTTGTGGTCGAAATGAAAGAGCTTCTTCGGAATGGTTTGAAAGTTACTACTAAATATTGATTAGAAAAGAAATGCGTTGTTAAAATTAGAGCTTTCATTTGCGGTTCTCCTGCTAGAGCTCTTCTAAAAGGTACTTGAACACCAGTTGATAAAAGACTCATCATGATTTTGTTAAGAAATTGAGTTAACAGTTATCATGTGGTTGAAACAATAGCTGTGACTGATTGTGATGGAAATAGTTTGATACTTGGCAAGCATTCAGAAAGTTACATCGATGCATTTGTAAAGCCCATGAAATCTTCATTACTTAACATATATATGTGTCATATCAATAATGTGACCAAAAGAGAAATAACATGTACAATTTTAAATATTAAATGCAAATTGATGTGCACAGTACATAATGAGCACATGTATCTTGTACCTTTAGTGCAAACATTGTTGTAAGTGGTCACTGAAAAATAAAAATACTGAAAAAAACTGTTTCATTTATTTTTTATTTATTAAGTTTGGCATGCAAAATCACAGTACAATGAAATCAGAGTTCACATAAACTTTTAATATTTTTAATACTCTTAATTACCTACACAATTTCACTAAAAATAATGCTAAAATTTGAAACATCTACAACGCCAACATTCTAACAGTAGTATCAAAAATTACATTAAATTCTAATTTAATTTAATGGTTTAAACTTATTATTACTACTATTTAAAAAAATGCAATCCGTTGATTTTAAATTTATATCTTCTTGCCAGCCTTCATATGTCCCCACTGTTGGGGCACGGCCTACCCTCATAAGCGAGGGTGATTTGGGCCATAGTCCACACGCGGGCCCAGTGCGGATTGTGGACTTCACATACGTCTTTTATTTTTCTTGACGTATGCAGGTTTCCTCACGATGTTTTCCTTCACCGAAAAGCCAGTGGTGTGAATAAATAAATCAGTGTACTTGAGAAATTAAGAAAAGACTCATTGGTACACGCCGACCCCCGGGTTCGAACCTCCGCCACTTGGGTCGTGATGTGAAATTAAACCCCTCGCCCACCACCGAATTGAATTTATATACATGATGTAATTTTATTAGTGCCCGGTCTGTATAATAAAGAACTTTCCTAAAGAAACATAGGTCAAAATATAAAAAAAAAATTATGACCTTCCCATACAATATATTTCTTGAGTAGGTAAAGTTGTTTATTATGATGATAATATGTTAAAATATACCCTGACGGACCGTGAACTAAAAAAATTACACCCTATTAATTAACCAATTTTTAATTAAACACGCATTTATTGAGAAATATTTTTGTAAGAGCAACTGAATTTTTAAGAAGTTTCACGCGAACCTATTATATAGAAATAAAAAATAAATAATAGAACTTATTCCTATACTAAGTATTTGTAAATATGTTTTTGTTTAAATAACTTTAAAAATTAAATGCTATAAAACAAGAAGCACCACCACAGCTTTTGTTTTTTACCTGAGACCTAATAAGTATATTATACAAATTATATTAATATAATAAAATATTAATAAGTATATTATTATATAACACACATTTTATTTACGGAAATGTTAATAGTAAGAAAAAATATATAGTCTATTTAGCATTTTATCAATAATCATCTCCTTGATAGTTTTGTTTGTAAACAAATAACAACCCGTTATAGTAATGTGTACGTTGCAAACAAAATAAATTTATTGTATCGCTGGTTGACCACGGCGTGGTGGCATTCCATGTCATTATTACTTCTTTTAGATGTTTAAATACTAATGATTACATATTGACAAATGGCACACTATCGCCAGTAACTGGAGCCACACTAGTCACACTAATCTTGTATATTATGATTACATTGTTATTTTGGGTTTCTTCGGACTCTGTGTCGCTTTTTGAGATCATGTTGGCTAATTCAACTTCTGCACTTGCTAATGATACCAGTCCTGTCTTGTTTACTCGCCATTTCATCGAATCCTCTATAGCAATCAATGTTAGAAACATTAAATTTTGGCCAATGCAAAATATTATTGTTCTCCCAATCATTTGGTACGTAATATAATGTTCTTTCGCCCTTTTCTAGGGTTTCCACTATTTTGTACGGCATGTTGCAACTGAAAAACAAGTAGGTAGTTATAGATATTGTAACCAAATAAACAATGATAATGATATAGGTAAAAGTCGAAAGTCAATTTTTTTTATTTAAATTAGGATTTTACAAACAATTTTGAATCGTCAAAGTTATGAAATACTAGTTTTTGAATTCCGGTTCACAATGTTGTTGATTTTTGACTTCACCTTTTGAGGCTTTTTAAATCATTCCGAGTTACAAATTTATCGACATCCAAAAACACTACCATAATTTATTGACATCCAATTTACTTCACCTGAAAAATAATCAAAAAGTCATTTTTATCATTAGGAGCTATTTTTCTGTTACGCAATTATATTTCAATCAATTTCTTCTAAGGGACGTGGGTCCGAAATGTTAAAATAAAAATAAAATAGGTCACATTTTCTACAGAATTTACGATCAGCTGATTAACTTACCATGTTTATTTATAATTCGACCCATGTTCTTTAGTAAATAATATTCGATATATTGTATAACAATTAATTTAAGATGTAGGTAATGGTATATTGGTATTATATCCCAACCGCTGATTAATTAATATAAACGTGGTATTAACAAAATCGTGCCATAAGCTCTGGGGTGGATTCGGCATCAATGAAGGAACTCAAAAAAAATAAAACAAATGGTCACAAGATGAACCTATTTAGTAAGTAATAACTAACAAGAATTTCGTTTAGTATTGAACATCAGATTTTTTTATATTTTGTTGAAACGCGTTACCTAACTATTAAAAACCTCTATTCCAGATTACAATAGAAATGTCTTTATTAGTTACCTCTTTTAGACACATGTCAAACTAATCGTATTTAAAGAGAGGACTGTAAATAACCATTTTTCTGCCATACATTTTTCAACTTTCCAGTATAACAATTAGTTAGATTAAATAATTAATTAGTTCACGAATTTAAGCAAAATTAAAAATATGACCCCGTGTATAAAGATTTTATTCTGCAAAGTAAATGCAATACAAGCATAGTTACACATATTAATTTAATTACCTACTAATAAGTTAGTTACGTCCTACTTATTAATTGATGTATTTTATTCTAAAGAAACCTAAATTACAATAAAATACCGCGTTTGCTGGTTCTCTGTTCATAGTGTTTATTATCTCACGGAACTCTAAAATAATTTATCATGGCCGATCATCTTGGACGCAGAAACTGCATTATGCGACTTTTTCATTCTATAATTGATGTATAGAAGTCGCTTCTTAACTTTGACAAGATGGCTGGTATTTTAGTATAAAAACAAATTCTTAAACTAATCTACAATAATTGAATTTCAAGGAATTCGAGGGGGGCGCAAAAAATATCACAACAACACACCTATATATCATCATTAAACTAAGGTTCCCATGAGAACACACACACACATTTATTTCACTTACATTCTGTTCGCGAGTAAATATTGTAAAGTAAATGTAAATTTAGTTATGAAAATTATAACTTACCGTTTGAATTTTGTTTTTGATAACACGATGCAATGGACTGAATGTGTAAAATAAAAGTTGATGTTAAACACTTGTGCAACATTTTAGTCATCTTTTAATGTCTATATAACTGTCATGGGACTTTAGTGTTTCCATGACAGTCAGGCTATAACAATTATGTAACCAAAAAGACAGTCAAAAACTTTTATTTAACATTTAAGCAACGTTGAAATAGTTCTTGACTGACTTTTATTTAACTTCTAAATAACAATAATGTCGTTTAATCTGGGCCTATTTCGCGTTGTATAAACGTCTACAACTACGTTTATACCACCTACCTTGTGGAACAAACAGAAAATGAAAAACGTTTACTCAACTATTATACAACATTAATTTGTTACTTGGGTAATCACAGCTAATCTTAATAATATACATTTTTAAATTTTTGGTCTTTTTATTATTTCTTGCTATTGTTACTATTTAAGCTTTATGTAACATATAACTCTTTAGATGTGAGAAATCTATCTTTGTTATATAAATAAAATTAGAACGGGCATGTTACTTCGACCGTGACTGAACCCAGCTCAAATCAGCGTTATGTCCAGTGACTCGCAGCTTGTGCTGAGCTGTGACCTTTTTGGTACATCTTTATACACGCTTTCAGACAAACTTTCAATTTATGTTACGTTAGATTTTAGTGTAAAATTGTAAATATTTATTAAGTATTCAAATTCAGTCGGCGCGCGACAATGTTTTAAAAAATACAAAATAAAATTGAGGTTTGAATTATCATACTATCCTATCCTACTAATATTATAAATGTGAAAGCTTATATGTCTGGATGGATGTTTGTAACTCAATCACGCTTCATCCAATAGCAAGCTATTGCAATTCATTGGTATAACTAATTAATTAATTAATTGGAGTTAATGAAGGAGTTCCACGCCGATAACCGAATTTAGGGCGGGCGGAGCCGCTGGCAAAGTCTAGTTTAATATAAAGTAGGGTCCAATACAATTGGTGGCTTATTACAGACTACCTTACCTCCTAGCATAAAGTACAATTGGCGACTTGTCACCTCCACTTGGCGCCATCTAGTGAGTGGGCGCTGTGTATGCATACACGAGCTGTGACGTTTATGTCGACAAGAATATAGGGGGACTGGATGATGTTCCTGACATAACTATATAATTTTTACTTAGTTTTGATCTTTTGTTGAGTGTAATTTTGTGTGTAGTAAATAAATCGTACAGTGCGGTTTCAGATAAAGTTTCTCCCGCGAACGCTTGGGTTGTGGAATGAGCTCCCTGCCAAGGTTTTCTCTAAGGACTACGGTATGGGGTTCTGACTCCCTCGCAGCCTAGTTGGTAGTGTGACCGACTGCTGTGCAAAAGGTTTGGGTTCGATTCCCGCATTGGACAAACATTTATGTGATAAACATTTGTTTTTGTCTTGAGTCTGGGTGTATTTATGTATGATATGTATGTATTTACAAAAAAAGTAACATATATGTACTTGTATTCGTTGTCTGGTATCCATAACACAAGCTTTGCTTACTTTGGGGCCAAATGGCGCTGTGTGTAATGTCCAAAATATTTATATTTATTTATTTCTTCAAGAAAGAAGTTATTGGATTTTTGAAGGGTCGGCAACGCGCGTGTGATACCCCTGGTGTTACAAGCTTCCATAGGATACGGTGACCGCATACCATCAGGCGGACCGTATGTTTGTTTGCCACCTTAGTAGTATAAAAAATAAAATAAAAAAAAACTGTATATCTATCTATCTACCAATATAGTATAATTTGTGTTACAAATCAATAATGAAATTTTATTTAAGTAGTAAAATACTCAATAATATATATCCCTATCATCACAAATATCCTTAATCACTCTATTGCCTCTGGCGAATTTCCAGGTTCCTGGAAAGATTCATTAATTGTCTGTTATTCCGATTATCGTCCCATATCCATCTTACCATTCCTTTCTAAAGTTCTTGAACGTCTTGTTCATGAACAGCTGTGTCATTTCCTCACTAAAAATAACTTACTAAATCCCCTTCAATCTGGTTTTCGTCCTGGACATAGTGCGGTTACTGCACTTGTCAAAATCTCTGATGACATTCGTCTCGGTATAGAAAACAGAAAAGTCACAATTTTAGCAACGCCTTTAACACTGTTGACTTTGATATACTACTTTCACTTTTAAGTTCTCTTAACATATCTCCAACAGCAATCGACTGGTTTCAAAGTTACTTGCGTGGGCGCCGGCAGCGGATCAAGGTTGATGATTCCTTCTCCACTTGGTGCTACACCAATGCTGGTGTCCCGCAAGGTGGCGTGTTGTCTCCACTTCTCTTTGCTATTTTCATTAAAGTCAAAGTCAAAGTCAAAGTCAAAATGCTTTATCAAATAAGGATTTTACAATCACTTTTGAATCGTCAAAGTTATAAAATATTATTTTTTTAACCCTCCCACCTTCCCGCCGGTTCACAATGTTGTTGATTTCTACCGAGAAGAATCCTGCAAGAAACTCGATAGTTACTCTCTTATACTCATTAATAATATAACATCTAATTTATCTTCTCTCTACTATCTATTTGCAGACGATCTTCAAATATATACTCAGGCTCCAGTTAGTGAACTAAGAACAGTTGCGATTATAAATAACGATCTTGCTCGCATTATGGATTGGAGTACCTCTTACGGTCTAAACGTAAATCTTAATAAAACGCAACTTATCATTGTGGGTACTTCAAGAATGATATCTAAGATTAATTTACAAAATATTCCTAAAGTGAGTATTAATGGAACAGTCATTCCATATAGCGAGGCTGTAAAAAACATGGGCATCATCATAGACCAGACATTTTCGTGGGAACCACAATTAAAAGAAGTTAGCAGAAAAATATTTGCTAATGCTAAATCCATAAGCAGATTGCGTAACTTCTTGCCCATTGCCACTAAAATTGCACTGGCTAAATCACTACTGCTACCTGTCCTTGATTATGCGGATGCTAGCTATCTTGACCTTACTGAGGAGCAATTAAATAAGCTTGAGCGACTCCAGAACCTATGTATTAGATACATATTTGGTTTACGTAAATATGATCATATATCCGAATTTCGATTAAAACTCAAGTGGCTCCCAATTCGCCTTCGCCGGAATACTCATTTTCTGTTTCTTCTCTACAACGTACTGTTCAATCCGTCTACTCCGTTATACTTGAAAGAGCGTTTCAATTTTATAGGGTCTACAGCTCATCGCGCCACTACAAACATGATGCTGAAAACCCCAACACATTATTCGCAAGCATATAATGACTCATTCACTGTCACAGCCATAAGGCTATGGAATAGTTAACCCTTTGATGTCAAAAAAGCACAAACTTTAAGAATATTTAAAAATCTCGTAATCACACATTACTTAAAAATTTAAGCTGTCTCATCAACACTGTTTATTCATCTATATTATTTAAGATGTATGTAGTTTGTGTATTTTTTTTTATTTTTATGTTTTGTTATGTATTTGATATATATATATTTATTTTGTTTAGATGTTTGTACGTATTAGTATTTTTTATTATTCATATGTATATAAATTTAGCTATTGCTATAAATGTATACTTATATTGTAAAGTTTCAGTTAGCACATTCTACTCAATAATTTTATAAAGTCTCCTCTACCCAAAGGTTGTCTGGAAGAGATCGCTCATTAGCGATAAGACCGCCAATTTGTTATTACTTTTATTGTTTAATTGTTTTGTTTTCTATATGAGCAATAAAGTATATTATTATTATTATTATTATTGGACACGGCCCAAGCCACAAACGACATGAAAACACATTATTCTAATAAAATCAATCTTTTTATTTTACCAATCATCATACTAAAATTATTATTACAAAATATTCGGTAGTAGGCAGAAAAGGATAATAGTAGGCAAGTATAAGCGTTATACGCAATAGTAGCCAAATATTCGTTGCAAGCCTACTTGATACTTTCTTAAAGTAAATCAGTCAAATAGTATAAGCCAATTCAATAAATCCAGATCTTTAATTGTTGTTCTAGCTGAAGGGATTTGAAAGCTATGCTGCCCAGTGGGAGACAATCAGCACCTCATTATCTTCTCATTCTCATTATCTTATTATGCCACACTCTCTATTCCACCCTCTCTAACAGCGGCGTTTTTCTCGGAATTTACGGGTCAAATGAATGACAGCTGCGTTTGAAGCTAGCTTCCAAGCATATTTTGACTCGCAGTAAAATATTATGTAAGATTGCCTTACCGGCCATTAAGAGATTTTTGGAACCACTAATTTCTCCCTTATTCTTAGTGGAAATATAAGTAATAGACTATTCCACACACAACAAAATTAGAGCAGTTTAAAGTTCGTTTCGTTAGTGCGTGAGTAAAAACACTAGTTCTTGCGTGGCGCTAGCGGCACGAAGTAAAATGACGTCACAGCGCTTGAGACCGCGTAGTTACACTGCAAACTGCTGCAGGTACGCGCACTAATCTACAGAACGAGAGTTGATTGATATTTGAGTCTATATCTAAGCAAAAGTCATATAATAAATATAAATATTTCGTTGTTCCAAAACAAGCCAACAACTTTATCTTTATCAGAAAAAATATTAATTATGGTGCCTAAGGCGTAAATGTAAGAAAAAAATGAGTCAGAGTCATAAGAAGGGATGAGCTCTCTAAAAAAACAAGAGCATAATAAGTGTTTTTTTAGATACCTACTAAATAGGTAATATTAAGATTTTCTACGCTTTACCTTCTTTTTGTATCTGGTTAATCTTCAAAAGATAGATACACGGTCTCCTGATGTAATAAATCGGACTACATTACACAAAAGTGTACCTACTGATGATGATTGATAACATCTATATTGGCAAGACCTTTTTGTTACCTTCTTGCTTTGGGCTCGGTTGGAATACCTACAGTAGGTAGTTTAGTGCGCGGCAAAAGGCGGCGAACGAATACATACACTCAAAATGTTTTGTTTTCGTTTGATTATTAAAATTAACAAATTAGATAATATTCACCTCCAAAAATTACGAAGAGCTATTATAGCAAGTAATAATCTACTTCCCGAAAAATTAAGGTATTTATAGTAATAAAAAGCTAGAAGATTTTCATAAGAAGCGAGAACCTACCGATGTGCCAAAAAAAAATTTTTTCAATTTTTTTTTATTAATTTTATTTTTCTTAATGTGTTTTATTTTTAAGTTATAGATAAAATCTTGTACGCAGCTGCACAAAATTGATATTTTGATACACGCGCCATGTAAAAATTATCTTTATTTCATAACAGAAGTATAAATAACTATATAAAAAAAAAAATCTTTACTTATGACGTTAAACACTTAAAAATCTTACACTATTAGATTAATACATTAATGAAAATGAAAATAATGTATTCAATGCACACAGCTAGCCGAAACTCTAGGTAAAATTCTTACAAGCGCGGTGGTTATTAGGCGTTGTGACGTCAACTAAGGCTATTGCTTTCCAATTTTATGCTAAGCTGTCCTTTAATTTGTAAATATTTTAGTAACAGAAAAATAAACTTTATTTCAGATCAACATTGTTCTGATCATTCAAATCCACTGGCGAAAATTCTAAGGCCGATTTTATCATTAAAGGTTAAATATCCGCCTTATAATTTAGTATTTATTGAATATGTGATTCTTAAATTTAACTTATCTAAATTCTTTTCTTTTTTTGTCTTCAAATCTTCGTATATTTCTTCTAACTTTCTTCTTTTAGTTTCTGGTATTACCAAAACAACATAAATAGTATTTAGTATGCACATTATGCCGAAAAAGTAGAATACGACGTGTATGCCTACAGATGTAGCTACTGGATTGAAGAACAGTAGTTCGAGAAAGTCTGCAAAACAAGCGGCTCCCATACTTGTTGCAAAAACTGTCGCACGATACTGAAATAAAAGATGTAAATAGTGAATAAAAGTGGCAATGATCGGCGAACTTAAGTCTTAACACGCAATGCTACCTGGTAAACAGATAATCTTAGGCACTAGATAAGTGTACACAGCGGTTCATAGAGACTTAGTATTTGTCTAAAAAAAGAAGCACTTAGCTAGGGGTCTGTCACTGGACACAGGCGGTTTGAGACATTAAACTATTAACAAAGCATACAGCCCGCTGATGTAAAGCTGTTACGAACTTTTGTAACGCTGACGCTTGATATGGTTCCATACATGTAATCATATAATTTGGCACAGGTATTTGGGCATTGTGCAATTGTGCATACGTTCATTTCCACAAACCAAGGGCATTAGTCGCTTGTTGCCAACCTATCCAAAATTTAATCAGTACTACTTTGAATAAGCCTATACTGTAGTCCCGAAGAAAAACCACAACAGTATGTTTCAAGGCGTGAAGATAAATTCTATTTCAGTGGTGAAATGTACGATGGTAGAAAATAACCGTAGTCATAATTTTAAATCGTTTCTGATTCATAGATCGTCAACTATTTTCACATTTTGGCTTTGATCTGTCAAAAGGGTCAAGTGGATATCCATGTGCATCCACAGATATAGCAGTACTCCATATGGGGTCAGACTTTTACCTTATAAAGAAGCGACCTTTGCCCTGAGCTAAAAGTTTCTTTCACGCCAACTTGACCTTGCCTCTTTGATCATCTCCAAAATGGACATCGCTGGAGATGTCCGCACCAAGGATCTCAATGTTGTTGGAGATAGGAAAAAGTGTGTTATAGAAGGAGGACCTCTACATGGGAGATAATAATAATAATGATGTCTGTAAAACGAGTATAAATCAACCACTTACTTTGAAAGAAAATATTTCTCCTCCAACCACAACCCCAATAGGCAGCAATCCTGCAGCGTCACAAAATATACAGAGACACAGGGTGACTATCGGTAACCATTCTGGGGCCAATATTCCATAATCTCGAACAAGGAACCATGAAGCCAAAACACACATGCTTACTCCAGATATCAATGAAGTTATAGCAAGTAAGGGCTGAAACAAAACAAGAGGTTTGATGTACTGCTTATAGTTTATCGCTACACTTAAGAATTTTCTAAACGAACGTGATCTGGTAAAACATAAAACATACAATCATTCATTCCAAATTTATTCCATAAATTCATCTAAAATAAACAAACAATATCCCACAATATCCACTTCCCTTGTTTAATTTTGCTAACGTCGTGTTGAGACAATTAACGGTGCGTGCGTGAAGATGCACATCTGCAGACTTCTCTTGGCAGTTGGTCTTCTAACTTAATTTATTATCTTCTTAGTAAGCATATAAATTGGCCACATTGACGTGACGTACGTACGTATATTCATTCTCCATAGTGCATATTATCTCCTTAGTGAAAAACAGTGTATGTGCTTCAAAAGAATATTTACTGTAGACGGCGGACGTGCACGGACGAAATTGTGTTGGGGCTTGTTTAGTTCTGCGTGTCTGCGCCTACGCTTGTGCAGCCTAAAGGTAGACGGTTGCCGCTTTTTCAGCGGCTTTTCGGAGACTTTGGTAAGCGCATATATTTTATTTTGCTCGGCAATTTTGTTTTGCCGCGGATCGCACAGGTCGTCAGTTGCTCAAGGGCGGCCCCTCCGCCCCCCCCCCACCGCTGTCTGGTTGTCTGTTGCTGATTAAGTATGTTTTTAGTATAGTTTTTATTATTATATGTAATGCCGCCCCACGTAGCAGCTCCCCCACCGGTACGCAGAGGAGGCGTACGCAAACGTGGCGTATGGCTACGTTCTCAGCCCTCCGCCGCCGTAGTGGCGCGCAACCTTTTTACGGGTGAGATTTCGCCATTCAGCGTCGCGTTTCCCCCGTCCAGACCCCCAACTAGGTCATCTATGACCCCAGCAACCTCAGTGTCGTCGGTGTACACGACCTCTGTGTCCGGTGACGAGTTATTCAGGGATGAAGATCTCCCCACTCTACCGTCCCTACTGTCACCTATTCAGGACACACCCCCTCACCGCGACCAAAAGTCGCAGTCCAAATCGCAGTCGTCGAAAGACAACAGCCAAGTCGCAATTCAGACCCCTATCTCAGCGCCTATCAATACAAATCCCCCCTACATCCCCCTGCCCCGAAGGGACCCTAGGACAAGGAATAGAGAGGTGAGACCCTTTTCACTTAGCCCTATTAAAGATCCCTCCGAGCGCGCACGCCAGGTAGCAAGAAATGCCGTAGCTGATTGGCAACAATCGCAGGTATTGCCTACGCCGGCTACAACCGAGGCAAGCGCAGTGACCCATAAAAACTCTTCGGTAGAAATGGAGATTACTCCTCCTATGCCAGCCGCACCATCAACATCGGCAATGTCTTACGCACAGGCCACTACTTCTTTTTCGCCGACACCGGCACCCCAAACACAAAACGCCCAGCCCGCGAATAGCGCAAACGTGCAAACGGCTCCCTCCATTTCCGCTGAAAGCAAAAATAGGTACCCACCTATTATTGTGGAAACCTTGCCGCAGTGGACTACGCACCTAAAGAAATTGCACTCCCTTTTAGGCCACGCACCCAATGCCCGCCCATTCGGTAAAGGAGTGCGTTTCTTTCCAAAATCGCCCGAGGAGTACAGGATAATAGCGGCGTACATCGACGAGCTGTCTAAACTGGACAACACAGTATCCTGGTACTGTTACAGTTTAGACAGCGATCGTCCTCAAAAAATCGCCATTAAGGGGCTACCGCAGGACACCTCTTTGGACGAGATTGCGGAGGAGCTTGCTTTGGCAAATTTCCCTATATCGCATATCCGCCAAATCCCTGCGGTACGAGGTCGCCCTAATGTGATTTACTATGCGCAGTTAAAAAATAGGCACCCTATAGCCGACCTCCAATCCCTTTATGCGACCAACGAGATGCTGAGCATGCCGGGCATCTCAATCGAGGCGTGGCGCTCCCGACCGGGCCCAGCTCAGTGCCATAGGTGCCAGGCTTTCGGCCACGCCTCCGCGAATTGTCACCGGCCAATTAAGTGCGTTCGTTGCGGCGGCGAACACCCGGCAGCCGAATGCGACCGCAATACAGTAGCGCTCAAATGCGCTAACTGTAAGCAGGCGCATACGGCTAACAACCGTGCATGCCCCTTTTTCAGGCGAGAGGCTAGAAAAAAGGGTGTGGCGTTACCCCCTCCACTGCCACGCAAGGACCCGCAACGGGCTATTAATCTACCCCCTCCTCAACCTACCCCCCTGCAGCAAATCGGTCCCCAGGACTACGATCAAACTGCAGGCTCTAATTTAATTCCCCCCGCCAACCCTCCAACCGAAAGATCCCAGGCTCTCGGGAAGAGAAAGCGCAAACGCAAACAAAAAGCTCTACTGCCAAACGCACAACCTTTGTCGGAACCAGTACCGGCACAACCAGGTCCCTCAGCCCCCATCGCCATTACTGACACCACAAAAATCAGGTCACTCCCCCCAGTTGTAACGTTTTTGCCGCCACCGCAATTTGCAGACCCCCAGCATCCCCCCAAACCGGCCCCATCAATGCTCGCAGCAAACAGTCGGCCGCCTAACCGCTCAATCGCTAACCCGTTCACGCAGGGACCTCCGCCTCTTGCACCTAGTGCACTAAACATAGCCAGAGCCGCTATAGCGGCATTAAACTCGGCTATAGAGGCCATCGCAGCCGGACACAACCCATTGCCAGCCCTATTCAATGGGCTAGCGCAACTCACCACAATTCTCTCGTGGGAATTTAATGGGGCCTCACAGGGGCCTTAAATTGAGAATTGTGTATTGGAACCCTGGGGGCATAATCGGCAAGACAGCCGCCCTCAGAACGTTAGTCCAGGATCACGATGTACATATTGTGTTACTGGGCGAAACGAAACTCCGAGGTGAGAATGAGCTCCGTATTCCAAACTTCTTCACCTATAGGCGAGATGAAATCTCTCCCACTAATATGGCCTATAGGGGAACGGCAGTACTAGTCCGTCGTGACCTTGTTCATGAACTATTACCCCTTCCCCTTTTTACATCTACTCGGTCTATAGGTGTAAAACTTAAGACTGGCAATACTGAGCTTAAAGTCTTCGCCGCATACAAGCCACCAATAGCCCCTTTTGTTCCAATCGACATAGAAAACATTTTCTGTGACGACACACCCACCTTAATCTTAGGCGATCTAAACGCCAAACACCAACAATGGGGTTCACGAATTTCAACCAAATCGGGTCGTGAACTAAAAGCAGATGCTGAGAATAAAAACTATTTAGTCATCGGTCCAGGTGCTCCTACTCACTACCCTACTGCAGATAGGCAATTTCCTGACGTACTCGACATTACATTAGCACACAACATCAATTGGCCAATTGGAAGCATTGGAAGTCCTCCACGACACCGACACTCAGCATCTGCCAATCCTTTTGGTCCTCGGAGTGTCAGCTAGCGGGAAAACTCCCCCGCCTCCTACTAAATCTACAGACTGGGCTAAATTTCACAAACTTATGCTCACTTACAAACTGCCGCCAGGTGGCATCTCAACTCCGTCAGAGGTAGAGGAAGCCGTCGTATCTTTTACGACTGCGTTAACGCAGGCCCTTAAGGAGTCCACGAGGTCCTCAACCACTGCCTCTGGCAAACAATTGCTTCCCGCGCACCTGCGCGACAAACTAAACAAAAAGAGGGAGCTTCGAAAGCTGTGGTGCCGAACTCGTTGCCCAGTTTTGAAGGGCGAACTAAATAAAATAAGTAAAGACCTGCAAGCGGAACTCGCCCAACTTCGTAAACTTGCGTGGGACAACACAATCTTTAAGGCTAGCGACGACGATGCTGCCTTATTTCGTTTGGCCCGCCAAGTTTCGAAGACACCACCCCCCATTTCCCCCCTGATTGACTCCTCCGGCATCCGCCATTACCACGCCGCAGAACGCGCGGAACTACTGGCCGATCACTTCGAGGACCAGTTTAAACCGAACCCCATTGCCGACCCACTGCATACGCTAGGAGTAATAGATCGCTTAGAGCAATTTCTCGCGGCCCCAGCCCTACCACTCAGAGGTGATTACTTCATCTCGCCCAAAGAGGTGAGAAAGGAGGCCACCAAACTTAATAAACGTAAATCACCTGGCCCCGACGAGATACCAAACACGGCGATTATTATGCTGCCAAGGAAGGGTCTGGTGGCACTCACCCGGATCTTTAATGGGATATTGCGCTCTGGACATTTCCCTTCTACCTGGAAGACCGGAAAAGTCATTGTTCTCCCGAAACCAGGGAAAGACCGTCACCGGCCGACAGAACATTACCGGCCGATCACTTTGCTGTCTAACCTAGCTAAGCTGTTCGAACGCCTACTGTATATCTCCCCATATCCAGCTTAGGCCTGAACAGTTTGGTTTTAGGGACAGTCATAGCACTACCCTGCAGCTTGTGCGCGTGCTCCATCACATGGCCTTCGAGCTAAACAAGGGCAGGCGCACGGTCGGTGTATTTCTCGATATGGAGAAGGCCTTCGACCGGGTTTGGCACGAAGGACTACTGTACAAGCTGCTGGACACGGATCTCCCACCTATGCTCGGTCGAGTAATAGCTTCGTTTCTGGACAAACGGAGCTTCTATGTCTCGGTCGAGAACAAACACTCAGCAAACAAACCCATTAAAGCAGGGGTACCACAAGGCAGCTGCCTATCGCCTCTGCTCTACGCGCTCTTCACTAACGACATCCCCACTCTCAGTGATTCCGGTTTAGCTGAAGGTGTTGAAGACGTACACCTAGCGCTCTACGCGGACGACAGCGCCTACATGTCCTCCTCTCGCAAAGCAAAATTAGCAGCCAAGAAAATGCAGCGTCTATTGGACACTTTGCCCGGCTGGCTCGACAAGTGGAGAATAGCCGTAAACGCCAGCAAAACAACTGCAATTTTGACCGGCCTACAAATATTCCTCCCACCGAAACTTGTGTTTCGAGGCCAAGTCATTGAGTGGCAACCCAGTGTAAAGTACCTTGGTTGCGTTATAGACCGCCCCTTGCGCATGCGCAAAATGCTTGACCATGTGTCAGCACGCGCGGTCGCAGCACGGGCGGCGCTTAGACCGGTACTTTCCTCTGACTTGCCTCTCAAAACCAAAATTCGCCTGTACAAACTGTACATTCGGTCGAGATTGACCTACGCAGCCCCTGCTTGGTACGGACTTCTATCTTCAACCAGCAAACATAAGCTCCAGGTTGTTCAAAATAAGTCGCTGAGAATAATAACCGGCGCCGGCCGCTACGTCCGAAACTCCACCATCGCTAGAGACACCAAAACCGAATCACTCGCAGAGTTCATTTCTGGTTTGTCTAAACACCTCTTCGATCGCGCTGATAACAGCCACCATCAACACCTTAGGGGCATTGCCCCACTACACGCCCGCCCTCCTGAAGGACGTCCTCTCCCCCGAGAGCTCATTCCCAGAGGTGAATAATTTTATTTATTCACCCACTCACCCACTCACCCACCTCTTTCCTTTTCCTTACGACTTTTAGTTCATTTTTATTTTTATTTTTATTTTGCTTTTATTTTTATTTTTATTTTGCTTTTTGCTTTGTTCTCTTTTTTCCGTTTTATTTTTATTTTTTATTTTGCTTTTATTTTATTTTCATTTTGTTTTGCTCGTGTTTCGTTTTTTGTTTTTGTTTTTATTCTTTTGTTTTTACTTTATTGTACCACGTTTCTATTTCTATTTCTATTTTCATCTCATTTCTATTTTATTATTTTCATTTTTCACCTTCTCATTGTGAAAATCAAATCACCTTCAAGGGGCCTGATAAGTAGGCCTCCTTTCAATTTCACCAGGGGTGTTCAGCACCCCCGAGCTTCTGCCCGGGTCATGGTGGGAGGTACATTCCGCTCCCCCGACACCCGCACCTCAACACCCAATAGGGTGATAGAGAAGAGACCCCCACGCATATAAATTTGAACACATACTAACTTTTCTTCCAGTTGTTTCGACTAAGCTTGATGCTAATAGAGATCCAACCACTTGAACGGTTCCTAACAACATTGCTTGCTGATTTGGAGTAAGGACCATTCCAGTGCCCTCGGAAGCTTGGGCAAATATGTTTCCAGCAAAGTTAAGTACTGGAACTGCCCCACACACTTCGCGAGCTAGACCCACCATCATTGCAATCCCGAATGCTCTTCGTAGTATCTTATCTTTAACTGAAAATTAAGATCTTTGTCAAGTAAAGTTAACAAGAATTGATATAAGGAAAGTGTTTTTTAAAGTTTTCGTGCAATTTTACTCAAATTCACAGATGATTTTTTTATACCACAAAGGTGGCAAACAAGCTTACGTTCCGCCTGATGGCAAGCGGTCACCGTAGCCTATGGACGCTTGCAACACCAGAGGAGTATCACTCACGCGGTGCCGACCCTTCCGAAATCAAATAACTTCTTTCTTGAAGAACCCCATACTACTATAGTTCCCTATAGAAGACCTTGGCAGGGAGCTCATTCCACATCCCAAGCGTTCGCGGGGGGAGATTTTTTTTTAAACCACACTGTATGCGACCACTTCAGTTCTAGAGTGTGAGAATGAGTTTCCTGCCGATGGCGAGCGGTGCGATGGTAAAAGTAGCCTTGAGCATCATTTCAAACAATTACAACATTTTACAAGCGGAAGAACACACACAGGGAGGCAAAGTCTCTTCTCAGACTGTATTGAGAAACCTTTGAAGGATATCATTAATACATATAATAATACAAGACACCGAACAATAAAATATAAACCAAGTGAATTCAATGACAGTAATGAATTAATTGTGTTTAAAAATATTAAAAATAAGTTTCAAATCGGTGATCATGTCTGCCTTATAAAGTAATGAGAGTCAGTGAATATAAAAACACCTTTCAAAATGGTTAAACACCTAATGGGTCTACTGAATTATTAAAAATAAAAAAAGTAAATAACACGGTTCCTGTAACTTACAATATTGAAGAGCAACGTAAACAAGAAAAATTAGATTGTATTGACGAATATTAACTCCCAAAAACGAAATTTCCTAATGCGTACCTAATTAAAAAGATGCTTAAAAGAAAAGGAAATAATTTTTTTGTAAAATGGTTGGGTCTTAACGATACAGAAAACATTATATATTGGATTAATAGAGAGTCTATTTTAAAATGAAATAAAAACTTTAACTTTATTAAACTTTTTATCATTTCTTTCGAAGTCATGCAGGGTGGTGGTCTTGTTAATAGTATTATAAATAATCTACCTTTTTAGGCACATTTACCAGGATATAATTATTGCGGTCCGGGTACTAAACTGAGCGAGTGTTTTATTTTTATTTCATTAAATGCGGCGTGCATGCAACACAATATATCATTTTTAAATTTTCAAATATTCAGATTTAACTAATAGACATAAAGCAGATTTGGAATTATTGAACATGGCAAAACAACGTTTGAAAGCAAAAAATGATGGAAAAGTGGAAAAATTCTTCGTCTTCGTCGATAGTTAACAAAGTAATGAAAGCTAAGTTAAAGACTTGGTCTGGCATTAAATCTTTTAAAAATTAAACATCAAAATTACGTTCTCAACTCAAAAAGTTAAACCAAATAATAACAAACATATGATCATATATGCTTATTCCGCAGCAAAAAACTTTTCCTCAAAATAACCGAATCCCTCACCTCAAGTCATACCAGTACCAAAAACAGACCAAAAATTTTACCACCGATTTTTGCTGGATTAGCCGGAGCAGCCGGAATACCTAAAACTGTTAATGATTATTAAGCAGCAGCAAAATATTGCGTGAATTAGAGCAAAATAAAGTCATGGAATGTGTTGCATTAGGCAAAGGATTATACTTTAAACCATACAAGACGGGTTAATTATTAAAACATTGTTGCTATAGTAAATTCAGATAATTCTACAAACGAAGGAACGTTTTGGGTAGCATATGTGAAAGTTAAAGATTATTATGAATATTTTGACAGCAGCAGCAGCAGATATTTTAAATATAATAATATTTACTATAATTAAACTACATCTTCACACACAATTCCCGAACACTTCCCTCTCCATCTCCAAGTGCATTGAGATCCTTGGTGTTGACATCTTCAGTAATGTTCATTTCCGAGATCATTTGCAAGACAAGGTGAACTTGGTGTACTCAACAGAGTGAGGCAGTACTTCACGTCCTGGCAGAGGTTGCTGCTTTACAAGTCGCGAGTTCGGCCTCTCTGGGCAGGTCAACCGGATACCAGCTTGGCCCTTTTGACTCGGTTCAACGACGGGCTGTGAGAATTGTCGACGATCCCAAACTCACATGCCGTATCGCTCGATATGCCTTAAGTCTGAGTAGACATTTTGCCTCACTATGTGTGTTCTACACGGAGAAAAATGTACTCCTAGTTTTATTAGGAATTCTAAGCTATTAATCAGGTTTACCTCATATATAACGACTAGGCGTCCAATCCTACATTTTAACAGGAAACTTATTAAGTACTTCACGAATACCTCTAAAGTATTGCATGTAATTGTGTCATGCATGAACTGAATAATTATCAGGAAATAGTGTTTTATAATATAGGCAGACCTAAAAAAAAACAACATGTACTGTTCTTTTATCAGGAAATGAAACAATTACTATTGACATTACCATTTTCATTATGATCACCATCGTCATTGCCATTGTTATTACGATCACTATCGTCACTGTCATTACCATAACCATTGCTATTACCATACCATACATATGGGATATTTGTATGGCAATAGTGTAGTACTCTTACAATAATTTGTTTGAAGCACCATTAGTTTTATAGATTAAAAACTTCCAGTTCTTTCTGATGATTAATGTGGGAATCGATCGCTGGACGTCAGGTGATATACATACCATATGTTACCGATGAGCCAGCCAGTTGAATAGTTGAATTGTCAAAAATTAAGCTATAGAATAAAAATAATATAAACAATTCATCACAACTGTTCCCGATAATTCTTAAGAACAGGATATACAATGGAGGGGTGTCTAACGTATAATTCTTAAGAACGTACAACATGACGAAACTGCACCAAATTTTTTTTTAAGAAGCTTCTTGCTAATATTACATCATGATACTTTTACCTACATTATCTAGTTAATATGATATTCATGTTTGGTTTTGGTTAATCACCAAATTTCATCCGTAGAAGACCCTGTTACTTGTTTCTAGTCTTCATTGAAATTATGTGGGACAACGACTTGAAATATCAGTTCTTAATAGTGATTTGTAAAGACGTCATCATAAAAGTTTACCCATAATTTAACGTGACAAGGTATTATTATTTAACCTTTAAAGGCATCAAAACTGTTAATGACAAGCTAGATAATATACAAGAACAGGACCAGCGTTTTGATAAACTGTTACTTTTACTGAAAACTCCGCTGTGAGACCTATAATATAATTTATTACGATACTGATGCAAATGAACATCGTAATGACATTTTTGCATTAATCGAAATTGCCATTTTTCTCCGTGTACCGCTTGTACAATAGGATGTGTTCAGAGGTATTGTTTGAATTAATTATTTAGGCGGCTTATTTGAACGAGAACTCGCTGTGCCCTACCTCCCTTAATCCGGCTAAACTGCTCTCTGTTTCATATCCAGCACATAAACATTTGTATCAGACCAAAAAATTTAAGGTTTAGGTAAAAACTTTTCAATGAAATTCATTTGCATATTTTGACGTTTGTTTGTCTTATTCCGGTGGACTAATTAAGTAAGAACTTTCCAGTTAAATATTTAGAAAAGGTATATTATTGTAAATGAATTATTACAAGTTTCTTTATTTTGATATTAAACACGATAGTGTTTGAGCAATAAAATAAACATAAAGTGTTATACAACATGGCGGCTGCAAGCTGCTTCTTTGTTTTAACATTTAATATAGGGTTTACAAAGAAAACTACATCATACCCACATACGAGCGAAAAACGGTTTCGCAGTCAAGACAAGGAGTCCAAAGAGTGCGTGTGACCTTCATTATTTAAGTGTTCCTAAATCTGTTGGTATGTTAATTTAGTATGTACTTACAAAAAGTTTTAGGAATACTTACTAATAGCTTTATAAATAAACCTGCTGCTTTCTTCATCGTTAATTTGTTCCCTTTCCATATGTACCAATTCCTGTTGTACTACACTGTGTTCTGGACTTCTACATCGAAGCCAAGCAATAGCTCTAGCTGCTTCCTAGAAACCATTGGTGACGTCATCAAAATTTGTCATTATTTTTTGGAAATACATACATATAAACACCCAGTCTCAAGACAAACACACATACGAAATGCTCGTCTTGTGTGAGAATCGAACCACTTCGCACTTCAATTCAGCATTCGGATCATAAAACACTGAGCCACGGAGGATGTTAGTACTGAATATTACAAAAATCGCACTTGATGTTTGTTCTTAACTAATAAATCAATAATTCGCAAAATAAAACGTATAATAAGGTAAGTACAACATACGTACGGACCTGAGTCATAAATATAGTTATTTGATTCTTACCTCCTTTTTGCCATGCTTCATAAGGTAAGATGGCGATTCCGGCATTGTCATGAAGAGCATGATATGAAAAAGAGGCATTAGCAGACATATCCAGAGGACAGTATTATAGCTCAACAAATCACCTATTATGTATAAGAAAAGGTTTCCAGATGTGTAAAACAAGATTACCTGCAAAGAACAAAAGAAAGTAAAACGCCCGTCTCTGTACCCGTTGCAGGTACCCATACCAAAAAAGTGCGCAAGTCTTCAAAGATGGTTCGGTAGCAAGTACTGCACGTGAAACTTCTCTTGAAAATATCTTTTTTTTGTATTTAAGAATTCATACATTAAGATTATTATTGCGTCTTTAAAAAAATCAGTTTTTTAGCAATAAAAAACAAACTGTTGGACAGATTTGCACTTGCCCTAAAAATGATTGCAAACGACTCTCCAGGTCTCAAAACGTAAAGTAAAACGCAAATCTAGCGATTTTGATTTTCGGTACTTTTATAATAACTTTACCTCAAAAGAACCTTAAAAACGTGGCAAAACTTGATTGGGATGATTTGTTTATAAAAAAATTGTAAAATCTCATAAACAGCCAAGTCTAGAAGGTGGATATAACAAAACGAGTAATTTTTGCTAAAATCTGGACTATTCTTTACTCGTTAAATACCATTCTTTACAATCTACTGTGCCTAATTATATGAGCCTAAAACATTTTAAATAATGACAAAGGAATAAGATTATTAATTATTATTATGTGTTGTGTAAATTTACATGTCTTGGCGTTGTTGCTATAAACTCGAAATCAAGAAAACAGAAGTGACTCCTACAACATAGTGCGCCTCGCACTTAACCGATTTTTTTCTTTCCTTTTATGTAAGTATGAACCACATTAGATCAACGACCTCGTTTCATCTTCGATTAACTCATTTGTATATGATGCACAGGTACGACTCGCCCTATATACACATTTATCAGTTATCCTTACCAAAGTCCCTAGAGCTCCTCGAATGCTATCTTCACTGATCTCCTTCGTGTATGCTGTGCAAGTCACATAAGCACCAGCCATGGCTATTCCTACTAACGATCTAGCTAGAATCAGAGCCCATATTTTAAAGGATAGCAACTTGATTGTCCATATCACCTACGAAACACAAAAACAAAATTATCTTCTCTGTCCATTATAAGTCGTGATGACTACTGTCATTACTGTACCATCAATTGAAAAATAAGTAAAATTTATAAAAAGTTGCAGTTTTTCAAAATTTTATTTTTTTGTTACTACGCACACAGCTGACATAAATATAATTGTTTATGTCTTACTACGCACGCCACTGATATAAATATAATTTATTTGTTTCTCACTACGAATCTGACCTCTGTCATTAATAGAATTATTTATTAGTCATTACGCACAACGCTGACATAAATATATTTATTTGTTACTTAATACGGATACCTCTGAAGTAAATACAATTCTTTGTTCCTTACTGCCCACACCGCTGCTAAATTATAATTATTTGTTACATACTACGCACACCTCCGACATATTATTTGTTACAAACTACGCACACCGTTGACACAAACATAATTATTTCTTACTTACTACGCATACTGTTGACATAAATATAATTGTTAATTTCCTTCCAATCTTGTCTCCCAGAAATGCCATCAAATAGTTTGCGGGTACACTCACTAAAAATGCAGCAGCTGCCATCCATGATACCTGAAAAGTCAAAGAGTAGGTAGTAGTAATTTTGATGTACTTTTCTTATCTTTTAATAATCTTTTTTTCGTTTGTTTACCTGAAGATTAGAGTCTTAAAAGACAATATATTATTAATGTCATTTCGATATCATCAACTAGCTTCTGCCAGCGGCTTCGGCCCCCCTAAATTTCGTTATCAGCGTAGGTTCTTACGGCAACTCCTCAATCTATATTTATTATATATATAAAAATAAATCCCTATTTCCCTTGGTCACGCCATCACGCGTGAACGGCTAGACCGATTTCGCTAATTCTTTTTCTGTTGTGTTTGTTATTGTCCGGAGCAAGTTCTTATGAAAAAAAAAACGGACAAGTGCGAGTCAATAAGGGTAAACCGATTGTAAAGAAATTTTGGTAAGTTGTTATGCACACGCCGGAGAAGGTTTCTGAGAAAGAAAAAAAGGGTCAAGTGCGAGTCGGACTCGTGCAATAAAGGTGAACCGATTATAATGAAATTTTGGTAAGTTGTTATGCACACGCGGGGGAATGTTTCTGAGAAAGAGTAAACATGTCCGTGTTCCAAACACTTCTAACGGATAGCGGTGTAATTTAGTTTATCCTCATAAATGTCCGGATTGGATAAGTATCTAATAGAAATCCCCACGGGTGTAGCCGTGGGTAATAGATAACTCTTGGTTGTAACAGTGTGCTTAGTGTGAGTTTTTGCGTATTCGTAAATCTACTATCGCGTATTCATTAAAACTCACACTTGGCACACTGATGGTGCTACAGCGCATCAACTTTAAGGGCAGAACAATGTCTGCAGGACCAGCTAGTTATAGATGAACAACAAACAATCAAATCTTTCCTCTTTGATGGCATAATACATTCGTGTCGCTGATACCATGGAAATACACATACAAAATTTCAACCCAATCGGTCAAGCCGTTTAGTAGTTGACATACCGTCAGCAGCGCCACCTACCAGGTCCAATTGTTTGTGTTTAATGATCCAGGAAACCATCGAAATAACCACATAAAATTTCAATCCAATCTGTTCAGCCGTTTAGTTATGTTAAAAAGATAAGTACTGAAGGATGATTCTTACTACCCGTTGTCTATTACCCATTTTTCCGTAGGAATGAAGCATTTCCCAGCGGCAAAAAGTAGCCTATGTTCATTAGGGATAATGTCGGCTTTTAATGGTAAAAGAATTTTTCAAATCGGTCCAGTAGTTTCGGAACCTATTCAATACAAACAAACAAACAATCAAATCTTTCCTCTTTATAATATTTTCTATACTACTCATAACAAAGATAATATTTTTTATATTTAATATCCGAAATCTGTAGAATCACCACTATCTGCTTCAAGAATGTACTCTATGAAACATAAATTTCATCATAATTATATTAAGAAAAACAAGACAATAGTTTTATACACGTCAGGGTAACAGACTAAGTAAATAGTATATTTGAATGTAATTAAATTCAAAATATATGTTTTAAATTAAAAAAATAAAATAAATATTAAGTACCACATAGTCTGTAAGAGGCTCACCCCTGGATGAATCTTTCGACTGCAACAGCAAAGTCATTGGCGACATCCATCCTATACAGCAGCCATACATAAATACTGGAATATTAACTGAAAAATTAAAAACAATTAGTAAAATCAACCGTCAAAGTGCGAATTGGATTTACGCACTAAGGATTCCGTATTATACCACCACAAATATAAACACTAAAAGACCCTAGAGACGTCGGTTTCAAATGAACGTCTACAAGATCTCTAATTCTTTAGTTAATAACAAGATATTATATTGTAGATTACCATTTGTTTATAGGTCCCTTACGCAAAGGGGCGAAGTGGCAGGGCGAGGTACGGCGACAGCGCATGCGACATAGTTGTAAACGAATAACTGTTCTTGTGAGTGACCGTACAGCAGCGCAAACTCCCCACTTCTACTGCTTGCTATGTCTCGTTTTACGTGGCACGTACTATTCTTTTGGATTTAAAATTATTGATTTTTTTATTGTTTTCCGGGATAGAGAAATACCAGAACGTATTTTGTAAAAAGAATTAAATGTTTATCTTATATGGACAGCAATGCAGCCCTTTTACAGACAATGGAATCCTATTGGCACCGATTAAAAAAATCCCAAAAATAGTAACGGAATTCTAAAAATCTCCAAAATCCCAAAAATAGTAACGGAATTCTAAAAATCTCGAAATATATCAGTAAAATCTATTAACTTCTTTACCCACACGAAAACACAAAGTCACAGACTCAGGGTATATTTTTGAAAATTAGCGTAACAGCTAAGTATAATAAAATCTCTTATTTCCTTTTTCCCTACCAGCCTTATAAACTGTTGAGGCACGGCCAGCCCTAACCGAGGACAATTGGACCATAGTCCATCGCGTGGGCCCAGTGCGGATTCTGGACTTCACATACGTCTTCTTTTTGACTTACCGAAAAGCGAGTAGAGTGAATAATTAATAAGAGTAAATAAAAGTTTCAAAGCTTCACTATGGTATAAATAAGAAGTATATAACAAAAATATCTCATAGTAACGTATATGACAACGGTTCTTAGGACATTTACATGCACATCGGTAGTGTTACATAAATAAGCTTTCTGGCTAATATCGCCCTCTTAAAGCTTTGTGCGAGCTTTGTATTGTATGTAAAATGTAAGTTTGTTAGAAATCCTTGAGATGAACAAGCGAATAAAAGTTTAAAAGATCTGTACAGAAAATAAAACAAAGTGTCTAAAATAAAAAGTTTTTTTGACGATCCACAAAACCAACGTCAGAAAAAACGTTCCTCTTATTTAACTCTATCGGCAAAAAAAAATTACCAGTTTTAAAGTAATACGCATTAAATTAAAAGACCTGGAACAGAATAATATATCCATCTCTTGCCAGAACCTGGGTTTAACACGAAAGTCTAATCCCACTAAAATCCTGTAATTATCTAAATAATGGAGCAAATGTTAGAACCACACTTTCTAACCCAATTACTATTATCAGATGTCTAATAAGATTCCGAATTATTATGACTTTTAAAGTATTGGCTGTAAAATAAAATCATCAAATCGGTATACATTTGGCGAATATATCGCGTTATAAACACACAAAAAATATAGTGAAATTGGGGACTACTTTCTTTTTTGAAGTCAGTCGAAAATAGTAAAATAGTGTATATATTTTTAGTACTTATTCAGTAAAACGGACTGACTAACATTGAGTATTCAGTTTACCATTTTACAAAAAACAGTGTATATGGATGTATTTGTATCTGTTGTCTGGCGTCGATATTGCAAGCTTTGCTTGGTTTGGGACCAGACGGCATTGTGTACAATGTCCAAATCCAATGTCCAATGTCCATTATAAATTATTTCCAAAAACAATGTATCGGGCAGCCGCGACGTTGCGCAAAGATAATGACGACTCACTGAGCACAGAGTATGCAAAAAAAACGAAAGTCTAGCTCGAACGATCCGAACACCAACCAGACGATTCATTCTTTACTAAACAAACTAAGTAGGTCCCGTAAAATACACAAAGCTAATGTTAGTCGCTACATTAAGTTTCATAAATATTCAGTATAGCTAGAAAAGATCCATTATGCGGAATATAATAGGTAATATTCTCACGCACCTCATTGTCAAAGCGACTTGTGTTGACAAAATGATCTTGGCATAGAAAACATATGAACTAAAATCATTCAATTGACTACTTATAAAATAACAAAATGGCCGATGGCTGTTTTGATGCATTCACTGCTGTACCTCAAATTCAAGTCCAGTCAATGCATTGAATGCGTATCGGAAGTGCCGCCATATTCAGCATAGAATGCATTCGTTTTTGGTGAATAGAACGATCAAATACGCGCATAGAGACCAATGTTTATGCTTATCAACAAAAGAAACTTCTTAAATCCATGTTTCTACTAATATTGTAAATGCGACAATGAGTGTGTTTGTCCCTTTGTGGGGTCGAGGGCTTCCACGGGAACAAATATTCTTTTAGTGCACTGTATCTTAACGGTTTAATTTTCACAGAAATCTATCTGAGGGGTCAGAGAAGAATATTATTTTAATTTACTTATTAGCTCGAACTAGGATATCCAAGGGTACCCGAGTGACTGAAAAATAGATAACCCAAATGCCTGAGAATGGTATTAGATGAAAATGTCTAGAAACACTGTATGGTATGTATCTATATTTTGTAGGTCTAGGTAGCTACATGCCTTGACACATCATGTATGATAATTCTGCCAAGGCTATTTATTCTCTAGAATGAAAAAAAAACGGTCAAGTGCGAGTTGCACCCGCGCACCGAGGGTTCCGTAAAAGGTAAACTGTAATGAGGGACCAACTTAACTTTGCCGTTGGAAAACTGGTGTCCCAATACACCGGCATAGGTCACGGTCAGTTTACCAACTGTAAATAAGTATATAATCGCAAAAAACACAACACAATTTCGGTTTTCAGATTTTTTCCATTATGTGTGCTACATGGTATTGCTTTTTGCCAAATTGCATGATCAGGTCAACGTGAAGTGCCCCATAGGTTTTGATTTATTTGTTTCACAATATGCGACAAAAATAACCGTATTTTGAGCATATTTTTTTATTGCGTTGACTTAGAAGCTTGATTTTTATACAACTTTAAGTTACCGTAGACTTTAAAATTTCACGCAAGGTGTCAAGTGATATCTTAGTGACAAATTTTAAACTGGTAATACAACGGCTTAGACCAGATGTCCTCATGCTTTCTTCTAGATGAATGTCATTTTAAAGTATTATCCTAAATTATTTTCTTCAATTTGAAAGTAAGAAAAATTATACTTACTTAGAAAAGCACACAAAAATTGATTTCCTTTACTGCCTTCACTAAAGATAGAACTGTATATTTGCATATCGATAATATTTTTTTATTTACACTGTATATTATATATTCAATAACTGTTTCTTCAATGAGCTCTACTTGCAAACTAGAACGTTGTAACAAAGATTTAACCTTAATTTTAAGGTGTTTAAAGTCAACTTTTTTAGTGTGTTTGTTACACAATTTACATAATAATCAGCCATTATTCCGCCATTGTAAAATTATAAGTGCGGGAAATATTTTTTTATATACAAAATAACCAGAGCCAAGCGAAAAACTACTTTTATATAATCTGTAGTTGTACATATAGATGGAGAGCGGAGGGTTAATAGAACATATAATATAACGTATAATATAACTTTTGGATACGAAACTCAGAATACTCAATAATTCAATAATGCATAGGCATTAAAGTTTGTATCCAAAAATCTGAAAAAACCACCAGGTGGTATAAGTTATATGGCTGATTTGATTATTAAAGTTAGAAATAAGACATTTTATCGAGCTTGTGATATTAAAATTTTGTTTATACAGATTCTTCTATTTTTGGTCTTCAGTTCATCACCTAGCTTTTTAAATATTTTATATATTTTTGTTTTTCGGCATCGCCAATACTTACGCCATTAATTAAGAATGCCGAGTGGCAATGCCGAAAAAAAAAATATAAAAAATTAAAAAGTAAGGTGATGATCTAAGAGCAATAGAAAAAGGCGAAGTTACCATACGGTCTCTTTTCTCTTTGCACCACCCCACTCGCACTTTACCAGTTTTTAATATTTGTTGTTTTACTATAGAACTTATACTATATTATAAGTTTGAATCTTGTATGTAAGTATTACTGTTTTTATAGTAGGGCAAAATCTAGAAAAAAAAAAACTTTTTGTTTTTGGAGTTCACTCCTTAAGAAAAGATATAAGTGAAATCGAGCGCAACTGTCATGTTTTGTGAAAAAGTAACGCTGCCCCTTCCCTATGCTTTATTTATTATTTTGCTTTTAACAGCGGCTCCGCCCGCCCTAAATTTGGTTATCGGCATAGGATTCTTACGAAAACTCCTCAATTATAAAAAAAAACACAGAAGGTAAAATATTTTAAAATAAAACGTACCGCCCTTCACCCTCATGACTGCCCGCCGGTCTCGTACATCATAAATGCGCGCGCAATACTTGATAATTATTTTGCTGCCATGTTATTTTAAAACTGCGATATCTCCTAAGATATTCATTGAAATCGAATGATGAACAGGGCAATTTTGTTTTAAATGAAATACTTGTGATGAATAACTTATTTATTTGGATAAAGATTAATATCATGTTTATAAAAACACCTTCACAAATAATGCATTATTTTAGAACAAATATGGTAAGCATAAAAAAGGTTATAGTGAGCGAACCTTCAAATATAGACATATGCTGTTACGGACTTTTTTTTAGAACTTTTATAGAGGAACAATTCTGTCATACATGATTTTTGCGAATCTCCAACCGTTTACGCAGCTCACGCAGCGGAAGCTCTCAAAAGGATAAACCTTAATTTTGAAACATTTTTCATTAGTGCTCCGCTCCTATTTGTGTTAGCGTGATGATACATAGCCTATAGCCTTCCTCAATAAATGGGCTATCCAACACTGAATGATTTTTTTTTAATCCGACCAGTAGTTCCTGAGATTAGCGCGTCCAAACATACCAACTCTTCAGCTTTATATATTAGTATAGATTATTTATTATTTTTAGAGAGGGAGAGAGGAAGAGAAATTTTATAGTCATCAGTAAACTCCAGTCGTGTTTCGGAGCTGACACACACACTTTTTTATTATTAGGAAATCCATCGTAATGCACATATTCTGTAAAAATTTCAGGCATCTACCTAAAAGGTCTAGACGACAGAGCCCTTTAAAGGTGGGATTGACAAAGTTGAACAAGATTGAGGCAGACAAAGTAGGCTTAGTAAATACGGTTCCGTATTATGTATATATATAATAATCCCATCAATATTATAAAGGCGAAAGTTTGTGAGTGTGTGACTGTGTGTGTATGTTTGTTACTTCTTCACGCTTCAACCAATGGACGGATCGGGAGGAAACTTGGCACACAAAGGTTAGGTCCTGGGTTAGGATATAGGCTACTTTTTTCCCGAAATTCCCGCGGGATTAACTATAACCGAGCTTAAACGAACCATAGCTATAGCTACAGCTTGACATAGCTAACTTCATTGGTGTAATTAAGGAGTAAATCACAGTCGCCGAATACCGAATTAAGCGCGGGGTAATTAAGGAGTAAATCACAGTATCAATACTGAGATTAAATAAAGGAGTCCCACGTCGATAACCAAATTTAGGGCAAAATCCAGCTATCTCATTAATATTATACATGCTAAAGTTTGGATGTTTGGTTGTTTGACGCTTCAACCACTGGATGGATCGGGAACCGCTCAACTGATTTAGATGAAATTTGTCTGAGTCCCGGGACTGAAGGACATAGGCTATTTTTCATCCCGGAAAATTCAAAAGTTCCCGTGGGAATAACTATAACGTTTCTTACTTAATCCTGCTGCACTGGGAGCATTTAAATAAGCTGAAATTTTGCACACAGAGATAGTTAAAGATACGGAAAAGGACAAAGGCTACTTTTTATCCCGGGAAATTCAAAAGTTCCCGCGGGAGTAGGACCGAATTCCACGAACGAACCATAGCTGCAGCTATAGCTTGCTATAACAAACTTCTTTAGTATAATCAAGGAGTTGCCGTAAGAATTCTACGCCGTTAACCAAATTTAGGGCGGGCGGAGCCGCGGGCAAAGTCTAGTAGTAATATTTTTAATCTTATATTTTAGGTATACGCCGGAATACTTACCTTCATATTTTTGTCCTATTGTATTTAATATGTAATAACGTGTATTATGTTTTATTAATATCTATTATTATAATAACACACTTCTTTGTATTCATTTATATTTATATTACTTTCTTGTTTTAAGTTGCACCTACTCTAAAATCTTATTCTACTAGATTTCCTCTACCCAACGGTTGTCTGGAAGAAAAAGCTTAGTAGCGATAAGACCGCCTAAATTGTATTTTACAAATCAGCTACTTGTTTATTTTTAATTTAATTTAAGTGTTTATACACTACCCAACAAACAAATTGGTCATATAAAACCTATCTTATGCGACTTTCGGTTATATAACTGTTGAATAGATGTTATTCGACAACTACAACGTTGTGTAGTCGTTATTCTTACAACTATTTAGTCCTGTGGCTAAAAGGTCCTATTAAATTAGTTGAGTAAACGTTTTTACGACTACTTTATACAACGTCGTATAATGGTACGTACATATTGGGTAAGTAAACGTTTTTACGACTGTATAATGCAACGTCGTATAGTGGTGCCAGTGTGTAGGCTAGGTAAACGTTTATACGACTGATTTATACAACGTCGTATAGTGGTGCCGGTGTATAGGTTAGGTAAACGTTTTTACGACGGCTTTATACAATGTCGTATAATGGAGCCAGTTTGTAGGTAGGGTAAACGTTTATACAACTGATTAATACGACGTTATGTAACAGTTACATAAAAGGTTTCGTTTAACTGTCGATAGTATTCTACGTAACCTTAACACGACTTTTATGTAATCACGCCGTCGCTAAAATGTTTTTTTTAGACCGTATACGACAGAAATATTTAAATAGTTAACTACGAATCATTATACGACGTAAGCGATATTTTGCAACCATTACAGTGCTTTAAGCAGACATTAAAGTTATATAAAGGTCCAGCAGGCACTTTTTTAGAAACTAACTTCCATTTTGTCAACTAAACAACATTTTTCAAATATTTTCAAAAATATGGATCCAGATAAATGGAAAAAACTAAATCAAAGGCTTTCTGGCGGAAAGTAAGAAAAACTTTTTAGTCAGTCAACAAACTGGGGGCCAAGAGCAAATGATGGTTACAGAAAATGGTTCCGTATATATTTTATTTTTAATGAAAGTATTTCGATTGCTTATTTGGTATTATATATTCTAGTTAGTTTTATGCTTTGCTTGTTTTGTATTAATGACATTTTGTTAAATATTCCTGATGAAACTTATAAGGCAAATTCAGAAATTAATAGTTTAACTGGTGGCATTGACATACAACAAAAAAATATTGTACCCGAAATAAACAGTAAGTTTATATTACAGATAATGACTTGAAAACTATTTACAATGTCTCAAGTTGATTGAATTATTATATATATATATATATATATAGGTGGCTCCGTTGATGATTAATTGGAATATTTAAAGCCCACTGGAGGAATATCTTCCGATACTTCAAGCTTATCTGCTGACAAAGATATCGAATTTCAGGAAGATTTACAGAAGTGAGCGGTTAATTACAATATATCTCATGAAGCAATGAAATATTTGAGCACAATCCTCAATAAAAGATTTCCTGCTATAGTTCCAAAAGATCATAGAACGCTTTTAAAGACAGTGTTAATATAACACTATATACTATTGACACAGGCCGGTATTGGCACAGTAGAGTTACAGTGCCACTGAGAACAATATTTGAGAATAATTCTGATGTACTAGAAAATACCACATTAACATTCAATATAGATGGTCTCTCTCTTTATAATAGCTTGCGACAACAAGTATGGCCTATACTTTGTTATATTTTCGAAAAACCGAAACTTTTGCCATTTGTTGTCGGTATTTATGCAGAAAAAGGCAAACCTAGTGACCTTAAAGCTTATTTACAACATTTTGTGGTCGAAATGAAAGAGCTTCTTCGGAATGGTTTGAAAGTTACTACTAAATATTGATTAGAAAAGAAATGCGTTGTTAAAATTAGAGCTTTCATTTGCGGTTCTCCTGCTAGAGCTCTTCTAAAAGGTACTTGAACACCAGTTGATAAAAGACTCATCATGATTTTGTTAAGAAATTGAGTTAACAGTTATCATGTGGTTGAAACAATAGCTGTGACTGATTGTGATGGAAATAGTTTGATACTTGGCAAGCATTCAGAAAGTTACATCGATGCATTTGTAAAGCCCATGAAATCTTCATTACTTAACATATATATGTGTCATATCAATAATGTGACCAAAAGAGAAATAACATGTACAATTTTAAATATTAAATGCAAATTGATGTGCACAGTACATAATGAGCACATGTATCTTGTACCTTTAGTGCAAACATTGTTGTAAGTGGTCACTGAAAAATAAAAATACTGAAAAAAACTGTTTCATTTATTTTTTATTTATTAAGTTTGGCATGCAAAATCACAGTACAATGAAATCAGAGTTCACATAAACTTTTAATATTTTTAATACTCTTAATTACCTACACAATTTCACTAAAAATAATGCTAAAATTTGAAACATCTACAACGCCAACATTCTAACAGTAGTATCAAAAATTACATTAAATTCTAATTTAATTTAATGGTTTAAACTTATTATTACTACTATTTAAAAAAATGCAATCCGTTGATTTTAAATTTATATCTTCTTGCCAGCCTTCATATGTCCCCACTGTTGGGGCACGGCCTACCCTCATAAGCGAGGGTGATTTGGGCCATAGTCCACACGCGGGCCCAGTGCGGATTGTGGACTTCACATACGTCTTTTATTTTTCTTGACGTATGCAGGTTTCCTCACGATGTTTTCCTTCACCGAAAAGCCAGTGGTGTGAATAAATAAATCAGTGTACTTGAGAAATTAAGAAAAGACTCATTGGTACACGCCGACCCCCGGGTTCGAACCTCCGCCACTTGGGTCGTGATGTGAAATTAAACCCCTCGCCCACCACCGAATTGAATTTATATACATGATGTAATTTTATTAGTGCCCGGTCTGTATAATAAAGAACTTTCCTAAAGAAACATAGGTCAAAATATAAAAAAAAAATTATGACCTTCCCATACAATATATTTCTTGAGTAGGTAAAGTTGTTTATTATGATGATAATATGTTAAAATATACCCTGACGGACCGTGAACTAAAAAAATTACACCCTATTAATTAACCAATTTTTAATTAAACACGCATTTATTGAGAAATATTTTTGTAAGAGCAACTGAATTTTTAAGAAGTTTCACGCGAACCTATTATATAGAAATAAAAAATAAATAATAGAACTTATTCCTATACTAAGTATTTGTAAATATGTTTTTGTTTAAATAACTTTAAAAATTAAATGCTATAAAACAAGAAGCACCACCACAGCTTTTGTTTTTTACCTGAGACCTAATAAGTATATTATACAAATTATATTAATATAATAAAATATTAATAAGTATATTATTATATAACACACATTTTATTTACGGAAATGTTAATAGTAAGAAAAAATATATAGTCTATTTAGCATTTTATCAATAATCATCTCCTTGATAGTTTTGTTTGTAAACAAATAACAACCCGTTATAGTAATGTGTACGTTGCAAACAAAATAAATTTATTGTATCGCTGGTTGACCACGGCGTGGTGGCATTCCATGTCATTATTACTTCTTTTAGATGTTTAAATACTAATGATTACATATTGACAAATGGCACACTATCGCCAGTAACTGGAGCCACACTAGTCACACTAATCTTGTATATTATGATTACATTGTTATTTTGGGTTTCTTCGGACTCTGTGTCGCTTTTTGAGATCATGTTGGCTAATTCAACTTCTGCACTTGCTAATGATACCAGTCCTGTCTTGTTTACTCGCCATTTCATCGAATCCTCTATAGCAATCAATGTTAGAAACATTAAATTTTGGCCAATGCAAAATATTATTGTTCTCCCAATCATTTGGTACGTAATATAATGTTCTTTCGCCCTTTTCTAGGGTTTCCACTATTTTGTACGGCATGTTGCAACTGAAAAACAAGTAGGTAGTTATAGATATTGTAACCAAATAAACAATGATAATGATATAGGTAAAAGTCGAAAGTCAATTTTTTTTATTTAAATTAGGATTTTACAAACAATTTTGAATCGTCAAAGTTATGAAATACTAGTTTTTGAATTCCGGTTCACAATGTTGTTGATTTTTGACTTCACCTTTTGAGGCTTTTTAAATCATTCCGAGTTACAAATTTATCGACATCCAAAAACACTACCATAATTTATTGACATCCAATTTACTTCACCTGAAAAATAATCAAAAAGTCATTTTTATCATTAGGAGCTATTTTTCTGTTACGCAATTATATTTCAATCAATTTCTTCTAAGGGACGTGGGTCCGAAATGTTAAAATAAAAATAAAATAGGTCACATTTTCTACAGAATTTACGATCAGCTGATTAACTTACCATGTTTATTTATAATTCGACCCATGTTCTTTAGTAAATAATATTCGATATATTGTATAACAATTAATTTAAGATGTAGGTAATGGTATATTGGTATTATATCCCAACCGCTGATTAATTAATATAAACGTGGTATTAACAAAATCGTGCCATAAGCTCTGGGGTGGATTCGGCATCAATGAAGGAACTCAAAAAAAATAAAACAAATGGTCACAAGATGAACCTATTTAGTAAGTAATAACTAACAAGAATTTCGTTTAGTATTGAACATCAGATTTTTTTATATTTTGTTGAAACGCGTTACCTAACTATTAAAAACCTCTATTCCAGATTACAATAGAAATGTCTTTATTAGTTACCTCTTTTAGACACATGTCAAACTAATCGTATTTAAAGAGAGGACTGTAAATAACCATTTTTCTGCCATACATTTTTCAACTTTCCAGTATAACAATTAGTTAGATTAAATAATTAATTAGTTCACGAATTTAAGCAAAATTAAAAATATGACCCCGTGTATAAAGATTTTATTCTGCAAAGTAAATGCAATACAAGCATAGTTACACATATTAATTTAATTACCTACTAATAAGTTAGTTACGTCCTACTTATTAATTGATGTATTTTATTCTAAAGAAACCTAAATTACAATAAAATACCGCGTTTGCTGGTTCTCTGTTCATAGTGTTTATTATCTCACGGAACTCTAAAATAATTTATCATGGCCGATCATCTTGGACGCAGAAACTGCATTATGCGACTTTTTCATTCTATAATTGATGTATAGAAGTCGCTTCTTAACTTTGACAAGATGGCTGGTATTTTAGTATAAAAACAAATTCTTAAACTAATCTACAATAATTGAATTTCAAGGAATTCGAGGGGGGCGCAAAAAATATCACAACAACACACCTATATATCATCATTAAACTAAGGTTCCCATGAGAACACACACACACATTTATTTCACTTACATTCTGTTCGCGAGTAAATATTGTAAAGTAAATGTAAATTTAGTTATGAAAATTATAACTTACCGTTTGAATTTTGTTTTTGATAACACGATGCAATGGACTGAATGTGTAAAATAAAAGTTGATGTTAAACACTTGTGCAACATTTTAGTCATCTTTTAATGTCTATATAACTGTCATGGGACTTTAGTGTTTCCATGACAGTCAGGCTATAACAATTATGTAACCAAAAAGACAGTCAAAAACTTTTATTTAACATTTAAGCAACGTTGAAATAGTTCTTGACTGACTTTTATTTAACTTCTAAATAACAATAATGTCGTTTAATCTGGGCCTATTTCGCGTTGTATAAACGTCTACAACTACGTTTATACCACCTACCTTGTGGAACAAACAGAAAATGAAAAACGTTTACTCAACTATTATACAACATTAATTTGTTACTTGGGTAATCACAGCTAATCTTAATAATATACATTTTTAAATTTTTGGTCTTTTTATTATTTCTTGCTATTGTTACTATTTAAGCTTTATGTAACATATAACTCTTTAGATGTGAGAAATCTATCTTTGTTATATAAATAAAATTAGAACGGGCATGTTACTTCGACCGTGACTGAACCCAGCTCAAATCAGCGTTATGTCCAGTGACTCGCAGCTTGTGCTGAGCTGTGACCTTTTTGGTACATCTTTATACACGCTTTCAGACAAACTTTCAATTTATGTTACGTTAGATTTTAGTGTAAAATTGTAAATATTTATTAAGTATTCAAATTCAGTCGGCGCGCGACAATGTTTTAAAAAATACAAAATAAAATTGAGGTTTGAATTATCATACTATCCTATCCTACTAATATTATAAATGTGAAAGCTTATATGTCTGGATGGATGTTTGTAACTCAATCACGCTTCATCCAATAGCAAGCTATTGCAATTCATTGGTATAACTAATTAATTAATTAATTGGAGTTAATGAAGGAGTTCCACGCCGATAACCGAATTTAGGGCGGGCGGAGCCGCTGGCAAAGTCTAGTTTAATATAAAGTAGGGTCCAATACAATTGGTGGCTTATTACAGACTACCTTACCTCCTAGCATAAAGTACAATTGGCGACTTGTCACCTCCACTTGGCGCCATCTAGTGAGTGGGCGCTGTGTATGCATACACGAGCTGTGACGTTTATGTCGACAAGAATATAGGGGGACTGGATGATGTTCCTGACATAACTATATAATTTTTACTTAGTTTTGATCTTTTGTTGAGTGTAATTTTGTGTGTAGTAAATAAATCGTACAGTGCGGTTTCAGATAAAGTTTCTCCCGCGAACGCTTGGGTTGTGGAATGAGCTCCCTGCCAAGGTTTTCTCTAAGGACTACGGTATGGGGTTCTGACTCCCTCGCAGCCTAGTTGGTAGTGTGACCGACTGCTGTGCAAAAGGTTTGGGTTCGATTCCCGCATTGGACAAACATTTATGTGATAAACATTTGTTTTTGTCTTGAGTCTGGGTGTATTTATGTATGATATGTATGTATTTACAAAAAAAGTAACATATATGTACTTGTATTCGTTGTCTGGTATCCATAACACAAGCTTTGCTTACTTTGGGGCCAAATGGCGCTGTGTGTAATGTCCAAAATATTTATATTTATTTATTTCTTCAAGAAAGAAGTTATTGGATTTTTGAAGGGTCGGCAACGCGCGTGTGATACCCCTGGTGTTACAAGCTTCCATAGGATACGGTGACCGCATACCATCAGGCGGACCGTATGTTTGTTTGCCACCTTAGTAGTATAAAAAATAAAATAAAAAAAAACTGTATATCTATCTATCTACCAATATAGTATAATTTGTGTTACAAATCAATAATGAAATTTTATTTAAGTAGTAAAATACTCAATAATATATATCCCTATCATCACAAATATCCTTAATCACTCTATTGCCTCTGGCGAATTTCCAGGTTCCTGGAAAGATTCATTAATTGTCTGTTATTCCGATTATCGTCCCATATCCATCTTACCATTCCTTTCTAAAGTTCTTGAACGTCTTGTTCATGAACAGCTGTGTCATTTCCTCACTAAAAATAACTTACTAAATCCCCTTCAATCTGGTTTTCGTCCTGGACATAGTGCGGTTACTGCACTTGTCAAAATCTCTGATGACATTCGTCTCGGTATAGAAAACAGAAAAGTCACAATTTTAGCAACGCCTTTAACACTGTTGACTTTGATATACTACTTTCACTTTTAAGTTCTCTTAACATATCTCCAACAGCAATCGACTGGTTTCAAAGTTACTTGCGTGGGCGCCGGCAGCGGATCAAGGTTGATGATTCCTTCTCCACTTGGTGCTACACCAATGCTGGTGTCCCGCAAGGTGGCGTGTTGTCTCCACTTCTCTTTGCTATTTTCATTAAAGTCAAAGTCAAAGTCAAAGTCAAAATGCTTTATCAAATAAGGATTTTACAATCACTTTTGAATCGTCAAAGTTATAAAATATTATTTTTTTAACCCTCCCACCTTCCCGCCGGTTCACAATGTTGTTGATTTCTACCGAGAAGAATCCTGCAAGAAACTCGATAGTTACTCTCTTATACTCATTAATAATATAACATCTAATTTATCTTCTCTCTACTATCTATTTGCAGACGATCTTCAAATATATACTCAGGCTCCAGTTAGTGAACTAAGAACAGTTGCGATTATAAATAACGATCTTGCTCGCATTATGGATTGGAGTACCTCTTACGGTCTAAACGTAAATCTTAATAAAACGCAACTTATCATTGTGGGTACTTCAAGAATGATATCTAAGATTAATTTACAAAATATTCCTAAAGTGAGTATTAATGGAACAGTCATTCCATATAGCGAGGCTGTAAAAAACATGGGCATCATCATAGACCAGACATTTTCGTGGGAACCACAATTAAAAGAAGTTAGCAGAAAAATATTTGCTAATGCTAAATCCATAAGCAGATTGCGTAACTTCTTGCCCATTGCCACTAAAATTGCACTGGCTAAATCACTACTGCTACCTGTCCTTGATTATGCGGATGCTAGCTATCTTGACCTTACTGAGGAGCAATTAAATAAGCTTGAGCGACTCCAGAACCTATGTATTAGATACATATTTGGTTTACGTAAATATGATCATATATCCGAATTTCGATTAAAACTCAAGTGGCTCCCAATTCGCCTTCGCCGGAATACTCATTTTCTGTTTCTTCTCTACAACGTACTGTTCAATCCGTCTACTCCGTTATACTTGAAAGAGCGTTTCAATTTTATAGGGTCTACAGCTCATCGCGCCACTACAAACATGATGCTGAAAACCCCAACACATTATTCGCAAGCATATAATGACTCATTCACTGTCACAGCCATAAGGCTATGGAATAGTTAACCCTTTGATGTCAAAAAAGCACAAACTTTAAGAATATTTAAAAATCTCGTAATCACACATTACTTAAAAATTTAAGCTGTCTCATCAACACTGTTTATTCATCTATATTATTTAAGATGTATGTAGTTTGTGTATTTTTTTTTATTTTTATGTTTTGTTATGTATTTGATATATATATATTTATTTTGTTTAGATGTTTGTACGTATTAGTATTTTTTATTATTCATATGTATATAAATTTAGCTATTGCTATAAATGTATACTTATATTGTAAAGTTTCAGTTAGCACATTCTACTCAATAATTTTATAAAGTCTCCTCTACCCAAAGGTTGTCTGGAAGAGATCGCTCATTAGCGATAAGACCGCCAATTTGTTATTACTTTTATTGTTTAATTGTTTTGTTTTCTATATGAGCAATAAAGTATATTATTATTATTATTATTATTGGACACGGCCCAAGCCACAAACGACATGAAAACACATTATTCTAATAAAATCAATCTTTTTATTTTACCAATCATCATACTAAAATTATTATTACAAAATATTCGGTAGTAGGCAGAAAAGGATAATAGTAGGCAAGTATAAGCGTTATACGCAATAGTAGCCAAATATTCGTTGCAAGCCTACTTGATACTTTCTTAAAGTAAATCAGTCAAATAGTATAAGCCAATTCAATAAATCCAGATCTTTAATTGTTGTTCTAGCTGAAGGGATTTGAAAGCTATGCTGCCCAGTGGGAGACAATCAGCACCTCATTATCTTCTCATTCTCATTATCTTATTATGCCACACTCTCTATTCCACCCTCTCTAACAGCGGCGTTTTTCTCGGAATTTACGGGTCAAATGAATGACAGCTGCGTTTGAAGCTAGCTTCCAAGCATATTTTGACTCGCAGTAAAATATTATGTAAGATTGCCTTACCGGCCATTAAGAGATTTTTGGAACCACTAATTTCTCCCTTATTCTTAGTGGAAATATAAGTAATAGACTATTCCACACACAACAAAATTAGAGCAGTTTAAAGTTCGTTTCGTTAGTGCGTGAGTAAAAACACTAGTTCTTGCGTGGCGCTAGCGGCACGAAGTAAAATGACGTCACAGCGCTTGAGACCGCGTAGTTACACTGCAAACTGCTGCAGGTACGCGCACTAATCTACAGAACGAGAGTTGATTGATATTTGAGTCTATATCTAAGCAAAAGTCATATAATAAATATAAATATTTCGTTGTTCCAAAACAAGCCAACAACTTTATCTTTATCAGAAAAAATATTAATTATGGTGCCTAAGGCGTAAATGTAAGAAAAAAATGAGTCAGAGTCATAAGAAGGGATGAGCTCTCTAAAAAAACAAGAGCATAATAAGTGTTTTTTTAGATACCTACTAAATAGGTAATATTAAGATTTTCTACGCTTTACCTTCTTTTTGTATCTGGTTAATCTTCAAAAGATAGATACACGGTCTCCTGATGTAATAAATCGGACTACATTACACAAAAGTGTACCTACTGATGATGATTGATAACATCTATATTGGCAAGACCTTTTTGTTACCTTCTTGCTTTGGGCTCGGTTGGAATACCTACAGTAGGTAGTTTAGTGCGCGGCAAAAGGCGGCGAACGAATACATACACTCAAAATGTTTTGTTTTCGTTTGATTATTAAAATTAACAAATTAGATAATATTCACCTCCAAAAATTACGAAGAGCTATTATAGCAAGTAATAATCTACTTCCCGAAAAATTAAGGTATTTATAGTAATAAAAAGCTAGAAGATTTTCATAAGAAGCGAGAACCTACCGATGTGCCAAAAAAAAATTTTTTCAATTTTTTTTTATTAATTTTATTTTTCTTAATGTGTTTTATTTTTAAGTTATAGATAAAATCTTGTACGCAGCTGCACAAAATTGATATTTTGATACACGCGCCATGTAAAAATTATCTTTATTTCATAACAGAAGTATAAATAACTATATAAAAAAAAAAATCTTTACTTATGACGTTAAACACTTAAAAATCTTACACTATTAGATTAATACATTAATGAAAATGAAAATAATGTATTCAATGCACACAGCTAGCCGAAACTCTAGGTAAAATTCTTACAAGCGCGGTGGTTATTAGGCGTTGTGACGTCAACTAAGGCTATTGCTTTCCAATTTTATGCTAAGCTGTCCTTTAATTTGTAAATATTTTAGTAACAGAAAAATAAACTTTATTTCAGATCAACATTGTTCTGATCATTCAAATCCACTGGCGAAAATTCTAAGGCCGATTTTATCATTAAAGGTTAAATATCCGCCTTATAATTTAGTATTTATTGAATATGTGATTCTTAAATTTAACTTATCTAAATTCTTTTCTTTTTTTGTCTTCAAATCTTCGTATATTTCTTCTAACTTTCTTCTTTTAGTTTCTGGTATTACCAAAACAACATAAATAGTATTTAGTATGCACATTATGCCGAAAAAGTAGAATACGACGTGTATGCCTACAGATGTAGCTACTGGATTGAAGAACAGTAGTTCGAGAAAGTCTGCAAAACAAGCGGCTCCCATACTTGTTGCAAAAACTGTCGCACGATACTGAAATAAAAGATGTAAATAGTGAATAAAAGTGGCAATGATCGGCGAACTTAAGTCTTAACACGCAATGCTACCTGGTAAACAGATAATCTTAGGCACTAGATAAGTGTACACAGCGGTTCATAGAGACTTAGTATTTGTCTAAAAAAAGAAGCACTTAGCTAGGGGTCTGTCACTGGACACAGGCGGTTTGAGACATTAAACTATTAACAAAGCATACAGCCCGCTGATGTAAAGCTGTTACGAACTTTTGTAACGCTGACGCTTGATATGGTTCCATACATGTAATCATATAATTTGGCACAGGTATTTGGGCATTGTGCAATTGTGCATACGTTCATTTCCACAAACCAAGGGCATTAGTCGCTTGTTGCCAACCTATCCAAAATTTAATCAATACTACTTTGAATAAGCCTATACTGTAGTCCCGAAGAAAAACCACAACAGTATGTTTCAAGGCGTGAAGATAAATTCTATTTCAGTGGTGAAATGTACGATGGTAGAAAATAACCGTAGTCATAATTTTAAATCGTTTCTGATTCATAGATCGTCAACTATTTTCACATTTTGGCTTTGATCTGTCAAAAGGGTCAAGTGGATATCCATGTGCATCCACAGATATAGCAGTACTCCATATGGGGTCAGACTTTTACCTTATAAAGAAGCGACCTTTGCCCTGAGCTAAAAGTTTCTTTCACGCCAACTTGACCTTGCCTCTTTGATCATCTCCAAAATGGACATCGCTGGAGATGTCCGCACCAAGGATCTCAATGTTGTTGGAGATAGGAAAAAGTGTGTTATAGAAGGAGGACCTCTACATGGGAGATAATAATAATAATGATGTCTGTAAAACGAGTATAAATCAACCACTTACTTTGAAAGAAAATATTTCTCCTCCAACCACAACCCCAATAGGCAGCAATCCTGCAGCGTCACAAAATATACAGAGACACAGGGTGACTATCGGTAACCATTCTGGGGCCAATATTCCATAATCTCGAACAAGGAACCATGAAGCCAAAACACACATGCTTACTCCAGATATCAATGAAGTTATAGCAAGTAAGGGCTGAAACAAAACAAGAGGTTTGATGTACTGCTTATAGTTTATCGCTACACTTAAGAATTTTCTAAACGAACGTGATCTGGTAAAACATAAAACATACAATCATTCATTCCAAATTTATTCCATAAATTCATCTAAAATAAACAAACAATATCCCACAATATCCACTTCCCTTGTTTAATTTTGCTAACGTCGTGTTGAGACAATTAACGGTGCGTGCGTGAAGATGCACATCTGCAGACTTCTCTTGGCAGTTGGTCTTCTAACTTAATTTATTATCTTCTTAGTAAGCATATAAATTGGCCACATTGACGTGACGTACGTACGTATATTCATTCTCCATAGTGCATATTATCTCCTTAGTGAAAAACAGTGTATGTGCTTCAAAAGAATATTTACTGTAGACGGCGGACGTGCACGGACGAAATTGTGTTGGGGCTTGTTTAGTTCTGCGTGTCTGCGCCTACGCTTGTGCAGCCTAAAGGTAGACGGTTGCCGCTTTTTCAGCGGCTTTTCGGAGACTTTGGTAAGCGCATATATTTTATTTTGCTCGGCAATTTTGTTTTGCCGCGGATCGCACAGGTCGTCAGTTGCTCAAGGGCGGCCCCTCCGCCCCCCCCCCACCGCTGTCTGGTTGTCTGTTGCTGATTAAGTATGTTTTTAGTATAGTTTTTATTATTATATGTAATGCCGCCCCACGTAGCAGCTCCCCCACCGGTACGCAGAGGAGGCGTACGCAAACGTGGCGTATGGCTACGTTCTCAGCCCTCCGCCGCCGTAGTGGCGCGCAACCTTTTTACGGGTGAGATTTCGCCATTCAGCGTCGCGTTTCCCCCGTCCAGACCCCCAACTAGGTCATCTATGACCCCAGCAACCTCAGTGTCGTCGGTGTACACGACCTCTGTGTCCGGTGACGAGTTATTCAGGGATGAAGATCTCCCCACTCTACCGTCCCTACTGTCACCTATTCAGGACACACCCCCTCACCGCGACCAAAAGTCGCAGTCCAAATCGCAGTCGTCGAAAGACAACAGCCAAGTCGCAATTCAGACCCCTATCTCAGCGCCTATCAATACAAATCCCCCCTACATCCCCCTGCCCCGAAGGGACCCTAGGACAAGGAATAGAGAGGTGAGACCCTTTTCACTTAGCCCTATTAAAGATCCCTCCGAGCGCGCACGCCAGGTAGCAAGAAATGCCGTAGCTGATTGGCAACAATCGCAGGTATTGCCTACGCCGGCTACAACCGAGGCAAGCGCAGTGACCCATAAAAACTCTTCGGTAGAAATGGAGATTACTCCTCCTATGCCAGCCGCACCATCAACATCGGCAATGTCTTACGCACAGGCCACTACTTCTTTTTCGCCGACACCGGCACCCCAAACACAAAACGCCCAGCCCGCGAATAGCGCAAACGTGCAAACGGCTCCCTCCATTTCCGCTGAAAGCAAAAATAGGTACCCACCTATTATTGTGGAAACCTTGCCGCAGTGGACTACGCACCTAAAGAAATTGCACTCCCTTTTAGGCCACGCACCCAATGCCCGCCCATTCGGTAAAGGAGTGCGTTTCTTTCCAAAATCGCCCGAGGAGTACAGGATAATAGCGGCGTACATCGACGAGCTGTCTAAACTGGACAACACAGTATCCTGGTACTGTTACAGTTTAGACAGCGATCGTCCTCAAAAAATCGCCATTAAGGGGCTACCGCAGGACACCTCTTTGGACGAGATTGCGGAGGAGCTTGCTTTGGCAAATTTCCCTATATCGCATATCCGCCAAATCCCTGCGGTACGAGGTCGCCCTAATGTGATTTACTATGCGCAGTTAAAAAATAGGCACCCTATAGCCGACCTCCAATCCCTTTATGCGACCAACGAGATGCTGAGCATGCCGGGCATCTCAATCGAGGCGTGGCGCTCCCGACCGGGCCCAGCTCAGTGCCATAGGTGCCAGGCTTTCGGCCACGCCTCCGCGAATTGTCACCGGCCAATTAAGTGCGTTCGTTGCGGCGGCGAACACCCGGCAGCCGAATGCGACCGCAATACAGTAGCGCTCAAATGCGCTAACTGTAAGCAGGCGCATACGGCTAACAACCGTGCATGCCCCTTTTTCAGGCGAGAGGCTAGAAAAAAGGGTGTGGCGTTACCCCCTCCACTGCCACGCAAGGACCCGCAACGGGCTATTAATCTACCCCCTCCTCAACCTACCCCCCTGCAGCAAATCGGTCCCCAGGACTACGATCAAACTGCAGGCTCTAATTTAATTCCCCCCGCCAACCCTCCAACCGAAAGATCCCAGGCTCTCGGGAAGAGAAAGCGCAAACGCAAACAAAAAGCTCTACTGCCAAACGCACAACCTTTGTCGGAACCAGTACCGGCACAACCAGGTCCCTCAGCCCCCATCGCCATTACTGACACCACAAAAATCAGGTCACTCCCCCCAGTTGTAACGTTTTTGCCGCCACCGCAATTTGCAGACCCCCAGCATCCCCCCAAACCGGCCCCATCAATGCTCGCAGCAAACAGTCGGCCGCCTAACCGCTCAATCGCTAACCCGTTCACGCAGGGACCTCCGCCTCTTGCACCTAGTGCACTAAACATAGCCAGAGCCGCTATAGCGGCATTAAACTCGGCTATAGAGGCCATCGCAGCCGGACACAACCCATTGCCAGCCCTATTCAATGGGCTAGCGCAACTCACCACAATTCTCTCGTGGGAATTTAATGGGGCCTCACAGGGGCCTTAAATTGAGAATTGTGTATTGGAACCCTGGGGGCATAATCGGCAAGACAGCCGCCCTCAGAACGTTAGTCCAGGATCACGATGTACATATTGTGTTACTGGGCGAAACGAAACTCCGAGGTGAGAATGAGCTCCGTATTCCAAACTTCTTCACCTATAGGCGAGATGAAATCTCTCCCACTAATATGGCCTATAGGGGAACGGCAGTACTAGTCCGTCGTGACCTTGTTCATGAACTATTACCCCTTCCCCTTTTTACATCTACTCGGTCTATAGGTGTAAAACTTAAGACTGGCAATACTGAGCTTAAAGTCTTCGCCGCATACAAGCCACCAATAGCCCCTTTTGTTCCAATCGACATAGAAAACATTTTCTGTGACGACACACCCACCTTAATCTTAGGCGATCTAAACGCCAAACACCAACAATGGGGTTCACGAATTTCAACCAAATCGGGTCGTGAACTAAAAGCAGATGCTGAGAATAAAAACTATTTAGTCATCGGTCCAGGTGCTCCTACTCACTACCCTACTGCAGATAGGCAATTTCCTGACGTACTCGACATTACATTAGCACACAACATCAATTGGCCAATTGGAAGCATTGGAAGTCCTCCACGACACCGACACTCAGCATCTGCCAATCCTTTTGGTCCTCGGAGTGTCAGCTAGCGGGAAAACTCCCCCGCCTCCTACTAAATCTACAGACTGGGCTAAATTTCACAAACTTATGCTCACTTACAAACTGCCGCCAGGTGGCATCTCAACTCCGTCAGAGGTAGAGGAAGCCGTCGTATCTTTTACGACTGCGTTAACGCAGGCCCTTAAGGAGTCCACGAGGTCCTCAACCACTGCCTCTGGCAAACAATTGCTTCCCGCGCACCTGCGCGACAAACTAAACAAAAAGAGGGAGCTTCGAAAGCTGTGGTGCCGAACTCGTTGCCCAGTTTTGAAGGGCGAACTAAATAAAATAAGTAAAGACCTGCAAGCGGAACTCGCCCAACTTCGTAAACTTGCGTGGGACAACACAATCTTTAAGGCTAGCGACGACGATGCTGCCTTATTTCGTTTGGCCCGCCAAGTTTCGAAGACACCACCCCCCATTTCCCCCCTGATTGACTCCTCCGGCATCCGCCATTACCACGCCGCAGAACGCGCGGAACTACTGGCCGATCACTTCGAGGACCAGTTTAAACCGAACCCCATTGCCGACCCACTGCATACGCTAGGAGTAATAGATCGCTTAGAGCAATTTCTCGCGGCCCCAGCCCTACCACTCAGAGGTGATTACTTCATCTCGCCCAAAGAGGTGAGAAAGGAGGCCACCAAACTTAATAAACGTAAATCACCTGGCCCCGACGAGATACCAAACACGGCGATTATTATGCTGCCAAGGAAGGGTCTGGTGGCACTCACCCGGATCTTTAATGGGATATTGCGCTCTGGACATTTCCCTTCTACCTGGAAGACCGGAAAAGTCATTGTTCTCCCGAAACCAGGGAAAGACCGTCACCGGCCGACAGAACATTACCGGCCGATCACTTTGCTGTCTAACCTAGCTAAGCTGTTCGAACGCCTACTGTATATCTCCCCATATCCAGCTTAGGCCTGAACAGTTTGGTTTTAGGGACAGTCATAGCACTACCCTGCAGCTTGTGCGCGTGCTCCATCACATGGCCTTCGAGCTAAACAAGGGCAGGCGCACGGTCGGTGTATTTCTCGATATGGAGAAGGCCTTCGACCGGGTTTGGCACGAAGGACTACTGTACAAGCTGCTGGACACGGATCTCCCACCTATGCTCGGTCGAGTAATAGCTTCGTTTCTGGACAAACGGAGCTTCTATGTCTCGGTCGAGAACAAACACTCAGCAAACAAACCCATTAAAGCAGGGGTACCACAAGGCAGCTGCCTATCGCCTCTGCTCTACGCGCTCTTCACTAACGACATCCCCACTCTCAGTGATTCCGGTTTAGCTGAAGGTGTTGAAGACGTACACCTAGCGCTCTACGCGGACGACAGCGCCTACATGTCCTCCTCTCGCAAAGCAAAATTAGCAGCCAAGAAAATGCAGCGTCTATTGGACACTTTGCCCGGCTGGCTCGACAAGTGGAGAATAGCCGTAAACGCCAGCAAAACAACTGCAATTTTGACCGGCCTACAAATATTCCTCCCACCGAAACTTGTGTTTCGAGGCCAAGTCATTGAGTGGCAACCCAGTGTAAAGTACCTTGGTTGCGTTATAGACCGCCCCTTGCGCATGCGCAAAATGCTTGACCATGTGTCAGCACGCGCGGTCGCAGCACGGGCGGCGCTTAGACCGGTACTTTCCTCTGACTTGCCTCTCAAAACCAAAATTCGCCTGTACAAACTGTACATTCGGTCGAGATTGACCTACGCAGCCCCTGCTTGGTACGGACTTCTATCTTCAACCAGCAAACATAAGCTCCAGGTTGTTCAAAATAAGTCGCTGAGAATAATAACCGGCGCCGGCCGCTACGTCCGAAACTCCACCATCGCTAGAGACACCAAAACCGAATCACTCGCAGAGTTCATTTCTGGTTTGTCTAAACACCTCTTCGATCGCGCTGATAACAGCCACCATCAACACCTTAGGGGCATTGCCCCACTACACGCCCGCCCTCCTGAAGGACGTCCTCTCCCCCGAGAGCTCATTCCCAGAGGTGAATAATTTTATTTATTCACCCACTCACCCACTCACCCACCTCTTTCCTTTTCCTTACGACTTTTAGTTCATTTTTATTTTTATTTTTATTTTGCTTTTATTTTTATTTTTATTTTGCTTTTTGCTTTGTTCTCTTTTTTCCGTTTTATTTTTATTTTTTATTTTGCTTTTATTTTATTTTCATTTTGTTTTGCTCGTGTTTCGTTTTTTGTTTTTGTTTTTATTCTTTTGTTTTTACTTTATTGTACCACGTTTCTATTTCTATTTCTATTTTCATCTCATTTCTATTTTATTATTTTCATTTTTCACCTTCTCATTGTGAAAATCAAATCACCTTCAAGGGGCCTGATAAGTAGGCCTCCTTTCAATTTCACCAGGGGTGTTCAGCACCCCCGAGCTTCTGCCCGGGTCATGGTGGGAGGTAAATTCCGCTCCCCCGACACCCGCACCTCAACACCCAATAGGGTGATAGAGAAGAGACCCCCACGCATATAAATTTGAACACATACTAACTTTTCTTCCAGTTGTTTCGACTAAGCTTGATGCTAATAGAGATCCAACCACTTGAACGGTTCCTAACAACATTGCTTGCTGATTTGGAGTAAGGACCATTCCAGTGCCCTCGGAAGCTTGGGCAAATATGTTTCCAGCAAAGTTAAGTACTGGAACTGCCCCACACACTTCGCGAGCTAGACCCACCATCATTGCAATCCCGAATGCTCTTCGTAGTATCTTATCTTTAACTGAAAATTAAGATCTTTGTCAAGTAAAGTTAACAAGAATTGATATAAGGAAAGTGTTTTTTAAAGTTTTCGTGCAATTTTACTCAAATTCACAGATGATTTTTTTATACCACAAAGGTGGCAAACAAGCTTACGTTCCGCCTGATGGCAAGCGGTCACCGTAGCCTATGGACGCTTGCAACACCAGAGGAGTATCACTCACGCGGTGCCGACCCTTCCGAAATCAAATAACTTCTTTCTTGAAGAACCCCATACTACTATAGTTCCCTATAGAAGACCTTGGCAGGGAGCTCATTCCACATCCCAAGCGTTCGCGGGGGGAGATTTTTTTTTAAACCACACTGTATGCGACCACTTCAGTTCTAGAGTGTGAGAATGAGTTTCCTGCCGATGGCGAGCGGTGCGATGGTAAAAGTAGCCTTGAGCATCATTTCAAACAATTACAACATTTTACAAGCGGAAGAACACACACAGGGAGGCAAAGTCTCTTCTCAGACTGTATTGAGAAACCTTTGAAGGATATCATTAATACATATAATAATACAAGACACCGAACAATAAAATATAAACCAAGTGAATTCAATGACAGTAATGAATTAATTGTGTTTAAAAATATTAAAAATAAGTTTCAAATCGGTGATCATGTCTGCCTTATAAAGTAATGAGAGTCAGTGAATATAAAAACACCTTTCAAAATGGTTAAACACCTAATGGGTCTACTGAATTATTAAAAATAAAAAAAGTAAATAACACGGTTCCTGTAACTTACAATATTGAAGAGCAACGTAAACAAGAAAAATTAGATTGTATTGACGAATATTAACTCCCAAAAACGAAATTTCCTAATGCGTACCTAATTAAAAAGATGCTTAAAAGAAAAGGAAATAATTTTTTTGTAAAATGGTTGGGTCTTAACGATACAGAAAACATTATATATTGGATTAATAGAGAGTCTATTTTAAAATGAAATAAAAACTTTAACTTTATTAAACTTTTTATCATTTCTTTCGAAGTCATGCAGGGTGGTGGTCTTGTTAATAGTATTATAAATAATCTACCTTTTTAGGCACATTTACCAGGATATAATTATTGCGGTCCGGGTACTAAACTGAGCGAGTGTTTTATTTTTATTTCATTAAATGCGGCGTGCATGCAACACAATATATCATTTTTAAATTTTCAAATATTCAGATTTAACTAATAGACATAAAGCAGATTTGGAATTATTGAACATGGCAAAACAACGTTTGAAAGCAAAAAATGATGGAAAAGTGGAAAAATTCTTCGTCTTCGTCGATAGTTAACAAAGTAATGAAAGCTAAGTTAAAGACTTGGTCTGGCATTAAATCTTTTAAAAATTAAACATCAAAATTACGTTCTCAACTCAAAAAGTTAAACCAAATAATAACAAACATATGATCATATATGCTTATTCCGCAGCAAAAAACTTTTCCTCAAAATAACCGAATCCCTCACCTCAAGTCATACCAGTACCAAAAACAGACCAAAAATTTTACCACCGATTTTTGCTGGATTAGCCGGAGCAGCCGGAATACCTAAAACTGTTAATGATTATTAAGCAGCAGCAAAATATTGCGTGAATTAGAGCAAAATAAAGTCATGGAATGTGTTGCATTAGGCAAAGGATTATACTTTAAACCATACAAGACGGGTTAATTATTAAAACATTGTTGCTATAGTAAATTCAGATAATTCTACAAACGAAGGAACGTTTTGGGTAGCATATGTGAAAGTTAAAGATTATTATGAATATTTTGACAGCAGCAGCAGCAGATATTTTAAATATAATAATATTTACTATAATTAAACTACATCTTCACACACAATTCCCGAACACTTCCCTCTCCATCTCCAAGTGCATTGAGATCCTTGGTGTTGACATCTTCAGTAATGTTCATTTCCGAGATCATTTGCAAGACAAGGTGAACTTGGTGTACTCAACAGAGTGAGGCAGTACTTCACGTCCTGGCAGAGGTTGCTGCTTTACAAGTCGCGAGTTCGGCCTCTCTGGGCAGGTCAACCGGATACCAGCTTGGCCCTTTTGACTCGGTTCAACGACGGGCTGTGAGAATTGTCGACGATCCCAAACTCACATGCCGTATCGCTCGATATGCCTTAAGTCTGAGTAGACATTTTGCCTCACTATGTGTGTTCTACACGGAGAAAAATGTACTCCTAGTTTTATTAGGAATTCTAAGCTATTAATCAGGTTTACCTCATATATAACGACTAGGCGTCCAATCCTACATTTTAACAGGAAACTTATTAAGTACTTCACGAATACCTCTAAAGTATTGCATGTAATTGTGTCATGCATGAACTGAATAATTATCAGGAAATAGTGTTTTATAATATAGGCAGACCTAAAAAAAAACAACATGTACTGTTCTTTTATCAGGAAATGAAACAATTACTATTGACATTACCATTTTTATTATGATCACCATCGTCATTGCCATTGTTATTACGATCACTATCGTCACTGTCATTACCATAACCATTGCTATTACCATACCATACATATGGGATATTTGTATGGCAATAGTGTAGTACTCTTACAATAATTTGTTTGAAGCACCATTAGTTTTATAGATTAAAAACTTCCAGTTCTTTCTGATGATTAATGTGGGAATCGATCGCTGGACGTCAGGTGATATACATACCATATGTTACCGATGAGCCAGCCAGTTGAATAGTTGAATTGTCAAAAATTAAGCTATAGAATAAAAATAATATAAACAATTCATCACAACTGTTCCCGATAATTCTTAAGAACAGGATATACAATGGAGGGGTGTCTAACGTATAATTCTTAAGAACGTACAACATGACGAAACTGCACCAAATTTTTTTTTAAGAAGCTTCTTGCTAATATTACATCATGATACTTTTACCTACATTATCTAGTTAATATGATATTCATGTTTGGTTTTGGTTAATCACCAAATTTCATCCGTAGAAGACCCTGTTACTTGTTTCTAGTCTTCATTGAAATTATGTGGGACAACGACTTGAAATATCAGTTCTTAATAGTGATTTGTAAAGACGTCATCATAAAAGTTTACCCATAATTTAACGTGACAAGGTATTATTATTTAACCTTTAAAGGCATCAAAACTGTTAATGACAAGCTAGATAATATACAAGAACAGGACCAGCGTTTTGATAAACTGTTACTTTTACTGAAAACTCCGCTGTGAGACCTATAATATAATTTATTACGATACTGATGCAAATGAACATCGTAATGACATTTTTGCATTAATCGAAATTGCCATTTTTCTCCGTGTACCGCTTGTACAATAGGATGTGTTCAGAGGTATTGTTTGAATTAATTATTTAGGCGGCTTATTTGAACGAGAACTCGCTGTGCCCTACCTCCCTTAATCCGGCTAAACTGCTCTCTGTTTCATATCCAGCACATAAACATTTGTATCAGACCAAAAAATTTAAGGTTTAGGTAAAAACTTTTCAATGAAATTCATTTGCATATTTTGACGTTTGTTTGTCTTATTCCGGTGGACTAATTAAGTAAGAACTTTCCAGTTAAATATTTAGAAAAGGTATATTATTGTAAATGAATTATTACAAGTTTCTTTATTTTGATATTAAACACGATAGTGTTTGAGCAATAAAATAAACATAAAGTGTTATACAACATGGCGGCTGCAAGCTGCTTCTTTGTTTTAACATTTAATATAGGGTTTACAAAGAAAACTACATCATACCCACATACGAGCGAAAAACGGTTTCGCAGTCAAGACAAGGAGTCCAAAGAGTGCGTGTGACCTTCATTATTTAAGTGTTCCTAAATCTGTTGGTATGTTAATTTAGTATGTACTTACAAAAAGTTTTAGGAATACTTACTAATAGCTTTATAAATAAACCTGCTGCTTTCTTCATCGTTAATTTGTTCCCTTTCCATATGTACCAATTCCTGTTGTACTACACTGTGTTCTGGACTTCTACATCGAAGCCAAGCAATAGCTCTAGCTGCTTCCTAGAAACCATTGGTGACGTCATCAAAATTTGTCATTATTTTTTGGAAATACATACATATAAACACCCAGTCTCAAGACAAACACACATACGAAATGCTCGTCTTGTGTGAGAATCGAACCACTTCGCACTTCAATTCAGCATTCGGATCATAAAACACTGAGCCACGGAGGATGTTAGTACTGAATATTACAAAAATCGCACTTGATGTTTGTTCTTAACTAATAAATCAATAATTCGCAAAATAAAACGTATAATAAGGTAAGTACAACATACGTACGGACCTGAGTCATAAATATAGTTATTTGATTCTTACCTCCTTTTTGCCATGCTTCATAAGGTAAGATGGCGATTCCGGCATTGTCATGAAGAGCATGATATGAAAAAGAGGCATTAGCAGACATATCCAGAGGACAGTATTATAGCTCAACAAATCACCTATTATGTATAAGAAAAGGTTTCCAGATGTGTAAAACAAGATTACCTGCAAAGAACAAAAGAAAGTAAAACGCCCGTCTCTGTACCCGTTGCAGGTACCCATACCAAAAAAGTGCGCAAGTCTTCAAAGATGGTTCGGTAGCAAGTACTGCACGTGAAACTTCTCTTGAAAATATCTTTTTTTTGTATTTAAGAATTCATACATTAAGATTATTATTGCGTCTTTAAAAAAATCAGTTTTTTAGCAATAAAAAACAAACTGTTGGACAGATTTGCACTTGCCCTAAAAATGATTGCAAACGACTCTCCAGGTCTCAAAACGTAAAGTAAAACGCAAATCTAGCGATTTTGATTTTCGGTACTTTTATAATAACTTTACCTCAAAAGAACCTTAAAAACGTGGCAAAACTTGATTGGGATGATTTGTTTATAAAAAAATTGTAAAATCTCATAAACAGCCAAGTCTAGAAGGTGGATATAACAAAACGAGTAATTTTTGCTAAAATCTGGACTATTCTTTACTCGTTAAATACCATTCTTTACAATCTACTGTGCCTAATTATATGAGCCTAAAACATTTTAAATAATGACAAAGGAATAAGATTATTAATTATTATTATGTGTTGTGTAAATTTACATGTCTTGGCGTTGTTGCTATAAACTCGAAATCAAGAAAACAGAAGTGACTCCTACAACATAGTGCGCCTCGCACTTAACCGATTTTTTTCTTTCCTTTTATGTAAGTATGAACCACATTAGATCAACGACCTCGTTTCATCTTCGATTAACTCATTTGTATATGATGCACAGGTACGACTCGCCCTATATACACATTTATCAGTTATCCTTACCAAAGTCCCTAGAGCTCCTCGAATGCTATCTTCACTGATCTCCTTCGTGTATGCTGTGCAAGTCACATAAGCACCAGCCATGGCTATTCCTACTAACGATCTAGCTAGAATCAGAGCCCATATTTTAAAGGATAGCAACTTGATTGTCCATATCACCTACGAAACACAAAAACAAAATTATCTTCTCTGTCCATTATAAGTCGTGATGACTACTGTCATTACTGTACCATCAATTGAAAAATAAGTAAAATTTATAAAAAGTTGCAGTTTTTCAAAATTTTATTTTTTTGTTACTACGCACACAGCTGACATAAATATAATTGTTTATGTCTTACTACGCACGCCACTGATATAAATATAATTTATTTGTTTCTCACTACGAATCTGACCTCTGTCATTAATAGAATTATTTATTAGTCATTACGCACAACGCTGACATAAATATATTTATTTGTTACTTAATACGGATACCTCTGAAGTAAATACAATTCTTTGTTCCTTACTGCCCACACCGCTGCTAAATTATAATTATTTGTTACATACTACGCACACCTCCGACATATTATTTGTTACAAACTACGCACACCGTTGACACAAACATAATTATTTCTTACTTACTACGCATACTGTTGACATAAATATAATTGTTAATTTCCTTCCAATCTTGTCTCCCAGAAATGCCATCAAATAGTTTGCGGGTACACTCACTAAAAATGCAGCAGCTGCCATCCATGATACCTGAAAAGTCAAAGAGTAGGTAGTAGTAATTTTGATGTACTTTTCTTATCTTTTAATAATCTTTTTTTCGTTTGTTTACCTGAAGATTAGAGTCTTAAAAGACAATATATTATTAATGTCATTTCGATATCATCAACTAGCTTCTGCCAGCGGCTTCGGCCCCCCTAAATTTCGTTATCAGCGTAGGTTCTTACGGCAACTCCTCAATCTATATTTATTATATATATAAAAATAAATCCCTATTTCCCTTGGTCACGCCATCACGCGTGAACGGCTAGACCGATTTCGCTAATTCTTTTTCTGTTGTGTTTGTTATTGTCCGGAGCAAGTTCTTATGAAAAAAAAAACGGACAAGTGCGAGTCAATAAGGGTAAACCGATTGTAAAGAAATTTTGGTAAGTTGTTATGCACACGCCGGAGAAGGTTTCTGAGAAAGAAAAAAAGGGTCAAGTGCGAGTCGGACTCGTGCAATAAAGGTGAACCGATTATAATGAAATTTTGGTAAGTTGTTATGCACACGCGGGGGAATGTTTCTGAGAAAGAGTAAACATGTCCGTGTTCCAAACACTTCTAACGGATAGCGGTGTAATTTAGTTTATCCTCATAAATGTCCGGATTGGATAAGTATCTAATAGAAATCCCCACGGGTGTAGCCGTGGGTAATAGATAACTCTTGGTTGTAACAGTGTGCTTAGTGTGAGTTTTTGCGTATTCGTAAATCTACTATCGCGTATTCATTAAAACTCACACTTGGCACACTGATGGTGCTACAGCGCATCAACTTTAAGGGCAGAACAATGTCTGCAGGACCAGCTAGTTATAGATGAACAACAAACAATCAAATCTTTCCTCTTTGATGGCATAATACATTCGTGTCGCTGATACCATGGAAATACACATACAAAATTTCAACCCAATCGGTCAAGCCGTTTAGTAGTTGACATACCGTCAGCAGCGCCACCTACCAGGTCCAATTGTTTGTGTTTAATGATCCAGGAAACCATCGAAATAACCACATAAAATTTCAATCCAATCTGTTCAGCCGTTTAGTTATGTTAAAAAGATAAGTACTGAAGGATGATTCTTACTACCCGTTGTCTATTACCCATTTTTCCGTAGGAATGAAGCATTTCCCAGCGGCAAAAAGTAGCCTATGTTCATTAGGGATAATGTCGGCTTTTAATGGTAAAAGAATTTTTCAAATCGGTCCAGTAGTTTCGGAACCTATTCAATACAAACAAACAAACAATCAAATCTTTCCTCTTTATAATATTTTCTATACTACTCATAACAAAGATAATATTTTTTATATTTAATATCCGAAATCTGTAGAATCACCACTATCTGCTTCAAGAATGTACTCTATGAAACATAAATTTCATCATAATTATATTAAGAAAAACAAGACAATAGTTTTATACACGTCAGGGTAACAGACTAAGTAAATAGTATATTTGAATGTAATTAAATTCAAAATATATGTTTTAAATTAAAAAAATAAAATAAATATTAAGTACCACATAGTCTGTAAGAGGCTCACCCCTGGATGAATCTTTCGACTGCAACAGCAAAGTCATTGGCGACATCCATCCTATACAGCAGCCATACATAAATACTGGAATATTAACTGAAAAATTAAAAACAATTAGTAAAATCAACCGTCAAAGTGCGAATTGGATTTACGCACTAAGGATTCCGTATTATACCACCACAAATATAAACACTAAAAGACCCTAGAGACGTCGGTTTCAAATGAACGTCTACAAGATCTCTAATTCTTTAGTTAATAACAAGATATTATATTGTAGATTACCATTTGTTTATAGGTCCCTTACGCAAAGGGGCGAAGTGGCAGGGCGAGGTACGGCGACAGCGCATGCGACATAGTTGTAAACGAATAACTGTTCTTGTGAGTGACCGTACAGCAGCGCAAACTCCCCACTTCTACTGCTTGCTATGTCTCGTTTTACGTGGCACGTACTATTCTTTTGGATTTAAAATTATTGATTTTTTTATTGTTTTCCGGGATAGAGAAATACCAGAACGTATTTTGTAAAAAGAATTAAATGTTTATCTTATATGGACAGCAATGCAGCCCTTTTACAGACAATGGAATCCTATTGGCACCGATTAAAAAAATCCCAAAAATAGTAACGGAATTCTAAAAATCTCCAAAATCCCAAAAATAGTAACGGAATTCTAAAAATCTCGAAATATATCAGTAAAATCTATTAACTTCTTTACCCACACGAAAACACAAAGTCACAGACTCAGGGTATATTTTTGAAAATTAGCGTAACAGCTAAGTATAATAAAATCTCTTATTTCCTTTTTCCCTACCAGCCTTATAAACTGTTGAGGCACGGCCAGCCCTAACCGAGGACAATTGGACCATAGTCCATCGCGTGGGCCCAGTGCGGATTCTGGACTTCACATACGTCTTCTTTTTGACTTACCGAAAAGCGAGTAGAGTGAATAATTAATAAGAGTAAATAAAAGTTTCAAAGCTTCACTATGGTATAAATAAGAAGTATATAACAAAAATATCTCATAGTAACGTATATGACAACGGTTCTTAGGACATTTACATGCACATCGGTAGTGTTACATAAATAAGCTTTCTGGCTAATATCGCCCTCTTAAAGCTTTGTGCGAGCTTTGTATTGTATGTAAAATGTAAGTTTGTTAGAAATCCTTGAGATGAACAAGCGAATAAAAGTTTAAAAGATCTGTACAGAAAATAAAACAAAGTGTCTAAAATAAAAAGTTTTTTTGACGATCCACAAAACCAACGTCAGAAAAAACGTTCCTCTTATTTAACTCTATCGGCAAAAAAAAATTACCAGTTTTAAAGTAATACGCATTAAATTAAAAGACCTGGAACAGAATAATATATCCATCTCTTGCCAGAACCTGGGTTTAACACGAAAGTCTAATCCCACTAAAATCCTGTAATTATCTAAATAATGGAGCAAATGTTAGAACCACACTTTCTAACCCAATTACTATTATCAGATGTCTAATAAGATTCCGAATTATTATGACTTTTAAAGTATTGGCTGTAAAATAAAATCATCAAATCGGTATACATTTGGCGAATATATCGCGTTATAAACACACAAAAAATATAGTGAAATTGGGGACTACTTTCTTTTTTGAAGTCAGTCGAAAATAGTAAAATAGTGTATATATTTTTAGTACTTATTCAGTAAAACGGACTGACTAACATTGAGTATTCAGTTTACCATTTTACAAAAAACAGTGTATATGGATGTATTTGTATCTGTTGTCTGGCGTCGATATTGCAAGCTTTGCTTGGTTTGGGACCAGACGGCATTGTGTACAATGTCCAAATCCAATGTCCAATGTCCATTATAAATTATTTCCAAAAACAATGTATCGGGCAGCCGCGACGTTGCGCAAAGATAATGACGACTCACTGAGCACAGAGTATGCAAAAAAAACGAAAGTCTAGCTCGAACGATCCGAACACCAACCAGACGATTCATTCTTTACTAAACAAACTAAGTAGGTCCCGTAAAATACACAAAGCTAATGTTAGTCGCTACATTAAGTTTCATAAATATTCAGTATAGCTAGAAAAGATCCATTATGCGGAATATAATAGGTAATATTCTCACGCACCTCATTGTCAAAGCGACTTGTGTTGACAAAATGATCTTGGCATAGAAAACATATGAACTAAAATCATTCAATTGACTACTTATAAAATAACAAAATGGCCGATGGCTGTTTTGATGCATTCACTGCTGTACCTCAAATTCAAGTCCAGTCAATGCATTGAATGCGTATCGGAAGTGCCGCCATATTCAGCATAGAATGCATTCGTTTTTGGTGAATAGAACGATCAAATACGCGCATAGAGACCAATGTTTATGCTTATCAACAAAAGAAACTTCTTAAATCCATGTTTCTACTAATATTGTAAATGCGACAATGAGTGTGTTTGTCCCTTTGTGGGGTCGAGGGCTTCCACGGGAACAAATATTCTTTTAGTGCACTGTATCTTAACGGTTTAATTTTCACAGAAATCTATCTGAGGGGTCAGAGAAGAATATTATTTTAATTTACTTATTAGCTCGAACTAGGATATCCAAGGGTACCCGAGTGACTGAAAAATAGATAACCCAAATGCCTGAGAATGGTATTAGATGAAAATGTCTAGAAACACTGTATGGTATGTATCTATATTTTGTAGGTCTAGGTAGCTACATGCCTTGACACATCATGTATGATAATTCTGCCAAGGCTATTTATTCTCTAGAATGAAAAAAAAACGGTCAAGTGCGAGTTGCACCCGCGCACCGAGGGTTCCGTAAAAGGTAAACTGTAATGAGGGACCAACTTAACTTTGCCGTTGGAAAACTGGTGTCCCAATACACCGGCATAGGTCACGGTCAGTTTACCAACTGTAAATAAGTATATAATCGCAAAAAACACAACACAATTTCGGTTTTCAGATTTTTTCCATTATGTGTGCTACATGGTATTGCTTTTTGCCAAATTGCATGATCAGGTCAACGTGAAGTGCCCCATAGGTTTTGATTTATTTGTTTCACAATATGCGACAAAAATAACCGTATTTTGAGCATATTTTTTTATTGCGTTGACTTAGAAGCTTGATTTTTATACAACTTTAAGTTACCGTAGACTTTAAAATTTCACGCAAGGTGTCAAGTGATATCTTAGTGACAAATTTTAAACTGGTAATACAACGGCTTAGACCAGATGTCCTCATGCTTTCTTCTAGATGAATGTCATTTTAAAGTATTATCCTAAATTATTTTCTTCAATTTGAAAGTAAGAAAAATTATACTTACTTAGAAAAGCACACAAAAATTGATTTCCTTTACTGCCTTCACTAAAGATAGAACTGTATATTTGCATATCGATAATATTTTTTTATTTACACTGTATATTATATATTCAATAACTGTTTCTTCAATGAGCTCTACTTGCAAACTAGAACGTTGTAACAAAGATTTAACCTTAATTTTAAGGTGTTTAAAGTCAACTTTTTTAGTGTGTTTGTTACACAATTTACATAATAATCAGCCATTATTCCGCCATTGTAAAATTATAAGTGCGGGAAATATTTTTTTATATACAAAATAACCAGAGCCAAGCGAAAAACTACTTTTATATAATCTGTAGTTGTACATATAGATGGAGAGCGGAGGGTTAATAGAACATATAATATAACGTATAATATAACTTTTGGATACGAAACTCAGAATACTCAATAATTCAATAATGCATAGGCATTAAAGTTTGTATCCAAAAATCTGAAAAAACCACCAGGTGGTATAAGTTATATGGCTGATTTGATTATTAAAGTTAGAAATAAGACATTTTATCGAGCTTGTGATATTAAAATTTTGTTTATACAGATTCTTCTATTTTTGGTCTTCAGTTCATCACCTAGCTTTTTAAATATTTTATATATTTTTGTTTTTCGGCATCGCCAATACTTACGCCATTAATTAAGAATGCCGAGTGGCAATGCCGAAAAAAAAAATATAAAAAATTAAAAAGTAAGGTGATGATCTAAGAGCAATAGAAAAAGGCGAAGTTACCATACGGTCTCTTTTCTCTTTGCACCACCCCACTCGCACTTTACCAGTTTTTAATATTTGTTGTTTTACTATAGAACTTATACTATATTATAAGTTTGAATCTTGTATGTAAGTATTACTGTTTTTATAGTAGGGCAAAATCTAGAAAAAAAAAAACTTTTTGTTTTTGGAGTTCACTCCTTAAGAAAAGATATAAGTGAAATCGAGCGCAACTGTCATGTTTTGTGAAAAAGTAACGCTGCCCCTTCCCTATGCTTTATTTATTATTTTGCTTTTAACAGCGGCTCCGCCCGCCCTAAATTTGGTTATCGGCATAGGATTCTTACGAAAACTCCTCAATTATAAAAAAAAACACAGAAGGTAAAATATTTTAAAATAAAACGTACCGCCCTTCACCCTCATGACTGCCCGCCGGTCTCGTACATCATAAATGCGCGCGCAATACTTGATAATTATTTTGCTGCCATGTTATTTTAAAACTGCGATATCTCCTAAGATATTCATTGAAATCGAATGATGAACAGGGCAATTTTGTTTTAAATGAAATACTTGTGATGAATAACTTATTTATTTGGATAAAGATTAATATCATGTTTATAAAAACACCTTCACAAATAATGCATTATTTTAGAACAAATATGGTAAGCATAAAAAAGGTTATAGTGAGCGAACCTTCAAATATAGACATATGCTGTTACGGACTTTTTTTTAGAACTTTTATAGAGGAACAATTCTGTCATACATGATTTTTGCGAATCTCCAACCGTTTACGCAGCTCACGCAGCGGAAGCTCTCAAAAGGATAAACCTTAATTTTGAAACATTTTTCATTAGTGCTCCGCTCCTATTTGTGTTAGCGTGATGATACATAGCCTATAGCCTTCCTCAATAAATGGGCTATCCAACACTGAATGATTTTTTTTTAATCCGACCAGTAGTTCCTGAGATTAGCGCGTCCAAACATACCAACTCTTCAGCTTTATATATTAGTATAGATTATTTATTATTTTTAGAGAGGGAGAGAGGAAGAGAAATTTTATAGTCATCAGTAAACTCCAGTCGTGTTTCGGAGCTGACACACACACTTTTTTATTATTAGGAAATCCATCGTAATGCACATATTCTGTAAAAATTTCAGGCATCTACCTAAAAGGTCTAGACGACAGAGCCCTTTAAAGGTGGGATTGACAAAGTTGAACAAGATTGAGGCAGACAAAGTAGGCTTAGTAAATACGGTTCCGTATTATGTATATATATAATAATCCCATCAATATTATAAAGGCGAAAGTTTGTGAGTGTGTGACTGTGTGTGTATGTTTGTTACTTCTTCACGCTTCAACCAATGGACGGATCGGGAGGAAACTTGGCACACAAAGGTTAGGTCCTGGGTTAGGATATAGGCTACTTTTTTCCCGAAATTCCCGCGGGATTAACTATAACCGAGCTTAAACGAACCATAGCTATAGCTACAGCTTGACATAGCTAACTTCATTGGTGTAATTAAGGAGTAAATCACAGTCGCCGAATACCGAATTAAGCGCGGGGTAATTAAGGAGTAAATCACAGTATCAATACTGAGATTAAATAAAGGAGTCCCACGTCGATAACCAAATTTAGGGCAAAATCCAGCTATCTCATTAATATTATACATGCTAAAGTTTGGATGTTTGGTTGTTTGACGCTTCAACCACTGGATGGATCGGGAACCGCTCAACTGATTTAGATGAAATTTGTCTGAGTCCCGGGACTGAAGGACATAGGCTATTTTTCATCCCGGAAAATTCAAAAGTTCCCGTGGGAATAACTATAACGTTTCTTACTTAATCCTGCTGCACTGGGAGCATTTAAATAAGCTGAAATTTTGCACACAGAGATAGTTAAAGATACGGAAAAGGACAAAGGCTACTTTTTATCACGGGAAATTCAAAAGTTCCCGCGGGAGTAGGACCGAATTCCACGAACGAACCATAGCTGCAGCTATAGCTTGCTATAACAAACTTCTTTAGTATAATCAAGGAGTTGCCGTAAGAATTCTACGCCGTTAACCAAATTTAGGGCGGGCGGAGCCGCGGGCAAAGTCTAGTAGTAATATTTTTAATCTTATATTTTAGGTATACGCCGGAATACTTACCTTCATATTTTTGTCCTATTGTATTTAATATGTAATAACGTGTATTATGTTTTATTAATATCTATTATTATAATAACACACTTCTTTGTATTCATTTATATTTATATTACTTTCTTGTTTTAAGTTGCACCTACTCTAAAATCTTATTCTACTAGATTTCCTCTACCCAACGGTTGTCTGGAAGAAAAAGCTTAGTAGCGATAAGACCGCCTAAATTGTATTTTACAAATCAGCTACTTGTTTATTTTTAATTTAATTTAAGTGTTTATACACTACCCAACAAACAAATTGGTCATATAAAACCTATCTTATGCGACTTTCGGTTATATAACTGTTGAATAGATGTTATTCGACAACTACAACGTTGTGTAGTCGTTATTCTTACAACTATTTAGTCCTGTGGCTAAAAGGTCCTATTAAATTAGTTGAGTAAACGTTTTTACGACTACTTTATACAACGTCGTATAATGGTACGTACATATTGGGTAAGTAAACGTTTTTACGACTGTATAATGCAACGTCGTATAGTGGTGCCAGTGTGTAGGCTAGGTAAACGTTTATACGACTGATTTATACAACGTCGTATAGTGGTGCCGGTGTATAGGTTAGGTAAACGTTTTTACGACGGCTTTATACAATGTCGTATAATGGAGCCAGTTTGTAGGTAGGGTAAACGTTTATACAACTGATTAATACGACGTTATGTAACAGTTACATAAAAGGTTTCGTTTAACTGTCGATAGTATTCTACGTAACCTTAACACGACTTTTATGTAATCACGCCGTCGCTAAAATGTTTTTTTTAGACCGTATACGACAGAAATATTTAAATAGTTAACTACGAATCATTATACGACGTAAGCGATATTTTGCAACCATTACAGTGCTTTAAGCAGACATTAAAGTTATATAAAGGTCCAGCAGGCACTTTTTTAGAAACTAACTTCCATTTTGTCAACTAAACAACATTTTTCAAATATTTTCAAAAATATGGATCCAGATAAATGGAAAAAACTAAATCAAAGGCTTTCTGGCGGAAAGTAAGAAAAACTTTTTAGTCAGTCAACAAACTGGGGGCCAAGAGCAAATGATGGTTACAGAAAATGGTTCCGTATATATTTTATTTTTAATGAAAGTATTTCGATTGCTTATTTGGTATTATATATTCTAGTTAGTTTTATGCTTTGCTTGTTTTGTATTAATGACATTTTGTTAAATATTCCTGATGAAACTTATAAGGCAAATTCAGAAATTAATAGTTTAACTGGTGGCATTGACATACAACAAAAAAATATTGTACCCGAAATAAACAGTAAGTTTATATTACAGATAATGACTTGAAAACTATTTACAATGTCTCAAGTTGATTGAATTATTATATATATATATATATATATATAGGTGGCTCCGTTGATGATTAATTGGAATATTTAAAGCCCACTGGAGGAATATCTTCCGATACTTCAAGCTTATCTGCTGACAAAGATATCGAATTTCAGGAAGATTTACAGAAGTGAGCGGTTAATTACAATATATCTCATGAAGCAATGAAATATTTGAGCACAATCCTCAATAAAAGATTTCCTGCTATAGTTCCAAAAGATCATAGAACGCTTTTAAAGACAGTGTTAATATAACACTATATACTATTGACACAGGCCGGTATTGGCACAGTAGAGTTACAGTGCCACTGAGAACAATATTTGAGAATAATTCTGATGTACTAGAAAATACCACATTAACATTCAATATAGATGGTCTCTCTCTTTATAATAGCTTGCGACAACAAGTATGGCCTATACTTTGTTATATTTACGAAAAACCGAAACTTTTGCCATTTGTTGTCGGTATTTATGCAGAAAAAGGCAAACCTAGTGACCTTAAAGCTTATTTACAACATTTTGTGGTCGAAATGAAAGAGCTTCTTCGGAATGGTTTGAAAGTTACTACTAAATATTGATTAGAAAAGAAATGCGTTGTTAAAATTAGAGCTTTCATTTGCGGTTCTCCTGCTAGAGCTCTTCTAAAAGGTACTTGAACACCAGTTGATAAAAGACTCATCATGATTTTGTTAAGAAATTGAGTTAACAGTTATCATGTGGTTGAAACAATAGCTGTGACTGATTGTGATGGAAATAGTTTGATACTTGGCAAGCATTCAGAAAGTTACATCGATGCATTTGTAAAGCCCATGAAATCTTCATTACTTAACATATATATGTGTCATATCAATAATGTGACCAAAAGAGAAATAACATGTACAATTTTAAATATTAAATGCAAATTGATGTGCACAGTACATAATGAGCACATGTATCTTGTACCTTTAGTGCAAACATTGTTGTAAGTGGTCACTGAAAAATAAAAATACTGAAAAAAACTGTTTCATTTATTTTTTATTTATTAAGTTTGGCATGCAAAATCACAGTACAATGAAATCAGAGTTCACATAAACTTTTAATATTTTTAATACTCTTAATTACCTACACAATTTCACTAAAAATAATGCTAAAATTTGAAACATCTACAACGCCAACATTCTAACAGTAGTATCAAAAATTACATTAAATTCTAATTTAATTTAATGGTTTAAACTTATTATTACTACTATTTAAAAAAATGCAATCCGTTGATTTTAAATTTATATCTTCTTGCCAGCCTTCATATGTCCCCACTGTTGGGGCACGGCCTACCCTCATAAGCGAGGGTGATTTGGGCCATAGTCCACACGCGGGCCCAGTGCGGATTGTGGACTTCACATACGTCTTTTATTTTTCTTGACGTATGCAGGTTTCCTCACGATGTTTTCCTTCACCGAAAAGCCAGTGGTGTGAATAAATAAATCAGTGTACTTGAGAAATTAAGAAAAGACTCATTGGTACACGCCGACCCCCGGGTTCGAACCTCCGCCACTTGGGTCGTGATGTGAAATTAAACCCCTCGCCCACCACCGAATTGAATTTATATACATGATGTAATTTTATTAGTGCCCGGTCTGTATAATAAAGAACTTTCCTAAAGAAACATAGGTCAAAATATAAAAAAAAAATTATGACCTTCCCATACAATATATTTCTTGAGTAGGTAAAGTTGTTTATTATGATGATAATATGTTAAAATATACCCTGACGGACCGTGAACTAAAAAAATTACACCCTATTAATTAACCAATTTTTAATTAAACACGCATTTATTGAGAAATATTTTTGTAAGAGCAACTGAATTTTTAAGAAGTTTCACGCGAACCTATTATATAGAAATAAAAAATAAATAATAGAACTTATTCCTATACTAAGTATTTGTAAATATGTTTTTGTTTAAATAACTTTAAAAATTAAATGCTATAAAACAAGAAGCACCACCACAGCTTTTGTTTTTTACCTGAGACCTAATAAGTATATTATACAAATTATATTAATATAATAAAATATTAATAAGTATATTATTATATAACACACATTTTATTTACGGAAATGTTAATAGTAAGAAAAAATATATAGTCTATTTAGCATTTTATCAATAATCATCTCCTTGATAGTTTTGTTTGTAAACAAATAACAACCCGTTATAGTAATGTGTACGTTGCAAACAAAATAAATTTATTGTATCGCTGGTTGACCACGGCGTGGTGGCATTCCATGTCATTATTACTTCTTTTAGATGTTTAAATACTAATGATTACATATTGACAAATGGCACACTATCGCCAGTAACTGGAGCCACACTAGTCACACTAATCTTGTATATTATGATTACATTGTTATTTTGGGTTTCTTCGGACTCTGTGTCGCTTTTTGAGATCATGTTGGCTAATTCAACTTCTGCACTTGCTAATGATACCAGTCCTGTCTTGTTTACTCGCCATTTCATCGAATCCTCTATAGCAATCAATGTTAGAAACATTAAATTTTGGCCAATGCAAAATATTATTGTTCTCCCAATCATTTGGTACGTAATATAATGTTCTTTCGCCCTTTTCTAGGGTTTCCACTATTTTGTACGGCATGTTGCAACTGAAAAACAAGTAGGTAGTTATAGATATTGTAACCAAATAAACAATGATAATGATATAGGTAAAAGTCGAAAGTCAATTTTTTTTATTTAAATTAGGATTTTACAAACAATTTTGAATCGTCAAAGTTATGAAATACTAGTTTTTGAATTCCGGTTCACAATGTTGTTGATTTTTGACTTCACCTTTTGAGGCTTTTTAAATCATTCCGAGTTACAAATTTATCGACATCCAAAAACACTACCATAATTTATTGACATCCAATTTACTTCACCTGAAAAATAATCAAAAAGTCATTTTTATCATTAGGAGCTATTTTTCTGTTACGCAATTATATTTCAATCAATTTCTTCTAAGGGACGTGGGTCCGAAATGTTAAAATAAAAATAAAATAGGTCACATTTTCTACAGAATTTACGATCAGCTGATTAACTTACCATGTTTATTTATAATTCGACCCATGTTCTTTAGTAAATAATATTCGATATATTGTATAACAATTAATTTAAGATGTAGGTAATGGTATATTGGTATTATATCCCAACCGCTGATTAATTAATATAAACGTGGTATTAACAAAATCGTGCCATAAGCTCTGGGGTGGATTCGGCATCAATGAAGGAACTCAAAAAAAATAAAACAAATGGTCACAAGATGAACCTATTTAGTAAGTAATAACTAACAAGAATTTCGTTTAGTATTGAACATCAGATTTTTTTATATTTTGTTGAAACGCGTTACCTAACTATTAAAAACCTCTATTCCAGATTACAATAGAAATGTCTTTATTAGTTACCTCTTTTAGACACATGTCAAACTAATCGTATTTAAAGAGAGGACTGTAAATAACCTTTTTTCTGCCATACATTTTTCAACTTTCCAGTATAACAATTAGTTAGATTAAATAATTAATTAGTTCACGAATTTAAGCAAAATTAAAAATATGACCCCGTGTATAAAGATTTTATTCTGCAAAGTAAATGCAATACAAGCATAGTTACACATATTAATTTAATTACCTACTAATAAGTTAGTTACGTCCTACTTATTAATTGATGTATTTTATTCTAAAGAAACCTAAATTACAATAAAATACCGCGTTTGCTGGTTCTCTGTTCATAGTGTTTATTATCTCACGGAACTCTAAAATAATTTATCATGGCCGATCATCTTGGACGCAGAAACTGCATTATGCGACTTTTTCATTCTATAATTGATGTATAGAAGTCGCTTCTTAACTTTGACAAGATGGCTGGTATTTTAGTATAAAAACAAATTCTTAAACTAATCTACAATAATTGAATTTCAAGGAATTCGAGGGGGGCGCAAAAAATATCACAACAACACACCTATATATCATCATCAAACTAAGGTTCCCATGAGAACACACACACACATTTATTTCACTTACATTCTGTTCGCGAGTAAATATTGTAAAGTAAATGTAAATTTAGTTATGAAAATTATAACTTACCGTTTAAATTTTGTTTTTGATAACACGATGCAATGGACTGAATGTGTAAAATAAAAGTTGATGTTAAACACTTGTGCAACATTTTAGTCATCTTTTAATGTCTATATAACTGTCATGGGACTTTAGTGTTTCCATGACAGTCAGGCTATAACAATTATGTAACCAAAAAGGCAGTCAAAAACTTTTATTTAACATTTAAGCAACGTTGAAATAGTTCTTGACTGACTTTTATTTAACTTCTAAATAACAATAATGTCGTTTAATCTGGGCCTATTTCGCGTTGTATAAACGTCTACAACTACGTTTATACCACCTACCTTGTGGAACAAACAAAAAATGAAAAACGTTTACTCAACTATTATACAACATTAATTTGTTACTTGGGTAATCACAGCTAATCTTAATAATATACATTTTTAAATTTTTGGTCTTTTTATTATTTCTTGCTATTGTTACTATTTAAGCTTTATGTAACATATAACTCTTTAGATGTGAGAAATCTATCTTTGTTATATAAATAAAATTAGAACGGGCATGTTACTTCGACCGTGACTGAACCCAGCTCAAATCAGCGTTATGTCCAGTGACTCGCAGCTTGTGCTGAGCTGTGACCTTTTTGGTACATCTTTATACACGCTTTCAGACAAACTTTCAATTTATGTTACGTTAGATTTTAGTGTAAAATTGTAAATATTTATTAAGTATTCAAATTCAGTCGGCGCGCGACAATGTTTTAAAAAATACAAAATAAAATTGAGGTTTGAATTATCATACTATCCTATCCTACTAATATTATAAATGTGAAAGCTTATATGTCTGGATGGATGTTTGTAACTCAATCACGCTTCATCCAATAGCAAGCTATTGCAATTCATTGGTATAACTAATTAATTAATTAATTGGAGTTAATGAAGGAGTTCCACGCCGATAACCGAATTTAGGGCGGGCGGAGCCGCTGGCAAAGTCTAGTTTAATATAAAGTAGGGTCCAATACAATTGGTGGCTTATTACCGACTACCTTACCTCCTAGCATAAAGTACAATTGGCGACTTGTCACCTCCACTTGGCGCCATCTAGTGAGTGGGCGCTGTGTATGCATACACGAGCTGTGACGTTTATGTCGACAAGAATATAGGGGGACTGGATGATGTTCCTGACATAACTATATAATTTTTACTTAGTTTTGATCTTTTGTTGAGTGTAATTTTGTGTGTAGTAAATAAATCGTACAGTGCGGTTTCAGATAAAGTTTCTCCCGCGAACGCTTGGGTTGTGGAATGAGCTCCCTGCCAAGGTTTTCTCTAAGGACTACGGTATGGGGTTCTGACTCCCTCGCAGCCTAGTTGGTAGTGTGACCGACTGCTGTGCAAAAGGTTTGGGTTCGATTCCCGCATTGGACAAACATTTATGTGATAAACATTTGTTTTTGTCTTGAGTCTGGGTGTATTTATGTATGATATGTATGTATTTACAAAAAAAGTAACATATATGTACTTGTATTCGTTGTCTGGTATCCATAACACAAGCTTTGCTTACTTTGGGGCCAAATGGCGCTGTGTGTAATGTCCAAAATATTTATATTTATTTATTTCTTCAAGAAAGAAGTTATTGGATTTTTGAAGGGTCGGCAACGCGCGTGTGATACCCCTGGTGTTACAAGCTTCCATAGGATACGGTGACCGCATACCATCAGGCGGACCGTATGTTTGTTTGCCACCTTAGTAGTATAAAAAATAAAATAAAAAAAAACTGTATATCTATCTATCTACCAATATAGTATAATTTGTGTTACAAATCAATAATGAAATTTTATTTAAGTAGTAAAATACTCAATAATATATATCCCTATCATCACAAATATCCTTAATCACTCTATTGCCTCTGGCGAATTTCCAGGTTCCTGGAAAGATTCATTAATTGTCTGTTATTCCGATTATCGTCCCATATCCATCTTACCATTCCTTTCTAAAGTTCTTGAACGTCTTGTTCATGAACAGCTGTGTCATTTCCTCACTAAAAATAACTTACTAAATCCCCTTCAATCTGGTTTTCGTCCTGGACATAGTGCGGTTACTGCACTTGTCAAAATCTCTGATGACATTCGTCTCGGTATAGAAAACAGAAAAGTCACAATTTTAGCAACGCCTTTAACACTGTTGACTTTGATATACTACTTTCACTTTTAAGTTCTCTTAACATATCTCCAACAGCAATCGACTGGTTTCAAAGTTACTTGCGTGGGCGCCGGCAGCGGATCAAGGTTGATGATTCCTTCTCCACTTGGTGCTACACCAATGCTGGTGTCCCGCAAGGTGGCGTGTTGTCTCCACTTCTCTTTGCTATTTTCATTAAAGTCAAAGTCAAAGTCAAAGTCAAAATGCTTTATCAAATAAGGATTTTACAATCACTTTTGAATCGTCAAAGTTATAAAATATTATTTTTTTAACCCTCCCACCTTCCCGCCGGTTCACAATGTTGTTGATTTCTACCGAGAAGAATCCTGCAAGAAACTCGATAGTTACTCTCTAATACTCATTAATAATATAACATCTAATTTATCTTCTCTCTACTATCTATTTGCAGACGATCTTCAAATATATACTCAGGCTCCAGTTAGTGAACTAAGAACAGTTGCGATTATAAATAACGATCTTGCTCGCATTATGGATTGGAGTACCTCTTACGGTCTAAACGTAAATCTTAATAAAACGCAACTTATCATTGTGGGTACTTCAAGAATGATATCTAAGATTAATTTACAAAATATTCCTAAAGTGAGTATTAATGGAACAGTCATTCCATATAGCGAGGCTGTAAAAAACATGGGCATCATCATAGACCAGACATTTTCGTGGGAACCACAATTAAAAGAAGTTAGCAGAAAAATATTTGCTAATGCTAAATCCATAAGCAGATTGCGTAACTTCTTGCCCATTGCCACTAAAATTGCACTGGCTAAATCACTACTGCTACCTGTCCTTGATTATGCGGATGCTAGCTATCTTGACCTTACTGAGGAGCAATTAAATAAGCTTGAGCGACTCCAGAACCTATGTATTAGATACATATTTGGTTTACGTAAATATGATCATATATCCGAATTTCGATTAAAACTCAAGTGGCTCCCAATTCGCCTTCGCCGGAATACTCATTTTCTGTTTCTTCTCTACAACGTACTGTTCAATCCGTCTACTCCGTTATACTTGAAAGAGCGTTTCAATTTTATAGGGTCTACAGCTCATCGCGCCACTACAAACATGATGCTGAAAACCCCAACACATTATTCGCAAGCATATAATGACTCATTCACTGTCACAGCCATAAGGCTATGGAATAGTTAACCCTTTGATGTCAAAAAAGCACAAACTTTAAGAATATTTAAAAATCTCGTAATCACACATTACTTAAAAATTTAAGCTGTCTCATCAACACTGTTTATTCATCTATATTATTTAAGATGTATGTAGTTTGTGTATTTTTTTTTATTTTTATGTTTTGTTATGTATTTGATATATATATATTTATTTTGTTTAGATGTTTGTACGTATTAGTATTTTTTATTATTCATATGTATATAAATTTAGCTATTGCTATAAATGTATACTTATATTGTAAAGTTTCAGTTAGCACATTCTACTCAATAATTTTATAAAGTCTCCTCTACCCAAAGGTTGTCTGGAAGAGATCGCTCATTAGCGATAAGACCGCCAATTTGTTATTACTTTTATTGTTTAATTGTTTTGTTTTCTATATGAGCAATAAAGTATATTATTATTATTATTATTATTGGACACGGCCCAAGCCACAAACGACATGAAAACACATTATTCTAATAAAATCAATCTTTTTATTTTACCAATCATCATACTAAAATTATTATTACAAAATATTCGGTAGTAGGCAGAAAAGGATAATAGTAGGCAAGTATAAGCGTTATACGCAATAGTAGCCAAATATTCGTTGCAAGCCTACTTGATACTTTCTTAAAGTAAATCAGTCAAATAGTATAAGCCAATTCAATAAATCCAGATCTTTAATTGTTGTTCTAGCTGAAGGGATTTGAAAGCTATGCTGCCCAGTGGGAGACAATCAGCACCTCATTATCTTCTCATTCTCATTATCTTATTATGCCACACTCTCTATTCCACCCTCTCTAACAGCGGCGTTTTTCTCGGAATTTACGGGTCAAATGAATGACAGCTGCGTTTGAAGCTAGCTTCCAAGCATATTTTGACTCGCAGTAAAATATTATGTAAGATTGCCTTACCGGCCATTAAGAGATTTTTGGAACCACTAATTTCTCCCTTATTCTTAGTGGAAATATAAGTAATAGACTATTCCACACACAACAAAATTAGAGCAGTTTAAAGTTCGTTTCGTTAGTGCGTGAGTAAAAACACTAGTTCTTGCGTGGCGCTAGCGGCACGAAGTAAAATGACGTCACAGCGCTTGAGACCGCGTAGTTACACTGCAAACTGCTGCAGGTACGCGCACTAATCTACAGAACGAGAGTTGATTGATATTTGAGTCTATATCTAAGCAAAAGTCATATAATAAATATAAATATTTCGTTGTTCCAAAACAAGCCAACAACTTTATCTTTATCAGAAAAAATATTAATTATGGTGCCTAAGGCGTAAATGTAAGAAAAAAATGAGTCAGAGTCATAAGAAGGGATGAGCTCTCTAAAAAAACAAGAGCATAATAAGTGTTTTTTTAGATACCTACTAAATAGGTAATATTAAGATTTTCTACGCTTTACCTTCTTTTTGTATCTGGTTAATCTTCAAAAGATAGATACACGGTCTCCTGATGTAATAAATCGGACTACATTACACAAAAGTGTACCTACTGATGATGATTGATAACATCTATATTGGCAAGACCTTTTTGTTACCTTCTTGCTTTGGGCTCGGTTGGAATACCTACAGTAGGTAGTTTAGTGCGCGGCAAAAGGCGGCGAACGAATACATACACTCAAAATGTTTTGTTTTCGTTTGATTATTAAAATTAACAAATTAGATAATATTCACCTCCAAAAATTACGAAGAGCTATTATAGCAAGTAATAATCTACTTCCCGAAAAATTAAGGTATTTATAGTAATAAAAAGCTAGAAGATTTTCATAAGAAGCGAGAACCTACCGATGTGCCAAAAAAAAATTTTTTCAATTTTTTTTTATTAATTTTATTTTTCTTAATGTGTTTTATTTTTAAGTTATAGATAAAATCTTGTACGCAGCTGCACAAAATTGATATTTTGATACACGCGCCATGTAAAAATTATCTTTATTTCATAACAGAAGTATAAATAACTATATAAAAAAAAAAATCTTTACTTATGACGTTAAACACTTAAAAATCTTACACTATTAGATTAATACATTAATGAAAATGAAAATAATGTATTCAATGCACACAGCTAGCCGAAACTCTAGGTAAAATTCTTACAAGCGCGGTGGTTATTAGGCGTTGTGACGTCAACTAAGGCTATTGCTTTCCAATTTTATGCTAAGCTGTCCTTTAATTTGTAAATATTTTAGTAACAGAAAAATAAACTTTATTTCAGATCAACATTGTTCTGATCATTCAAATCCACTGGCGAAAATTCTAAGGCCGATTTTATCATTAAAGGTTAAATATCCGCCTTATAATTTAGTATTTATTGAATATGTGATTCTTAAATTTAACTTATCTAAATTCTTTTCTTTTTTTGTCTTCAAATCTTCGTATATTTCTTCTAACTTTCTTCTTTTAGTTTCTGGTATTACCAAAACAACATAAATAGTATTTAGTATGCACATTATGCCGAAAAAGTAGAATACGACGTGTATGCCTACAGATGTAGCTACTGGATTGAAGAACAGTAGTTCGAGAAAGTCTGCAAAACAAGCGGCTCCCATACTTGTTGCAAAAACTGTCGCACGATACTGAAATAAAAGATGTAAATAGTGAATAAAAGTGGCAATGATCGGCGAACTTAAGTCTTAACACGCAATGCTACCTGGTAAACAGATAATCTTAGGCACTAGATAAGTGTACACAGCGGTTCATAGAGACTTAGTATTTGTCTAAAAAAAGAAGCACTTAGCTAGGGGTCTGTCACTGGACACAGGCGGTTTGAGACATTAAACTATTAACAAAGCATACAGCCCGCTGATGTAAAGCTGTTACGAACTTTTGTAACGCTGACGCTTGATATGGTTCCATACATGTAATCATATAATTTGGCACAGGTATTTGGGCATTGTGCAATTGTGCATACGTTCATTTCCACAAACCAAGGGCATTAGTCGCTTGTTGCCAACCTATCCAAAATTTAATCAGTACTACTTTGAATAAGCCTATACTGTAGTCCCGAAGAAAAACCACAACAGTATGTTTCAAGGCGTGAAGATAAATTCTATTTCAGTGGTGAAATGTACGATGGTAGAAAATAACCGTAGTCATAATTTTAAATCGTTTCTGATTCATAGATCGTCAACTATTTTCACATTTTGGCTTTGATCTGTCAAAAGGGTCAAGTGGATATCCATGTGCATCCACAGATATAGCAGTACTCCATATGGGGTCAGACTTTTACCTTATAAAGAAGCGACCTTTGCCCTGAGCTAAAAGTTTCTTTCACGCCAACTTGACCTTGCCTCTTTGATCATCTCCAAAATGGACATCGCTGGAGATGTCCGCACCAAGGATCTCAATGTTGTTGGAGATAGGAAAAAGTGTGTTATAGAAGGAGGACCTCTACATGGGAGATAATAATAATAATGATGTCTGTAAAACGAGTATAAATCAACCACTTACTTTGAAAGAAAATATTTCTCCTCCAACCACAACCCCAATAGGCAGCAATCCTGCAGCGTCACAAAATATACAGAGACACAGGGTGACTATCGGTAACCATTCTGGGGCCAATATTCCATAATCTCGAACAAGGAACCATGAAGCCAAAACACACATGCTTACTCCAGATATCAATGAAGTTATAGCAAGTAAGGGCTGAAACAAAACAAGAGGTTTGATGTACTGCTTATAGTTTATCGCTACACTTAAGAATTTTCTAAACGAACGTGATCTGGTAAAACATAAAACATACAATCATTCATTCCAAATTTATTCCATAAATTCATCTAAAATAAACAAACAATATCCCACAATATCCACTTCCCTTGTTTAATTTTGCTAACGTCGTGTTGAGACAATTAACGGTGCGTGCGTGAAGATGCACATCTGCAGACTTCTCTTGGCAGTTGGTCTTCTAACTTAATTTATTATCTTCTTAGTAAGCATATAAATTGGCCACATTGACGTGACGTACGTACGTATATTCATTCTCCATAGTGCATATTATCTCCTTAGTGAAAAACAGTGTATGTGCTTCAAAAGAATATTTACTGTAGACGGCGGACGTGCACGGACGAAATTGTGTTGGGGCTTGTTTAGTTCTGCGTGTCTGCGCCTACGCTTGTGCAGCCTAAAGGTAGACGGTTGCCGCTTTTTCAGCGGCTTTTCGGAGACTTTGGTAAGCGCATATATTTTATTTTGCTCGGCAATTTTGTTTTGCCGCGGATCGCACAGGTCGTCAGTTGCTCAAGGGCGGCCCCTCCGCCCCCCCCCCACCGCTGTCTGGTTGTCTGTTGCTGATTAAGTATGTTTTTAGTATAGTTTTTATTATTATATGTAATGCCGCCCCACGTAGCAGCTCCCCCACCGGTACGCAGAGGAGGCGTACGCAAACGTGGCGTATGGCTACGTTCTCAGCCCTCCGCCGCCGTAGTGGCGCGCAACCTTTTTACGGGTGAGATTTCGCCATTCAGCGTCGCGTTTCCCCCGTCCAGACCCCCAACTAGGTCATCTATGACCCCAGCAACCTCAGTGTCGTCGGTGTACACGACCTCTGTGTCCGGTGACGAGTTATTCAGGGATGAAGATCTCCCCACTCTACCGTCCCTACTGTCACCTATTCAGGACACACCCCCTCACCGCGACCAAAAGTCGCAGTCCAAATCGCAGTCGTCGAAAGACAACAGCCAAGTCGCAATTCAGACCCCTATCTCAGCGCCTATCAATACAAATCCCCCCTCCATCCCCCTGCCCCGAAGGGACCCTAGGACAAGGAATAGAGAGGTGAGACCCTTTTCACTTAGCCCTATTAAAGATCCCTCCGAGCGCGCACGCCAGGTAGCAAGAAATGCCGTAGCTGATTGGCAACAATCGCAGGTATTGCCTACGCCGGCTACAACCGAGGCAAGCGCAGTGACCCATAAAAACTCTTCGGTAGAAATGGAGATTACTCCTCCTATGCCAGCCGCACCATCAACATCGGCAATGTCTTACGCACAGGCCACTACTTCTTTTTCGCCGACACCGGCACCCCAAACACAAAACGCCCAGCCCGCGAATAGCGCAAACGTGCAAACGGCTCCCTCCATTTCCGCTGAAAGCAAAAATAGGTACCCACCTATTATTGTGGAAACCTTGCCGCAGTGGACTACGCACCTAAAGAAATTGCACTCCCTTTTAGGCCACGCACCCAATGCCCGCCCATTCGGTAAAGGAGTGCGTTTCTTTCCAAAATCGCCCGAGGAGTACAGGATAATAGCGGCGTACATCGACGAGCTGTCTAAACTGGACAACACAGTATCCTGGTACTGTTACAGTTTAGACAGCGATCGTCCTCAAAAAATCGCCATTAAGGGGCTACCGCAGGACACCTCTTTGGACGAGATTGCGGAGGAGCTTGCTTTGGCAAATTTCCCTATATCGCATATCCGCCAAATCCCTGCGGTACGAGGTCGCCCTAATGTGATTTACTATGCGCAGTTAAAAAATAGGCACCCTATAGCCGACCTCCAATCCCTTTATGCGACCAACGAGATGCTGAGCATGCCGGGCATCTCAATCGAGGCGTGGCGCTCCCGACCGGGCCCAGCTCAGTGCCATAGGTGCCAGGCTTTCGGCCACGCCTCCGCGAATTGTCACCGGCCAATTAAGTGCGTTCGTTGCGGCGGCGAACACCCGGCAGCCGAATGCGACCGCAATACAGTAGCGCTCAAATGCGCTAACTGTAAGCAGGCGCATACGGCTAACAACCGTGCATGCCCCTTTTTCAGGCGAGAGGCTAGAAAAAAGGGTGTGGCGTTACCCCCTCCACTGCCACGCAAGGACCCGCAACGGGCTATTAATCTACCCCCTCCTCAACCTACCCCCCTGCAGCAAATCGGTCCCCAGGACTACGATCAAACTGCAGGCTCTAATTTAATTCCCCCCGCCAACCCTCCAACCGAAAGATCCCAGGCTCTCGGGAAGAGAAAGCGCAAACGCAAACAAAAAGCTCTACTGCCAAACGCACAACCTTTGTCGGAACCAGTACCGGCACAACCAGGTCCCTCAGCCCCCATCGCCATTACTGACACCACAAAAATCAGGTCACTCCCCCCAGTTGTAACGTTTTTGCCGCCACCGCAATTTGCAGACCCCCAGCATCCCCCCAAACCGGCCCCATCAATGCTCGCAGCAAACAGTCGGCCGCCTAACCGCTCAATCGCTAACCCGTTCACGCAGGGACCTCCGCCTCTTGCACCTAGTGCACTAAACATAGCCAGAGCCGCTATAGCGGCATTAAACTCGGCTATAGAGGCCATCGCAGCCGGACACAACCCATTGCCAGCCCTATTCAATGGGCTAGCGCAACTCACCACAATTCTCTCGTGGGAATTTAATGGGGCCTCACAGGGGCCTTAAATTGAGAATTGTGTATTGGAACCCTGGGGGCATAATCGGCAAGACAGCCGCCCTCAGAACGTTAGTCCAGGATCACGATGTACATATTGTGTTACTGGGCGAAACGAAACTCCGAGGTGAGAATGAGCTCCGTATTCCAAACTTCTTCACCTATAGGCGAGATGAAATCTCTCCCACTAATATGGCCTATAGGGGAACGGCAGTACTAGTCCGTCGTGACCTTGTTCATGAACTATTACCCCTTCCCCTTTTTACATCTACTCGGTCTATAGGTGTAAAACTTAAGACTGGCAATACTGAGCTTAAAGTCTTCGCCGCATACAAGCCACCAATAGCCCCTTTTGTTCCAATCGACATAGAAAACATTTTCTGTGACGACACACCCACCTTAATCTTAGGCGATCTAAACGCCAAACACCAACAATGGGGTTCACGAATTTCAACCAAATCGGGTCGTGAACTAAAAGCAGATGCTGAGAATAAAAACTATTTAGTCATCGGTCCAGGTGCTCCTACTCACTACCCTACTGCAGATAGGCAATTTCCTGACGTACTCGACATTACATTAGCACACAACATCAATTGGCCAATTGGAAGCATTGGAAGTCCTCCACGACACCGACACTCAGCATCTGCCAATCCTTTTGGTCCTCGGAGTGTCAGCTAGCGGGAAAACTCCCCCGCCCCCTACTAAATCTACAGACTGGGCTAAATTTCACAAACTTATGCTCACTTACAAACTGCCGCCAGGTGGCATCTCAACTCCGTCAGAGGTAGAGGAAGCCGTCGTATCTTTTACGACTGCGTTAACGCAGGCCCTTAAGGAGTCCACGAGGTCCTCAACCACTGCCTCTGGCAAACAATTGCTTCCCGCGCACCTGCGCGACAAACTAAACAAAAAGAGGGAGCTTCGAAAGCTGTGGTGCCGAACTCGTTGCCCAGTTTTGAAGGGCGAACTAAATAAAATAAGTAAAGACCTGCAAGCGGAACTCGCCCAACTTCGTAAACTTGCGTGGGACAACACAATCTTTAAGGCTAGCGACGACGATGCTGCCTTATTTCGTTTGGCCCGCCAAGTTTCGAAGACACCACCCCCCATTTCCCCCCTGATTGACTCCTCCGGCATCCGCCATTACCACGCCGCAGAACGCGCGGAACTACTGGCCGATCACTTCGAGGACCAGTTTAAACCGAACCCCATTGCCGACCCACTGCATACGCTAGGAGTAATAGATCGCTTAGAGCAATTTCTCGCGGCCCCAGCCCTACCACTCAGAGGTGATTACTTCATCTCGCCCAAAGAGGTGAGAAAGGAGGCCACCAAACTTAATAAACGTAAATCACCTGGCCCCGACGAGATACCAAACACGGCGATTATTATGCTGCCAAGGAAGGGTCTGGTGGCACTCACCCGGATCTTTAATGGGATATTGCGCTCTGGACATTTCCCTTCTACCTGGAAGACCGGAAAAGTCATTGTTCTCCCGAAACCAGGGAAAGACCGTCACCGGCCGACAGAACATTACCGGCCGATCACTTTGCTGTCTAACCTAGCTAAGCTGTTCGAACGCCTACTGTATATCTCCCCATATCCAGCTTAGGCCTGAACAGTTTGGTTTTAGGGACAGTCATAGCACTACCCTGCAGCTTGTGCGCGTGCTCCATCACATGGCCTTCGAGCTAAACAAGGGCAGGCGCACGGTCGGTGTATTTCTCGATATGGAGAAGGCCTTCGACCGGGTTTGGCACGAAGGACTACTGTACAAGCTGCTGGACACGGATCTCCCACCTATGCTCGGTCGAGTAATAGCTTCGTTTCTGGACAAACGGAGCTTCTATGTCTCGGTCGAGAACAAACACTCAGCAAACAAACCCATTAAAGCAGGGGTACCACAAGGCAGCTGCCTATCGCCTCTGCTCTACGCGCTCTTCACTAACGACATCCCCACTCTCAGTGATTCCGGTTTAGCTGAAGGTGTTGAAGACGTACACCTAGCGCTCTACGCGGACGACAGCGCCTACATGTCCTCCTCTCGCAAAGCAAAATTAGCAGCCAAGAAAATGCAGCGTCTATTGGACACTTTGCCCGGCTGGCTCGACAAGTGGAGAATAGCCGTAAACGCCAGCAAAACAACTGCAATTTTGACCGGCCTACAAATATTCCTCCCACCGAAACTTGTGTTTCGAGGCCAAGTCATTGAGTGGCAACCCAGTGTAAAGTACCTTGGTTGCGTTATAGACCGCCCCTTGCGCATGCGCAAAATGCTTGACCATGTGTCAGCACGCGCGGTCGCAGCACGGGCGGCGCTTAGACCGGTACTTTCCTCTGACTTGCCTCTCAAAACCAAAATTCGCCTGTACAAACTGTACATTCGGTCGAGATTGACCTACGCAGCCCCTGCTTGGTACGGACTTCTATCTTCAACCAGCAAACATAAGCTCCAGGTTGTTCAAAATAAGTCGCTGAGAATAATAACCGGCGCCGGCCGCTACGTCCGAAACTCCACCATCGCTAGAGACACCAAAACCGAATCACTCGCAGAGTTCATTTCTGGTTTGTCTAAACACCTCTTCGATCGCGCTGATAACAGCCACCATCAACACCTTAGGGGCATTGCCCCACTACACGCCCGCCCTCCTGAAGGACGTCCTCTCCCCCGAGAGCTCATTCCCAGAGGTGAATAATTTTATTTATTCACCCACTCACCCACTCACCCACCTCTTTCCTTTTCCTTACGACTTTTAGTTCATTTTTATTTTTATTTTTATTTTGCTTTTATTTTTATTTTTATTTTGCTTTTTGCTTTGTTCTCTTTTTTCCGTTTTATTTTTATTTTTTATTTTGCTTTTATTTTATTTTCATTTTGTTTTGCTCGTGTTTCGTTTTTTGTTTTTGTTTTTATTCTTTTGTTTTTACTTTATTGTACCACGTTTCTATTTCTATTTCTATTTTCATCTCATTTCTATTTTATTATTTTCATTTTTCACCTTCTCATTGTGAAAATCAAATCACCTTCAAGGGGCCTGATAAGTAGGCCTCCTTTCAATTTCACCAGGGGTGTTCAGCACCCCCGAGCTTCTGCCCGGGTCATGGTGGGAGGTAAATTCCGCTCCCCCGACACCCGCACCTCAACACCCAATAGGGTGATAGAGAAGAGACCCCCACGCATATAAATTTGAACACATACTAACTTTTCTTCCAGTTGTTTCGACTAAGCTTGATGCTAATAGAGATCCAACCACTTGAACGGTTCCTAACAACATTGCTTGCTGATTTGGAGTAAGGACCATTCCAGTGCCCTCGGAAGCTTGGGCAAATATGTTTCCAGCAAAGTTAAGTACTGGAACTGCCCCACACACTTCGCGAGCTAGACCCACCATCATTGCAATCCCGAATGCTCTTCGTAGTATCTTATCTTTAACTGAAAATTAAGATCTTTGTCAAGTAAAGTTAACAAGAATTGATATAAGGAAAGTGTTTTTTAAAGTTTTCGTGCAATTTTACTCAAATTCACAGATGATTTTTTTATACCACAAAGGTGGCAAACAAGCTTACGTTCCGCCTGATGGCAAGCGGTCACCGTAGCCTATGGACGCTTGCAACACCAGAGGAGTATCACTCACGCGGTGCCGACCCTTCCGAAATCAAATAACTTCTTTCTTGAAGAACCCCATACTACTATAGTTCCCTATAGAAGACCTTGGCAGGGAGCTCATTCCACATCCCAAGCGTTCGCGGGGGGAGATTTTTTTTTAAACCACACTGTATGCGACCACTTCAGTTCTAGAGTGTGAGAATGAGTTTCCTGCCGATGGCGAGCGGTGCGATGGTAAAAGTAGCCTTGAGCATCATTTCAAACAATTACAACATTTTACAAGCGGAAGAACACACACAGGGAGGCAAAGTCTCTTCTCAGACTGTATTGAGAAACCTTTGAAGGATATCATTAATACATATAATAATACAAGACACCGAACAATAAAATATAAACCAAGTGAATTCAATGACAGTAATGAATTAATTGTGTTTAAAAATATTAAAAATAAGTTTCAAATCGGTGATCATGTCTGCCTTATAAAGTAATGAGAGTCAGTGAATATAAAAACACCTTTCAAAATGGTTAAACACCTAATGGGTCTACTGAATTATTAAAAATAAAAAAAGTAAATAACACGGTTCCTGTAACTTACAATATTGAAGAGCAACGTAAACAAGAAAAATTAGATTGTATTGACGAATATTAACTCCCAAAAACGAAATTTCCTAATGCGTACCTAATTAAAAAGATGCTTAAAAGAAAAGGAAATAATTTTTTTGTAAAATGGTTGGGTCTTAACGATACAGAAAACATTATATTTTGGATTAATAGAGAGTCTATTTTAAAATGAAATAAAAACTTTAACTTTATTAAACTTTTTATCATTTCTTTCGAAGTCATGCAGGGTGGTGGTCTTGTTAATAGTATTATAAATAATCTACCTTTTTAGGCACATTTACCAGGATATAATTATTGCGGTCCGGGTACTAAACTGAGCGAGTGTTTTATTTTTATTTCATTAAATGCGGCGTGCATGCAACACAATATATCATTTTTAAATTTTCAAATATTCAGATTTAACTAATAGACATAAAGCAGATTTGGAATTATTGAACATGGCAAAACAACGTTTGAAAGCAAAAAATGATGGAAAAGTGGAAAAATTCTTCGTCTTCGTCGATAGTTAACAAAGTAATGAAAGCTAAGTTAAAGACTTGGTCTGGCATTAAATCTTTTAAAAATTAAACATCAAAATTACGTTCTCAACTCAAAAAGTTAAACCAAATAATAACAAACATATGATCATATATGCTTATTCCGCAGCAAAAAACTTTTCCTCAAAATAACCGAATCCCTCACCTCAAGTCATACCAGTACCAAAAACAGACCAAAAATTTTACCACCGATTTTTGCTGGATTAGCCGGAGCAGCCGGAATACCTAAAACTGTTAATGATTATTAAGCAGCAGCAAAATATTGCGTGAATTAGAGCAAAATAAAGTCATGGAATGTGTTGCATTAGGCAAAGGATTATACTTTAAACCATACAAGACGGGTTAATTATTAAAACATTGTTGCTATAGTAAATTCAGATAATTCTACAAACGAAGGAACGTTTTGGGTAGCATATGTGAAAGTTAAAGATTATTATGAATATTTTGACAGCAGCAGCAGCAGATATTTTAAATATAATAATATTTACTATAATTAAACTACATCTTCACACACAATTCCCGAACACTTCCCTCTCCATCTCCAAGTGCATTGAGATCCTTGGTGTTGACATCTTCAGTAATGTTCATTTCCGAGATCATTTGCAAGACAAGGTGAACTTGGTGTACTCAACAGAGTGAGGCAGTACTTCACGTCCTGGCAGAGGTTGCTGCTTTACAAGTCGCGAGTTCGGCCTCTCTGGGCAGGTCAACCGGATACCAGCTTGGCCCTTTTGACTCGGTTCAACGACGGGCTGTGAGAATTGTCGACGATCCCAAACTCACATGCCGTATCGCTCGATATGCCTTAAGTCTGAGTAGACATTTTGCCTCACTATGTGTGTTCTACACGGAGAAAAATGTACTCCTAGTTTTATTAGGAATTCTAAGCTATTAATCAGGTTTACCTCATATATAACGACTAGGCGTCCAATCCTACATTTTAACAGGAAACTTATTAAGTACTTCACGAATACCTCTAAAGTATTGCATGTAATTGTGTCATGCATGAACTGAATAATTATCAGGAAATAGTGTTTTATAATATAGGCAGACCTAAAAAAAAACAACATGTACTGTTCTTTTATCAGGAAATGAAACAATTACTATTGACATTACCATTTTCATTATGATCACCATCGTCATTGCCATTGTTATTACGATCACTATCGTCACTGTCATTACCATAACCATTGCTATTACCATACCATACATATGGGATATTTGTATGGCAATAGTGTAGTACTCTTACAATAATTTGTTTGAAGCACCATTAGTTTTATAGATTAAAAACTTCCAGTTCTTTCTGATGATTAATGTGGGAATCGATCGCTGGACGTCAGGTGATATACATACCATATGTTACCGATGAGCCAGCCAGTTGAATAGTTGAATTGTCAAAAATTAAGCTATAGAATAAAAATAATATAAACAATTCATCACAACTGTTCCCGATAATTCTTAAGAACAGGATATACAATGGAGGGGTGTCTAACGTATAATTCTTAAGAACGTACAACATGACGAAACTGCACCAAATTTTTTTTTAAGAAGCTTCTTGCTAATATTACATCATGATACTTTTACCTACATTATCTAGTTAATATGATATTCATGTTTGGTTTTGGTTAATCACCAAATTTCATCCGTAGAAGACCCTGTTACTTGTTTCTAGTCTTCATTGAAATTATGTGGGACAACGACTTGAAATATCAGTTCTTAATAGTGATTTGTAAAGACGTCATCATAAAAGTTTACCCATAATTTAACGTGACAAGGTATTATTATTTAACCTTTAAAGGCATCAAAACTGTTAATGACAAGCTAGATAATATACAAGAACAGGACCAGCGTTTTGATAAACTGTTACTTTTACTGAAAACTCCGCTGTGAGACCTATAATATAATTTATTACGATACTGATGCAAATGAACATCGTAATGACATTTTTGCATTAATCGAAATTGCCATTTTTCTCCGTGTACCGCTTGTACAATAGGATGTGTTCAGAGGTATTGTTTGAATTAATTATTTAGGCGGCTTATTTGAACGAGAACTCGCTGTGCCCTACCTCCCTTAATCCGGCTAAACTGCTCTCTGTTTCATATCCAGCACATAAACATTTGTATCAGACCAAAAAATTTAAGGTTTAGGTAAAAACTTTTCAATGAAATTCATTTGCATATTTTGACGTTTGTTTGTCTTATTCCGGTGGACTAATTAAGTAAGAACTTTCCAGTTAAATATTTAGAAAAGGTATATTATTGTAAATGAATTATTACAAGTTTCTTTATTTTGATATTAAACACGATAGTGTTTGAGCAATAAAATAAACATAAAGTGTTATACAACATGGCGGCTGCAAGCTGCTTCTTTGTTTTAACATTTAATATAGGGTTTACAAAGAAAACTACATCATACCCACATACGAGCGAAAAACGGTTTCGCAGTCAAGACAAGGAGTCCAAAGAGTGCGTGTGACCTTCATTATTTAAGTGTTCCTAAATCTGTTGGTATGTTAATTTAGTATGTACTTACAAAAAGTTTTAGGAATACTTACTAATAGCTTTATAAATAAACCTGCTGCTTTCTTCATCGTTAATTTGTTCCCTTTCCATATGTACCAATTCCTGTTGTACTACACTGTGTTCTGGACTTCTACATCGAAGCCAAGCAATAGCTCTAGCTGCTTCCTAGAAACCATTGGTGACGTCATCAAAATTTGTCATTATTTTTTGGAAATACATACATATAAACACCCAGTCTCAAGACAAACACACATACGAAATGCTCGTCTTGTGTGAGAATCGAACCACTTCGCACTTCAATTCAGCATTCGGATCATAAAACACTGAGCCACGGAGGATGTTAGTACTGAATATTACAAAAATCGCACTTGATGTTTGTTCTTAACTAATAAATCAATAATTCGCAAAATAAAACGTATAATAAGGTAAGTACAACATACGTACGGACCTGAGTCATAAATATAGTTATTTGATTCTTACCTCCTTTTTGCCATGCTTCATAAGGTAAGATGGCGATTCCGGCATTGTCATGAAGAGCATGATATGAAAAAGAGGCATTAGCAGACATATCCAGAGGACAGTATTATAGCTCAACAAATCACCTATTATGTATAAGAAAAGGTTTCCAGATGTGTAAAACAAGATTACCTGCAAAGAACAAAAGAAAGTAAAACGCCCGTCTCTGTACCCGTTGCAGGTACCCATACCAAAAAAGTGCGCAAGTCTTCAAAGATGGTTCGGTAGCAAGTACTGCACGTGAAACTTCTCTTGAAAATATCTTTTTTTTGTATTTAAGAATTCATACATTAAGATTATTATTGCGTCTTTAAAAAAATCAGTTTTTTAGCAATAAAAAACAAACTGTTGGACAGATTTGCACTTGCCCTAAAAATGATTGCAAACGACTCTCCAGGTCTCAAAACGTAAAGTAAAACGCAAATCTAGCGATTTTGATTTTCGGTACTTTTATAATAACTTTACCTCAAAAGAACCTTAAAAACGTGGCAAAACTTGATTGGGATGATTTGTTTATAAAAAAATTGTAAAATCTCATAAACAGCCAAGTCTAGAAGGTGGATATAACAAAACGAGTAATTTTTGCTAAAATCTGGACTATTCTTTACTCGTTAAATACCATTCTTTACAATCTACTGTGCCTAATTATATGAGCCTAAAACATTTTAAATAATGACAAAGGAATAAGATTATTAATTATTATTATGTGTTGTGTAAATTTACATGTCTTGGCGTTGTTGCTATAAACTCGAAATCAAGAAAACAGAAGTGACTCCTACAACATAGTGCGCCTCGCACTTAACCGATTTTTTTCTTTCCTTTTATGTAAGTATGAACCACATTAGATCAACGACCTCGTTTCATCTTCGATTAACTCATTTGTATATGATGCACAGGTACGACTCGCCCTATATACACATTTATCAGTTATCCTTACCAAAGTCCCTAGAGCTCCTCGAATGCTATCTTCACTGATCTCCTTCGTGTATGCTGTGCAAGTCACATAAGCACCAGCCATGGCTATTCCTACTAACGATCTAGCTAGAATCAGAGCCCATATTTTAAAGGATAGCAACTTGATTGTCCATATCACCTACGAAACACAAAAACAAAATTATCTTCTCTGTCCATTATAAGTCGTGATGACTACTGTCATTACTGTACCATCAATTGAAAAATAAGTAAAATTTATAAAAAGTTGCAGTTTTTCAAAATTTTATTTTTTTGTTACTACGCACACAGCTGACATAAATATAATTGTTTATGTCTTACTACGCACGCCACTGATATAAATATAATTTATTTGTTTCTCACTACGAATCTGACCTCTGTCATTAATAGAATTATTTATTAGTCATTACGCACAACGCTGACATAAATATATTTATTTGTTACTTAATACGGATACCTCTGAAGTAAATACAATTCTTTGTTCCTTACTGCCCACACCGCTGCTAAATTATAATTATTTGTTACATACTACGCACACCTCCGACATATTATTTGTTACAAACTACGCACACCGTTGACACAAACATAATTATTTCTTACTTACTACGCATACTGTTGACATAAATATAATTGTTAATTTCCTTCCAATCTTGTCTCCCAGAAATGCCATCAAATAGTTTGCGGGTACACTCACTAAAAATGCAGCAGCTGCCATCCATGATACCTGAAAAGTCAAAGAGTAGGTAGTAGTAATTTTGATGTACTTTTCTTATCTTTTAATAATCTTTTTTTCGTTTGTTTACCTGAAGATTAGAGTCTTAAAAGACAATATATTATTAATGTCATTTCGATATCATCAACTAGCTTCTGCCAGCGGCTTCGGCCCCCCTAAATTTCGTTATCAGCGTAGGTTCTTACGGCAACTCCTCAATCTATATTTATTATATATATAAAAATAAATCCCTATTTCCCTTGGTCACGCCATCACGCGTGAACGGCTAGACCGATTTCGCTAATTCTTTTTCTGTTGTGTTTGTTATTGTCCGGAGCAAGTTCTTATGAAAAAAAAAACGGACAAGTGCGAGTCAATAAGGGTAAACCGATTGTAAAGAAATTTTGGTAAGTTGTTATGCACACGCCGGAGAAGGTTTCTGAGAAAGAAAAAAAGGGTCAAGTGCGAGTCGGACTCGTGCAATAAAGGTGAACCGATTATAATGAAATTTTGGTAAGTTGTTATGCACACGCGGGGGAATGTTTCTGAGAAAGAGTAAACATGTCCGTGTTCCAAACACTTCTAACGGATAGCGGTGTAATTTAGTTTATCCTCATAAATGTTCGGATTGGATAAGTATCTAATAGAAATCCCCACGGGTGTAGCCGTGGGTAATAGATAACTCTTGGTTGTAACAGTGTGCTTAGTGTGAGTTTTTGCGTATTCGTAAATCTACTATCGCGTATTCATTAAAACTCACACTTGGCACACTGATGGTGCTACAGCGCATCAACTTTAAGGGCAGAACAATGTCTGCAGGACCAGCTAGTTATAGATGAACAACAAACAATCAAATCTTTCCTCTTTGATGGCATAATACATTCGTGTCGCTGATACCATGGAAATACACATACAAAATTTCAACCCAATCGGTCAAGCCGTTTAGTAGTTGACATACCGTCAGCAGCGCCACCTACCAGGTCCAATTGTTTGTGTTTAATGATCCAGGAAACCATCGAAATAACCACATAAAATTTCAATCCAATCTGTTCAGCCGTTTAGTTATGTTAAAAAGATAAGTACTGAAGGATGATTCTTACTACCCGTTGTCTATTACCCATTTTTCCGTAGGAATGAAGCATTTCCCAGCGGCAAAAAGTAGCCTATGTTCATTAGGGATAATGTCGGCTTTTAATGGTAAAAGAATTTTTCAAATCGGTCCAGTAGTTTCGGAACCTATTCAATACAAACAAACAAACAATCAAATCTTTCCTCTTTATAATATTTTCTATACTACTCATAACAAAGATAATATTTTTTATATTTAATATCCGAAATCTGTAGAATCACCACTATCTGCTTCAAGAATGTACTCTATGAAACATAAATTTCATCATAATTATATTAAGAAAAACAAGACAATAGTTTTATACACGTCAGGGTAACAGACTAAGTAAATAGTATATTTGAATGTAATTAAATTCAAAATATATGTTTTAAATTAAAAAAATAAAATAAATATTAAGTACCACATAGTCTGTAAGAGGCTCACCCCTGGATGAATCTTTCGACTGCAACAGCAAAGTCATTGGCGACATCCATCCTATACAGCAGCCATACATAAATACTGGAATATTAACTGAAAAATTAAAAACAATTAGTAAAATCAACCGTCAAAGTGCGAATTGGATTTACGCACTAAGGATTCCGTATTATACCACCACAAATATAAACACTAAAAGACCCTAGAGACGTCGGTTTCAAATGAACGTCTACAAGATCTCTAATTCTTTAGTTAATAACAAGATATTATATTGTAGATTACCATTTGTTTATAGGTCCCTTACGCAAAGGGGCGAAGTGGCAGGGCGAGGTACGGCGACAGCGCATGCGACATAGTTGTAAACGAATAACTGTTCTTGTGAGTGACCGTACAGCAGCGCAAACTCCCCACTTCTACTGCTTGCTATGTCTCGTTTTACGTGGCACGTACTATTCTTTTGGATTTAAAATTATTGATTTTTTTATTGTTTTCCGGGATAGAGAAATACCAGAACGTATTTTGTAAAAAGAATTAAATGTTTATCTTATATGGACAGCAATGCAGCCCTTTTACAGACAATGGAATCCTATTGGCACCGATTAAAAAAATCCCAAAAATAGTAACGGAATTCTAAAAATCTCCAAAATCCCAAAAATAGTAACGGAATTCTAAAAATCTCGAAATATATCAGTAAAATCTATTAACTTCTTTACCCACACGAAAACACAAAGTCACAGACTCAGGGTATATTTTTGAAAATTAGCGTAACAGCTAAGTATAATAAAATCTCTTATTTCCTTTTTCCCTACCAGCCTTATAAACTGTTGAGGCACGGCCAGCCCTAACCGAGGACAATTGGACCATAGTCCATCGCGTGGGCCCAGTGCGGATTCTGGACTTCACATACGTCTTCTTTTTGACTTACCGAAAAGCGAGTAGAGTGAATAATTAATAAGAGTAAATAAAAGTTTCAAAGCTTCACTATGGTATAAATAAGAAGTATATAACAAAAATATCTCATAGTAACGTATATGACAACGGTTCTTAGGACATTTACATGCACATCGGTAGTGTTACATAAATAAGCTTTCTGGCTAATATCGCCCTCTTAAAGCTTTGTGCGAGCTTTGTATTGTATGTAAAATGTAAGTTTGTTAGAAATCCTTGAGATGAACAAGCGAATAAAAGTTTAAAAGATCTGTACAGAAAATAAAACAAAGTGTCTAAAATAAAAAGTTTTTTTGACGATCCACAAAACCAACGTCAGAAAAAACGTTCCTCTTATTTAACTCTATCGGCAAAAAAAAATTACCAGTTTTAAAGTAATACGCATTAAATTAAAAGACCTGGAACAGAATAATATATCCATCTCTTGCCAGAACCTGGGTTTAACACGAAAGTCTAATCCCACTAAAATCCTGTAATTATCTAAATAATGGAGCAAATGTTAGAACCACACTTTCTAACCCAATTACTATTATCAGATGTCTAATAAGATTCCGAATTATTATGACTTTTAAAGTATTGGCTGTAAAATAAAATCATCAAATCGGTATACATTTGGCGAATATATCGCGTTATAAACACACAAAAAATATAGTGAAATTGGGGACTACTTTCTTTTTTGAAGTCAGTCGAAAATAGTAAAATAGTGTATATATTTTTAGTACTTATTCAGTAAAACGGACTGACTAACATTGAGTATTCAGTTTACCATTTTACAAAAAACAGTGTATATGGATGTATTTGTATCTGTTGTCTGGCGTCGATATTGCAAGCTTTGCTTGGTTTGGGACCAGACGGCATTGTGTACAATGTCCAAATCCAATGTCCAATGTCCATTATAAATTATTTCCAAAAACAATGTATCGGGCAGCCGCGACGTTGCGCAAAGATAATGACGACTCACTGAGCACAGAGTATGCAAAAAAAACGAAAGTCTAGCTCGAACGATCCGAACACCAACCAGACGATTCATTCTTTACTAAACAAACTAAGTAGGTCCCGTAAAATACACAAAGCTAATGTTAGTCGCTACATTAAGTTTCATAAATATTCAGTATAGCTAGAAAAGATCCATTATGCGGAATATAATAGGTAATATTCTCACGCACCTCATTGTCAAAGCGACTTGTGTTGACAAAATGATCTTGGCATAGAAAACATATGAACTAAAATCATTCAATTGACTACTTATAAAATAACAAAATGGCCGATGGCTGTTTTGATGCATTCACTGCTGTACCTCAAATTCAAGTCCAGTCAATGCATTGAATGCGTATCGGAAGTGCCGCCATATTCAGCATAGAATGCATTCGTTTTTGGTGAATAGAACGATCAAATACGCGCATAGAGACCAATGTTTATGCTTATCAACAAAAGAAACTTCTTAAATCCATGTTTCTACTAATATTGTAAATGCGACAATGAGTGTGTTTGTCCCTTTGTGGGGTCGAGGGCTTCCACGGGAACAAATATTCTTTTAGTGCACTGTATCTTAACGGTTTAATTTTCACAGAAATCTATCTGAGGGGTCAGAGAAGAATATTATTTTAATTTACTTATTAGCTCGAACTAGGATATCCAAGGGTACCCGAGTGACTGAAAAATAGATAACCCAAATGCCTGAGAATGGTATTAGATGAAAATGTCTAGAAACACTGTATGGTATGTATCTATATTTTGTAGGTCTAGGTAGCTACATGCCTTGACACATCATGTATGATAATTCTGCCAAGGCTATTTATTCTCTAGAATGAAAAAAAAACGGTCAAGTGCGAGTTGCACCCGCGCACCGAGGGTTCCGTAAAAGGTAAACTGTAATGAGGGACCAACTTAACTTTGCCGTTGGAAAACTGGTGTCCCAATACACCGGCATAGGTCACGGTCAGTTTACCAACTGTAAATAAGTATATAATCGCAAAAAACACAACACAATTTCGGTTTTCAGATTTTTTCCATTATGTGTGCTACATGGTATTGCTTTTTGCCAAATTGCATGATCAGGTCAACGTGAAGTGCCCCATAGGTTTTGATTTATTTGTTTCACAATATGCGACAAAAATAACCGTATTTTGAGCATATTTTTTTATTGCGTTGACTTAGAAGCTTGATTTTTATACAACTTTAAGTTACCGTAGACTTTAAAATTTCACGCAAGGTGTCAAGTGATATCTTAGTGACAAATTTTAAACTGGTAATACAACGGCTTAGACCAGATGTCCTCATGCTTTCTTCTAGATGAATGTCATTTTAAAGTATTATCCTAAATTATTTTCTTCAATTTGAAAGTAAGAAAAATTATACTTACTTAGAAAAGCACACAAAAATTGATTTCCTTTACTGCCTTCACTAAAGATAGAACTGTATATTTGCATATCGATAATATTTTTTTATTTACACTGTATATTATATATTCAATAACTGTTTCTTCAATGAGCTCTACTTGCAAACTAGAACGTTGTAACAAAGATTTAACCTTAATTTTAAGGTGTTTAAAGTCAACTTTTTTAGTGTGTTTGTTACACAATTTACATAATAATCAGCCATTATTCCGCCATTGTAAAATTATAAGTGCGGGAAATATTTTTTTATATACAAAATAACCAGAGCCAAGCGAAAAACTACTTTTATATAATCTGTAGTTGTACATATAGATGGAGAGCGGAGGGTTAATAGAACATATAATATAACGTATAATATAACTTTTGGATACGAAACTCAGAATACTCAATAATTCAATAATGCATAGGCATTAAAGTTTGTATCCAAAAATCTGAAAAAACCACCAGGTGGTATAAGTTATATGGCTGATTTGATTATTAAAGTTAGAAATAAGACATTTTATCGAGCTTGTGATATTAAAATTTTGTTTATACAGATTCTTCTATTTTTGGTCTTCAGTTCATCACCTAGCTTTTTAAATATTTTATATATTTTTGTTTTTCGGCATCGCCAATACTTACGCCATTAATTAAGAATGCCGAGTGGCAATGCCGAAAAAAAAAATATAAAAAATTAAAAAGTAAGGTGATGATCTAAGAGCAATAGAAAAAGGCGAAGTTACCATACGGTCTCTTTTCTCTTTGCACCACCCCACTCGCACTTTACCAGTTTTTAATATTTGTTGTTTTACTATAGAACTTATACTATATTATAAGTTTGAATCTTGTATGTAAGTATTACTGTTTTTATAGTAGGGCAAAATCTAGAAAAAAAAAAACTTTTTGTTTTTGGAGTTCACTCCTTAAGAAAAGATATAAGTGAAATCGAGCGCAACTGTCATGTTTTGTGAAAAAGTAACGCTGCCCCTTCCCTATGCTTTATTTATTATTTTGCTTTTAACAGCGGCTCCGCCCGCCCTAAATTTGGTTATCGGCATAGGATTCTTACGAAAACTCCTCAATTATAAAAAAAAACACAGAAGGTAAAATATTTTAAAATAAAACGTACCGCCCTTCACCCTCATGACTGCCCGCCGGTCTCGTACATCATAAATGCGCGCGCAATACTTGATAATTATTTTGCTGCCATGTTATTTTAAAACTGCGATATCTCCTAAGATATTCATTGAAATCGAATGATGAACAGGGCAATTTTGTTTTAAATGAAATACTTGTGATGAATAACTTATTTATTTGGATAAAGATTAATATCATGTTTATAAAAACACCTTCACAAATAATGCATTATTTTAGAACAAATATGGTAAGCATAAAAAAGGTTATAGTGAGCGAACCTTCAAATATAGACATATGCTGTTACGGACTTTTTTTTAGAACTTTTATAGAGGAACAATTCTGTCATACATGATTTTTGCGAATCTCCAACCGTTTACGCAGCTCACGCAGCGGAAGCTCTCAAAAGGATAAACCTTAATTTTGAAACATTTTTCATTAGTGCTCCGCTCCTATTTGTGTTAGCGTGATGATACATAGCCTATAGCCTTCCTCAATAAATGGGCTATCCAACACTGAATGATTTTTTTTTAATCCGACCAGTAGTTCCTGAGATTAGCGCGTCCAAACATACCAACTCTTCAGCTTTATATATTAGTATAGATTATTTATTATTTTTAGAGAGGGAGAGAGGAAGAGAAATTTTATAGTCATCAGTAAACTCCAGTCGTGTTTCGGAGCTGACACACACACTTTTTTATTATTAGGAAATCCATCGTAATGCACATATTCTGTAAAAATTTCAGGCATCTACCTAAAAGGTCTAGACGACAGAGCCCTTTAAAGGTGGGATTGACAAAGTTGAACAAGATTGAGGCAGACAAAGTAGGCTTAGTAAATACGGTTCCGTATTATGTATATATATAATAATCCCATCAATATTATAAAGGCGAAAGTTTGTGAGTGTGTGACTGTGTGTGTATGTTTGTTACTTCTTCACGCTTCAACCAATGGACGGATCGGGAGGAAACTTGGCACACAAAGGTTAGGTCCTGGGTTAGGATATAGGCTACTTTTTTCCCGAAATTCCCGCGGGATTAACTATAACCGAGCTTAAACGAACCATAGCTATAGCTACAGCTTGACATAGCTAACTTCATTGGTGTAATTAAGGAGTAAATCACAGTCGCCGAATACCGAATTAAGCGCGGGGTAATTAAGGAGTAAATCACAGTATCAATACTGAGATTAAATAAAGGAGTCCCACGTCGATAACCAAATTTAGGGCAAAATCCAGCTATCTCATTAATATTATACATGCTAAAGTTTGGATGTTTGGTTGTTTGACGCTTCAACCACTGGATGGATCGGGAACCGCTCAACTGATTTAGATGAAATTTGTCTGAGTCCCGGGACTGAAGGACATAGGCTATTTTTCATCCCGGAAAATTCAAAAGTTCCCGTGGGAATAACTATAACGTTTCTTACTTAATCCTGCTGCACTGGGAGCATTTAAATAAGCTGAAATTTTGCACACAGAGATAGTTAAAGATACGGAAAAGGACAAAGGCTACTTTTTATCCCGGGAAATTCAAAAGTTCCCGCGGGAGTAGGACCGAATTCCACGAACGAACCATAGCTGCAGCTATAGCTTGCTATAACAAACTTCTTTAGTATAATCAAGGAGTTGCCGTAAGAATTCTACGCCGTTAACCAAATTTAGGGCGGGCGGAGCCGCGGGCAAAGTCTAGTAGTAATATTTTTAATCTTATATTTTAGGTATACGCCGGAATACTTACCTTCATATTTTTGTCCTATTGTATTTAATATGTAATAACGTGTATTATGTTTTATTAATATCTATTATTATAATAACACACTTCTTTGTATTCATTTATATTTATATTACTTTCTTGTTTTAAGTTGCACCTACTCTAAAATCTTATTCTACTAGATTTCCTCTACCCAACGGTTGTCTGGAAGAAAAAGCTTAGTAGCGATAAGACCGCCTAAATTGTATTTTACAAATCAGCTACTTGTTTATTTTTAATTTAATTTAAGTGTTTATACACTACCCAACAAACAAATTGGTCATATAAAACCTATCTTATGCGACTTTCGGTTATATAACTGTTGAATAGATGTTATTCGACAACTACAACGTTGTGTAGTCGTTATTCTTACAACTATTTAGTCCTGTGGCTAAAAGGTCCTATTAAATTAGTTGAGTAAACGTTTTTACGACTACTTTATACAACGTCGTATAATGGTACGTACATATTGGGTAAGTAAACGTTTTTACGACTGTATAATGCAACGTCGTATAGTGGTGCCAGTGTGTAGGCTAGGTAAACGTTTATACGACTGATTTATACAACGTCGTATAGTGGTGCCGGTGTATAGGTTAGGTAAACGTTTTTACGACGGCTTTATACAATGTCGTATAATGGAGCCAGTTTGTAGGTAGGGTAAACGTTTATACAACTGATTAATACGACGTTATGTAACAGTTACATAAAAGGTTTCGTTTAACTGTCGATAGTATTCTACGTAACCTTAACACGACTTTTATGTAATCACGCCGTCGCTAAAATGTTTTTTTTAGACCGTATACGATAGAAATATTTAAATAGTTAACTACGAATCATTATACGACGTAAGCGATATTTTGCAACCATTACAGTGCTTTAAGCAGACATTAAAGTTATATAAAGGTCCAGCAGGCACTTTTTTAGAAACTAACTTCCATTTTGTCAACTAAACAACATTTTTCAAATATTTTCAAAAATATGGATCCAGATAAATGGAAAAAACTAAATCAAAGGCTTTCTGGCGGAAAGTAAGAAAAACTTTTTAGTCAGTCAACAAACTGGGGGCCAAGAGCAAATGATGGTTACAGAAAATGGTTCCGTATATATTTTATTTTTAATGAAAGTATTTCGATTGCTTATTTGGTATTATATATTCTAGTTAGTTTTATGCTTTGCTTGTTTTGTATTAATGACATTTTGTTAAATATTCCTGATGAAACTTATAAGGCAAATTCAGAAATTAATAGTTTAACTGGTGGCATTGACATACAACAAAAAAATATTGTACCCGAAATAAACAGTAAGTTTATATTACAGATAATGACTTGAAAACTATTTACAATGTCTCAAGTTGATTGAATTATTATATATATATATATATATATAGGTGGCTCCGTTGATGATTAATTGGAATATTTAAAGCCCACTGGAGGAATATCTTCCGATACTTCAAGCTTATCTGCTGACAAAGATATCGAATTTCAGGAAGATTTACAGAAGTGAGCGGTTAATTACAATATATCTCATGAAGCAATGAAATATTTGAGCACAATCCTCAATAAAAGATTTCCTGCTATAGTTCCAAAAGATCATAGAACGCTTTTAAAGACAGTGTTAATATAACACTATATACTATTGACACAGGCCGGTATTGGCACAGTAGAGTTACAGTGCCACTGAGAACAATATTTGAGAATAATTCTGATGTACTAGAAAATACAACATTAACATTCAATATAGATGGTCTCTCTCTTTATAATAGCTTGCGACAACAAGTATGGCCTATACTTTGTTATATTTACGAAAAACCGAAACTTTTGCCATTTGTTGTCGGTATTTATGCAGAAAAAGGCAAACCTAGTGACCTTAAAGCTTATTTACAACATTTTGTGGTCGAAATGAAAGAGCTTCTTCGGAATGGTTTGAAAGTTACTACTAAATATTGATTAGAAAAGAAATGCGTTGTTAAAATTAGAGCTTTCATTTGCGGTTCTCCTGCTAGAGCTCTTCTAAAAGGTACTTGAACACCAGTTGATAAAAGACTCATCATGATTTTGTTAAGAAATTGAGTTAACAGTTATCATGTGGTTGAAACAATAGCTGTGACTGATTGTGATGGAAATAGTTTGATACTTGGCAAGCATTCAGAAAGTTACATCGATGCATTTGTAAAGCCCATGAAATCTTCATTACTTAACATATATATGTGTCATATCAATAATGTGACCAAAAGAGAAATAACATGTACAATTTTAAATATTAAATGCAAATTGATGTGCACAGTACATAATGAGCACATGTATCTTGTACCTTTAGTGCAAACATTGTTGTAAGTGGTCACTGAAAAATAAAAATACTGAAAAAAACTGTTTCATTTATTTTTTATTTATTAAGTTTGGCATGCAAAATCACAGTACAATGAAATCAGAGTTCACATAAACTTTTAATATTTTTAATACTCTTAATTACCTACACAATTTCACTAAAAATAATGCTAAAATTTGAAACATCTACAACGCCAACATTCTAACAGTAGTATCAAAAATTACATTAAATTCTAATTTAATTTAATGGTTTAAACTTATTATTACTACTATTTAAAAAAATGCAATCCGTTGATTTTAAATTTATATCTTCTTGCCAGCCTTCATATGTCCCCACTGTTGGGGCACGGCCTACCCTCATAAGCGAGGGTGATTTGGGCCATAGTCCACACGCGGGCCCAGTGCGGATTGTGGACTTCACATACGTCTTTTATTTTTCTTGACGTATGCAGGTTTCCTCACGATGTTTTCCTTCACCGAAAAGCCAGTGGTGTGAATAAATAAATCAGTGTACTTGAGAAATTAAGAAAAGACTCATTGGTACACGCCGACCCCCGGGTTCGAACCTCCGCCACTTGGGTCGTGATGTGAAATTAAACCCCTCGCCCACCACCGAATTGAATTTATATACATGATGTAATTTTATTAGTGCCCGGTCTGTATAATAAAGAACTTTCCTAAAGAAACATAGGTCAAAATATAAAAAAAAAATTATGACCTTCCCATACAATATATTTCTTGAGTAGGTAAAGTTGTTTATTATGATGATAATATGTTAAAATATACCCTGACGGACCGTGAACTAAAAAAATTACACCCTATTAATTAACCAATTTTTAATTAAACACGCATTTATTGAGAAATATTTTTGTAAGAGCAACTGAATTTTTAAGAAGTTTCACGCGAACCTATTATATAGAAATAAAAAATAAATAATAGAACTTATTCCTATACTAAGTATTTGTAAATATGTTTTTGTTTAAATAACTTTAAAAATTAAATGCTATAAAACAAGAAGCACCACCACAGCTTTTGTTTTTTACATGAGACCTAATAAGTATATTATACAAATTATATTAATATAATAAAATATTAATAAGTATATTATTATATAACACACATTTTATTTACGGAAATGTTAATAGTAAGAAAAAATATATAGTCTATTTAGCATTTTATCAATAATCATCTCCTTGATAGTTTTGTTTGTAAACAAATAACAACCCGTTATAGTAATGTGTACGTTGCAAACAAAATAAATTTATTGTATCGCTGGTTGACCACGGCGTGGTGGCATTCCATGTCATTATTACTTCTTTTAGATGTTTAAATACTAATGATTACATATTGACAAATGGCACACTATCGCCAGTAACTGGAGCCACACTAGTCACACTAATCTTGTATATTATGATTACATTGTTATTTTGGGTTTCTTCGGACTCTGTGTCGCTTTTTGAGATCATGTTGGCTAATTCAACTTCTGCACTTGCTAATGATACCAGTCCTGTCTTGTTTACTCGCCATTTCATCGAATCCTCTATAGCAATCAATGTTAGAAACATTAAATTTTGGCCAATGCAAAATATTATTGTTCTCCCAATCATTTGGTACGTAATATAATGTTCTTTCGCCCTTTTCTAGGGTTTCCACTATTTTGTACGGCATGTTGCAACTGAAAAACAAGTAGGTAGTTATAGATATTGTAACCAAATAAACAATGATAATGATATAGGTAAAAGTCGAAAGTCAATTTTTTTTATTTAAATTAGGATTTTACAAACAATTTTGAATCGTCAAAGTTATGAAATACTAGTTTTTGAATTCCGGTTCACAATGTTGTTGATTTTTGACTTCACCTTTTGAGGCTTTTTAAATCATTCCGAGTTACAAATTTATCGACATCCAAAAACACTACCATAATTTATTGACATCCAATTTACTTCACCTGAAAAATAATCAAAAAGTCATTTTTATCATTAGGAGCTATTTTTCTGTTACGCAATTATATTTCAATCAATTTCTTCTAAGGGACGTGGGTCCGAAATGTTAAAATAAAAATAAAATAGGTCACATTTTCTACAGAATTTACGATCAGCTGATTAACTTACCATGTTTATTTATAATTCGACCCATGTTCTTTAGTAAATAATATTCGATATATTGTATAACAATTAATTTAAGATGTAGGTAATGGTATATTGGTATTATATCCCAACCGCTGATTAATTAATATAAACGTGGTATTAACAAAATCGTGCCATAAGCTCTGGGGTGGATTCGGCATCAATGAAGGAACTCAAAAAAAATAAAACAAATGGTCACAAGATGAACCTATTTAGTAAGTAATAACTAACAAGAATTTCGTTTAGTATTGAACATCAGATTTTTTTATATTTTGTTGAAACGCGTTACCTAACTATTAAAAACCTCTATTCCAGATTACAATAGAAATGTCTTTATTAGTTACCTCTTTTAGACACATGTCAAACTAATCGTATTTAAAGAGAGGACTGTAAATAACCTTTTTTCTGCCATACATTTTTCAACTTTCCAGTATAACAATTAGTTAGATTAAATAATTAATTAGTTCACGAATTTAAGCAAAATTAAAAATATGACCCCGTGTATAAAGATTTTATTCTGCAAAGTAAATGCAATACAAGCATAGTTACACATATTAATTTAATTACCTACTAATAAGTTAGTTACGTCCTACTTATTAATTGATGTATTTTATTCTAAAGAAACCTAAATTACAATAAAATACCGCGTTTGCTGGTTCTCTGTTCATAGTGTTTATTATCTCACGGAACTCTAAAATAATTTATCATGGCCGATCATCTTGGACGCAGAAACTGCATTATGCGACTTTTTCATTCTATAATTGATGTATAGAAGTCGCTTCTTAACTTTGACAAGATGGCTGGTATTTTAGTATAAAAACAAATTCTTAAACTAATCTACAATAATTGAATTTCAAGGAATTCGAGGGGGGCGCAAAAAATATCACAACAACACACCTATATATCATCATCAAACTAAGGTTCCCATGAGAACACACACACACATTTATTTCACTTACATTCTGTTCGCGAGTAAATATTGTAAAGTAAATGTAAATTTAGTTATGAAAATTATAACTTACCGTTTAAATTTTGTTTTTGATAACACGATGCAATGGACTGAATGTGTAAAATAAAAGTCGATGTTAAACACTTGTGCAACATTTTAGTCATCTTTTAATGTCTATATAACTGTCATGGGACTTTAGTGTTTCCATGACAGTCAGGCTATAACAATTATGTAACCAAAAAGACAGTCAAAAACTTTTATTTAACATTTAAGCAACGTTGAAATAGTTCTTGACTGACTTTTATTTAACCTGTAAATAACAATAATGTCGTTTAATCTGGGCCTATTTCGCGTTGTATAAACGTCTACAACTACGTTTATACCACCTACCTTGTGGAACAAACAGAAAATGAAAAACGTTTACTCAACTATTATACAACATTAATTTGTTACTTGGGTAATCACAGCTAATCTTAATAATATACATTTTTAAATTTTTGGTCTTTTTATTATTTCTTGCTATTGTTACTATTTAAGCTTTATGTAACATATAACTCTTTAGATGTGAGAAATCTATCTTTGTTATATAAATAAAATTAGAACGGGCATGTTACTTCGACCGTGACTGAACCCAGCTCAAATCAGCGTTATGTCCAGTGACACGCAGCTTGTGCTGAGCTGTGACCTTTTTGGTACATCTTTATACACGCTTTCAGACAAACTTTCAATTTATGTTACGTTAGATTTTAGTGTAAAATTGTAAATATTTATTAAGTATTCAAATTCAGTCGGCGCGCGACAATGTTTTAAAAAATACAAAATAAAATTGAGGTTTGAATTATCATACTATCCTATCCTACTAATATTATAAATGTGAAAGCTTATATGTCTGGACGGATGTTTGTAACTCAATCACGCTTCATCCAATAGCAAGCTATTGCAATTCATTGGTATAACTAATTAATTAATTAATTGGAGTTAATGAAGGAGTTCCACGCCGATAACCGAATTTAGGGCGGGCGGAGCCGCTGGCAAAGTCTAGTTTAATATAAAGTAGGGTCCAATACAATTGGTGGCTTATTACAGACTACCTTACCTCCTAGCATAAAGTACAATTGGCGACTTGTCACCTCCACTTGGCGCCATCTAGTGAGTGGGCGCTGTGTATGCATACACGAGCTGTGACGTTTATGTCGACAAGAATATAGGGGGACTGGATGATGTTCCTGACATAACTATATAATTTTTACTTAGTTTTGATCTTTTGTTGAGTGTAATTTTGTGTGTAGTAAATAAATCGTACAGTGCGGTTTCAGATAAAGTTTCTCCCGCGAACGCTTGGGTTGTGGAATGAGCTCCCTGCCAAGGTTTTCTATAAGGACTACGGTATGGGGTTCTGACTCCCTCGCAGCCTAGTTGGTAGTGTGACCGACTGCTGTGCGAAAGGTTTGGGTTCGATTCCCGCATTGGACAAACATTTATGTGATAAACATTTGTGTTTGTCTTGAGTCTGGGTGTATTTATGTATGATATGTATGTATTTACAAAAAAAGTAACATATATGTACTTGTATTCGTTGTCTGGTATCCATAACACAAGCTTTGCTTACTTTGGGGCCAAATGGCGCTGTGTGTAATGTCCAAAATATTTATATTTATTTATTTCTTCAAGAAAGAAGTTATTGGATTTTTGAAGGGTCGGCAACGCGCGTGTGATACCCCTGGTGTTACAAGCTTCCATAGGATACGGTGACCGCATACCATCAGGCGGACCGTATGTTTGTTTGCCACCTTAGTAGTATAAAAAATAAAATAAAAAAAAACTGTATATCTATCTATCTACCAATATAGTATAATTTGTGTTACAAATCAATAATGAAATTTTATTTAAGTAGTAAAATACTCAATAATATATATCCCTATCATCACAAATATCCTTAATCACTCTATTGCCTCTGGCGAATTTCCAGGTTCCTGGAAAGATTCATTAATTGTCTGTTATTCCGATTATCGTCCCATATCCATCTTACCATTCCTTTCTAAAGTTCTTGAACGTCTTGTTCATGAACAGCTGTGTCATTTCCTCACTAAAAATAACTTACTAAATCCCCTTCAATCTGGTTTTCGTCCTGGACATAGTACGGTTACTGCACTTGTCAAAATCTCTGATGACATTCGTCTCGGTATAGAAAACAGAAAAGTCACAATTTTAGCAACGCCTTTAACACTGTTGACTTTGATATACTACTTTCACTTTTAAGTTCTCTTAACATATCTCCAACAGCAATCGACTGGTTTCAAAGTTACTTGCGTGGGCGCCGGCAGCGGATCAAGGTTGATGATTCCTTCTCCACTTGGTGCTACACCAATGCTGGTGTCCCGCAAGGTGGCGTGTTGTCTCCACTTCTCTTTGCTATTTTCATTAAAGTCAAAGTCAAAGTCAAAGTCAAAATGCTTTATCAAATAAGGATTTTACAATCACTTTTGAATCGTCAAAGTTATAAAATATTATTTTTTTAACCCTCCCACCTTCCCGCCGGTTCACAATGTTGTTGATTTCTACCGAGAAGAATCCTGCAAGAAACTCGATAGTTACTCTCTAATACTCATTAATAATATAACATCTAATTTATCTTCTCTCTACTATCTATTTGCAGACGATCTTCAAATATATACTCAGGCTCCAGTTAGTGAACTAAGAACAGTTGCGATTATAAATAACGATCTTGCTCGCATTATGGATTGGAGTACCTCTTACGGTCTAAACGTAAATCTTAATAAAACGCAACTTATCATTGTGGGTACTTCAAGAATGATATCTAAGATTAATTTACAAAATATTCCTAAAGTGAGTATTAATGGAACAGTCATTCCATATAGCGAGGCTGTAAAAAACATGGGCATCATCATAGACCAGACATTTTCGTGGGAACCACAATTAAAAGAAGTTAGCAGAAAAATATTTGCTAATGCTAAATCCATAAGCAGATTGCGTAACTTCTTGCCCATTGCCACTAAAATTGCACTGGCTAAATCACTACTGCTACCTGTCCTTGATTATGCGGATGCTAGCTATCTTGACCTTACTGAGGAGCAATTAAATAAGCTTGAGCGACTCCAGAACCTATGTATTAGATACATATTTGGTTTACGTAAATATGATCATATATCCGAATTTCGATTAAAACTCAAGTGGCTCCCAATTCGCCTTCGCCGGAATACTCATTTTCTGTTTCTTCTCTACAACGTACTGTTCAATCCGTCTACTCCGTTATACTTGAAAGAGCGTTTCAATTTTATAGGGTCTACAGCTCATCGCGCCACTACAAACATGATGCTGAAAACCCCAACACATTATTCGCAAGCATATAATGACTCATTCACTGTCACAGCCATAAGGCTATGGAATAGTTAACCCTTTGATGTCAAAAAAGCACAAACTTTAAGAATATTTAAAAATCTCGTAATCACACATTACTTAAAAATTTAAGCTGTCTCATCAACACTGTTTATTCATCTATATTATTTAAGATGTATGTAGTTTGTGTATTTTTTTTTATTTTTATGTTTTGTTATGTATTTGATATATATATATTTATTTTGTTTAGATGTTTGTACGTATTAGTATTTTTTATTATTCATATGTATATAAATTTAGCTATTGCTATAAATGTATACTTATATTGTAAAGTTTCAGTTAGCACATTCTACTCAATAATTTTATAAAGTCTCCTCTACCCAAAGGTTGTCTGGAAGAGATCGCTCATTAGCGATAAGACCGCCAATTTGTTATTACTTTTATTGTTTAATTGTTTTGTTTTCTATATGAGCAATAAAGTATATTATTATTATTATTATTATTGGACACGGCCCAAGCCACAAACGACATGAAAACACATTATTCTAATAAAATCAATCTTTTTATTTTACCAATCATCATACTAAAATTATTATTACAAAATATTCGGTAGTAGGCAGAAAAGGATAATAGTAGGCAAGTATAAGCGTTATACGCAATAGTAGCCAAATATTCGTTGCAAGCCTACTTGATACTTTCTTAAAGTAAATCAGTCAAATAGTATAAGCCAATTCAATAAATCCAGATCTTTAATTGTTGTTCTAGCTGAAGGGATTTGAAAGCTATGCTGCCCAGTGGGAGACAATCAGCACCTCATTATCTTCTCATTCTCATTATCTTATTATGCCACACTCTCTATTCCACCCTCTCTAACAGCGGCGTTTTTCTCGAAATTTACGGGTCAAATGAATGACAGCTGCGTTTGAAGCTAGCTTCCAAGCATATTTTGACTCGCAGTAAAATATTATGTAAGATTGCCTTACCGGCCATTAAGAGATTTTTGGAACCACTAATTTCTCCCTTATTCTTAGTGGAAATATAAGTAATAGACTATTCCACACACAACAAAATTAGAGCAGTTTAAAGTTCGTTTTGTTAGTGCGTGAGTAAAAACACTAGTTCTTGCGTGGCGCTAGCGGCACGAAGTAAAATGACGTCACAGCGCTTGAGACCGCGTAGTTACACTGCAAACTGCTGCAGGTACGCGCACTAATCTACAGAACGAGAGTTGATTGATATTTGAGTCTATATCTAAGCAAAAGTCATATAATAAATATAAATATTTCGTTGTTCCAAAACAAGCCAACAACTTTATCTTTATCAGAAAAAATATTAATTATGGTGCCTAAGGCGTAAATGTAAGAAAAAAATGAGTCAGAGTCATAAGAAGGGATGAGCTCTCTAAAAAAACAAGAGCATAATAAGTGTTTTTTTAGATACCTACTAAATAGGTAATATTAAGATTTTCTACGCTTTACCTTCTTTTTGTATCTGGTTAATCTTCAAAAGATAGATACACGGTCTCCTGATGTAATAAATCGGACTACATTACACAAAAGTGTACCTACTGATGATGATTGATAACATCTATATTGGCAAGACCTTTTTGTTACCTTCTTGCTTTGGGCTCGGTTGGAATACCTACAGTAGGTAGTTTAGTGCGCGGCAAAAGGCGGCGAACGAATACATACACTCAAAATGTTTTGTTTTCGTTTGATTATTAAAATTAACAAATTAGATAATATTCACCTCCAAAAATTACGAAGAGCTATTATAGCAAGTAATAATCTACTTCCCGAAAAATTAAGGTATTTATAGTAATAAAAAGCTAGAAGATTTTCATAAGAAGCGAGAACCTACCGATGTGCCAAAAAAAAATTTTTTCAATTTTTTTTTATTAATTTTATTTTTCTTAATGTGTTTTATTTTTAAGTTATAGATAAAATCTTGTACGCAGCTGCACAAAATTGATATTTTGATACACGCGCCATGTAAAAATTATCTTTATTTCATAACAGAAGTATAAATAACTATATAAAAAAAAAAAATCTTTACTTATGACGTTAAACACTTAAAAATCTTACACTATTAGATTAATACATTAATGAAAATGAAAATAATGTATTCAATGCACACAGCTAGCCGAAACTCTAGGTAAAATTCTTACAAGCGCGGTGGTTATTAGGCGTTGTGACGTCAACTAAGGCTATTGCTTTCCAATTTTATGCTAAGCTGTCCTTTAATTTGTAAATATTTTAGTAACAGAAAAATAAACTTTATTTCAGATCAACATTGTTCTGATCATTCAAATCCACTGGCGAAAATTCTAAGGCCCATTTTATCATTAAAGGTTAAATATCCGCCTTATAATTTAGTATTTATTGAATATGTGATTCTTAAATTTAACTTATCTAAATTCTTTTCTTTTTTTGTCTTCAAATCTTCGTATATTTCTTCTAACTTTCTTCTTTTAGTTTCTGGTATTACCAAAACAACATAAATAGTATTTAGTATGCACATTATGCCGAAAAAGTAGAATACGACGTGTATGCCTACAGATGTAGCTACTGGATTGAAGAACAGTAGTTCGAGAAAGTCTGCAAAACAAGCGGCTCCCATACTTGTTGCAAAAACTGTCGCACGATACTGAAATAAAAGATGTAAATAGTGAATAAAATGGCAATGATCGGCGAACTTAAGTCTTAACACGCAATGCTACCTGGTAAACAGATAATCTTAGGCACTAGATAAGTGTACACAGCGGTTCATAGAGACTTAGTATTTGTCTAAAAAAAGAAGCACTTAGCTAGGGGTCTGTCACTGGACACAGGCGGTTTGAGACATTAAACTATTAACAAAGCATACAGCCCGCTGATGTAAAGCTGTTACGAACTTTTGTAACGCTGACGCTTGATATGGTTCCATACATGTAATCATATAATTTGGCACAGGTATTTGGGCATTGTGCAATTGTGCATACGTTCATTTCCACAAACCAAGGGCATTAGTCGCTTGTTGCCAACCTATCCAAAATTTAATCAGTACTACTTTGAATAAGCCTATACTGTAGTCCCGAAGAAAAACCACAACAGTATGTTTCAAGGCGTGAAGATAAATTCTATTTCAGTGGTGAAATGTACGATGGTAGAAAATAACCGTAGTCATAATTTTAAATCGTTTCTGATTCATAGATCGTCAACTATTTTCACAGTTTGGCTTTGATCTGTCAAAAGGGTCAAGTGGATATCCATGTGCATCCACAGATATAGCAGTACTCCATATGGGGTCAGACTTTTACCTTATAAAGAAGCGACCTTTGCCCTGAGCTAAAAGTTTCTTTCACGCCAACTTGACCTTGCCTCTTTGATCATCTCCAAAATGGACATCGCTGGAGATGTCCGCACCAAGGATCTCAATGTTGTTGGAGATAGGAAAAAGTGTGTTATAGAAGGAGGACCTCTACATGGGAGATAATAATAATAATGATGTCTGTAAAACGAGTATAAATCAACCACTTACTTTGAAAGAAAATATTTCTCCTCCAACCACAACCCCAATAGGCAGCAATCCTGCAGCGTCACAAAATATACAGAGACACAGGGTGACTATCGGTAACCATTCTGGGGCCAATATTCCATAATCTCGAACAAGGAACCATGAAGCCAAAACACACATGCTTACTCCAGATATCAATGAAGTTATAGCAAGTAAGGGCTGAAACAAAACAAGAGGTTTGATGTACTGCTTATAGTTTATCGCTACACTTAAGAATTTTCTAAACGAACGTGATCTGGTAAAACATAAAACATACAATCATTCATTCCAAATTTATTCCATAAATTCATCTAAAATAAACAAACAATATCCCACAATATCCACTTCCCTTGTTTAATTTTGCTAACGTCGTGTTGAGACAATTAACGGTGCGTGCGTGAAGATGCACATCTGCAGACTTCTCTTGGCAGTTGGTCTTCTAACTTAATTTATTATCTTCTTAGTAAGCATATAAATTGGCCACATTGACGTGACGTACGTACGTATATTCATTCTCCATAGTGCATATTATCTCCTAAGTGAAAAACAGTGTATGTGCTTCAAAAGAATATTTACTGTAGACGGCGGACGTGCACGGACGAAATTGTGTTGGGGCTTGTTTAGTTCTGCGTGTCTGCGCCTACGCTTGTGCAGCCTAAAGGTAGACGGTTGCCGCTTTTTCAGCGGCTTTTCGGAGACTTTGGTAAGCGCATATATTTTATTTTGCTCGGCAATTTTGTTTTGCCGCGGATCGCACAGGTCGTCAGTTGCTCAAGGGCGGCCCCTCCGCCCCCCCCCCACCGCTGTCTGGTTGTCTGTTGCTGATTAAGTATGTTTTTAGTATAGTTTTTATTATTATATGTAATGCCGCCCCCCGTAGCAGCTTCCCCACCGGTACGCAGAGGAGGCGTACGCAAACGTGGCGTATGGCTACGTTCTCAGCCCTCCGCCGCCGTAGTGGCGCGCATCCTTTTTACGGGTGAGATTTCGGCCGATAATAGGCCATTCAGCGTCGCGTTTCCCCCGTCCAGACCCCCAACTAGGTCATCTATGACCCCAGCAACCTCAGTGTCGTCGGTGTACACGACCTCTGTGTCCGGCGACGAGTTATTCAGGGATGAAGATCTCCCCACTCTACCGTCCCTACTGTCACCTATTCAGGACACACCCCCTCACCGCGACCAAAAGTCGCAGTCCAAATCGCAGTCGTCGAAAGACAACAGCCAAGTCGCAATTCAGACCCCTATCTCAGCGCCTATCAATACAAATCCCCCCTCCATCCCCCTGCCCCGAAGGGACCCTAGGACAAGGAATAGAGAGGTGAGACCCTTTTCACTTAGCCCTATTAAAGATCCCTCCGAGCGCGCACGCCAGGTAGCAAGAAATGCCGTAGCTGATTGGCAACAATCGCAGGTATTGCCTACGCCGGCTACAACCGAGGCAAGCGCAGTGACCCATAAAAACTCTTCGGTAGAAATGGAGATTACTCCTCCTATGCCAGCCGCACCATCAACATCGGCAATGTCTTACGCACAGGCCACTACTTCTTTTTCGCCGACACCGGCACCCCAAACACAAAACGCCCAGCCCGCGAATAGCGCAAACGTGCAAACGGCTCCCTCCATTTCCGCTGAAAGCAAAAATAGGTACCCACCTATTATTGTGGAAACCTTGCCGCAGTGGACTACGCACCTAAAGAAATTGCACTCCCTTTTAGGCCACGCACCCAATGCCCGCCCATTCGGTAAAGGAGTGCGTTTCTTTCCAAAATCGCCCGAGGAGTACAGGATAATAGCGGCGTACATCGACGAGCTGTCTAAACTGGACAACACAGTATCCTGGTACTGTTACAGTTTAGACAGCGATCGTCCTCAAAAAATCGCCATTAAGGGGCTACCGCAGGACACCTCTTTGGACGAGATTGCGGAGGAGCTTGCTTTGGCAAATTTCCCTATATCGCATATCCGCCAAATCCCTGCGGTACGAGGTCGCCCTAATGTGATTTACTATGCGCAGTTAAAAAATAGGCACCCTATAGCCGACCTCCAATCCCTTTATGCGACCAACGAGATGCTGAGCATGCCGGGCATCTCAATCGAGGCGTGGCGCTCCCGACCGGGCCCAGCTCAGTGCCATAGGTGCCAGGCTTTCGGCCACGCCTCCGCGAATTGTCACCGGCCAATTAAGTGCGTTCGTTGCGGCGGCGAACACCCGGCAGCCGAATGCGACCGCAATACAGTAGCGCTCAAATGCGCTAACTGTAAGCAGGCGCATACGGCTAACAACCGTGCATGCCCCTTTTTCAGGCGAGAGGCTAGAAAAAAGGGTGTGGCGTTACCCCCTCCACTGCCACGCAAGGACCCGCAACGGGCTATTAATCTACCCCCTCCTCAACCTACCCCCCTGCAGCAAATCGGTCCCCAGGACTACGATCAAACTGCAGGCTCTAATTTAATTCCCCCCGCCAACCCTCCAACCGAAAGATCCCAGGCTCTCGGGAAGAGAAAGCGCAAACGCAAACAAAAAGCTCTACTGCCAAACGCACAACCTTTGTCGGAACCAGTACCGGCACAACCAGGTCCCTCAGCCCCCATCGCCATTACTGACACCACAAAAATCAGGTCACTCCCCCCAGTTGTAACGTTTTTGCCGCCACCGCAATTTGCAGTCCCCCAGCATCCCCCCAAACCGGCCCCATCAATGCTCGCAGCAAACAGTCGGCCGCCTAACCGCTCAATCGCTAACCCGTTCACGCAGGGTCCTCCGCCTCTTGCACCTAGTGCACTAAACATAGCCAGAGCCGCTATAGCGGCATTAAACTCGGCTATAGAGGCCATCGCAGCCGGACACAACCCATTGCCAGCCCTATTCAATGGGCTAGCGCAACTCACCACAATTCTCTCGTGGGAATTTAATGGGGCCTCACAGGGGCCTTAAATTGAGAATTGTGTATTGGAACCCTGGGGGCATAATCGGCAAGACAGCCGCCCTCAGAACGTTAGTCCAGGAACACGATGTACACATTGTGTTACTGGGCGAAACGAAACTCCGAGGTGAGAATGAGCTCCGTATTCCAAACTTCTTCACCTATAGGCGAGATGAAATCTCTCCCGCTAATATGGCCTATAGGGGAACGGCAGTACTAGTCCGTCGTGACCTTGTTCATGAACTATTACCCCTTCCCCTTTTTACATCTACTCGGTCTATAGGTGTAAAACTTAAGACTGGCAATACTGAGCTTAAAGTCTTCGCCGCATACAAGCCACCAATAGCCCCTTTTGTTCCAATTGACATAGAAAACATTTTCTGTGACGACACACCCACCTTAATCTTAGGCGATCTAAACGCCAAACACCAACAATGGGGTTCACGAATTTCAACCAAATCGGGTCGTGAACTAAAAGCAGATGCTGAGAATAAAAACTATTTAGTCATCGGTCCAGGTGCTCCTACTCACTACCCTACTGCAGATAGGCAATTTCCTGACGTACTCGACATTACATTAGCACACAACATAAATTGGCCAATTGGAAGCATTGGAAGTCCTCCACGACACCGACACTCAGCATCTGCCAATCCTTTTGGTCCTCGGAGTGTCAGCTAGCGGGAAAACTCCCCCGCCCCCTACTAAATCTACAGACTGGGCTAAATTTCACAAACTTATGCTCACTTACAAACTGCCGCCAGGTGGCATCTCAACTCCGTCAGAGGTAGAGGAAGCCGTCGTATCTTTTACGACTGCGTTAACGCAGGCCCTTAAGGAGTCCACGAGGTCCTCAACCACTGCCTCTGGCAAACAATTGCTTCCCGCGCACCTGCGCGACAAACTAAACAAAAAGAGGGAGCTTCGAAAGCTGTGGTGCCGAACTCGTTGCCCAGTTTTGAAGGGCGAACTAAATAAAATAAGTAAAGACCTGCAAGCGGAACTCGCCCAACTTCGTAAACTTGCGTGGGACAACACAATCTTTAAGGCTAGCGACGACGATGCTGCCTTATTTCGTTTGGCCCGCCAAGTTTCGAAGACACCACCCCCCATTTCCCCCCTGATTGACTCCTCCGGCATCCGCCATTACCACGCCGCAGAACGCGCGGAACTACTGGCCGATCACTTCGAGGACCAGTTTAAACCGAACCCCATTGCCGACCCACTGCATACGCTAGGAGTAATAGATCGCGTAGAGCAATTTCTCGCGGCCCCAGCCCTACCACTCAGAGGTGATTACTTCATCTCGCCCAAAGAGGTGAGAAAGGAGGCCACCAAACTTAATAAACGTAAATCACCTGGCCCCGACGAGATACCAAACACGGCGATTATTATGCTGCCAAGGAAGGGTCTGGTGGCACTCACCCGGATCTTTAATGGGATATTGCGCTCTGGACATTTCCCTTCTACCTGGAAGACCGGAAAAGTCATTGTTCTCCCGAAACCAGGGAAAGACCGTCACCGCCCAGAACATTACCGGCCGATCACTTTGCTGTCTAACCTAGCTAAGCTGTTCGAACGCCTACTAATACATAGGATATCTCCCCATATCCAGCTTAGGCCTGAACAGTTTGGTTTTAGGGACAGTCATAGCACTACCCTGCAGCTTGTGCGCGTGCTCCATCACATGGCCTTCGAGCTAAACAAGGGCAGGCGCACGGTCGGTGTATTTCTCGATATGGAGAAGGCCTTCGACCGGGTTTGGCACGAAGGACTACTGTACAAGCTGCTGGACACGGATCTCCCACCTATGCTCGGTCGAGTAATAGCTTCGTTTCTGGACAAACGGAGCTTCTATGTCTCGGTCGAGAACAAACACTCAGCAAACAAACCCATTAAAGCAGGGGTACCACAAGGCAGCTGCCTATCGCCTCTGCTCTACGCGCTCTTCACTAACGACATCCCCACTCTCAGTGATTCCGGTTTAGCTGAAGGTGTTGAAGACGTACACCTAGCGCTCTACGCGGACGACAGCGCCTACATGTCCTCCTCTCGCAAAGCAAAATTAGCAGCCAAGAAAATGCAGCGTCTATTGGACACTTTGCCCGGCTGGCTCGACAAGTGGAGAATAGCCGTAAACGCCAGCAAAACAACTGCAATTTTGACCGGCCTACAAATATTCCTCCCACCGAAACTTGTGTTTCGAGGCCAAGTCATTGAGTGGCAACCCAGTGTAAAGTACCTTGGTTGCGTTATAGACCGCCCCTTGCGCATGCGCAAAATGCTTGACCATGTGTCAGCACGCGCGGTCGCAGCACGGGCGGCGCTTAGACCGGTACTTTCCTCTGACTTGCCTCTCAAAACCAAAATTCGCCTGTACAAACTGTACATTCGGTCGAGATTGACCTACGCAGCCCCTGCTTGGTACGGACTTCTATCTTCAACCAGCAAACATAAGCTCCAGGTTGTTCAAAATAAGTCGCTGAGAATAATAACCGGCGCCGGCCGCTACGTCCGAAACTCCACCATCGCTAGAGACACCAAAACCGAATCACTCGCAGAGTTCATTTCTGGTTTGTCTAAACACCTCTTCGATCGCGCTGATAACAGCCACCATCAACACCTTAGGGGCATTGCCCCACTACACGCCCGCCCTCCTGAAGGACGTCCTCTCCCCCGAGAGCTCATTCCCAGAGGTGAATAATTTTATTTATTCACCCACTCACCCACTCACCCACCTCTTTCCTTTTCCTTACGACTTTTAGTTCATTTTTATTTTTATTTTTATTTTGCTTTTATTTTTATTTTTATTTTGCTTTTTGCTTTGTTCTCTTTTTTCCGTTTTATTTTTATTTTTTATTTTGCTTTTATTTTATTTTCATTTTGTTTTGCTCGTGTTTCGTTTTTTGTTTTTGTTTTTATTCTTTTGTTTTTACTTTATTGTATGCGCTTACCACGTTTCTATTTCTATTTCTATTTTCATCTCATTTCTATTTTATTATTTTCATTTTTCACCTTCTCATTGTGAAAATCAAATCACCTTCAAGGGGCCTGATAAGTAGGCCTCCTTTCAATTTCACCGGGGGTGTTCAGCACCCCCGAGCTTCTGCCCGGGTCATGGTGGGAGGTAAATTCCCCTCCCCCGACACCCGCACCTCAACACCCAATAGGGTGATAGAGAAGAGACCCCCACGCATATAAATTTGAACACATACTAACTTTTCTTCCAGTTGTTTCGACTAAGCTTGATGCTAATAGAGATCCAACCACTTGAACGGTTCCTAACAACATTGCTTGCTGATTTGGAGTAAGGACCATTCCAGTGCCCTCGGAAGCTTGGGCAAATATGTTTCCAGCAAAGTTAAGTACTGGAACTGCCCCACACACTTCGCGAGCTAGACCCACCATCATTGCAATCCCGAATGCTCTTCGTAGTATCTTATCTTTAACTGAAAATTAAGATCTTTGTCAAGTAAAGTTAACAAGAATTGATATAAGGAAAGTGTTTTTTAAAGTTTTCGTGCAATTTTACTCAAATTCACAGATGATTTTTTTATACCACAAAGGTGGCAAACAAGCTTACGTTCCGCCTGATGGCAAGCGGTCACCGTAGCCTATGGACGCTTGCAACACCAGAGGAGTATCACTCACGCGGTGCCGACCCTTCCGAAATCAAATAACTTCTTTCTTGAAGAACCCCATACTACTATAGTTCCCTATAGAAGACCTTGGCAGGGAGCTCATTCCACATCCCAAGCGTTCGCGGGGGGAGATTTTTTTTTAAACCACACTGTATGCGACCACTTCAGTTCTAGAGTGTGAGAATGAGTTTCCTGCCGATGGCGAGCGGTGCGATGGTAAAAGTAGCCTTGAGCATCATTTCAAACAATTACAACATTTTACAAGCGGAAGAACACACACAGGGAGGCAAAGTCTCTTCTCAGACTGTATTGAGAAACCTTTGAAGGATATCATTAATACATATAATAATACAAGACACCGAACAATAAAATATAAACCAAGTGAATTCAATGACAGTAATGAATTAATTGTGTTTAAAAATATTAAAAGTAACGCGAAGAGCTAACTAACTAAGTCACATAAAAAATAAGTTTCAAATCGGTGATCATGTCTGCCTTATAAAGTAATGGGAGTCAGTGAATATAAAAACACCTTTCAAAATGGTTAAACACCTAATGGGTCTACTGAATTATTAAAAATAAAAAAAGTAAATAACACGGTTCCTGTAACTTACAATATTGAAGAGCAACGTAAACAAGAAAAATTAGATTGTATTGACGAATATTAACTCCCAAAAACGAAATTTCCTAATGCGTACCTAATTAAAAAGATGCTTAAAAGAAAAGGAAATAATTTTTTTGTAAAATGGTTGGGTCTTAACGATACAGAAAACATTATATATTGGATTAATAGAGAGTCTATTTTAAAATGAAATAAAAACTTTAACTTTATTAAACTTTTTATCATTTCTTTCGAAGTCATGCAGGGCGGTGGTCTTGTTAATAGTATTATAAATAATCTACCTTTTTAGGCACATTTACCAGGATATAATTATTGCGGTCCGGGTACTAAACTGAGCGAGTGTTTTATTTTTATTTCATTAAATGCGGCGTGCATGCAACACAATATATCATTTTTAAATTTTTAAATATTCAGATTTAACTAATAGACATAAAGCAGATTTGGAATTATTGAACATGGCAAAACAACGTTTGAAAGCAAAAAATGATGGAAAAGTGGAAAAATTCTTCGTCTTCGTTGATAGTTAACAAAGTAATGAAAGCTAAGTTAAAGACTTGGTCTGGCATTAAATCTTTTAAAAATTAAACATCAAAATTACGTTCTCAACTCAAAAAGTTAAACCAAATAATAACAAACATATGATCATATATGCTTATTCCGCAGCAAAAAACTTTTCCTCAAAATAACCGAATCCCTCTACCTCAAGTCATACCAGTACCAAAAACAGACCAAAAATTTTACCACCGATTTTTGCTGGATTAGCCGGAGCAGCCGGAATACCTAAAACTGTTAATGATTATTAAGCAGCAGCAAAATATTGCGTGAATTAGAGCAAAATAAAGTCATGGAATGTGGTGCATTAGGCAAAGGATTATACTTTAAACCATACAAGACGGGTTAATTATTAAACCATTGTTGCTATAGTAAATTCAGATAATTCTACAAACGAAGGAACGTTTTGGGTAGCATATGTGAAAGTTAAAGATTATTATGAATATTTTGACAGCAGCAGCAGCAGATATTTTAAATATAATAATATTTACTATAATTAAACTACATCTTCACACACAATTCCCGAACACTTCCCTCTCCATCTCCAAGTGCATTGAGATCCTTGGTGTTGACATCTTCAGTAATGTTCATTTCCGAGATCATTTGCAAGACAAGGTGAACTTGGTGTACTCAACAGAGTGAGGCAGTACTTCACGTCCTGGCAGAGGTTGCTGCTTTACAAGTCGCGAGTTCGGCCTCTCTGGGCAGGTCAACCGGATACCAGCTTGGCCCTTTTGACTCGGTTCAACGACGGGCTGTGAGAATTGTCGACGATCCCAAACTCACATGCCGTATCGCTCGATATGCCTTAAGTCTGAGTAGACATTTTGCCTCACTATGTGTGTTCTACACGGAGAAAAATGTACTCCTAGTTTTATTAGGAATTCTAAGCTATTAATCAGGTTTACCTCATATATAACGACTAGGCGTCCAATCCTACATTTTAACAGGAAACTTATTAAGTACTTCACGAATACCTCTAAAGTATTGCATGTAATTGTGTCATGCATGAACTGAATAATTATCAGGAAATAGTGTTTTATAATATAGGCAGACCTAAAAAAAAACAACATGTACTGTTCTTTTATCAGGAAATGAAACAATTACTATTGACATTACCATTTTCATTATGATCACCATCGTCATTGCCATTGTTATTACGATCACTATCGTCACTGTCATTACCATAACCATTGCTATTACCATACCATACATATGGGATATTTGTATGGCAATAGTGTAGTACTCTTACAATAATTTGTTTGAAGCACCATTAGTTTTATAGATTAAAAACTTCCAGTTCTTTCTGATGATTAATGTGGGAATCGATCGCTGGACGTCAGGTGATATACATACCATATGTTACCGATAAGCCAGCCAGTTGAATAGTTGAATTGTCAAAAATTAAGCTATAGAATAAAAATAATATAAACAATTCATCACAACTGTTCCCGATAATTCTTAAGAACAGGATATACAATGGAGGGGTGTCTAACGTATAATTCTTAAGAACGTACAACATGACGAAACAGCACCAAATTTTTTTTTAAGAAGCTTCTTGCTAATATTACATCATGATACTTTTACCTACATTATCTAGTTAATATGATATTCATGTTTGGTTTTGGTTAATCACCAAATTTCATCCGTAGAAGACCCTGTTACTTGTTTCTAGCCTTCATTGAAATTATGTGGGACAACGACTTGAAATATCAGTTCTTAATAGTGATTTGTAAAGACGTCATCATAAAAGTTTACCCATAATTTAACGTGACAAGGTATTATTATTTAACCTTTAAAGGCATCAAAACTGTTAATGACAAGCTAGATAATATACAAGAACAGGACCAGCGTTTTGATAAACTGTTACTTTTACTGAAAACTCCGCTGTGAGACCTATAATATAATTTATTACGATACTGATGCAAATGAACATCGTAATGACATTTTTGCATTAATCGAAATTGCCATTTTTCTCCGTGTACCGCTTGTACAATAGGATGTGTTCAGAGGTATTGTTTGAATTAATTATTTAGGCGGCTTATTTGAACGAGAACTCGCTGTGCCCTACCTCCCTTAATCCGGCTAAACTGCTCTCTGTTTCATATCCAGCACATAAACATTTGTATCAGACCAAAAAATTTAAGGTTTAGGTAAAAACTTTTCAATGAAATTCATTTGCATATTTTGACGTTTGTTTGTCTTATTCCGGTGGACTAATTAAGTAAGAACTTTCCAGTCAAATATTTAGAAAAGGTATATTATTGTAAATGAATTATTACAAGTTTCTTTATTTTGATATTAAACACGATAGTGTTTGAGCAATAAAATAAACATAAAGTGTTATACAACATGGCGGCTGCAAGCTGCTTCTTTGTTTTAACATTTAATATAGGGTTTACAAAGAAAACTACATCATACCCACATACGAGCGAAAAACGGTTTCGCAGTCAAGACAAGGAGTCCAAAGAGTGCGTGTGACCTTCATTATTTAAGTGTTCCTAAATCTGTTGGTATGTTAATTTAGTATGTACTTACAAAAAGTTTTAGGAATACTTACTAATAGCTTTATAAATAAACCTGCTGCTTTCTTCATCGTTAATTTGTTCCCTTTCCATATGTACCAATTCCTGTTGTACTACACTGTGTTCTGGACTTCTACATCGACGCCAAGCAATAGCTCTAGCTGCTTCCTAGAAACCATTGGTGACGTCATCAAAATTTGTCATTATTTTTTGGAAATACATACATATAAACACCCAGTCTCAAGACAAACACACATACGAAATGCTCGTCTTGTGTGAGAATCGAACCACTTCGCACTTCAATTCAGCATTCGGGTCATAAAACACTGAGCCACGGAGGATGTTAGTACTGAATATTACAAAAATCGCACTTAATGTTTGTTCTTAACTAATAAATCAATAATTCGCAAAATAAAACGTATAATAAGGTAAGTACAACATACGTACGGACCTGAGTCATAAATATAGTTATTTGATTCTTACCTCCTTTTTGCCATGCTTCATAAGGTAAGATGGCGATTCCGGCATTGTCATGAAGAGCATGATATAAAAAAGAGGCATTAGCAGACATATCCAGAGGACAGTATTATAGCTCAAAAAATCACCTATTATGTATAAGAAAAGGTTTCCAGATGTGTAAAACAAGATTACCTGCAAAGAACAAAAGAAAGTAAAACGCCTGTCTCTGTACCCGTTGCAGGTACCCATACCAAAAAAGTGCGGAAGTCTTCAAAGACGGTTCGGTATCAAGTACTGCACGTGAAACTTCTCTTGAAAATATCTTTTTTTATATATGAGAATTCATACATTAAGATTATTATTGCGTCTTTAAAAAAATCAGTTTTTTAGCAATAAAAAACAAACTGTTGGACAGATTTGCACTTGCCCTAAAAATGATTGCAAACGACTCTCCAGGTCTCAAAACGTAAAGTAAAACGCAAATCTAGCGATTTTGATTTTCGGTACTTTTATAATAACCTTACCTCAAAAGAACCTTAAAAACGTGGCAAAACTTGATTGGGATGATTTGTTTATAAAAAAATTGTAAAATCTCATAAACAGCCAAGTCTAGAAGGTGGATATAACAAAACGAGTAATTTTTGCTTAAATCTGGACTATTCTTTACTCGTTAAATACCATTCTTTACAATCTACTGTGCCTAATTATATGAGCCTAAAACATTTTAAATAATGACAAAGGAATAAGATTATTAATTATTAATATGTGTTGTGTAAATTTACATGTCTTGGCGTTGTTGCTATAAACTCGAAATCAAGAAAACAGAAGTGACTCCTACAACATAGTGCGCCTCGCACTTAACCGATTTTTTTCTTTCCTTTTATGTAAGTATGAACCACATTAGATCAACGACCTCGTTTCATCTTCGATTAACTCATTTGTTTATGATGCACAAGTACGACTCGCCCTATATACACATTTATCAGTTATCCTTACCAAAGTCCCTAGAGCTCCTCGAATGCTATCTTCACTGATCTCCTTCGTGTATGCTGTGCAAGTCACATAAGCACCAGCCATGGCTATTCCTACTAACGATCTAGCTAGAATCAGAGCCCATGTTTTAAAGGATAGCAACTTGATTGTCCATATCACCTACGAAACACAAAAACAAAATTATCTTCTCTGTCCATTATTAGTCGTGATGACTACTGTCATTACTGTACCATCAATTGAAAAGTTGCAGTTTTTCAAAATTATATTTTTTTGTTACTTACTACGCACACAGCTGACATAAATATAATTGTTTATGGCTTATTACGCACACCACTGATATAAATATAATTTATTTGTTTCTCACTACGAATCTGACCTCTGTCATAAATAGAATTATTTATTAGTCATTACGCACAACGCTGACATAAATATATTTATTTGTTACTTAATACGGATACCTCTGAAGTAAATACAATTCTTTGTTCCTTACTGCCCACACCACTGCTAAATTATAATTATTTGTTACATACTACGCACACCTCCGACATATTATTTGTTACAAACTACGCACACCGTTGACACAAACATAATTATTTCTTACTTACTACGCATACTGTTGACATAAATATAATTGTTAATTTCCTTCCAATCTTGTCTCCCAGAAATGCCATCAAATAGTTTGCGGGTACACTCACTAAAAATGCAGCAGCTGCCATCCATGATACCTGAAAAGTCAAAGAGTAGGTAGTAGTAATTTTGATGTACTTTTCTTATCTTTTAATAATATTTTTTTCGTTTGTTTACCTGAAGATTAGAGTCTTAAAAGACAATATATTATTAATGTCATTTCGATATCATCAACTAGCTTCTGCCAGCGGCTTCGGCCCCCCTAAATTTCGTTATCAGCGTAGGTTCTTACGGCAACTCCTCAATCTATATTTATTATATATATAAAAATAAATCCCTATTTCCCTTGGTCACGCCATCACGCGTGAACGGCTAGACCGATTTCGCTAATTCTTTTTCTGTTGTGTTTGTTATTGTCCGGAGCAAGTTCTTATGAAAAAAAAAACGGACAAGTGCGAGTCAATAAGGGTAAACCGATTGTAATGAAATTTTGGTAAGTTGTTATGCACACGCCGGAGAAGGTTTCTGAGAAAGAAAAAAAGGGTCAAGTGCGAGTCGGACTCGTGCAATAAAGGTGAACCGATTATAATGAAATTTTGGTAAGTTGTTATGCACACGCGGGGGAATGTTTCTGAGAAAGAGAAAACATGTCCGTGTTCCAAACACTTCTAACGGATAGCGGTGTAATTTAGTTTATCCTCATAAATGTCCGGATTGGATAAGTATCTAATAGAAATCCCCACGGGTGTAGCCGTGGATAATAGATAACCCTTGGTTGTAACAGTGTGCTTAGTGTGAGTTTTTGCGTATTCGTAAATCTACTATCGCGTATTCATTAAAACTCACACTTGGCACACTGATGGTGCTACAGCGCATCAACTTTAAGGGCAGAACAATGTCTGCAGGACCAGCTAGTTATAGATGAACAACAAACAATCAAATCTTTCCTCTTTGATGGCATAATACATTCGTGTCTCTGATACCATGGAAATACACATACAAAATTTAAACCCAATCGGTCAAGCCGTTTAGTAGTTGACATACCGTCAGCAGCGCCACCTACCAGGTCCAATTGTTTGTGTTTAATGATCCAGGAAACCATCGAAATAACCACATAAAATTTCAATCCAATCTGTTCAGCCGTTTAGTTATGTTAAAAAGATAAGTACTGAAGGATGATTCTTACTACCCGTTGTCTATTACCCATTTTTCCGTAGGAATGAAGCATTTCCCAGCGGCAAAAAGTAGCCTATGTTCATTAGGGATAATGTCGGCTTCTAATGGTAAAAGAATTTTTCAAACGGTCCAGTAGTTTCGGAACCTATTCAATACAAACAAACAAACAATCAAATCTTTCCTCTTTATAATATTTTCTATACTACTCATAACAAAGATAATATTTTTTATATTTAATATCCGAAATCTGTAGAATCACCACTATCTGCTTCAAGAATGTACTCTATGAAACATAAATTTCATCATAATTATATTAAGAAAAACAAGACAATAGTTTTTATACACGTCAGGGTAACAGACTAAGTAAATAGTATATTTGAATGTAATTAAATTCAAAATATATGTTTTAAATTAAAAAAATAAAATAAATATTAAGTACCACATAGTCTGTAAGAGGCTCATCCCTAGGTGAATCTTTCGACTGCAACAGCAAAGTCATTGGCGACATCCATCCTATACAGCAGCCATACATAAATACTGGAATATTAACTGAAAAAGTAAAAACAATTAGTAAAATCAACCGTCAAAGTGCGAATTGGATTTACGCACTAAGGATTCCGTATTATACCACCACAAATATAAACACTAAAAGACCCTAGAGACGTCGGTTTCAAATGAACGTCTACATGATCTCTAATTCTTTAGTTAATAACAAGATATTATAATGTAGATTACCATTTGTTTATAGGTCCCTTACGCAAAGGGGCGAAGTGGCAGGGCGAGGTACGGCGACAGCGCATGCGACATAGTTGTAAACGAATAACTGTTCTTGTGAGTGACTGTACAGCTGCGCAAACACCCCACTTCTACCGCTTGCTAAGTCTCGTCTTACGTGGCACGTACTATTCTTTTGGATTTAAAATTATTGTTTTTTTTATTGTTTTCCGGGATAGAGAAATACCAGAACGTATTTTGTAAAAAGAATTAAATGTGTATCTTATACGGACAGCAATTCAGCCTTTTCACAGACCATAGAATCCTATTGGCACCGATCAAAAAATCCCAAAAATAGTAACGGAATTCTAAAAATCTCCAAAATCCTAAAAATAGTAACGGAATTCTAAAAATCTCTAAATATATCAGTAAAATATATTAACTTCTATACTAACACGAAAACACAAAGTCACAGACTCAGGGTATATTTTTTAAAATTATCGTAACAGCTAAATATAATAAAATCTCTTATTTCCTTTTTCTTTACCAGCCTTATAAACTGTTGAGGCAGGGCCTGCCGTAACCGAGGACAATTGGACCATAGTCCATCGCGTGGGCCCAGTGCGGATTCTGGACTTCATATACGTCTTCTTTTTGACTTACCGAAAAGCGAGTAGAGTGAATAATTAATGTACTTGAGTAATTAAGAAAACGACTAATTGGTAGTCTGGTACGCGACGGGCTCTAAACGTCTATCCTCAGGACGCGAGGCGAAATCAAAATCCTTAGGCCACCACCAATTTCTTTTTATTTAAAGTAGTTTAAAGAAACAAAATTTTACTAATAATTTTATTTATTAGTATGATATTTATTTAAAAATTCCTCGTCACTATTTTGCCTCCCACCTTTACATGCATATATCTACCTCCAATAACCGAAATGCTGAGTTTTGAACACAGCCAAATTCCATTTCCACCTACTTCATTTTATTTGTTAAATAATGGATGTATTTAGCAGTACACTTTGTTACAGTTACCTAAAAATATATATATATTTTTTTTTAAAAGTACAGTTATTGTTAATACATGATATTCATTTGCTACAAACTATTGCATAATACTTTAATATCACTGTTAATGAATGTGTACAAAACTTTAATTAAGGCAATTGCCTCAATTTGAACAAGTGTTCGAAAGCATCTCAGCGGAACTAAATGATTTGATTCTGTTGACGTTTTGTTCTGTTTCGTACCTCAAACTATTTACATACTAATGTGTACATTTATATATGATACTTGTATTCAATTATAACTTCGTTGCTAGCACAAGGTGTGGCTAAGTCATGGGTGCCTGAGTTTCCCGATATAATCTCAAAAAGATTTGCTGAATGATGAAAGAAATGTGTAACCAAAATAAATACGCCGTTTTTGTGCAAATTTTGTGGCAAAACTACTGCATCTGAAGAATGGAAAAAAATCTTGGTATAAAACTTGCTTTTTCCCAGTGCATTAACTTGCTCAGTTAATTTTATTTATTGTATGTGGATTTAGGTGTAGAAGTTACTCTTATTCCAACACTTGTGCAAATTTTTAAAGGCTTTTGGTTTATTAAGGCATTAAGTCGCTACGAAAGTCAGTTAAATCATTAGGATTTGTAGTTATATAGTATATTGACTAAGTTTTATCAAAAAGTTAAAACATGTGACTACAAAACGGTAACATGTTAAATTCCATACCAAAAATGAAAAGTTTCAAAGCTTCACTATGGTATAAATAAGAAATATATAACAAAAATATCTCATAGTAACGTATATGACAACGGTTCTTAGGACATTTACATGCACATCGTTAGTGTTACATAAATAAGCTCTCTGGCTAATATCACCCTCTTAAAGCTTTGTGCGAGCTTTGTATTGTATGTAAAATGTAAGTTTGTTAGAAATCCTTGAGATGAACAAGCGAATAAAAGTTTAAAAGATCTGTACAGAAAATAAAACAAAGTGTCTAAAATAAAAAGTTTTTTTGACGATCCACAAAACCAACGTCAGAAAAAACGTTTCTCTTATTTAACTCTATCGGCAAAATTACCAGTTTTAAAGTAATACGCATTAAATTTAAAGACCTGGAACAGAATAATATATCCATCCCTTGCCAGAACCTGGGTTTAACACGAAAGTCTAATCCCACTAAAATCCTGTAATTATCTAAATAATGGAGCAAATGTTAGAACCACACTTTCTAACCTAATTACTATTATCAGATGTCTAATAAGATTCCGAATTATTATGACTTTTAAAGTATTAACTGTAAAATAAAATCATCAAATCGGTATACATTTGGCGAATATATCACGTAATAAACACACAAAAAATATAGTGAAATTGGGAACTACTTTCTTTTTTGAAGTCAGTCGAAAATAGTAAAATAGTGTATATTTTTTTAGTACTTATTCAGTAAAACGGACTGACTAACATTGAGTATTGAGTTTACCATAAAATTATGTTGTTGTCGGCTCCGTGCATAATGAGCCGACTGCTGAATTGAGGGACGTGGGTTTGATTCCCGCTGAACACTAAGATTTATTATTGGTGTTTGTCTTGAGACTGGATGTTTTCTATGTATATTATGTATGTATTTACAAAAAACAGTGTATATGTATGTATTTGTATCTGTTGTCTGGCGTCGATATTGCAAGCTTTGCTTGGTTTGGGACCAGACGGTCCAAAAGTATTAATTATTTTTAAAAAAATCCAAGTATAAAAAAAGACCTCTCAAAACTAACTTAAAATAGCAGCTTTTATCTGGTTAATTTTACCACCTTCACAAAAGTAAACATTTTTTTGTTTATGGAAACACATCACTTTGTATTTATCAATTAATTGATGAATGTAACAGTTGTACCGACGTCTTTCTATCCCTGTTTCAATTAGCAGACTGAAAGACTCCTTAAAAGAAAATTGGACGGACTATTAAATAACAGACATTATTAAATTTGACGTAACCTTATTACGTCTTTCTTACGTTACCTTATTACGTTTTTCTATTTATACTGAAACAGCTGGAAAAATATTTTTGGTATCTATTTGTTTTCGTTGTGCGAATCTAATATTGTCCGTGGTTTGGTTTGCAAAGGAGTTGGCCAATGTGGTTTTGAAAAGTAAACCAAAAAAATTGCATTCAGAAAAGAGGCATAGCGGCCGTCAAAAAAGAAGCGGTGAGGTGAAATCTCTGGCTTACTGTGACGTCCAATCTAAAAATGACTAATACTTAAATTGTAGATCTAGTAAAAATCTACAACTTTTGTTGAAACACTTTTCGCCATAACTTCAAAATTGTCGAGATATTTGCAATTAGCCCCTTGCAATTTTTATTTTTTAGGTCCGCTAAATTTCATGTAACTAGAGGGTAGTAATCTTCAAAATACATTTAATAACCAAATTATTTTTGATATTAACATATTGAGTCGTTTCCGAGAAATTTGTTTTATGGTCTCAGGGGACCGAAAACCACCCCCAACTTTAAGTGGATGTTTATATTTTTTTTTCTTTTAATATTCAGGTAGGGCTCATTTTATTCGTTTGAAACTCTACTGTGGAATTATAAAAAAACATTTAACTGCCGTCCTGCAAAACCACACTAAAAAATTGAAAAATATTAAATAACCGATAATTTTTTTACTATGTAAACTATTTTTTTTGTTAATAATCATTGAAAAAGTATACTTAATTGGCCAAATTTTCATAAACTGACTACACTAATGTATTTTCCGGGAAAACAAAGGGAATCAGTAACGATAAAACTCATAATGAATTACAAACATCTGACGAACAAAATTTTTTATGATTTTCCAAATATCAACTTTCTTTTTATTTTATATTTTTAAATAATAAATAAACAAGATCAGATTATCAACTAATTTCTAATATTATTTTGAAATAATTTTTTTTAAAAAAAAATCAATAAGTTTAAGTTTGAAATCGATCAAAAATGAATAAAACATCGATAATTTCAAAAATAATTATAAGATAAATCGATTCTATGGGACAAAATATAAAGGACTCGTCAAATTAAAAATTTGAAAAGTTACGAATTTCGAACGTGCTAGTACTGGAAAGTGCGAAAGTGATAGTACTAGAATTTTATAACAATTGTTATTATTTCTACTAAAATGCTACAGTATGTGAACGACTTTAAATCAAAATCCTAGAGTTCTAGTCCATAGATTTTTTTTTACCCCACCCTGTCATGGTTTCTTGAGCAACAATAAAATCTGCGTACAAAAAATCTAGCAAACGTTTAGCCTCTTTAAAATAATTTAAATTTAATTTAATTTATACCGAAAACACATAAACAACCGCTTAACCATAAGAAATACACTTATTCTTAAACGGATAGTGCCGCATATCGTTATGTGGTTTTACTAACGTAGACAACCTTGCAATCATTCATGTTAACAACAAATTGAAAAATAAAACGGGATTAAAAACGTCATTATTTGGTAAAATACCTTCATTCTACCCAAAATTAAAAAAATTATATTTGTTTAACAAAACTTGAAAGTGTCATCGCTAGGGAAAATTGTTAAAAAAAATCAAATTTAAAAAATAATAACTTAGAAGTAACAGGCATTATATAGTCTGTGAAGTAACTTAAGATACTTAATCCATTTACCAATGCAATGACACGCCCCTCCATCAATTCAAAAATATAAATAATATAAATAATAATGAAAAAAAACTAGAACTAGTTGACTTCGAAGCCTTCGCCAGTACCACTCAACGAGAGAGAAAGCAGAAGAGATGAATCTAATATTTAATATTGCTGTAGATAATTATTTAATTTGGCCAAGCGTGATCGTCAAAAGTGGTAGGACGCGAAAACTGTTGTGTCAAATATGTAGTTAACCCAATTCTTTTGGAGGTACGCTAGAGTAATGTAGCAAAAAATAATAAACAAGAAAATGTATATAATCTACGATTATCTACGAACGCCTAACACATTTGACTAGGTAGCTTAGTGTTCAGGACTTGCGACCTGAAGGTAGGTTGATGGGGCGCCCCCTTATAATGTACATCAGCGCTCAGCTTCACTAGCTAACCAGTCAAAAATAGTAAAACCCTACTAACGCCGCTAAGGATGGACATGGATTACACATAGTAATCACTGTATCTCTTAGCAGATCTAGATCTTTAGTGGGCTATATAATTATTATGTAACACTAAATATCAATTTTATTACCTATGTTTACATAAACAAAGTCAAAGTCTAGGTTTTGAATGACCGGTTTGTTATTAAAAATAAATAAAATACACAAAATATCCTATACTGCAGATACTACAAAAACAATACATGATTTACTGTAAGCCGTTTTATTTTTTACGTTAGATTTTTGAACAGTATTAAATCCTAATAAAAGTTACGAAACTACCTTTGAAGTGTATATGAAGTGTGACGTCATTCTTGTATTATTAAAGCTACGTCCAATCAACGTTCATTAATAAAGCTACGTCCAATCAACGTTTATTTTAAATTATATTATTATATTTTCGCGCTGCTAGTTCAAAATTTTCGTGACTAGAGCCCAAATTGTGTTGATAGTTAAGATTAGTCAGTTTACTTTACCTATGTTTGTAACATACTTTTAAAGATTTAATATTTTACATTTAAGTAATTGGTACTTATTTTTGTTACCTTCAAACCTTTCATAAAATGAATCATAAATTTTTCTCAGCTAATGTATACAATTATTGAGCTTATATATTTGAACGCGCCATTCTATTAAAGATGCATTTTACTATAGGTAGTACGTTTGTTGAGAATTATTTACTAATGCGCATCTTCACGCTGAAGCTTGAATAAAAATATTGCATTACAAAATGTTAAGGCATATTAAATTTTGTACTTATCGTCAATACACATTAGTTCACCTTACACAATCGGGTGTGCGAAAAAAGATTGCTACCCCATAAATATTGAATTCTTTTTTTTCAATTACAAAACTGTATAGAGAATAAAATTAGATACTTTAAAATTAATCAGAGTCGATTTAGTAATTATAGAATAATAATAAAATTTCTGATATGTCACACAGTGCCATCTGGTCCCAAACTGAGCAAAGCTTGTATTATAAATAACCAGATAACGAATACAAATACTTATATCCTTTTTTTTTTTGTAAATACATATCGTACATAAATACGTATGTAGATCAAATTCAGTACGTTCTCAGAAAAGGCCAGGTCAGGAGTACTCGGAACCGTAGGAAATATATGAAAGCATTGATGCGTATAGATGAGGAAAGAGAGGTATGCCAGGATCGTAGCAAGTTGCAGTCTTTGGTCTATGCCTACTCCTCGGGGAAACAGGCGTGATGTTATGTATGTATGTATGTATGTACATAAATACACCCAGACTCAAAACAAACACAATTGTTTATCACAAACGTTTGTTCAGTGCAGTAATCGAACCTACACTCTCTGCACAGTAGATGGTCACACTACCAAATATGCCGCGAGGGAGTAATACTAATAGGCTACGACATACGCACGGAAAAACTTGGGGAGTTAAATTTTTCATATGGCTACAAAATCCTAAAAAGTAATAATTTACATTATACACACTTATATGGTGATAAAGAGATACTCACTTGAAATAGCACACAACACTTGGTTCACTTTACTTCCCTCACAAAAGGTAAAATTATAGTTCTCCATATCATTAATGAATTTCCCTTCACATAAATATTTTGTTGAAATTCTAGGCATCGGTTTCTTCGATGAGTGGTGCTTGCAAACTGTTTGTTCATCCATACAAAGCCTCGGGGAAAATTTAAATTTTAAATTTAAATTTTCTAAGAAACTTTATGTATTCAAATCGTTTGTCTAAGATCCTTGGTTATATACAGGGTGTAAGTGATAACGTAACTAAAACTGATGCCATGGATTTGTCAATAATTCTAAGTTTCAAGTTGTCAATAATATCGTTGTAATTTAGATTAGGTTTTTTTTTATTAAGTATTTTTTTTTGCCGAAAACTGTATTAAATGTTTGTAATAATGTATGTGTAAAGTTTCTATTTCTTTTTTCTAAAAAAAAAATATTTTTTTATTGTTTTTTAATATTTGTTTAGTGTGAAGAAAAAAAATCTTTAAAAATTTTTGAAATAATTTTTGTTTTTTTTTTGTTTTATCAAAGTACTCCGTTACGGTAATTTTATGCTGTTACAGTCGTTCGTTGTATTCAGTCTTTGCCTTCGATAAATTCGACAACTTCGAGAATTAAGTGTCATGGTGCCGCGACAAAATGTATGACTCGCTACACAGCACCTGACTTGCTATATGTGTGCTAGTTGGGTGCACGTGACCACCTTTTCGCCGATTGCTCTATTTAGACGCATTTGATGGCTGAAACTCGTCACACGATGTGTGTTAATAATATATATTTATTACACCAAATAAAAATTTAAGCAGAGAAAAAAAAAAAGAATTCAGCAACGAATATACTATCCAACAATCCATATTATATACAAGAAAATTCAATAAATATGTATATATACAGGAAACGCTATGTAATCTTGCTCTATTATTTCTAAACTATACACGATATCGAAATATTGATTTTTAATCCTGAAAGTGCTTTACGAGCGCTATCTTTATATGGTATCATTAATGGTATTTAAATAAATTGGATCTTTCAAAAAATTTGATGTTTTCAGCATACATTGAGTATGGCTACATGGCACTCTTCACATGATACCTTACGCCGTGCGATTTTTTTCTTTGAGGTTTCCGAAAACTCTACAGTGCACGAGTCAACAGCTTAGATAAACAACAAATTCGTATAAGACATGCTATAGCGTTGATTACTTCAGCCATGCTACGAAACAATCACAGAGAGACAGTAGATATAGCGAGAAAATGTACAGTGGAGGCTGCCACTTCGACCATTATTAAAAAAAAAAACTGTTGATAAATGAAATTAAAAAAAAAATAAGCTCGTAAATTGAGTTCTTATTTAAAATTAGTTTCGAAAATAATTTATCTTCATAAGATTTTAAACTTGCTAAAAAACTATTACTTTTCCGATTCTATTTTTTAAGTTGGTCGACTATTACTTATAAAGTTGTAAAGCCTACTTAGCTATGATAGTTTTTTTTTAATTTCGTTATATATCCATGATTTTTCACACACCCAAAAACAGCCATCAGCCATAGAGGAAATATTTCCCTTTTTTTCCCCATACAAATGTATTTTCCTTTTTCATCGCTGAGTTTTAGTATTAGAGCTGTTATGTATGAAAGATATACACAATCACTATATCTGTATTTTTGCTTATTTTAATATGCCATCCTATGAAAAACGTGGGTCCTGTAAAAGTCGAACAAAATTCCCCTTTTTTATGACAACTTTAGACGTGTGCTATACAAATATGAAAACTAATTTTTAAGAAAGCAAAATATAGAGACACGGAATAATTCATTAGCTTTAAGGGGAAGTAATTTTTATTAAATTTGTTTGAGATTTGGAAGAGAAAGTGGGGAATACGATACCCCGATTTTAATGGATAACCCGATTAAATCAGCTCGAGGCGCAGTTGTCTCTATCGCACATCTGTATCTTGGACCGGCCTATAGCGACAGCAAATGTTTTTCAAATAGCTATTTGTGCAATCGTAACGCATCGCTGAATCGAAAAATTGTTCTTTCACACACTCACTATTTTTAAACGAGCTATCCAACGCACCCCGCACTGTGCATCCCAAATTTACGTGTAGAGGAGGAACCCCAAAAAAAAAATTACCTAATTAATATGAATACCCTTGTCAAATTACAGTTTTCTAGTTCTAATGGTCTCTGAGCTAAGCCTCGGACAGACAGACAGACAGACGCACGGATGGAAATGGCAAAACTATCAGGGTCGTTGTTGACTACGGAACCCTAAAAACAAGAGTCATTGATATAAATGGTATAAAATATTGGCCTCAATGTTTTACAATTGCGGTTAACCATAAAGCATGTGCGTGACTATAATTGTGACTATATAGTGTAATTAACAGTTTGTTCTTGACCAGCGTCATTCGTGACGTTTTTAATCTCTCAAACAAGGATCGTTTAAACTAACGCCTTCGAGGCTTAAAATATTTCCTTCTTGTTGTGTAACAGCTGTAGAAGGATGGAACACATGCCGGTAACTTTGATCTAGTTCTATGCTGAAGGTATTTTAGGAGACAAGCAGGGATAAACTTACAAATATATACAATCCGTTCTGTTTTCATCTAATAGAAAAATGTTTTACGCTACTACAACTGCTGGGCAAATAATATGTCATTAATCTTTATATATATAATTCTACTGTACGTGTGTATGTCACTGTGTACTCCTCCTAAACGCTTGGACTGATTTGAATGAGTTTTTTCGTATGCGTTTTGGTGGTGCCCTGTATGGTTTAGGTTCTCAAATAAGCCCAGCCGATAGCGCTGCAGTCGGCATCATGCAGGACAACCTCTGCCCGGTCAGCTATTTAATTATAAAAATCTTACCTTTGTTTTTATCTTTTGGTAGTCTTGTGTGTGACAATGTCTCTCAAAGTAATATAAATATGTAGTCATATCTATTAGAGATTTCATTGAATAATTAACTTCGTTAGTCGACGATTCTTTCTCTACCCTTCAAAAGTAAATATTGGTGTTTAAAAATTTGTTTAAAAGTTTTTTAATTTCTTGAAATTCTATGTAACTTTCACTCCAACAAATACCACGATTACTTTCTAACCAAGAAACATTTCTTTTTTCTTCCTAAATCAAGTGAGAATAGGCATATGGTGGTTTTATTAAAAATACTTGAGTGTATTCTTAGGTAGCCAAGGCAAGTTTTTTAACAATAAATTTATTATGAGAATCCTTAAAGCCTTGTAAGTAAGTCTATGAAAATAGGTCTGGTGATATTCATGATATTTTTTTCACTGTACCGCTTCCCACCTACGTGCAGAAGTGTACGCACTTGTGCTGTATACGCTGGACGGTACCGGTCCTAAGTCCGGATAAATGGGGAGGGGTTTGGCCTACATTTTCAAGGAGCTTATGGACTGAAAAGCGGGCATACAATCCACAAACTTAAACACACATTAACACACACACACACATAAACAAACACACATACCTACATGATCTACCACTTTCTTTCAAACTTACACCACAGGTGCACGAGCAGGACCAGCAATCAAAACGTAACCCTCGTAAGACGGACGTTGCGAGGTACATGACCCTTCTTCAACATGAGGTAGATATGATCACCTTTAAAGACATGACCAACAGCACTGACAACATATAACACAATATAGACACACTAACCGAGTGTATCCAACACAGCTTCTAGCAGGCCAGCACCCCTACAACACCAATCATAGGGGGAAAGTCTAACTGGTGGGGGCCAGAACTAGAGGGACTTAAACTCAATCTGAAAAGAGTCTTTAATCGATTCAAAAACACTAGAGCTGAAGAAGACTGGGAACGATACAAACAAGCCCAGTATCATTACAAGAAGCGCATAAGATTTGCAAAGGTGAATCCTCGCGGCGGTTCTGTGACAACAGCAATTCCACCAATGAAGCAGCTAGAGTGAAAAAGATATTATGTCAGGATAATAACAGAACTCTGGGCTTAATAAAAAATCAGGATGGTACATATGCGACCTCTCGAAGCGAGATAAGCGAAGTGCTAATCGAAACACACTTTTCGGGATGTGTAGTCACTGACAACCCAAACTGGGAAAATATAGAACACAAAGAACCAACCCCTCCAGACTGGAATATAGCCGAATCCATGGTCTCTGCAGACCGAGTTTGGTGGGCAATTGAAAGCTTCCAACCCTTCAAATCTGCTGGCCTAGGCAACATATTCCCAGCACTTTTGAAATGGGGACAAACAACACTTGTGCCACAACTAGTTGATATATATAGAGTTTCCATAGCTCACAACTACAACAACAACAATATTCTTTATTGCACAATTTAAAATACACAAAAACAATTACAATAGAGGAAATAGCACAATAAGGCGGCCTTATCGCTTAAAAGCGATCTCTACCAGGCAACCTTTGGGTAGAGTAATGTTGACAGGAAGAGGTAGGTGATACATAAAACATCATAAGTAAAATTATAAGGAAGAATAAAGAATATAACAACACTCATAAATACCTTTGTACTTACTATATAAATAAAATACATATACATACTTAATATAATTACTTAAACAAATACATAAAATAAATGGTTATATAATATGAATACATAAACATACATACAATAAATAAAGTAATAAAGATAGATATGTTTGAATAACCAGAGGTTGGTCAAAATTATAGAAAATTAGGAAGTAGTACGTAAGTAATAAGATTTTAACGAATTCTTGAAAACAGGCAGCGACTGGATTTGCCTAATATTTATCGGTAAAGAGTTCCAAAGACTAATATGGCTTTTACAGTAAAAGAATGATTGTAAAAATTAGTACTGTGTCCAGGTGTTTTAAGAAGAAGACTAGTAGAGGAGCGAAGAGTTAGACAAGGCGATCTGATAAAATTAAACCGCTCTTTTAGATAACATGGTGTAGATGGATTGAATAGCACGTTATAGAGGAGTGAAAGAATATGTACATTCCGGCGAAGTCGGATTGGAAGCCAATTGAGTTGTGAACGAAATTCTGAGACATGGTCATATTTTCGAATGGTCATATAACTACATACTTCGCCAGTGGAGAGAAGTCAAGGTTTTTACCAAAATTAGGCAAATCTGACTACACACAGGAGAAATCTTAGAGGCCAATTAGTCTGACCTACTTTATGCTGAAGACTCTAGGGAGGCTAACTGATTAATATCTAAGGGAAGGTGTACTAACGCGCATGCCATTGCACCACCAACAACATGCTTATAGAAAGGGCTATAGAAGCCTCTCTGATAAGTTAATGACACTAGGCTTTTTCATTGACATAGAAGGCGCGTTCAACAAAACGAAATTCAAAAACGCCAGCCGCTCTGTTAGTAAATTTGGAGTTGAAAACACCATCAGTGGGTGGATTGATCAACTTCTGCAGCTAAGAGCAGTACAATTCACAGTTAACACTACTACAAGAGGCATTGTAGCCAAAGGCTGCCCACGAGGAGGAGTGCTCTCTCCACTGCTGTGGAACATTGTGGTGGACGACCTGTTGAAACGTCTTAACGACAGTTGGTTACGCAGACGACATCACCATTCTGGTCAAAGGCAACTCAGAAAACATTATCTGCACTCGCATGCAACTAGCCCTCAGTGTTATGGAAGAATGGTGTAACCACCATGAGCTGACGGTAAACCCCAACAAGACAGAATTGGTCCTTTTCACAAACAAAAGGAAAATTTAAATGACTACCATGCCAAAACTATTTGACATTGAGCTTAACCTTTTGAGCGAAGTCAAATACATTGGGGTAATTTAAGACAACAAGCTGAATTGGAGTAAGCATCTTAGCACAAAAATAACCAAGGCAACTTTCTGGAAATGCAGAATGTAGTAAATCATTTTTATTATGTTAAATAAAGACTTGTACTTCATAAAAATGAGTATAATCATTGCCTTATCAGTACGAAACAAATGTATTCAACTAAAATTTTATAAAAAAGCATAAAAATTGACTTGGCTTAAAAGTGGGCGTTCACACAGTTTGTTAGGCACTCGAACTTAGAAATGCATATAAAAAGTCCAGAGTTCAAATTATACTGTTGGTGTTTCTCTTAGTAACTTTATATTTGTAAAAATCATAATGTTTTTTCCTTTTTTTATCTTGGAAATGACGTATTAATGAAAGAAAAGAGCAAGAAATAAAAACTATTTCCCACGTTTAGTTGAAGGCAGCGGACAAAATTACCATAAACATTAGAAAGAAGTTACATAACACATATTTTTATAAAAACAAAGTTCAAAGTAGTAGTTGAAAACAAAAGTTAACTAAAATCGTCTATTGTTTTCTGTTAGCAATAAATTTGATAAGTTGTGAAGTGTTTAAATTTTTAGCAATATCTTAAATTAAAATTAAATCTTAAATAGGTTGAATAAAATTTTTGTTAGAAAATATGCGGATGCTAGCTATCTTGACCTTACTGAGGAGCAATTAAATAAGCTTGAGCGACTCCAGAACCTATGTATTAGATACATAAGGTTTGCGTAAATATGATCATATATCCGAATTTTGATTAAAACACAAGTGGTTTCTTCTCTACAACGTACTGTTCAATTCGTCTACTCCGTTATACTTGAAAGAGCGTTTCAATTCTATAGGGTCTACAGCTCATCACGCCACTACAGACATGATGCTGAAAACCCCAACACATTATTCGCAAGCATATAATGACTCATTCACTGTCACAGCCATAAGGCTATGCAATAGTTTACCCTTTGATGTTAAAAAAGCACAAACTTTAAGAATATTTAAAAATCTCGTAATCACACATTACTTAAAAATTTAAGCTGTCTCATCAACACTGTTTATTTATCTATATTATTTAAGATGTATGTAGTTTGTGTATTTTTTTTTATTTTTTGTTATGTATTAGTATTATTTATTATTCATATGTATATAAATTTAGCTATTGATATAAATGTATATATTATTTTACTGTTGCCTTTTTTTTTTTTTCTGAAATTGTTAAGTTTCAGTTAGCACATTCTACTCAATAATTTTATAAAGTCTCCTCTACCCAAAGGTTGTCTGGAAGAGATCGCTCATTAGCGATAAGACCGCCAATTTGTTATTACTTTTATTGTTTAATTGTCTTGTATTTTATATGCGCAATAAAATATATTATTATTATTATTATTATCATCGCGTTTTTGGTTGGTAAATAATTAAGGCTTTGAAAGTTGAATATAAAAGATAAATGTGAGTTATTTTCGAGGAATTCAAGAAAAATGTAGTTTTCTTGATTTTTCTTAGGTGAAAGTTTAAAAAATTACATAAATATTAATATTATTAACTGTAAGTTAATAATAAAGTTATTAATTCCAATATATAATAAAAATTATAAATAAATCAAGTACAAATCTTATGAAATAGTTTGATTGTTGAAATAGAGTAAATTTAAAAAGATTTTTTGGACAGAATTTTGGAGTTAAATTCTATAATTTTAAATTCTACATCATAGAAAACTGCGACAACCCTACGTGTTTGTTGACATCGATGTATGAAAAATTCCAGAACTTTTGAAATAAATGAGACGCAACTGAGATTTTAAATTTTTTGGGTCTCGAGGAATTCGAGACGTTTTGCCACAAAAAGTAGTAAGGACACTTGAAGCCATAAATTTTTTAGGCGACGAGCGAGTTTGGTGTGAACCATGGATAGATAGGTGAAAGAAGGGGAAGGGAAAATATTCGTTAATTATAATTTATTAATACCTATACCTATATTTATTTAAACTTTACATTTACTTTAAACTCGGTAAGTGGATAGGAGTACTTAATCAAATATTTTGTAGTTGAAATCTCTTTCATTTTTCTTGTAATTAAATTTTATTCAAATTTTATTATTTTGCATTTTTCTTTTTTTTTGGGTATTGTTTAATTTGTTTTTATATACGCCTAATCTATTTTATTTAAACCAAATAATTCATAATTATTATCAATATGAAAAAAAAAAATTACAATAAGACTACTAGGCAAGAAATGGGGCCTTAAGCCATCCATAACCCTATGGCTTTATACAGCTATAATACGACCCATGTTAACGTATGGTGCAGAAATTTGGTGGCCCCGAACTCAGTAAAGCACAGTTAAAAACAAACTACAAGGCCTACAACGCCTTGCCTGCTTTGCAACCACAAGTGGTATGAAAACGACCCCCACGACAGCACTAAAAGTCATTTTTAATCTCAGACCCCTTCATCTTGTTATACAACAAGAAGCTGCTGCTGCAGCCACACGACTTGAGAAAGCAGGGCTCTGAAAACAGGACAACAGAATCACTCATGCACGTCTTAAGGAGGCAGTAGGCAACAAGCTTCTAATGATAGAGGCGATATGTGACATCAGCCCAAAAACCTTTGTCTTCAACAAAAGATACCGCGTCCAGCTTCATATGGTAGAAAAGGATAGCTTTGGCATGCATGTTAGGGTCTACACTGATGGCTCTAAAACAGAGTCTGGAACGGGTGCGGGAGTGTTCTCCCATGACCTGAACATCAACATGTCAACGACCTTGGGCGTACTCAACACCATCTTCTTGGCAGAATGTGTCGGGATTACCCGAGCTGCAACAGCAGTCCTGTCTAGAGACATAAGCGATGGATCGATACGCATCATCTCCGACAGTGTCGCTGTGCTACACGCTATCAATGACAACCGAATCAACAGTGGAATAATCCTGGAATAATCCTGGAATGTCACTGTGAACTGCAAAAACTTGCATTGAAGAACCGGGTTACTCTTCAGTGGATACGTGGTTATAGTGGGTCTATCGGTAGATCAGTTGGCAAAGAGAGGATCGGGCACTAAAATATTGGGACCCGTACCAATCGTACCAATACCTTTTACACAACTCAATATGTGGTTACATGACAGAACCTTACAAGTACACAACAAAAAGTGGGCAAAGCAAACCTACTGCAGACAAACCAAGAATGTTCTTAAATACTTGGACGCAAATCTGTCGCGCAAGCTGTTACAACTTAGTAGGAAAAACCTGCGCTACATAGTTGGCATAATAACAGGTCACTGCCCGCTAAACAAACACATTTTCAATATCGGCGTTACTGACCTTCCTCTACGCAGGGGCTGCTTGAAAGCCGAGGAGACACCTTCTCATGTGGTTCTACATTGAAAAAGCGTAAGCGACCAACAGAGAAGACACCTTAAGAATCCACAAACCATAAGAGAGGCGCTGAATAACATCAGAGGATTTTTGGACGGAGCTGGGATGGTATGCGTAAGCGATGAAACGACGGTTACCTACGTACAATGGCCCTATCATGAGGCTAAGTGCGGAAAACATAAGTCCAACTAACTAACTAACAATACCGCTTAAAGGTTTGTATTCAAGTATAACGGTACTTTACTCGTATCTGAAAATTCTTTACATCTTCAATCAAGGGTCCAGGACGTCGTCCGTTGTAAGACTGATAGAATCTTATTTATTGTTCATATAATAAAGCAAATTTATCCTCATCAAATCGAACATTAGACCCTCATAGGGAAAATACACTGAATTAAAAAATACTTTAACTTCTCTTACATTGCAGTGATCGAAGTGTGAAATGTCTTTTTCTGATTGATTTTTCGGTCTGTCTTAAAATCAATAACAGAATATCTCGGTTTTTCTTTGTGTAGATGTTTTAATTACCAATGTATGTATTGTTGTTTTCAGTAATAAGGGATATTCATACAAGTCCCAGTTTCGGAATAACAAGTTGATTGAGCGATCTTTTTCTAGATCCCACTAATATTATAAATGTGAAAGTTTGTTTGGATGGATGTTTGTTAGTCTTTCACGCTTCAACCACCGGACGGATCGGGATGAAACTTATCATACATATAGGTTAGGTCCTGAAATAACATATAGGCTACTTTTTATCCAGAAATTCCCGCGGGAATAACTATAACCGAGAATAAACGAACTATAGCTATAGCTACAGCTTGATATAGCAAACTTCATTAGCGTAATTAAGGAGTAAATCACAGCCGCCGATAACCGAATTTAGGGCGGGCTAATTAAGGAGGAAATTACAGTATTAGTACTGTAATTAAATAAAGGAGACCCACGCCGTAAACCGAATTTAGGGCGTGCAGAGTCGCTGGAAAAGTCTGGAATTTTATAGACTTATATTTATTTTTTCTCGATCGGAAACTTTCACATGTGGAACACACCGAAGAATTTTGTTAAGTATGGCATAATCTATTACTTCTCCAGTGTTTAGTTTTATCACCTTAAGATTAGTATTGCTGCGTAAAAGTATTAGCTCATATCTACAATTCATTCTTAATTTATTATAATCCTCAGCAAAAACAAGCACTTTGTTTAGTGGTATAGATACTGTTACAAGAAGTCATTAATTAAGTAACGTACCCATAGTCCCATAAGGCCATGAAACCGGTTTTTTCCAGTTCCAAAAAACCTAGTTTTTATGGAATATAAAATAACTGGTTCTGCATGACATAAGAACAAGGGACCACAAGTGACGTTGATAAGATGACCAGCAAATTGGTGTTAACAGTAAAGTAGGCATGGGTCGCAAATTTAGCCCACCGTAGTTCAGAAAAAGTCCCATCCAGAGCTGCACAGAGAGATGAAAAACGCTTTATCATCTAAACTGTTTACTTATGCACTAAAAGCTAATTTTTTAAACTTTAAAATCGCTATCGTATTAAATCATTGCCGTTGATCAAAGCCAGTTAAGAATAACTAAAGCAGTGTTATTATTCTTACATATAGTATATGTACATATTTAGTATATATGTATATCTGGGTAAGTGCCTCCACTACTCTAACACCAACATTAAGTAGAGTTGTGTTTCTTGTGGTGAGTAAGATTGCCACAGCTTATGAGGATTCGCTCTGTGGACAGAGGGAGACCGCCAGTTCTCGTTGCTATCATACCCCGGCTTATATGCGGCGTACTAGCACGCGTTGGTCAAGGAGACCCGATGAAACCGCTGACCGCTGGCAGCCCGCAGGTTGAACGGGTGCCTGAACCCAGGAATTACTTTAATCTCCACCCTAGGAGGCTTAGTCGCCAACCTTGCGCAACCCGGCTACTATGACAGAACGGAATCGAGGCCCTTTCGTACCCGGCGCCAGTAACCGTTTTGTCTGTGCCAAGCCTTGGCAGTTCTAATACCGAAATTTTCATGTCTTCAAAGCTGTCTGCGCAGTAAATAGTCAATTTATATTTTTATGAGTATAATACAATTTCTGAAATTTATGCTTAATTTTTACTAAACAAAATTAGATTAAAGGCCCCATAGCAGCTAAAAAATCGACGCTTAAGCTTTCACAAGCTCAAAAGCATAAATTATCAGGCTAGGCTCTAAAAATTGAGCTTAATTTGTGCTCTAAATCCTGGCATAAATTAAAGGGCAAAAGCGAGCATGCGGTCGAACTATGTTTATTTTGAGTGAACTTGCCTGTCTGCAAACGGTAACATTTGTTTCAATATGATTTTAAAACGCAAGATAACCGAAAAAAGAAAAAAATATTAAGTAATACTGCTAATTCTTAATTATTAGGCATTACTTAAATTTGTTTATCAATTCATATGTGACCCTATAATTCCTAATCCACTTAATGATAGGGTAATCAGCCGAGTCCTGCATAGTTGTTTTCAGTTTATCTTAATTTAGCCAATTTAATATTTAATCGCTTATTTTACCAAATTCTGAGGTAAAACGTGTTTTTTATTTTTTAATTATTTTTTAGTTAATACTGCCTGAAAAAATTTAAAGTTTAAAATACGCTATACAGTTTAGCATATCTTGCCGATGTTATCTGTTACTCCTTAATATAGGGCAAAAATGTGGGCTGACGTTCTACCCTATAAGTTAGGGACTGGCTTTTCTTGGACCTGCAGTGCTCATCTTTTACGTGGCTCATATCCTCGCCTGACCACGGTAAGAACCCGGTATAACAATATGTTTAACAGTATCAATATGCGGATTATATCGTACCGCTACAAGCAAGGCTGTAATGACGTCACGCGTCCTACATCGCGCTATCGAAGTTTCTTCAGCAGTTCAGCATATATAGAAACCGAAGCGCAAGTTAAGTGGACCGCAGCGGTCCCTAGGCATAACACCTGGCTTGGCAGGAATCTTCTCTTTGCCCCCGCTTCACAGCCTCCATTTGTACACTAAGAAATGCTAGGTTTTCGTTAAACTATACCTTGTACGTATAATCGTACCGTGGACACTGTTTAGGTGTACATATATCATTAAGATTCCCAAGCATTCAGTGAAAAGTTCGTAAGTTCAAAATACTCTATCCATAAGTTGGTGGCTACTGGAGCTACTGGGCTCCACATGGGCACTTCGTACACTTGTAGGTATAATATTCTCCTTAGTGTACGAAATAGTTTGCTGGTATACTTACAGTATTGTAGCAGCATAGAGCACTCCGCAAAAGTTTTCATAAATAAAAACCTGTATATAGGAATATGTATGTAGGTCTTGAACTTTTTTTCATATTTCATGTCGATAGTAAGCGATGTTATCATTTCTATTTGGCTTATGAGAACGTCAGAGCGTCAGAGATAATTATCTGATAATAGGGGCGTCTGATTAGAACTGAACGTCATAGTTAGATGTGACTTAAAGACGGGTCTCTAAATAAACAAAAATTTGTATAATACCACGTAATGATACGATAAAATGTTTAAACATTATGAAATCTCGGAATTTTTTAACAGTGGCAAGTCGTTGAACCGGTGTCACTTTGACATCGGTCCTGCACAATATGTCTTTTGATACATAGGATCGTGTTGTGCAAAAATGAACCAACCCACAAAATGGCCCAAATTGAGATATTGATGTCAAACAATCAAAAATGATCTGTATTCTTATGTAGCAAAGACTCATTGTAATCTGTCCACTAGAAATACCTTTTTGTGACATATTATACCGACCCACAACTATGACAAAAGCTGATAAAGTAAAGCAGAAGTGATTTAAGAATCTTGGAACAATAAATAAATAAGAGTTACAAAATATTTATTCCGCATATATCTTCTAAGCGACTTAGGGAAAAAATATTTGCTGAAATGATTCAAAAGCACCTGAAACATTTCTGCAGTATGCATTTTGAAATTCTAATCGCACAAATGATTCAAACCTCGTGAATCATTTTCCATAGATAGATAAAAAATAAACATCTAACAAAAATGTTTTTTGCAAAAAAAGCAAATTGCGTTCGCGGGAGGAAGTTTCTCTGAAACCGCACTGTTCGCGACCATCGGTTCTAAAGTGTGAGAATGAATTCCCTGCCGATGGCGAGCAGTGCGATGGTAGAAAGTAGCCGTAGGCATCATTTCGAACAATCCCTCAGAACACATCCCATTGTACAAGCGGTAGAACACACACAGGGAGGCAAAGTCTCGATACGGCAAGTGGGTTTGGGATCGTCGACAATTCTCACAGCCCGTCGTTGAACCGAGTCAAAAGGGAAGATGTCAGTACTTTACGTCGGGGCAAAAGTTGTCGTGAAGTACTGCCTCGCTCTGTTGAGTACACCTAGTTTTTTGGACGCCAGCTTCACCTTGTCTTGCAAATGATCTCGGAAATGAACATCGCTGGAGATGTCAACGCCAAGGATCCCTATGCTCTTTGAGATGGAGAGGGGAGTGTTCTGGAATTGTGGGACTACAGTGAATGGGCTTTCGCAGACTTGACTTGTTGTCTTTGTGGGGTTGAATTGGACCAAGTTTACCCGTCCCTAGTCAGAGAACTTGGACAGTTTGGTCTCGATTTGAGACACAAGTTCTTCGCGGTTTTTTGCACGACACGTGTAATAAGCGTCTTCAGTACTGTCATCTGCATAGCAATGCATGTTGTTGATGTCCAACACGTCATTGATATGCAGTATAAACAGCGTAGGGAACAGCACAGAGCCTTTCGGGACACCAGCATTAATGTCCATGCTATCAGAGAAACTACCGTCAACTACAGTTCGTATGCGTCTGCCGGACAAAAACTAGTCACCCATTTGCACAAATCCTCGGGCACTCCGTAAGATGGCAACTTCGATAGAAGAACCCGGTGCCAGACCCGAGCGAATTCCTTCGCTATGTCGCTATGACACTTTCATGTTCTCAAGTCTTCTGCTCTTATTAGATGTTCTTGATGCTTATCTCCATCATACGATCCGTTTACATCAAGCTAACCTTAAAGCTTAACATTCACACACTACTTTGAAAAAGATTTCACTTAGATTTTTAAATGAATGAAATATAAAAAGCGAAAACTTTTTGGGCTGCAAAACCATAGAAGAAAAAATCATAAGCAGTAAAATGTATACAAGTAAAAAGAAAGTTAATTGGTTAGCTACAGAAGCAATTCTTTTAAAAAGGAGTTTGTTTTTCAATTTTTATGAGAAGTGATTTAGAATCAGAATTCGAAGAATTGGATATCAAAAAGAGAGTAGGGAAAAGGATTCAGGTAGTTAACATCAAAAGAAATGAATTTGTTTCTTTGTGGCCTGAAGGAAAGGAAATAGCTCAACCTAAATTTGATGATTTGAAGTCAATGCTTGAGTTAATACCAGCTGACTAAATGTGCCGCCATTTTATAAAAAAATAAAAGGAACTCATCAAATTTTTGATGATGTAGATGGGTCTTACTCTTGAACAGTGATTACATATATTATAAGCTCTAAACTTCTAATATATTTTTGAAAAGCATTTTTGAATTTTATTTGCAAGTAGTTGATATAAGTATGTGTAAATGGTGATTGTTATATTATTATATTTGAGTACATTTTATTATTAATTTAGGTTGGATCATTTCGGCAAATACATATAAAATTCATTTCAATATAAATTTTAATATAGCAGAAATGATCCAGGGGCTTTTGACCAAATTATTTATAAGTATGAAGGATTATTTTTAGACACAACTAGTAAATCCAAAATCTATATTCAATTTGCTATAAAATTAAATGCATTACATGTAATAATAGGGTTACTGTTAAACAAAAAAATACATTTATCTTTCAAATCGTCATAACTTTTATCAATGCCTTTGTAGGTTGAAACATTTCTGCACAAACGGTCCCATTCTTCAAATTAAAAGGAAACTACACCTATTAATCAGAAAATTTGTGTTGCTGGTTGTGTTCTGAAGAATTGTTCTAAATGATACCATTTCAGAGGAACTACCTACTGCGAACGCTTAGGATTTAAAAGGAGCTTTTCCGTGGTTTTGAGGGTTCTTCAAGAAGGGGAAATTCTATTTGAAATATTTTTTGAATACCCAGGTAATGGCCAAAAAGTTAAAAGTGATCATAGTGAAACATCAGGCGGGAAATATGCTTATTTGCCACCTTAGTGGTATAAAAAACTGGTCAATGAACGCACTGTCTGACTTTTGTTTTCATTTCGAACTATTGATCAACTTTCTGTGAATCCATGAATGAAGTGATCTTTTATTTTAATGTATACAAACATATTATATAAACACAAACTGGAAATAACTCTCTTTGGTTTATAATACTGCAGCCGTATTGAAGAACACAGTATTTATGAAACAACCATTTTGAGAAAATGTGGTGTGATAAGTTTATTGTTAACATGGTTCGATTTTGACGAATTTACGAAAGCTAATAATAAAGTTTATTAGGAATAGTACAATAGAATCATTGCGCTTCAATACTGTATTTATAACTGTTATGTAGTATTATTCTATCATAAGTAAAACTCATAAGTTTGTTGTTGATAATAAACTAAAATAATTATTTTTGCAAATCACTGGACTAAATGCCAGTAACGACACTGATACCGCGTACTACCTAAGTTTTACAAAATACTTAACTATGTATGTAATGATACTGAGAAAAATATCAATCTACCACAGTGGTTGATTGTTTGCTGTGTTTACATCTAATTTAGTTAAGAATATCAAGTATTTGAAAATGAAGTAAATCAATTATACTAGGCACCAGCTAAGTACGCTAACAAGTAACGGTTGATAAGAACTTCATGTATTTAGATGCTAGAAATGCTTTTAGTTGATGTTAAGGAATAATGACCACGCAGATGATAAAACAAATTATTACTGGTTAAATAATTGAAGTTAAGTTAATTAATCTGATAAGTACTAACAAAGAAGTGATAATAGCAATAAAATTACTTAAGTATACATAATGATGTAAGAATGAAATAAACATAAATTTACTCTAAAATTAAAAATATTTAATCTTAATAATAAATAAGTATGCACATTTATTTACAATCGAGATCAATTTTAGGTACTCTTTTGCTACATATTGAAAAAAGTTAGTAAAATTGCAGTTAGACAAATTGTGGTATACTTGGAAACGCTTCATTATAAAACAAATTAAAGGAAAAAAAAAATATCAAATTACAAATTAAACTACACTTCCATACACAAAAAAATATCATTAAAATCATCCCTGCCGTTAAGGAAATCAGGGTCACACCGACTACAGCGCCACCTACCGGATCCATTTCTGCATTCCAACCTTGCAGGGAACCACTTAAACGTAAACAATAAAATATCATTAAAACCTTTCTTGCCGTATAGGAGAAGATCAGTGCCACACCGACTGCAATGCCACCTACCGGATCCATTTGTAAATTCAAACCTTGCAGGGACCCAGTTGAACGTACACAAAAAATATCATCAAAATCATCCCTGCTGTTAAGGAGAAGATCAGTGACACACCGACTGCAGCGCCACCTTCCGGGCCTGATTGTGTTCTCAAACCATCCAAGATCCCATTAAAATATTCAGACAAAATTTCACCCAAATCGTTCCAGCCGTTTATCAGGAGTTAGATGACAAGCACACGTACAGAAGAATTATATGTGGAAAAAAACCCTCTCAAACTTGACGTTTTCAAGTAGCCTATGTCTTTTCCCGATTTCCCCTATCTCCATGCCAAATTTCATCTTAATCCGTACACTTGTTTACGCGTGAAGAGGTAACAGACAGACAGACAGACAGAGTTACTTTAGCTTTAATATTTTTAATATTAGTATATTATTTTTTCTGACTCTGCAGTTGGCTGATGCAGCCATTACTGCTCCACCGGGGTTTTCGGGCAAGACTCTGAAGGAGCTCAAGGGCTTCCCGCGGGGGGAGCCTCGGCTTGGGTTTTCGCTCTGCTTGGGTTGTCGCTCTATATTAGTATGAATAGTATGGATGAGATAAATATTAGGGGTCAAACTATGAAATTGACGTTTCGTAATGAAAGTTTTTTGAAGGATAAATATATTTATGTTAACAAAGTATCTACCTCATTATCTGTACATATCTGCCATCTTATAGAAGGATCATTAAAATCTTCCAGATTAAAGTCTGTGGATCTAGACAACACAAACTGTGTGAAGGCGAGTGATACCCCTGGTGTTACAAGCGTCCATAAGCCATGGAGACCGTTTACCATCAGGCGGACCATAGGCTTGTATGCCTCCTTAGTGGTATACAAAAAAAGCCATTTTGTGCTGCTTCCTGGAAAGTTTTATTTTCAGTTGTTAAATTTTCTTAAATCGCGGAAAAGTTGTAGTGGCTTGGTGCAAAGTCTAGCGGGTATGGAGGATGTCGGATGGTTTCTAATTTCAGATGTTGTAGTGTAAAAACTGTTTTACAAGCAATGTGAGGTCTTAATTATCATGGAGCAATAATGTGATTATCTGAAAATACGTCAGTATTTTGGGTATGCTAACGTCAAACTGTGCCTCTAATTCTTTGATATGTTGTTTGATACGAATCGGCTTCCACCAACACCTTCAATTCGTCGTTATTTACCTTAGTAGCTGGCCTTCCTCGCGGTTCATTCTTTTGGTCGTAGTTTCCACTACGAAAACAGTTAACCTAAAGCACTGATAAATTTTTAACATTGATGAAAGTAAGTTTAATGGATTTAGTTTCCTCTTACCATCAGGCTGTTGTTATGTTACCTATGTTAATATAGAATAATAATTACAGATTTGTATAAATATAATATATTATTTAATATATTATTTAAATTAAATATATTATATTTATGCAAATATGTAATTATTATTCTATATTAACATAGGTAAGTCTAAAACTATAATTGTATAGTGTATCTTGCTATACTATAGTGTATCTTGGGGCTAACTTTTGACGGTTTGCCAGAGAATTTTTAATGAACACTTGTTGTTGAGGTTGATATTAACCTCAGGTTCGCGGTTTTTATTCCTGTTTTCTATTAGGTTTGTACGGTGTTCTAGAGATGACTTGTTAATTATGTCATAAACTGTTTTCATTTGGTCTCGATGCGTTTGTACGTACTGTTGTAAGATGTGTATACTTAGGTCTAAGTCTAAGGGGTCTCTAGGGTCAAAATGATCGGTTATAACGTCAAAAGGCCTACATTTAGTGAAACTATGAACATAACCATTGTACGCTATTATTGCATAGGGCATTAAGTTTATAACGGGTTCGTCTTTTTGTTGTAATTTTAAAATTCGAAGGTGTTCCAGGATTGTCGCATGGAATCTTTCTATAATACCGTTTTTGTTTGGTGTATGAGACAAGAGTTCTATAGTGAATTATTCCGTGTAAGCGTGTAAATTCCCCGAATAATTGATTCGTAAATTCAGATCCGATATCCGTTACTATAGTCAAGGGTAGTCCGTGATGAGTACAAAATTTTAATAATCCTTGTAATATACTAATAGCTTTGCCATCTTGGAGATGAAAAACTTGGCTGTAATTAGAAAAAACATCTACAAAATTTAAAAATTTCTCGTTTTGTGCTGTAAATAGGTCCATGTGAATAATTTTGAAAGGCTTTTTGGCGGGGGAAACAATATTAAACTTTTGTTTTATAGGATTGCGATCATACTTGGCTTGACCACATATAGTGCACTCGTTTCTGTACTTAGTTATGTGATCTTTAAGCTTAGGCCAGTAATATTTTCGTGAGAGTGCTAACTAGCACTCGTTAATACCACGGTGATTGGTTTTACCCTCGTGATATAAATTAATTATTTCCTGTTGCTTTAAATAATCTTTGACATTTTCTTGTTCGGTTTTGGCTAATACAAGATTCATCGATGAACTCTTAAATTTATCTTAAATAATAGGTATGATAGAATACATAGCTAGGGGTGGAGAGATAAGCAGGGAGGTTTTATTTTAGGGTTAACGTATTCCTTGATAGCATTGACTACGTCAGATTCTAAATGCGATTCTGAGATTTGTACAGAAGTGCGTGTGTGCGTGTCAAATGGTTTGATTGCGGTCGGTTTCTTTTTTATGTCACCTACTAAGGTCAAGCATAACTGTCTATGAAATTTATTGAGGGGCTCGTCAGCGATAGGGACTTCTAAAATAGGGTTTTCGTTACTCGTGTGTGCGGTAAATGTTTCAGAATTTGAGATAGCGGTAAGATTTTCTGATGGATTTGCTACTATTGAACTTATTTCTTCGTTGTGAATTTCCACGCGTGAAAGAGCGTCTGAGTTTGTGTTACTTATTCCCTTTTTGTAAATGACTGTAAAGTCGTATTCACTGAGCTTTAAGCGCCATCTAGTGAGTCGGGAATTGGGTTCTTTAATATTCATAATCCACTGAAGTGGCTTATGATCTGTAATAATTTTGAACTTTCATCCAAAAAGGTATGGCCGAAAGTATTTTATAGCACAAACTATGGCTAGAAGCTTTTTTTCTATCGTACTGTAATTAATTTAGCTCTCGTTAAGAGTGCGAGAAGCATATGAGATAGGTTTATCTGATCCTACTGCTCCTTGGGATAAAATAGCACCAATGGCTATATAAGAAGCGTTTGTTGAAGTCAGGATATTGAATAATGGGGTTATTAGTTAGGAGACTTTTACATTTTTCAAAACTGTTTGTTCATATACTGAGAGTCAAAGTTGATTTTTCTTCCCTTTTTTTGGGCATTGTGTTAGGGGTTTCGTTATTCGAGCGAAGTCTGGAATAAACTTTCTGTAGTAACCAATTAAACCGAGAAATTGTTTTATTTGTTTCGAAGTTTGGGGTAAGGGGTACTTTTCTATCGCTTCTATTTTATCAGGGTTCGGTTTGATACCGTGATTGCTGATAATGTGTCCTAAATAGGCGTTTATAATTTTAAAAATTCGGATTTGTCCATTTGGATTTTGAAGTTTGATTCCCTGAGTCTCTGAAATACGCGTTCCAGATTTATTATATGTTCCTGTAGGGACGTACTGAAAATGATTATGTCATCAAGGTACAAAAGACAGATTAAATTTTGGAGGCCTTTCAGGACGTTATCCATTATCTCTGAAAGGTTGATGGGCTATTTTTGAGCCCTATAGGCATTCTTAAATATTCGAAGTGGCCGTGCTCTACGTTGAACGCAATTTTTGGGAAATCATTGGGGTCCATCTCTACCTGGTAAAAACTTTTTGCTAAATCAAGGGTGCTGAAATATTGTCATTTTCCTAGTTTGTCCAGGATGTCTGAAATATTTGGAATCGGATGTTTATCATTTATTGTTTTTTCATTGAGTTATCGGAAATCAACGACTAAACGCCATTTTTGTTTACCCGATGTGTCTGATTTCTTAGGCACTACCCAGATGGGTGAACTCCAGGCAGATTCCGAGGGTCTAATTATTCCTTGTTCAAGCATTTTTTAAATTTGATTCCTAACTTCCTGGCGATGTACAAAGGGATAACAATAGTTTTTTGTGTAGATAGGGACTTTATCTTTTGTTCTTATATGGTGTTTAATTTTATTGGTGAATGTAAATGGTTTACCTTCTATATAGAAAACGTCGGCATAACGCGAACATAGGCGAACTAAGTTAACTTTTTCTGCCTCGTTTAAGGTTTTTTATTACTTTATCCACACGACTAGAGTCGTGTTCGATGCGCGTGCACTCGATATTAAAGGTTACAGCTTGAGCAGGGCGATCTAAGGAAAATATAATATCGTTATGGGACGGGTTTTCAACTTCGATTATTCCGCGGTTATTTAATACTGTGGTTATACATTCGTAAATTATACAGTTGCATAAAATTTTTAGATTAACTAAAACTTCTCCATAGGGAGCGTTAATAGGGGTTCTGACAAATTTTGATGAATTTGCTGGTATTATATCTTCGTACAAGTTGACATTACGCAAATTAAACATCTGGATAGGGTTGGTGGTCATTTTTGTCACTTAAATATGATCCTTTAAGTCTATTTTTGCTTCCTACTTAGTTAATAAGTTAAGTCCTAAAAGTCCATCAAAAAATTCATGAAATTTATAAACGAACAATTTAATATTTTCTGGGTCCTGAAATTCTGAAAAATTAAGTATGGTAATAGAATAATTATTCCTGGAAGTAGCGTGAACATTTGTCACTTCAAAAAGGTCGAAATTTAATAGTACATGGGGAAAATATTTTTCCGCCGCTTCAGGACTCAAAAAGGACTGGTAAGCACCTGTGCCTATCAAAAATTTGAAAGTGGGGATTCGATATGCTATATAAACCTTTATAGGGGTTGTCTCTGTGTCTGAAGGTTTAACTCTATTTTGGTCTTTTTGATGAAGCACTTGGCTGAAAATCCTGGTCTTGGTTACTAAATGAAATTCGAGGCACGTCGGGAAGATCGTTGCCGCTAGGAGGCATGTCAGTGTATTGTAAGCTCTCATAATCGTAGCCTTGGTAACAAGGGTTATTGTCTGCTTGGCCAGTATGGTAGTAATAATAAGGTTCACTGTAATTATAGTCAGGGTTGTCATTGTCCTCATAACCTGTACACTCATTCAAGTTCATTTCACGGGTTTTAAAATAACTATTTGGTGGTGGATTACCAGATTTGCGCCAATCGTGACCTACTAGTGGCATGGGCTTGGAAACAAAATGACTTATTTTACTCATAGGAGTAGGGGTTGAATTCTGTGGGGGTGAGTTTCTCTGTAAAATCCTAAATACATTACTATGAGGGTTGTAATCAGGCGGAGGGGCTCGGAACATCTGTTGAGTACGAATTGGAATATTGGGAGTAAATCTCAATGGCTGATTTATTTCGTTTTGACGTTTCCACCCTCATGGTGGTGAGAGCGGCGCCTGCCAGTTTCGGGATGGTAGATAGTTTGTAAAAGGTTTTGGTGCCTGAAAACCTATAGGGGGCACGGACGAAAATCTTAAAAATTGATGATGAAGTGAGGGCTTTCGTTCGACATAAGGTTCGTTTCTTTGTTTTAAATACATGACGAACTTGTTGTGAATTCATCCTTAACAAACTCAAGGGATTTTTCTATGGTTTCAGGACGCATGCAATGAATTCTGGAACCTAATGGTTCTTTAAGGCCGCGGACAAAAGCTTGCATAGTTAATTTTCTATAAAGTGTTCGCTTAGCTTCTATGGTAGTTGCAACAGTTTCGTGGAGAGAAATATAAGTCATAATAGTAGTAGTTTGACACCAAACGTAAAAATCTTGTGGTGTACAATTAGCCTGCGTGGCTAATAAAAGGTCATTGTAGAGAGCAGTTTCATCCCTTTGGTCTGAAAAATTATTAACAAGCGCTGAGCGAATGCCAAGCCAGTTCTCTGGAATTCCATTTGAATTTATTTTAATAGCCGCGGGTTCTGTGATTTTATTTAATATACCGTTTACTAAAAATAAATTACTTAATTTGCTACCTTCTTCCTCACTAGCATATGCCGAGACTAACTGGTCACAGGTTTTTTTTTAAATCTTGTTAAAGTATTAGGGGAAATAATTCCAGCACTAGGCGTAAAGACTTTAAAATAGTATCGGGATCTTGGGACATTTTTAAACTTGAATTTATCTCTAAATCTACGGAACTAACACTAATGTTTTATGAATCTAAGATCTCTTGAAGACGAGACTGCCTGGAATTTGCAGAAGCAGCAGCAATTCCTGCCACAGAAGCTGTACCAGGAAGATAAGTCGGTGCAAGGATATCGACACACATGGCATCCCAAACTAATGGTCGACCCACCTTCCAAGGTACAAGACTCATGCCATCAGGCTTCTTACCATCATCTCTAAATAGACCAACAGGCTCTAAAATGGCAGGAGCGATGATGCTCACTAGAGCTCGACGGATAAGCCATTCAGGCTGCTGTGGCGAAACATTAGGACAGCTCTCCGAACACATGATAAGCCATGGTGACCGAGGGGATCGATCATGTCGCCGCATTGACAACGATGAGGTATATTATTTACCGTTTCTACACGTAAGCAAGTTGCAAGACGAAATGTAAAATTATCCATCAGGGTGCCTGTGTTTGCAGGTGGAAGCACCTGTAACCAAAGCCCTGATCCCCATCTTGAAGCTGCAAACCGTATCTAAAAGCATTTTCCGGTTTAATACGCAAAGCAGCCCGTCCCACAATATTTATGATGTTGAAACAATAGGGAAGTCAGTACTCGGACAGGCAAGACTCCATGTGTTTTTGGCTTCAATTAAAAATGAGATCTCTTAATTAATAAGAGGAAAAAGACTTTTGTTTATAAGGAGTTCAGTAATGTAAACTAAGGATAGAAAAGCTGGTAGGGCTACTGCGAAAGTCAATCGAATACCTAAGCCAACAAATCTTAAAGGTAAGGTCGCCTTTAGCTACGTATACGTTCATTGACATTAATATTTAAAATCTTTGAAATAGTATCTTTAATAAAATTGTCAGAACTGCACAAAAGGTCTAAACATTTCCAAAAATAAAATTTGAATTTTGGAACAAATATACAATGGTGATTAATAAAAAGGCTGCACTAAAATTAACAGCTAAAAGTTTGTCTAGAATTTACTGAAAATGATGATTTTTTTCTTGACCAAAGACGAAAAATATTCATCAAATATAAGGGAACCTAAAATGCGAAGTGTGGACTTACCAACTATTTTAATATTCTGAGCAACAGAGTAAAAACGTTCAATAATATGGGAATTATAACAATTTTGACATATGTAGAAATAGTTCGCATTTTGATAGATTAATTTCTAAACCAACATTACGAAATTCTTGTATAATATAATTTAAATCTTCTAAAACCGTACTTGCTTCACGACTTAACGTACCGTCATCTAAATACCAGACGTTATATTTCGATTTTAATTGTTGTACGATAGGGTAGGTGACGAGGCTAAATATTGCCGGCCCGACAGGGTCATCTTGACCCAGTTTCTGATGCCAAAAGATTTTGTTTGATTACTAATTTGGATGTGGACTTGTAACACTGATAAATAAACATTTATGCGAATGGAATTTTATTTTTTATTTCGGATAACATTGCATCCCTGTTAATGGAATTAAAAGCATTTTTAATGTCCACTTTCAGCACAAACTTTACTCAGTTTGTTATAATGTTCTTGGATAATGGACGGTGGCTTCACAACCTCCTTTCAAACCAAATCCTAATTGATTTAGTTAAAAGTAATTACTAAGAATGTTGAATGTTTCTTTACAACAAGTTTTGGCGGTAAGGTGGCGGTATGTTGTACCAATAACGATTGGATTAATGCCACCATCCTTTTTCTTTAAAACACAAATATTGACCCCATGAAGGATGTCGGTCTATTCGTCCAAGAGCGACAAACCTGTATTCTCACAACTCACACTCAGTAAATCCTTAAGGTGTTGTGGAGTTAGACCATCTATACCACCTGATGAGCCGCTTCAGAATTCTTCTAAATCATCCTCAGAAGAAACCTGGAGCGATGGACTCGTTAGGCCAAAAGGATCTGGAAAAAAGGGTGCTTAGAACGGAGCTCAATTAGAGTATCAATAGTATTAAGAGCAAAGTCATCGAATGAGAACCGTTGATATTTCCCTCAGTGAGTTTCGATGGAACGGGATATATTTCTCCTGCCTAATGAACAAACATTAGAGTTACCTACCTGAAATAGGCTGAAATGTGAGACAGTTTTTTTAATTTTGTTAGTTAGAGAAGATTTATCAAAGTTTTCTTACTCAACATGCAAGACTCTATATGGAAAAGTCAATAAGCGTTTCCAAGAACGTTTTGAGTTTTCAGTAACCGCTCAATTTATTGACAACTTTTGAGTTACAGATAGGAATCAGGAATTGATAGGTCAGTTCTACTTGAATTTTTATGAACTTTCCCCTGTGAACTTTCAGACCTCTGTTGCTTTAAAAATAACGTGGCTGTGAGCATTGTTCACATTTAAACATATTCGTCTAGTCCAAACACCCATAGTTGATGTTTATCATAGTTAAGCTGCAAGTTGGAACATGTTCATTCAATAAAAATTTAATACACAATAAATTAGACTATAAAATAAATTATCCTAAATTAAATAACTTATAAAATGAATTAAATACACAATCACTGTCTTGAATTCAGTTTTGATCCGGTTTGTTGCAGCAAGCAAAAATATGGCAGAGGAATGAACTCAGAAAAGTTGAATTTGAAGTAGTAAAAAGTTTCATGTTTTTGTAGTCTTCGTATCCAGTAATGTTCTGGGTGGGTTTGCAAAAAAATCAGTAAAAATGATTGGTAAAAACAAAGATATAAATGTATAAGATACACAATGTCAGATTAGTGATGATACCAAAAAAAATTGCGTTAGTGTTAGTAACTGTCTTTGTGACAAACAATTTGGGTTGAAAATAGTGTTGTCTACGTACTCTTATGACTCTTTTGGCTGGCGGCTGTGATGTGACGGTGGAAACATTGAAAATTTTAACTTCCTAAGTAAACAAAATACATAATAAGTAATTATATTTAATTAATGCTTTACGATTTAAAAAAAGCCGGCCAAGTGCGAGTTAGACTCAGAGGGTTCCGTACGTACATTTATGTAATCTACAAACACAAACAAAAATATTTTTATATTTGAGTTGATTGAATGAAAGGTAAATTGCGGTTTACGATTTATGACTTATTAAAAAAAACTACTTACTAGATCTCGTTCAAACCAATTTTCGGCGGAAGTTTGCATGGTAATGTACATCATATTTTTTTTTAGTTTTATCATTCTCTTATATAAGAAGTTACAGGGGCACACATTTTACCACTTTGGAAGTGTCTCTCGCGCAAACTATTCAGTTTAGAAAAAAATGGTATTAGATACCCCAATATCATTTTTGTCCATAGATAACCCACACGTTCGGGTTTGATGAAAAAAAGTTTCAGTTTTGAGTATGGGGAACCCCAAAAATTTATTGTTTTTTTTTTCTATTTTTGTGTGAAAATCTTAATGCGGTTCACAGAATACTTGTACTTACCAAGTTTCAACAGTATAGTTTTTATAGTTTCGGAAAAAGTGGCTGTGACAGACAAACAGACATGACGAATCTATAAGGGTTCCGTTTTTGCCGTTTAACCCAAAAAAACTAATTCAATAACATTAGTTACGGATGGAAATATTTGTACAAAATATGAAGATTTTTGAAGAATTTATATTCATGCCTATGGATAATGATTAAGACTTAAGAGGCAAAAAATAAAAAAAAAATTATGTGTACAAAGATAGTTTAAAAGTAATATTTGGTAAATATTTACAATATCTGCCTAAGTCAATTTTAAGTAAGTTGGTGTAGTATAAAATCAATCATGCTCTGACTGGTACTGCTGTCATATAGGTAGATAACTGGTTGAACCGGTTTGTCCGAGGGCTGGACTACGTGTTATCAGCCGACGTTTTGACAAGAGTTTGGTAACATCACTATACCCCGGTTTTTCTTGATAAAAAATATTTATTACTACTGCATTAACAAGACGATGTATGCACATGCAAATGATCTCGTACCACTGATTATACGTACAATTTACTGACTGCGCTAAGCTCTTGCAAGAATACGATGAAAGACGGGTTGCGGCTAGGAATTGGCTGCAAGGAAGAGGAGGCTGCAAGAATCACCATAAAGCCAAGTCATATTTTGTTATAGTCAATAAGTCATACGCAGTTTTGTATAGATACTAGTCTTGCCATGCCGTGCTGGGAGTTAGCACAAGAAGTAAAAAATAAGGACATCCTTTTATAAAACAAGACAATGTGAAATAGTTTTTAAATTTAAAACCAAATTACATGTAGGTATACATAATTTGTATTATATGTACTAATTATGTATAATATAAATGTATCAACGAGTTTTTATTTTTCACACCATTTAATTTTTAGGTAAAAAAATATGAAAAGGAAAACTGCAAAAGTATGAGAAAAGATCCAAAAGACGTATGTTATGTCCACCAATACGTCCTGGGCTTGCGTGGAGTTACAAAATTAGCGTAGATACTTTAGCCCAAATCGCCCCTGCTCAAGAACTTGTCAATCTTCACTCCGTTCAGGTTTTTTTCCACAACATATTTATATCCTTTGTTTACAACGGCGGCTGGCAAGCGTGCTTGGCCAGCAGATCTTGCAGCGTGTCTCTTTTTGACACACGTTTTTAACACATATATTACATATTAAAAAAAACAATGGTTTTATCAAAACGAATTTGCTGCTTCAGTAAAGTTAAATCAGGACAACTAACAATATTGAGGGGTGACACTCCAAAATAAACCATTACATTGGGCGTAAACATCCCACTTTTGCTCATATACCTTATGTTTTTAAAAATTAAATACTAAATCAATAAATCAATTCTACCATATACCTTTTAACTCAAGAGAAAATTACAGTTGACACAATTCTTAAAATTATTATTCCGTTCCTATTTTTTAAAATAAAATTGACCATTTTTATAGTATTAAATTGAGGATAAGACAAGACAAGTATACTTTTTTTCACATAATAATCAATCTAAAAAATAAAAATACAATAGGCGATTTCTGCTTGATAACCTTATAAGATAGAGAAAGCTTAATTAGGAAATAGTAGAAGTGCAAAATTGAAAGACATAAGTCGTAATGTCTGTCGAGTTTCGGAAATAGTTTCGATTTTAGTTTTAAAGAAATTTGTTTCTTTTTTGGAAACCTGTTTCGAAAGCTGCCGAAAGGAAAAGGAGCGGTTCTAGTTTTGCCAAAGCTCGGCGCGTTCCCTCTGTTGTAGTAGCCGGGTCCACCCCGATCTCCTTCTGCGGCATGACTACTACCTCAGAGACTTAAAACAAGTTGGCGGTTTGGCCTCCCATTTAGTGATCCCTGAGTTCAGGAACCCGTTCATCTAGCGGGCGGCCAGCGATCAGCCATTTCATCAGGTCTCCCTGTCCGCCGTAATAGCACGCTGCGTCTACGTCAAGCAATGACAATGACTTGAGTAATTAATAAAAAGACTACTTAGTACATACCGGGCTTGACTTTTCACCTCTTAGAACTCGAGAGAGACACCGAAACCTCTAGGCCAGCACAGTTTCTCGCTTCGAACACACTGTGAGGTTCTAGGTATGGAGTTGCAGATATAATGTCCCAACAGGAAACTTATTGTAAAAGTCTTGAGCACTCCAGACCCGGTAATTCCAGAAAAAATGTATGTAAGTTGTTATTGAAACCTTTTGAAGTGCATACATTTTTCTACGAAATTCACGAATGTGGCGTACTCGAGACTCTTCGCAATAAGCTACCAGATGTTTATGTAATAACAATAATATGTAACATGTATAATAAGTTACATTTATTTATTTAACATTGTCAAGCATGAAAAAAAATATTAGCCTAATCATCATCATTAAGAGAAAAAAAATCCGCCAAGTTCGAGTCGGACTCGCGCACGAAGGGTTTCGTACCATTATCTACAAAAACGACAAAAATTCACGTCTATTGTATGTTTTGGCTCCCATACAATAGACGTGATTTTTTTGTCGTTTGGTACGTAACCCTTGACGGAACGACATTAAAATCACGTCTATACAACGAAATACAACTTCTGTGAAAATTTCAACCGTCTAACTATCACGGTTTATGAGATACAGCCTGGTGACAGACGTACGGACAACGGAGGTCGCTGTTTTTTACCCTTTGGGTACGGAACCCTAAAAAATACCCCGGTGTAAGTTTAAGTCGCTTACAAGGGTTCTGTAAATATTAATAAAATTAGATTGATTATTACAATTACAACTTGATGGTGAATATGAGTGTGCCTTGCTACATTTATCTACATTTAATTCCTTACCGAATATTGATAGCAGAAATAATAAATTTCATTATGGAACTAATGAACTAATAGAAATCCCTGAAGGTGCATACGAACTTCAAGATATTTGTGATTATTTAAAATCGAAAATAAAAAAATGTGACTTAAAATTATATTGTAACAATAACACTTTAAAGACAACAATATTTTATACTAAAGATATTCATTTTGAAAAACGGTCATCACTAGGTAACCTGTTAGGTTTTGGAGAAGTATTGTTAAAAGCTAATAAATTGCACGAGTCCCGCTTTCCAGTTAACATTTTTTTGACAACTGTGATCAGAGTCGAATGTGACATAGTCAGTGGTTCATACATAAACGGAGTTTCCAGTCACATCATCCACGAGTTTTCTCCGAATGTTCCTCCAGGTTATAGAATAATAGAAATACCAAAAAACATTATTTATTTTCCTGTAGATAGGAATACCATTGAGCCATTTTATAATCATTTATTGATTTAGCTATACCTGCCGCAACTCTAGCTAAACTACCTAAGGCTGACAGCCCCGCAAATATTGGGATCAAAGGTAGAATGCCTCCTGATTTCGGAAGTGGTATAATACGTGGTAAGTGCACACGGCATTTTTTAGGAAATAATTTCTTGGCTGCTAAATATGCATATCTAATAGCAGTATTACTATCTTTATGTTTAAATTTCTTAATTTTTGATCGTATTTTGGATATAATTTTTTTGAACTTCTTGATCCCTGCACCTGTCTTAATTTTGGCTTTCATAACTTTGCTAACAAGCCATGATGCAAGTTTTTCACCTTTTCCAGAGTCTTTTGATTTTAGACGTTTTCTTGCCATATTTAGTAATTGATTATCTGCTTTGTGCCGGTTCGACAGATCTGAGAAATTAGAGTATGCAATATCGTGATGCATACAAGCTTCATCTAATTTTTTCTCCCTTATCAACCTTTAATAACCGTTCTCTTAGTCGTGTTCCCGGACCGCAATAGTTATATCCTGGTAAATGTAACTCAAAAGGAAGATTATTAATTAAATTTTTTACAAGTCCTTCTCCTTTCATTTCTGAAAAGAAAGTGATAAGTACCGAAAACTGTAGATAGTATAAGTACGTTAAGTTATTTAACAAGTTCATTTCTTCTAATCCAGCAATTTTCGTTATAATTAAGACCCAACCATTTAACAAACAACTTATCTCTGTTTTTTCTAATAACTTTTTCTACTAAATACACGTTAGGACAGTTCATAAAAATTATTTGTTTTTTGCAATCTTCAATAAGATAAGTTGGTGGGTTAGTGTTATTAACTTTTCTAATAACAAAAAGTTCAGTAGTCCAGTTAGGAGTATATCCCTTTTGAAATATTGTTTTATATTTACTAATGCGAACAATATCTCCTACTTTAAATTTATTTTTATACTACGTAAATGACTGTTTGTGGGACTTGTTGATATTATTTAAAACCATCATTTCATTTTCTTTGTCAACTTCGCATGGTTGATGCGGTGTTTGGTATTATTATATGAAAGCATAACGTCTTTTATAGTATTTACAATCCATATTTTATTTCCATTAAAAGTAAAACATTTAAATAACTGATTTTTAATAGTTTTAATCAGTCTTTCGACAATAGAAGCTTTTCTAACTGAATATGATGAATAATGATTTATATTGAAAGCATTTATAATTTTTTTGAAAGATTTATTGTAAAATTCTGAACCCATATCAGTTTGTAAATTATTTGGACAACGACCACTTAAACGTAAAATGTTTTCAAAGGCTGTACAGACCTCTTTCTTCCTTTTCGTTTTTAATGGTACAGACCAAGCATACTTCGAAAAACAATCAATAATAATCAAAATAAAACTGTAGCACTTATTATATTTTTTAAGATTATTAAAATCCATGAGATCTGCTTGCCATAAATCATCAAACCTTCTTAAAATAACGTGACGCCGAGGAAAATTTTTTCGTGCTGGTTTGTGGATTTCATTTACCACTTGATGTTTGCTCATTTTTGATCTTAATTACTATTTTATCCAAGTAGTCTCTCGTACAAAATTTTTCTTCAAACTGTTTTAAATACATTTTTATATCAGCTTTTAAAGTTTCTGTAAGAGTTTCAAAATCTTTCTTGCTACAAAAATTTTTACATGTATGATCTACATATTCCTTGTTGACAGCAGCATCAGACTTTATAGGTGACTTTACACCTACTAGTCTTGCTGATTGTAAGTCAAAACTCCCACTATCTGACTTTAACAGTGCTTTATCAGCAAATTCAAATATTTCTGAAAAACGCATTCTTTTATGCACATGGTGACCAAATTTATCAATATTCATTATGAAATATAGAACGTTGTTTTAATATTGAAAGGTAAACGTAAAGTAATAAAAACCAATACATATTTATCTAATTTATAATACCACTTTCTCGCAATTCTTCTATAATAGATATTATTTCGTTATCCAAACCCGAATTTCCAGCATTTCTAGAAGCTGGCAATAACTTTAGTCTATCAACTAATTCATTAGGATCGTCCCAGTAAACATAATCATTATTCTTTTTTTATCTGTTCATCAATGGCAACCCTTGTCCAACAAAATCTTCGTCAATATTGTCATCAGTACTGACGGATTGTTTTCGTTATTTGAACAATGGTTTTATAATTATAATTAAAAAAAAATTAAAATATATTTTCGTCCTTTGTTTGATTTTAATGGCTTATGGGGATCAAAGTCCCTACGATGAGCATTTGTGTTCAGAAGCATTGAATTATAATTTTGCAAATCTTCAATTGTCACTAAATCTAAATCAGGCATTTTCTTGAAAAGTAACTCTACCAACCCTGGTGTAGAACTATATACTCTTCCAGCAACTGAAATCTCTCTATCGGTAACATTTATGCGAACTGATTCCATCATAAGTTTTCCGCGCTCTCTTCGAACACCGAAGGGGACATCGAAAAATGCTTCTGAAGATAGGGACCATGATGATGTATTCTGTTCAGGAGTTGATACTGATTCAATTGTTTTAAAGGATTTATCACCCTCATCGGAAATGTTATTAATGTCGGAACTATCGTCTTCATAAGATGAGCGTTTAGGTGTTGAGACCATAGAATTTCTATTTACAACAGTTTTATCCATTATTGTTGATTGTGGAGATGCATTGATACCAATTATATTATTATAACTATTTTCTAATGTATCATTAGCTAAATTTGGTTTTTCACTCCCTATCATTTTATTAAGCGGATTGATAATAGGTTTGAAAACTGTTTGTAAAATTTCATGGTTATCAGTCTCCATTGTACGCATATTTTTTACTTTCCACTTAACTGTTTCCGCTGCTTTTACGATTAGTGTTTTTAATTCTTTTTCCATATTAATGTTGTCTGTATACTTATATATTATATCTCTCAATAGTTTACGTATATAACCTTCAATAGTAAGTAGCAATGAAATAATGAATATAAAATACAATTTTATAGACATTTATAATATCACTAATCAAATATTACAAAGGTGTCAAATTTCTTTCTATAACACCCGTTACTTTTTGAACAATCTTTGTTTATAACTAGATAGTTATACGCTTCACTCCATATTTTGGAACACATTTCACGAAATTCAATCCACTTCATATCTGTGTTGACGTGCTCATCATATATGTGTCTTAAGTTGATATCATCCTGCTTAAATAAAACTAAAAGATTTGCACTGTCTCGAATAAGCTGTTTAGGAATTTTGCTAAACGTTTGATTTAAATAAAAACAATCTATATTCTTATGACGACCCATAGCAAAATAATCTCGAATGTTTGTTTGACTTTCGCATGCTACGTCATCAAATATTATTACTGAATTCGGTTTTGCGTCCTGAGGACTAAGCACATCTTCATTATCGCTGTATTTTGCGTAAGACACGCCTGGAACAAGATGCAAAACTCTTTCTAAGAAGACATATTTCGGTTGATGAAGTGTTTTCGAATAGACATATACGTTTTTAAAACGTAAACCATTTTGATGTAATAGAAGACCGATAACCAAATTAGTTTTTTTTACTATTTGACGGTTCACAAATTATACAACGAACGCTTTCAGGTAAGAGATTTCCATGGCGATGAGTTGTATTTATAGTATCTGGACAAATTTTGTCGAGCTGCAGGGATTGACTTTGTTTAACAAACTTCATTGTGAACTAAATCAACAGAGCATTTTGCCTTGATGATAACATTAATGAAAGAACTCTCTTCGTTTTATAGCAGAAAAGAACAAAGCAACTCCAGTCACTCAAGGTAAACAGAAGATTTCAAAAACATAATATTGGGCACGCTAAGCCACCGGAGTGAGTCTGATGACACGAAGGTGGTCTAGAGCGCCTAATATTATACTACTCATTCATTTACCCGTTTCTGCTTTACATTTTATATCTACAGGAAGTGGAGTAACAGAGGGAGACTGTCTTTTGTAAAATTGACCTTTAAAAAGCGCTGATTTTCAGGCTGCTTTGAATAAATGACTTTATGGTGATTCTGCTGAATTAAGTCATAAGTTGTGACTAAAGCAGTTGGAGAAAATAATGTATAAAGAATACAGAATAGGGTAAAAATACATACTTGTAGGACTTCTCGATAAACAACATTAGTGGTTTGACTCTCCGCAGCGAAAATGTAAATAGAGTCAGGACTGGTGACGCGGGAGCAAGCGACGTACAGCTGCCCGTGTGAGAAGCAGCTCGTCCTAAGGTCGACACCGGCTACCCTCAGTGTCTGCCCCTGCGACTTATTGATGGTCATCTGTACGCGCTTGAACTGGAACGCGCTTGAAATTTCCGCCTCAATGGTGTGTCTGTGGAGCGAGATGACTTTAAGACGGGTCCCGTTACACATCTTCGGAGGAATTAGGTTCCAAAGAAGCATAATCGGGACACCGACCTTCAGCTTGATGGTATGCGCTGGAAGTCCACATGCTGACAGGGAGTTCAGAGATTCCACGGTATAATATGTTGAATCATCTTGCTCGACGACAGTGTTTATAGAGGTGTAGACACTGTTAATTGCTGCAGCCTAAATATTTTAAGGCGTCAAAATGGCCCGCTCACACACCCAAGAATTCGGCTGGTGCGGTATACGACTGATGTCCCCGGACACACAATGAATGAGTTCTTCTAAGCTGGATACAACTGTACTGAGTTTTCTTTATACATTGAGAATTAACACACATATAATGATAGCTAAGCAGTAGTCCGATTGAAGTTTATTTAAGTAAATATTTATTAATATTTCAGGAAACTGTTTTCACGTTTAATTCGACCAAGCACACGATAACTTATAGCAACGCAGGTAGCCCCAGTTTCTGCAGGTTAAGGCGGCGACATCTGTACTCACATCACTTTTTGTGAACGAAACCATAGCGCGATCTAATTCGACGCCAACACCATCTAGTTAGCAAATAGGAAACATTTTTATATGGTGAAAAATTATAACACATCTAAGTTATGACTTTACCCGATTTTTTAACATAAAATAAATGGCTATGTGTGAGTTGAAAAAATCTAGCTAGTTCCACTTCTCACTTAAGTTTATATGCGATTTAACATTAATCACAGCCACAGTAAACAGTAAAAAAAACAGTCTGCTAATATTTTAGCTTTTCTCAGGTAGGTATTTTTTCTTTATCATTTTTCACGTTTTTATAAAATATTCTTTGATTTCACTCGTATCCAATAAACTAAATAAAAGTAGGTTTTTTTTAATTAAACTGAAAATTCTTTTATTTAACACAAATTGCAAGGATCTAAAAATTTGGTTTTACGTTGTGCTAAAATTACAACTTTAATCGTTTCCTTATACTAGCATAATGATCATCACTAATGCAAAAATCACAAGTTAAATCAGAAGCGTCATCACTGTCCACTCCAGCCCAAGTGTCATGACCTTATCTTTTACAAACACAGTATTTGATCCAGCCCTCACCCTTGGTATCCTTAGAATATTGTTCTGTGCCGAAAAGACATTCTGTGTCATCGTCTTCTTCTGATGATTCTAACTGCACTCTGGGTCACCTTTTATTTGAGAGCTTGGAAACCGCTTTTGCTTCGGTTTTTTTGAGCTGCTGGTTCAACCTTATTTTCTCCTGAACGTTTGCGCATGGCTTTTTTCTCCTCCACGTCCTCGTTCCTAATACTTTTTGTACGGTGTGCTAGTTAGTACTTTTTTTTTTTTTTTTTTTTTAATACCACTAAGGTGGCAAACAAGCTTACGGCCCGCCTGATGGTAAGCGGTCACCGTAGCCTATGGACGCTTGCAACACCAGGGGTATCACTTGCGCGTTGCCGACCCTTCAGAAATCTAATAACTTCTTTCTTGAAGAACTCCATACTGTAGTCCTTGCAGAAAACCTTGGCAGGGAGCTCATTCCACAACTTAAGCGTTCGCGGGAGGAAGTTTCTCTGAAACCGCACTGTACGCGACCATTTAGGTTCTAAAGTGTGAGAATGAATTCCCTGCCGATGGCGAGCGGTGCGATGGTAGAAAGTAGCCGTGGGCATCATTTCGAACAATTCCTCAGAACACAACCCATTGTACAAGCGGTAGAACACACACAGTGAGGCAAAGTCTCTCCTCAGACTTAAGGGCTCGATACCGCAAGTGATTTTGGGATCGTCGACAATTCTCACAGCCCGTCGTTGAACCGAGTCAAAAGGGTCAAGCTGGTATCCGGGTGCACCTGCCCAGAGATGGCAGCAGTACTCCATATGGGGCCGAACTTGCGACTTGTAAAGTAACAACCTTTGCCCCGACGTGAAGCACTGCTTCGCTCTGTTGAGTACACCAAGTTTTTTGGACGCCAGCTTTACCTTATCTTGTAAATGATCTCGGAACTGAACATCGCTGGAGATGTCGACACCAAGGATCCCAATGCTCTTGGAGATGGAGAGGGGAGTGTTCTGGAATTGTGGGACCACAGTGAATGGAGTTTTCTTAGCGGTGAACGCGCACACTTGTGTCTTTGTAGGGTTGAATCGTACCAAGTTTACCCGTCCCCAGTCAGAGACCTGGGACAGTGTGGTCTCGATTTGAGACACAAGTTCTCCGCGGTTTTCCTCCACAACGGAACGAGGGATGTTTGCACGACCCGTGTAAAAAGTGTCTCCAGTACTGTCATCTGCATAGCAATGTATGTTGTTGATGTCCAACATGTCATTGATATGCAGTAGAAACAGCGTAGGAGACAGCACAGAGCCTTGCGGGACACCAGCATTAATGTCCATGCTATCAGAGCAACTACCGTCAACTACAGTTCGTATGCGTCTGCCGGACAAAAAGCTAGCCACCCATTTGCACAAACCCTCGGGCACTCCGTAAGATGGCAACTTCGATAGAAGACCGCGGTGCCAGACCCGATCGAACGCCTTCGCTATGTCCAGGCTACATGCCAATGCCTCCCCCTGACTCTCAATGGCTAGTGCCCATCGGTGTGTGAGATACACTAGAAGGTCACCAGTCGAGCGACCGTGGCGAAAGCCATATTGACGGTCACTGACCAGATCGTGTACTTCTAGGTATCTTAGAAGCTGTGTGTTGATCACACGCTCCATCACCTTAGAGAGGAGAGAGGTAATAGCGATAGGCCTGTAATTCGATGGATCTGATCTATCGCCCTTTTTGGGCACCGGGTGCACATTCGCAGTCTTCCATGTAGACGGAAATTGCCTAGTGTGGTAGGAAAGCGCGAAGAGGCGCGTGAGTACAGGACATAACTCAGGAGCACACTGCTTAAGCACCACTGCTGGTATACCGTCTGGCCCACTCGACTTATGAACGTCTAGAGAAAGCAACGCCCGCCTGACCTCCCGCTGCGTTATGGAGATTTCCGGCATGGACTTACCGCACCACGGTATAGTAGGTGGTACAGCGCCTTCATCGTTCATATTCGAGTTCGAGGCAAAGAGACTGCCCAGTAGATCGGCTTTCTCTTAAGCATTATGGGCCAAGTCACCATCGGTCTTTCGCAGTGGTGGTAACGACGACTGGCAGAAGTTCCCTTCGGCAGCTTTCGCAAGCGACCAGAAAGCACGACTCCCAGAAGGATAGCTCGCAAGTCGCCCACCTATTTTGCCGATGAATTGGAATTTTGCTCTGGCAGTTGCTTTCTTACTGAACCTCGAGGCAGCATTTAATTTGCGTTTTAACTCAGAAATATTCGGATCCTTATTATAACGAGCCGTGGTCCAAGCCTCATATGCATTTTGCTTAAGAATTTTAGCTTTTCTGCAAGACCTATTAAACCACGGTCGTTTTTTGACGCCGGCAGCTACTCGCGGGTTAGGAATATAGCATTCCATACCAGCAAGGATTGTCTCAGTGACTGCGGCTGCGCAGACGTCAGGATCTTCTGAGTTAAAGCAGATCTGCCTCCACGGGTACGATGCGTAAAATTCACGCAATCCATCCCAGTCTGCCGACTTATAGTGCCACACACGACGCCAGTTAGTTGGCCCAGAAGGATCAGGTTGTGTGCATGACACTTGAGTCCGAACGAGACAGTGGTCCGAGGAGCCAAGAGGCGCATCCACTGAGACGGAGTACCCGTCCGGACGAGTAGTCAGCAGAAGGTCCAGTAAGGAGCTCGTATGTTCCTCTATATCTGGTATTCTCGTTGGAGAAAGTACCAGCTGAGAGAATCCATAGGTCAGAGCAAATTCATGAGCAGATATCCCAGCATAGTTATTGGTTCGAGAACTGAGCCACTCGCGATGGTGGGCGTTAAAGTCTCCCAAAATAACTAGTTCTGCTGTGGGATATTGCTCTAGAACTTTGTCAGTCGTCAAACTCAGGTGCGTGAAGAGTCGAGTTACGTCCGTGTCACCGCTATGAGACCTGTATAGGCACGCATAGATACGAGTGTGGCCGCCGTAATCTACGCGCACCCACAATATCGACAGGTCCCTGTCTTCAAGGCTATGAAGGCGGCGACAGCAGATATCCTCCCGGACGAACATACATACACCGGCACGACTCATAAAATTGCTTTCTTACTGAACCTCGAGGTAGCATTTAATTTGCGTTTTAACTCAGAAATATTCGGATCCTTATTATAACGAGCCGTGGTCCAAGCCTCATATGCATTTTGCTTAAGAATTTTAGCTTTTCTGCAAGACCTATTAAACCACGGTCGTTTTTTGACGCCGGCAGCTACTCGCGGGTTAGGAATATAGCATTCCATACCAGCAAGGATTGTCTCAGTGACTGCGGCTGCGCAGACGTCAGGATCTTCTGAGTTAAAGCAGATCTGCCTCCACGGGTACGATGCGTAAAATTCACGCAATCCATCCCAGTCTGCCGACTTATAGTGCCACACACGACGCCAGTTAGTTGGCCCAGAAGGATCAGGTTGTGTGCATGACACTTGAGTCCGAACGAGACAGTGGTCCGAGGAGCCAAGAGGCGCATCCACTGAGACGGAGTACCCGTCCGGACGAGTAGTCAGCAGAAGGTCCAGTAAGGAGCTCGTATGTTCCTCTATATCTGGTATTCTCGTTGGAGAAAGTACCAGCTGAGAGAATCCATAGGTCAGAGCAAATTCATGAGCAGATATCCCAGCATAGTTATTGGTTCGAGAACTGAGCCACTCGCGATGGTGGGCGTTAAAGTCTCCCAAAATAACTAGTTCTGCTGTGGGATATTGCTCTAGAACTTTGTCAGTCGTCAAAATCAGGTGCGTGAAGAGTCGAGTTACGTCCGTGTCACCGCTATGAGACCTGTATAGGCACGCATAGATACGAGTGTGGCCGCCGTAATCTACGCGCACCCACAATATCGACAGGTCCCTGTCTTCAAGGCTATGAAGGCGGCGACAGCAGATATCCTCCCGGACGAACATACATACACCGGCACGACTCATAAAATTGTGTTCGAGTTTGTAACCGGGATAATGAAGGTATGATGTGTCGGCCGGGCAGGATATCTGCGTCTCCGTTAGAAAATTTATTTATTTTTTAAATTTATTTTTAATTTATTTAAGTTAAATTAATTTCATTAGTACATTAATATTTAGTGTTAAGATACCTATTACGAATCACCTGTTGCGTTTTTATCTTCGTCCGTGCATTACTAACCGGTTACCCTGAAAACCAGCGCTGTGATTTCTCACAGCATATGCTGAGCGGAAACCGATTTGACGTCACACTGCAACACTAAGGTACCTATACTAGTTTTATATTATGTGTTCGCATTTTGTTAATAAGGTGTTGTTTTGTGACTCAAATAAATTTTATTCTATTCTATTCTATTCTATAAAAAGAATGGTCGGCTGCGCAGTTTCGAGATGGTGGTGGACTGCGTTAAGATTTGCGTGAATACCCCTGATGTTGCAAAAATCCACATTATATGTGGATGGAGTAGCCGCTGTGCAAACTCTTTTCTTTTTCTGTCTTCTGGCCATAATATATATAAAAAAAAGTTACTAAGACTAAGGATGAGGATTCACTGCACAGACAGCATAGAGGGCAAAGGGTGCGGTTCTAAGACTGCCGAAGCTCGCCACAGATGATACGGTTGCTGGCACGGCGGGCGGAAGGGCCCCTGATCCCCCTCTGTTGTAGTAGCCGGGTCCACTCCGGTCTCCTTCTCCGGCACGACTACCACTTCAGATACTTTACACAGGCTGGCGAATCAGCCTCCCAGGGCGGAGATTAAGTGATCCCTGGGTTCGGGATCCCGTTCAACCTGCGGGCGGCCAGCGGTCAGCCGTTTCATCAGGTCTCCCTGACCGCCGAACCAGCACGCCGCGTCTATGCCGAGTATGACAGCAACAAGCACCGCCGGTCCTCCGCTGTCCGTGCAGCGAATCCTCAAAGAGCTCTGGCAACCTTACTCACCGCCAGGAACACAACACTACTCAATGTTAGTGTTATTATGGCCGCGGTTTTCTGTAAGGTGGAGGTACTTCCCCAGTTCGGGCCGCTCATTCGAGCAAGTACTCGCTATGCCCTGCTTAGTTGTTCGGGTGGCTTATTCGAGCGAGTACTTGCAGTGCCCTACCTCTCTGTATGCTTTGTTGTTCTATTACCTTTTGTTCTTTGATCACCCATTTTCGGCAAGGGTTTTACTTGACATGGTGTAACTACTTCAAATGATGTAGATGGAGTAAGGTCATTTATAACTTATAATGAAGTGGTTAGAGTAGGTGCTAGAGAGCCGGCTAGTAACGATTTAGATTAGTTTTGTGAAGATTATGGTAATGCTGTTTAGCTACTTTGTTGTGTATGGTGGTATTGAGGAATACCTATGTAGTGTAGCTAAGGTAGCGTGACTTGACGAAGGCAATTAAATGAAAAGGTTCACTTGAAACAATTGGATTTATTTTGCTATAGGCAAAACGTAAAGTTAGGTTACAAATTTAGCTTAGAGCCTGGAACCTAGTACCCAGTACGGATGCGCGGCGATGACTGGCGTTACGGGCTAGCGGTCTTGGCGAGGTGTAGGACTTAGTGCTATGCGATGTCGCTATATCACTCCCCCTCTATCTTTTTTTCGAAAAAATAAGGATTGGAGTGAAAACGCTATGTTGCTATACAAAACAATCCCGCTTTTTTCAAGTCGGTTAGGTCGTCGACTTGGCTTGCGCGCGTCACTGGAATGTGCTGCGTCCGTTCATTTTGCGCGCGCCTGGCCGTTTTGCTTACGGCTGCGGTTTGATTGTCCGGTCTTGCCGGCGTGGCCAACACGATGGTTCCACCAAATACAAACGATCACCAACGGCACTTTTTAGAGCCAGCCCTGACCGTCATCTCTATCAACATAGATGACTTCTCTCAAGACAAAGCGCTACTCCTTTCGGAAATGTGCCGCGAGACGCAATGCGACATCCTATGCGTCCAAGAAACCCATCGTGACGCAGGCCAAACTCGGCTGCAGATTCCCGGACTGAAATTAATAGCGGAGATACCACACCCAAAACACGAAAGTGCTGTTTTTGCCAAGCCAGATATTATGGTCACATCTACTTCTTCCGTATGTCGAGACACTATGGAGCTCATAACTGTGAACACTGGATTTCTGCCGTGGCACCTTAGCGGATTAAATGACAGATGCGCCAGACTGGTTGTTGGCGATTTTAATAGCCACCATACGATGTGGGGGTACCGTGAGACAAATCACGATGGCGAGGCAGCTGAAGCGTGGGCGGAGGCCAATGGCCTTACTCTGCTACACAACCCTAAGCTACCGGCGTCTTTCAACAGTGGACGATGGCGGCGTGGCTACAACCCTGACCTCATCTTTGTCAGTGAAAATATTAGCCCCCAGTGCTCAAAATCCACTTGTAAGCCTATACCGAGAACACAACATAGGCCCATAATGTGCCAAATACGGGCTGTAGTACAGTCTATCAAGGTCCCATTCCGACGACGTTTCAACTTTATGAAAGCCGATTAGGTCAAATTCTCTGCAGACATAGATAGACAGCTGCTCACCTTAAAACCCGTGGCATCAAACTATGACGAATTTATCAAAATCATCCGAGCCGTGTCATGTCAATCGATACCTAGAGGCTGCCGGACAAATTACATCCCTGTTTAGAAACACAGCAACGGAAAAATTACTGAATACCTACGAAACACAGTTCGCAAACGATTTCTTCTCTGAAGAAACCATACAAACAGTTACAGAGCTGATGGAAGGAGTAGCTAAGACCCGTAGGAAAACGTCGGAAGATACTGTCAGGAACATTGACATGACACACAACAGTAAGAAAGCTTGGGCCACCCTCCACAAACTTTCCGGCTATGCACCAGCCGCCACAGAACCGGGACAAGCCACAGCTAACCAGATTGCTAGCCAACTACTTCTCAACGGCAAACCACTGCACCGAATGCCCAAAACCACAATACCACTGGAAACTCAGGGAAACAACGAACTAAGCAAGCCGTTCACATTAAATGAACTTGCCGCTGCTCGTTCCTCATTGAACCTCAAAAGTGGAAAAGCTACTGGCGTGGACGATCTTACAGTGGAGCAACTTAAGCATCTCGGACCAGTGGCGATATCATGGCTTTTGGCTCTCTTCAACGACTGCCTAGTGACGCTCAACATACTAAGAGTCTAGCGAAAATCGAAGGTAATCGCGCTACTGCAGCCTGGGAAATGCCCCTCTGACGCCAAGAGCTACCGACCTATTTCCTTATTGTGCCACACCTACAAGTTATTTGAGCGACTCCTGCTCAACCGACTGACTCCTGCAGTAGATCCCCAACTTATTCCAGATCAGGCTGGGTTCCGTCCCGGGAAGTCGTGTACGAGCCAAGTACTTAAGCTCAAGCAGCACATTGAGGACGGTTTCGAACTTGGCATGGTCACCGGCGTGGTGTTTGTCGACCTATCTGTGGCCTACGACACAGTCAAACATTAGGCTCCTTCTGTCTAAGGTTGCAAACGTCACAAGGGATACTGGGTTTGTTCGGATCCTGTGCGAGCTGCTCTACAACTGTCGTCTTCAAGTTCATCTACATTCGAAAAGAAGCCGCAAGAGCTTTATGCAGAACACCAGCCCCAGACGATCTGGCAACTGAAAGTTGTACAGTTTAAAAATTAAACCGTTGTGCCAGACTTTGTCGAAAGCTTTCGCTACATCGAAGAAGACAGCGCCCGTGTGACGGGTCTTACCTAACGCTGGCTGAAAGCCAGTGAGGATATGTTCCGTTATGCGGAGGACTTGATGGACGCATGAGTGTTTGGCACGGAAGCCGAACTGCTCGTCTATTAAAATGCCTCTGGAGACTATAGCGTTCCGTAGGCGGGCGAGAAGGAGGCGTTCATAGAGTTTACCAAGGGCCTTTAGTAAACTTATGGGGCGATAGGAGGACGGCTCGGTACGAGCTTTACCTGGCTTATGGATGCCTATAACAATTGCATCTTTCCATTGAGATGGAAAGATGCAATGTTCCATAGCAGCGTTAAAGATCGCTACTAGGAGGCAGACAAGGGGCAGAGTGAGGCGCTTTAGGATATCGTTAAAGATACCGTCCGCACCGGGGGACTTACGGGGGCGTAGGTCTTTGATGACCTGTACGACTTCGTCGACAGTGACAGGGGGCAGGGGGTCTTGTGGAGGCAGAGAAGTTCTGCGCTCCACTTCGCCGTCTACCTCGCGCACGTGGTCGGGATCGAAGGGCTGTGTGCTTAAGGCACATTGGGCTTGGAGGCTAGACGCTAGGCAATCCGCTTTTTCGTCGTCGTTGAACGCGGGAACGTTGTTGGGACGAGATAACGGAGGGAGAGAGTTTTCGGTTTCGGATTTTAGAGCTCTGGCTAAGTGCCAATAAGCTTGGTGAGAAGGAGAAATGTTCTCCATAAGATCACCGAAACGTTGGGCGCGAAGCTCAGCTACAGCGGTTCTTACACGGCGGTGTAAGTCGTTGAAGCGAGCTTTATTATCGATAGTGGGAGCGCGATCGCGAGCGCGGCGGGCCGCGTTACGCTCAGTCATTAGCGACCTGATGTGCTGAGGCAGGATTAGGTGGTGATAATCACCAACCGGCACCTGTCGTGAGCACTCGCCAACGGTGGCGGTCAGGTGGCTAGTGAGTGAGTCGATAGCTACGTTAAGATCGGTCGCGAAAGAGATTACGTTGGGAACGCGGTCTAGATGTGGCGAGCTGGGATTTTCGAGCAATTGCCCAAATTTATCCCAGTCCGTCACGGTTCTAGTGTCGGGAGGAGAGTCCGAAGGGAAACCTAATCGGAGGATGACAGGGCGGTGGTCCGAGTCAAGTTCGTCAAGCACCTCTATAGAACGAAAGCTTAGCCTTACATTCTTTAGAAGTGCTATGTCCAGTACTTCGGAGTTGTTCCTAGTATTGTGGGGAAAGAAAGTGGGCGTCATGGGAGCGATGATGTCAAAGTTTAGTCTGTCAACTAAATCGTCAAGGAGTCTGCCTCTCCGTGAAGTTACAGAAGAGTTCCAGCGGCGATGCTTGCAATTTAGGTCGCCGGCAAGAATGACGGCGTCGCCTAAATTTAAGAGCGACTGAAGGTCGCTCTCGAGCAAGTCTTTTAGGGGAGAGAGATAAACCGATGCAATGATGATCGGCTGATGGCCGGTCATCGCTAAGCGGCAGACGGATGCTCCTAAATTCGTAAGCGGTGGAGGATCGAAGGGGTACGGACAGCGGGCTTTAGGAACGTTTCCTGGATGAGGAAGACGTCCGGTTTTTGGGACGAGAGGAATTGCGATAATTCCTCTCTTTGGTTGCGGAGACCGTTGGCGTTAAAATAGCCTATGGAGACGGACCGGGGTTTTTCGCGCGCGGTTGTGCAATCCATTTTAGTTTTAAGGTTTTGGAGTTACCCTGCGCAGGGTGGCGAAGAAATCGCGATGCTTAGCCATGAAGCTGAGCATTTGGGTGAAATCGGTGATCTGTACGTATTCGGCGTACACGATCTCGAAATTGGCTGCGTCGAAGGCCCAAGAAATCTCGGCGAGAATGCCGAGGTGCTGCTGCTGCTCGGCCGTGTGAACGGCGTTGCAGGGCAGTGCGAAAGAGGGGCGCGGGGGGGCAAGGCGCGTATGCGCGAGAGGTGCGGGAGAACTTCTCATAGGCGCTGGACGCGGAATGTCCCGAGACATGAGAGGGGCGGGGTAGGGAATACCCGTAACTGAGACGGGCCCGGGGAGAGTAGACAAAAGTTTGTCTGTCTCCTTCGATTTGGACGCGACGACTAGCGCTGGAGGACGGCTCCAGGCGTTGACAGCGGGGAGGGGTGCAGGCACGAGCGGAGCCTGTTGGCGGGGGGCGGGGGGACGCGATTTACCCTGTTTGGGTTTACGCGAGCTCTGTTTGGGAGCTTTGGGGCACCCGCGGTAATTCGCTGGGTGGCCTTCGCTCCCACAGAGTACGCAAGCGACGGGGTCGGATGCGTTAGAGCGATCGCGATCACAGTCCGGAGTGGCGTGATCGCGTAAACATTTGACGCAGCGCGGTCTGCGTCTGCAGTTGCACTGCGCGTGGCCATATAGCTGGCATCAGTGGCATTGACTCGGGTTCGACCGCTTGTGCGGAGTCTCGACCCTGATGCCTTTGAGGCTGCAAACATCTTTAATATTAAAGATGGCTTTGCCTTCTTTTGTCAGGTCTAGTACTACGAGCACCATGTCGTAGCACTCTGACTTATTTCGGCCATTGTACATACGATGTACTTCCCGTACGGGGAGGCCTTGGACGATTAAGTCGTCCTGGATAGTCTTGGTGGAGAATTCCCTAGGGACTCCCCTTATGACTGCCCTTAAAACGCGTTCCTCGGCCAATGAGTACGTGTGGTACTCATATTTTTGAGCCGTGAGGAAGGCCGTCAGATTTCGGAAATCTGACGGTGTCGGGACCTGCACTTTGATGCCGCGCTCAGCATCATTGCGGGCGTGCGTATAATTGATACGCTTGGCCTTCATAGCGTTAGCAATGTTCGGCCAGGCCCCTTTGTCTTTGATGACAATGGGCGGCGGAGATTTATCCTTCCGTCCCGAAGTGGGACAGTCGGACTGCGAAGAGGTGGCGGCGGGGGGGGTTGTGTCCATGGCGGCTAGCTCAGGGCTGGCCGCCGAGGTGGACGGGGACGGGGACGCGGAAGCGCTAGGCGCTTTGAGGCGCTTAGCCTCGGAATCGGAGGGAGGAGGAGTAGAAGACTCCAGGGCGGATGCCGCCAAAGCCTTTTTGGACTTGGCGGACTTCTTCCGCTTTTTACCCTTTTTGGTCCCCAGGCCAACCACTTTGAAGCCTTCGTCGTCCTCGGACAACGCCGACTCAGCGGACATTACGGCTGCTGGAGACCGGGGTGCGGTTTCGGAGGTTGCGGGGGGCGGGGTAGCGAGAGACCGAGAAAGGGTCTCATCGGCTACCGGAGTGGGGGGGCGATTGGGCACAGGGGCCCGAAGAGCGCGGCGAGCGACACGCGGGTCGCGATGGCGGGGTTCGCGGGAGAGAGAGCGCGAACGAGTGCGCGAGCGAGAGCGCGAGCGAGAGAGCGAGCGAAACGCGGAACGCGGCGACAACAGGGAGGGTATCGATTTGTCGTACGCAATGTGGGCAGCCACATCCTCTGAAATGCAGGATTGGACCAGGTCTGAGTGTTCACGAAGGCATGCCCTTATGAACGCCCCTATCTGGTCCCGGGACATGCCGGTGAGTAATTCGGCCATCGCGCGGGAGTAGCCGAGGTGTCGCTTGTGAGTACCTAGTGACTCCCCACCATTGCGAGGAGCAAGAATACCTAAATGTGGCCAGGCGCCCCGCAGTGCTATGGATTGCCTGGTGTGTACCTAACTCCTACTCCTACGGCCGGGGTTACGTTGTCACCGTTAGGTTTCCCCCCAGCAACGAGACGTTTATGAACGAGAAACTTTTAGGTAGACCGCAACTCTGAAAAGAGCTATACGATCTCACCCACCAGCCCTTGAGCACTCGGAACTGGATTTCTACAAACTAAAACGCAATCGACACTTAAAACGCGAGAATTCACGGAGCGGCGAACCGCTGAAGCGGAAATACTACGCTAGCGATTTAACACAAAGCCGGACTCAGACCGGGCGAACCGGTAACAGTCAAAGAGGCAAGCGAGGGTCACCGCTATGCGTAGTAGTTCCGCGACTACGAGAACACACACTCACGCACAAAAATGCACAGTATCGCTTCGATAAACACTCGGTTATGGGCGCGTTGAAGAACGCACAAACACACTCAGAGCGGGCCGAGAAGCAATTTCCCAGCCAATACACACTGCCGAGCAGCGCTTCAACACTCAGGCCGATTTTCCAGGAATTGCGGGCAATAATCCAAACAACAATTCGAGGTCGTCAGCGCTGAGGCAAAACACCACACAGGAATGCGCACCAGCTGAGTCACCACTGCACGGAGCACACTAAGAGCACTTGACGCTCGAAAACACGACCGCACAACACGAGAGTCGAATCGGGAATGTTGATTGGATGTATACCACATTTTTTAAATCCATTTATTGCATTGAGCGTAGTAGCAGCTTTTAAATAGGCCTCTGCAAATATTTAAGTGATTTCAAAGGCTGTCACTACTCTTCCGGGATTGTTATTCATCCACAGTTCCAGAGCCTGGTCATGATACACGCTTAGTGGATACATTACACCTACATCCAAGGGTTGTAGCCTATGCGTACAGTTGGAATGTAGACACAAAATAGTTGTGTAGTCTTCTCGTGCTTTAAGAATCACCTCTAAATTTTTGGTATGTGATAAGTGCCCGTCCAAAATTAAAAGCACTGGATCTTCGTTAGTGAGTTTAACATGATGCAAGAAATTATCGAACCTCTGTGCGAAAACTTCGAGTGTCATCTAACCTGACGTGTTACAAGAAAAAGTTGATCTTGGAGCTGCATCGTCCATTAGTACCATTTTCATCCTTATTCTCCAAAAAAAGGAACGTTGGTGGCATAATATATGAACCAGCAGTTGTGCAAATAACTGCCGTGGTAGTTTCCCCTCCTCTTTCAGCAGAAGTAACTTTGCTTAAGACCTAATTGAACGAATACTTTAGTATTTTTGGTAGGCACTGTACAAATGCTAGTCTCGTCCACATTGTGAATCCGATGTGGAGAAAAATGATATTTATCAATGATATCTTTATAAATAAAAAAAAAATCTTTCTACGACCGGCTTATGAAAAGCACGGGCACGGGCTGCTGATGTCGATTCGGGTGAGCGAAGACTTATATCTGAGTTTCGCTTTCTAAGCCAGTCTTTGCCAGCTCTTGCAATCTTAGAGGAAAAAGGGGGTTAATTTTTTTATTTCAGCAAGTTGATAGGCTAAAGAAAGAACGTCTCGAATAGTAAAACAATACATTCCGGACTCCATAGACTTCATATGCTCAACCAGCTTACGTTCCTGTTCAGGAGTAAACACTGAACGTATACTGCCCAACACCTTTTGTGATCCACATGCATATTTATTTATTTCAAACTCTTCAAACACTTATTTTCTGAGAAAATTGCATTTATATCCAAAAATGGGTCAAAATTTACCAGTCGACCGTATGAAGGTATTTTCCGGGCAAAGCACGAATTATGAATTTAGAATCTTCCTTGCAATAATTGTGAATGTAAATGTGATGACTTGAGGAGTGTTGAGGCATCATCTTCGCGTCAAGTCTATGAACCACCAATTGTAGGCGGTCCTTATGACGACGATCATAGCAGCCAATCAGTGGTGGCAGCGTCGCGGCGCAGCGCGCTGGAGCGGGGTCAACGGCTAGTTTTCAAATCATTGAAAAGTACGCTCGTTAAAGTCACAATCGACAGCATTTATTTTGTTACCAATTTTCTTTTATATTTAATTTAAACGCAAAATTTGCTTCATTTACATCACCGACCAACCTACGAAACGCTACATAAAAATTGGTCCTTCGAGACGGATATTAGCTGAACCAAAGCAGTAGTTGGGACACGAAAATCGGTGAAGAAGTGAATATTCGCAGCAGGGAAGCAGGTAACGGTGTTTTAGTGTGACATACCAACTAAATCTCTAATTTTTCAATCCCTAACCTTCTTTGATCTGTGTTTTCTGTGTTGTGATCAAAAGTGTACCAAGTGTAATAAACAGTGACTTGTCAAATTGTAAGTACTTCGTCCTTTGCCTCTCGCTAGTCCTTACAATGAACACGCAATTTGAACCTAAAGCTGAAATCGCGATGAAAGATTTAAAAAAGAAGCGCGCATCTATTAAAGGTCGTTTAACTCTTTTCAAAAAATTTCTAAATTCATTTGAGAATGCTGATTTATCTGCTAGCCAGCGTGCAGAACTAAAGTTGCGCATGGTAGGATCTCAAGCCTTAATGAACGATTTCAACCAGGTTCAAAGTCAAATAGAGGACTTAACTTCCGAGTCAGAGATAGAAAAGCAGCTCGAATCCCGCGAGGAATTTGAACAAGATTACTACGGTGCACTGGCTCTCGCCGAGTGTATGACGAGCACGGAGGAGAAGAGCATTTGCGAGCTACCTATGACTAGTTCTAACAATTTTAATTCTATAAAGTTGCCAAAAATATCGATTCTTGATTTTGACGGTTCATACGAACACTGGCTAGAGTTCCGCGACACATTTAGCTCTTTAGTACACGATTGTAAAACTATTACACAAATACAAAAATTTCACTACCTGAAATCGTCATTAAAAGTAAATGCAAAGTCTGTGATAGATTCCTTGGAGTTTTTGGCTAGCAATTACAGTGTTGCGTGGGAATTACTTTTAAATAGATTCGATAACACAAAACTATTAGTTCACAATCACGTAAAATCTATTTTTAGTCTTCAAAATTTATCAAAAGAATCGCCAGGGTCGTTACGAATAATCAAAGACACTATTCTTAAAAATTTAAGGGCATTAAAAATCCTAGGTGAGCCGACAGAGCACCGGGACACACTGATTATTTATATAGTTGTGTTAAAGTTAGATCCCACTACGGAACGTGAATGGGAGGAACACAGAAGTACATTGCAAACAAAAAGTGATAGCGATAAAACTAAGTTACACGATTTATTAGAATTTCTAAAAAACAAGGCAAATATTTTAGAGACACTAATTGTATCACACAACAAATCACACACTTCTAGTTTTATCGAAAACAAAAAACAGCACACAAACACCTATTCCTCGCCGCGCCTCGCCTCGGTTCATTGCAATGTAGTTTCAAATAATAAATTTAACCAACAGTCGCTAAGTAAGGTTAAACGCAATTTTAGATCTTGCCTAATGTGTAACGCACAGCACCCTTTTTCGTGTTCATTTTCGTGTCAAAAGTTTCTTGATCTTGATGTACAAAATAGGCTAAATTTCATTAAAATTAAAGACTAATTGCATGCGAGGCGGTCACTCAGTTGATACTTGTATTTACAGGCCGTGTCGAAAATGTGAGAAAAAACACAACTCATTAATATGCGATTGGAAAAACAACGCAGGTGCAATTAATACACACACCGCACACGACCACTCATCTAGTGGGTCTAGGAAGGTTCTGGATATTGATAACAGTCAGAAATCATTACCGGTTCACAACTTACACACACACAATCATAGTGATGACGTAAAGACGCATTCAGCGCAATCTGTATTGTTGTCAACTGCTATAGTAGAAATACTCAGCTCGTCGGGAAGGTACTTTACAGCACGCGCGGTACTCGACAGCGGCAGCGAACGGTCATTCATAACGCAATCGTTTTGCAATAAATTAAACACACAAATTATACAGTCCACTCAGAAAATCCACGGCGTAGGTAACTCAGTAACACAGAGTTCACAATCCTGTAACATTGAGTTAAAATCACGCGACGGTGGCTACACTGCACACATACAATGTCTAATTTTGCCACAAATTACTTCAAAGTTACCCACTTATACTTTGAGTTTAAGACATTTTAATATACCACACAATGTTACCCTAGCCGATCCAACCTTTAATGATAGCCAGCCAATTGACTTATTGATAGGTGCAGATTTGTTTTGGGAGTTAATTAATGATGGTAAAATTCACCTTAAAAACGGGCCTTTCCTCCAAAACACACAATAAGGCTGGATAGTGTCGGGAATTTGTCATTCAAGGTATAACATTAAGCATGTGCATTGCAATTTCACGCAATCAATAAACAATGATACATGCTCATTAGACGAGTCGTTGCGCAGGTTTTGGGAAATCGAAGAACTACCCGCCATCTCAATAAATAAACTTCAAAGCGTCGATGAGCAAGCTTGTGAGGATCACTTTGTTCACACCACAAAACAAAACGTCGATGGTCGGTTTATTGTTCGATTTCCTCTAAAACAATCACCCGAGCTCTTAGGGGACACTCGCACACAAGCTGAACGTCGTTTCTATGCGTTAGAAAAAAGACTTCAACGTAACTCTGAGTACAAAAAAATGTACAGTGACTTTATTCACGAGTATATACAATTAAAACACATGACACTCATACAGAATTACGGCAATACGCACTATTTTCTACCACACCATGGCGTATTTCGCGAAAATGCAATAACTACTAAGTTACGAGCGGTGTTTGACGCGAGTATGGCTTCAACCACAGGGGTGTCACTCAATGACATACAGATGATCGGCCCAGCCATACAGGGCGATTTAATTTGTATTTTGCTTAGATTTCGCGAAAATAGGTATGTGGCATGTGCTGACATAGAAAAGATGTACCGCCAAGTACTTATAGACAAATATCAACGTGACCTACAACTGCTTTGTGGCGTGACGACCCGTCCGAATCACTGCGGGTTTATCAACTAAATACCGTAACATATGGTACAGCATCTGCACCATATTTAAGTTGTAGATGTTTAAAACAGCTAGCTGAAGAATGCGAGGTTCCGTACATAAAGGAAACTATTAACAATTTTTTTTATGTGGACGATTTGATTTGCAATGCCAATAGTATTCCGGAATTAAATAAGATTTGTGAAGGTACCAGTAACATTTTAAATTCCGCAGGCTTCGTGTTACGCAAATGGCTTTTTAACTTTGAGCGTGCCAACCCTAGTGATAACGCACCGCAACCTATTATGCAATTAGGAGAAAAAGATAACGGTCAACACAAAACGTTAGGCATAGGGTGGAATAATAAATCTGACGAAATGACGTTCTATTCGCACATAAAGAACGACACGAGTGTAGTTACCAAACGTGTTATTTTGTCAACAGTGTCTCAGATTTATGACCCGTTAGGGTTACTTAGCCCGATAATTACAACAGCTAAAACTTTGTTGCAAAAATGCTGGTTATTAAAATTAGATTAGGATCAGCCCGTGCCAAGTGATGTCGCACAAATATTTATAAAATTTATTAAAAGCTTACCACTAATTAATAGTTTGAAAATTCCACGGTTTGTTAAATGTTTTAATTCTATTGAAATAGAACTCCACATATTTACAGACGCATCGCAGATAAGCTACGGCGCGTGAGCCTTTCTTCGGTCGATTGATAGTCAATCAACTGTTACAGTGCGTCTACTTTGTTCCAAAGGGAAAGTTGCACCGCTCAAACCTACAACTATACCTAGGTTGGAGTTGTGTGGAGCAGTAGTGGGGGCGAGATAGTACAAAAAAATCGTTGAATCTCTTCGGTCTTAATTAAATAAGGTTTTATTTTGGACAGACTCCACTATAGTCTTAGGTTGGTTAGGAATGCCAACTAACTTATTAAAGCCATATGTTCAAAATCGAACTGCAGAGATTCACGAATTGACTAAGAGACTCCCATGGCACCACATTTCAGGGAATTTAAATCCCGCTGACATGGTTTCAAGGGGGGTAAGACTAGATATACTAAGCAAATCGTCTCTTTGGTGGAACGGGCCGCAATTTTTACTAGATTGTAATTTTAAAATCTCTGACTTATCTCTCAAAATTACATCACAAGACGATTTGCCAGAAGTAAAACTTATAAATATAAATTGTAACCTCGCAAATCATTCAAGTGACGGGAACTTATTTCCTTTTTACAGATTTTCTCAGTACACACGATTAAAGCGAGCTGCCGCTTATGTACTTCGTTTTTTACACAACACACGCAATAAACAATCCAGGCGCTCGGGTGCATTAACTGTAGAAGAGCTTGAATGCTCAGAATTAATGTTAGCTCGGCTCAGTCAACAAGAGTCGTTTTTACACGAATATACTTCCCTAATAAATAAAAATAAAAATATAAAAAATGCTCAGTTGCTAAAATTAAATTTGTTTATTCATACCGATGATTTGATAAGAGTAGGTGGACGAATTCAAAACTCGCCTATTTTTTCTTTTAACAAAATACATCCAATTTTATTAAATGCTAAACATCATTTTACAGTTTTGCTATTTCGTTACGAACATCATCTGCGCGGAGTGGTAGGCAATGCGCATCTTACTTTTGAAGAGTTCACCACAGTTTTAACACAGATCGAAGCTGTCCTTAATTCCTGACCGCTTACTCCCTTGTCCGCGGATCCTAACGACCTCCTTCCTCTCAGTCCCGCTCATTTTTTAGTTGGTCGTCCGCTGACTGCACCGGCGACTGCCGAACTCTGCGATATTCCATCGCAGCGACTTACGCGATACCAGAGGGTGGAACAAATACGCCAGCATTTCTGGAGCCGCTGGTCCAAAGAGTATATCTCGGAGTTGCAGACCAGGAGCAAATGGCAACAGCATAAAGGTGACCTCCAAGAAAACCAGCTAGTGCTCATCAAAGACGACCACTTACCTCCATTAAAGTGGATTCTAGGGAGGATAATTAAAACATATCCAGGGAAGGATGGCGTGTCACGTGTCGCCGATATACGCAAGGCGAGTGGCACTGTCAGACGGGCATTCTCTAAAATTTGCCCGCTGCCTGCACAAGAGAATGATACAAATAACAACGGAACAGCCGGGAGCATAGCATCATAGTTCTGCATTATTCTGAGTTTCAATTGGAACCTAATGCTTCCAAGGAGGGAGCATGTTGAGGCATCATCTTCGCGTCAAGTCTATGAGCGGTGGCAGCGTCGCGGCGCAGCGCGCTGGAGCGGGTTCAACGGCTAGTTTTCAAATCATTGAAAAGTACGCTCGTTAAAGTCACAATCGACAGCATTCATTTTGTTACCAATTTTCTATTATATTTAATTTAAACGCAAAATTTACTTCATTAACATCACCGACCAACCTACGAAACGCTACAAGGAGTTAACCAAACTTTTCGTTTGTTACGGAAAAATACAGTTCCACTTATAAGGCATATTGTATGAAAATGTTCATGTAATGACTGTTTATAAAATTAGTATATACAAAAAAATAGAGATGACTAGCTTTTGCCCCAGGTTCCACCTGCCCTAAATTTCCACAGCAACACACAGCAGAAATCCTTCACCGGTTTCCGAATTTAGGGCAGGTGGAACCGCGGGCAAATTTGGCATGGATAGTTTGCTATATAATGACATAAGCTACTTCAAAACGTCAAGTATGGGTCGATTTTTTTTTATCCTCAATTATAAAAAACGTTTTGAAGTAGCTTATGTCATTCCCCAATACTTAAACTATCCATGCCAAATTTGCCCGCGGTGGTGTGGATTATTGCGGCCCAGTGTTAATTTTGAATCGCAAAGGCAAGGGCGCTAAACTTATTAAATCTTATATTTGTATTTTTATATGTTTTGCTACTCGTGCTTGTCATTTGGAGCTCGTAAGTGTCCTGTCATCAGATTCTTATCTTCTGGCGCTTAAACGCTTTATATCTCGACGCGGAAAACCGGTTGAAATATTTTCAGACAACGGAAAAAACTTTGTTGGCCTTATGAATGAATTTTCAAAATTTTTAAACAATTGTTCTGACGATATAAAAGATAACGCAACGTTTTAACTGGAAGGATTTCAACGGCAACCCAATTATATAAAAAAAAACGCACTTGAAATTTTCAAGTAGCCTTTGTCCTTTCCCGGGACTCAAACTATCTTCATGCTTAAGCTTGAAGAGGTAACAGAAAACAAAGTCGCACGCTATTAAATTTTCACCTTATGGACTAGCCCGCTGCATACTTTGGCAGCGCAGATCATGAAAGATACAACATACTGGTCAAACTCTTTCGTCTACAGACTAAGTTCTTACAGCCAATTATGTGAACACTTGACAAAGCTCACCAATTTTTCTGTTTAAAGTAAACACAATCAGGGACTACGTTGAATAAGGTACCAGGTATCGTATTTTGACTTTGGTGTGACGTGTTGATATAAAATGACTAAGTTCTTATCTAAATTCATGGACCTTGGCCCACTCGTCGTGAGGATATCGTCGTCTAACCTAAGGTATGCGATGTATTCGCCGTTTAAGTTTATTTAGGTTACTACCTACTTATACTCATTAACTATTAATTAAATACGCAAAATAACCTATTTGTCCCCTACTACGGAAGATTATAATTGAGCAGTCTAAACGTATGTGAACATGTTCATACGTTTATAACGCCTAAATTACTGACTGTATTCAAACAAAAAGCGTATCGTTCAATGTATATGTTTGTATATCATTACGTATTCTATTTCCAGAAGGGCGTAATTAGCGGCTGTATACACATTCACATCATAATGTGGTGCAGCGCCCCTTTTCATTCATCAACTTCAGTCCTGTTTGACAGAGGGTGAGCCCATCGACGCAACACTGCCTCTGATGCAGAGTACCTGGACTAAGGTGACTTGATAAATGTCTCATACGTCGTAAATTACTAACTTAAAAGTAATAAGAGACATAATTAAAGCTGTAAAACAAAATTGGCAGTTGCTTACAAACTACTCCTATATGCAGCTAGTTATGATTGGGCCTCATAACCCGTATATGAGGTCTTATTAGATCCACCGCCGCCCTTGGTTTTAATTACCAAATAACTTATATTAAGATGTAAATAATCGTATCGTGATATTATTATAAGATGTTATAATAGCCTTTAAACTTCTTCAAGAATCGGGCTATCAAATGCAATAGAATTATAGTACAGTACTGCCACGGCCTATAAACGCAGCATAACCGGGCGATCGGAGTATATGGGACGAGGCATAGCCGAGATTCAAAGGTATCTGTCTCTCGCTCTCTCTCTCTCTCTATAAAAATAAAGATACTATAATAATAAATAAAGCATAGGGAAGGGGCAGCGTTACTCCTTCAAAAAAAAACAAGACTGTTACGCGTGACTGTTACGCTCGATTTTACTACCCATATTTTTTTTATACCACGGGCCTTATATCGTTTCTTAAGGATGGAACTCCAAAAACCGGCTCACACTTGACGTTTTCAAGTAGCCTTTGTCCTTTTCCGGGACTCAAACTTCTTCCATGCCGAGTTTGCCCGTGGTTCCACCCGCCCTAAATTCGATTAACGGTGTCGGATCTCAACGGCAAAGCCGCAATTATAGAGAAAAAACTGACTCACGCCTGACGTTTTCAAGTAGCCTATGTCCTTTCTCGGGACTTAAAATTTCTCCATGGCAAAGTTTATTGTAATTTGTACAGCGGTTTAAGTCTTAAGAGGTAACAGACAGACATACATAGTTACTTTTGCATTTATAATATTAGTATAGATAGCGGACCCAGCAGACATTGTCCTGCCCAGAAAATCAAGGCCACTTTAAATATTATATTTTAAATTAAACATTTACATTTTTTAAATTTTGCGATTCCATAATTACTTCTGACGAATCTATGGTTGAGTCGTTATTTTTGGATATCTCACTGTTTACTATGGGCTCTATGTCCTAATTATTTAATTCTTCATATTCTTCTTAATCTTCAATGGTAGAAGTATTGGCGGAAAGCCTTTCTTTTAAATCCTTTTGATTTGAAGCTACCCCTTTAGATGCTTTTTTTTATTCTGTGTAATGTGTCGTTTTCAAGCCACAAAATTCACAATGATTAAAGTTGTGGGATATGATAATAATGGAGGCGCATTTAATACAGCGAATGTTAGAATCATTGTCGTACGTTCAATCTTTGCCATTTAAAAGATCAGTGACACACCGACTGCAGCGCCACCTACCAGGTCCTTTGTTCATTCAAACCTTGCAGGGACCCACTCGACATACACAAAAAAAATATCATTAAACTTATCCCTGTTTAGAAGGTAAGTGTCACACCGACTGCAGCGCCACCTACCGGGCCATTTGTTAATTTAAAGCTTGCAGGGAAACACTCAAATGTACACAAAAAATATCATTATACTCATCCTTGCTGTTTAGGAGAAGTTAAATGTCACACCGACTGCATCGCCACCTACCGGGTTTTATTGTGTTTTTAAACCATCCCAGAACCCATTGAAATAATCAGACAAAATTTCAACCAAATCGTTCCGGCCGTTCAGGAGGAGTTAGATGACAAACACACGTACAGAAGAATTATTCGTAGAAAAAAAAACCGACTCGATCTTCGACTATTTTAAGTATCCTAGTAGTATGTCCTTTCCTGGGACTCAGACTATCTCCATGCCATATTTCATCTTAATCCGTACAGTGATTTAAACAGAGGCAACAGACAGACAGACAGAGTAACTTTCGCATTTACATATATAATTAGTATGGATTGCGGGTCGCTCTCTGATATGATATGGTCGCATATAGTAGCATGTTAGAGAAAAAGATTATTCAAATTCGACTGGTAGTTGCAGAGTTAAGCGAGTTTAAACGAACAAAAAAATGAACCCTTTAGCTTTTTATATTGTTATAAAGTATAGGTAGTATAAATTTTTGGTTTAAAAAGAGAAGATATTAAACATAATTATAAGAATAAAATATAAATCAAATAATAATAATAATAAATAAATAAATACGTTTAAAGACATTGGAATCATCACTAACAAATTGCTGCGTCGAAAAGCCAATGTAACTGGTCTCAGCTACATCGTCAGAGAAACAGAAGAACAAATCGAAAGACGAAGACCTAATTTAAATTTAAAATTAGAAAGAAGAAAAATAAAACGTTTGTGAGTGAACGAGGCAGCACAGTGTACCAATAGAGTCGGTCGAAGAGAACGTTGGCTCGTTTACTCAATAACAAATATCTAAATCTAAAATATAGTTTTAACTTAACTTAGCATCAAGTAATATGCAAAAATATTATTATTTCTTTAGTGAAGGAACTAAAATCAATCAGTTATTATGTGCGATACTAAGTAAGTAGCTTGTTGTTTTAAACATATAATTAATATAATTAAATTAAAAGATATAATAAAAAAACTAATTAATTTAGAAACAGTGCTCAGTCCTGAGATGTGTTTTACAAATATTCACAATCGTAAAAAATACTTTAAATCAGTTTGTTTTATTTATTTTATCGTATTTTTATTATTTTTTGTTGTTTTTCTACTGCTCCGCTCATAAGGGCTATAGCGTGAAGATAACTTTTCTCAAGAGCTGGCCTATCCAAAAAATATTTTTTCAAATCCGAATCTGAAAATTGATAATTGAGAGATAAAAACTTTCAAACAAATAAACGCAAACGGTTTCTTATTATATTTTTATATTAAATTAGTGCAGAATATCATATTTTATCAATATTTGCTGGTCATATTTTTTAATATATTAAGAGATTTTTGCGAATATGAAATCAGGGATCACGTCGTATCGGTGGCATCCAGTCCTGTTAGAAATGGATATGGGCTTGAAAAGATAATTTGAAGAACTAGGTAAATATTATAACTTTAGCTTACGACACACAGTCTAAGACTACGTTGATCAAGTTGAATCAAGTTGAAATTTTGTGAATCAAAAATAAGTTAGAAAATAGGGTTCCCACTGAAAATCAGCGCTGTAGCAGGAAACTGCTTCAGCATATTGCTGAGTGGGAAACCCGTTTTGAAGCACCGTTACCATATTTATAATAATTGTAAATTAATTATGTTACAGTAATGCTTCAAAATAAATATTTTCCTTATTCTTCTTAATTTGCCTTAAAGCATATAAAAATACCTATTTACTCGCACAAACACCAATCGACTTATATACAAAAAGACCAAAGTCAAATAGACTAATACTCAAAAGGACTCAAATTTAAAAATAAGAGTCCTTTAAAACCTTTAATATAAAACATAATGCTTTCTTTGCTTGAACATTCCTTTTAATCAAAAATTTCCTTTGCAATAAATTATGTACACTTAATTTTTTTTGTGTTCAATAAACAATACCTTAATGATTAGAAAAGTAGGTACACAAATTACGTCCCAAAAAAGAACAAAAAACAAATACATTATTTGTGCACAGTGCGAGTTTGGCTCGCGCACCGAGGGTTCCGTATAATCTTATTACATGTAGACTGCTTTTCCATCATGACATCAAGTCGCCTAGGTTAACGGGAAATACTCCATAGGTTTTGATTTATCTGTGTCACAACATGCGTTAAAAATTTCCGTATTTTGAGCATATTTTTGTTTAAACTCACTTAGAGGCTTAATTGTTGTATAACATAAGGTGCCCATGGACTTTACTATATATTATTAATTTCAACTTGATTTAAACCTCCAAGCGATCTTAACTAAAAGGGTCTTGACAGACGACAAACTATATTTGTGATAAGACCTTGCTTCGTGGCAAATTTTATGATTCTAGGACAACGGGTACTTACCCTAAAGGTTTTGATTTGATTGTTAATACCAAAATATGCGACAAAAATTGCCATTGTTCTGCAGTATTTTTTTACAGAGTTGACTTAGAAGCTTAATTTTTTTTAAAGCTTTAATGGACCATAGACTATAGTATTTTATATTAATTTAATCGTGATACCTTTACGCGTTTCTGAGAAAAAGAGTCTTGACAGACAGACAGACAGACTGACAGACAGACAGAAGGACAACAGAGTGATCCTATAAGGGTCCCTTTGTTTGTTTCAAGATACGGAAACCGTAAAATTTCTTCTAAATACCAGGTACAGTGCAACAAACAAGTTTGGCAAGAAATGTTAGTTGCCCTGTACCTACATTTTACATTACCTATGCTAATTATAATTTTTATCCTTGAAATGGCACTAGTAGTAATTTTACATTTTCGTTTATACCAGTTTGTACCAGTTTGTACAAACTTTAATGTATATTTTAAATAATTTAATACAAATAAAACAAAAAAAATATTATATTTCAATTGTATTTTGTTAACAATCAGTCTGATAATACATTATAAGATTAAATAAAAATTAAAAAAAAAAACTAATGAAAAATGTTTCAAAATCGGGGTTTTTTGTCTATACTAGTTATTTATAAGAAGACACGACGAGAACACCACTTTAACTCCACGTTTACGCAATTATACTTTTCGGGACAAAACACAAAAATTTCATTACAAGATGTTGCTTGTCATAATTAGTGTTGCTATCTCTTAAATATAGCAACCAGAACAAGAAGAATAAAAGCCCAGGATTTTGGAGCTTAGAACCTGGACATGTCAACAGTTTCTTTTTAAAGTTACTAAGAAAAATCAAAAAAAAAACTAAATTTAGTCTTCTTAATAAACAAAACGTTTTAAGAAACTGTTTACAGTCTTACTTTTTTTGCTATAAAAACAAAAGGTTCTTAAAGTTTATAGCAACTTTACAACCCGGACTATAAATGAAACCCCGTCCGGACGCTCCCCGGACCGGGGAAAACCGGACGGATGGCAACCCTATTCATAATCCGCTCATCCTACTAGATTGGGCTGGATATCCTCGCTGCAGAATTCCATAATCTTGCATAGTTATGGAGCATACGTGGGTGTTAAATTTTAGGTGATATATATGTCTTAAAGTAAAGTAAATACCCATTATGCGTCTAAGATACCAGCCAACAAACGAGCTGATGACCTTGAAACGGCTGAACCGATTTTGATAACGCATGTCTAAGAACCACCGCTAGAAAACTTGCTTCTAAATAAAAAAAAACGCATCCAAATCGGTTCACAGATACACAGGCAGACACATACAAACACACACACACACATGGCGGTCAAACTTACTACACCCCCCTCTTTGTGCGTATGGAGTTAAAAATAAGAATGGAATGATTAAAGTTATCTAAGATCGGCACGTCGCGAGTAATATATATATATATCTGGTAAAACAAGCGTCAATAAGCTCTATTGACCGCTCGACATCACACATCACACATTATTTCAGACAATTCCTTAGAACACATCCCATTATAGGAGCGGTAGAACACCCACAGAAGGTCACTTTCTTAAAAAAAGGTTGTCAAAATAATGATTGCATTACAAGCATTTTAATATAAAAACTTTTGGCACCTGACTTTATTGCAACGAAACGCGACAATAATGGTTTTTCAACGGAAATTGTTGGTAGCTAAAACTGAGTGGAAAGGTCGACTTTGCTCAAAGAAAGTTGTCAAAATTAATATTAATTTACAAGCATTTTCGAATAAAATTAATTAAATTAATTGGTTCTGTATGTAATAAAAATATGATTTTGTAATGTAAGACGTATGAATCGTTCAATATCAAACTATGTTATGTGTGTCGAGTTGTATAAACGTAACGGATCGAATTTTTACAAACAATACCTATCTTGTAATTAGTGACCCGCTTTTACTCCTTAACCAAAAAAAAGTAGGTTTTATACTTCGAATATCTGTACGGCCATCAATCATTTCATTAACATTACTTCAAAATTAAATTTTAATTTAGAATTAAGCGAATCTTGAGATACTATGAAAATCATGTATTTTAAAAGTATTTTCGGTTAGAGCCGCAATAATGTAAATAACAACCAACTAATAAAATAATAAAATACATCCTGAGATGTATTTCATATTTAAACTAAGATCATTATATAATCTTATTTATTATCAGAGAGTAGCAGCAAAAAAAGTAGGAATTAATATGTTATTTTTTCACTATATATTAATTCCCTCATTATAATTTTAAAAAGTAAGATAATTCACTATAAAAACAATAATATATTCGTCATATGATTATGAACCTAATATATTTTTAAGTAAGGAAAAAAATTACAGTGTACAAAATGGATGCACCTTTGTAAGATTACAACATAAGTGATCTTAGCAGCCGCCCACAACTCGTCCGTACATAAGTATTTTAGTTGTAAAACAATTTTGAATTGTTTAAAACCAAAATCTACTGCAAACTACAAGAGGGTGATATGTTTTACAGATAGCTTGAGCATTCATATTAGAATAATTCATATAATAAGGAAGAAAACCGGCCAAGTGTGTGTCGTACATGAATTAACTAAGGGTTTCGTAGAATGAAATTTATTGCAAATATATTATGATGAATGTAACAGTTTATGACTGTCTGTATTAGTTACAGTTTTGAACTTTCAGGTCAGTTTTAGTGTCTTGCCCAATTCTACTTCATTTTAATAAATTTTAAGTTTGAAAATAAATTTCAAAATATATTTTAGTTTGATTTATTATGGGTAAAGAAAATCTGACAAACTTAAGAAAAACACAGTTTGGTGCTCCATGAGATGGGAAGTTTGATGACGTAATTTACACAAAGCTCCTTAAAATAGCCTCTTTTTTAATTATTTTAAACCAAAAAAAATATGTTTAAAACGTTTTAAACGAACAAAATGGTTGTAAACCTCCTTATGCTTCAATGTAAAACATGTTTTTTATTTTGCTTGAGTTATCATGAGAACAGATCAAAACTTTTTTCTCGATCCATATCAACAGGTTTCATTCATGCACATTTTTATTAGCATTTAAAAAAAACCATGCTCACCTACTTCTTTTCATAAAAAAAAAACCAGTAGCAGTACAAATCTTTTTCACAGATTATTATCGAAGTCTTTCTGAGACTTCTCTTTGCCAAATTTGATATGATATTTATACACCAATATACAATAGACAATAGACTGCTCTCAAATAAGTTTAAAATTATTCTATACACAGGTGATTAGGTAAAAGTACATTACTGACGAGGCCGGGAAAGTTAGTCTTGTAGCAATAACCTTTTTTGTAGAGGTTAGCGTCGACCTCTAAAGTGTTTATTTTTAATTTTTACTTAAATTTAGGCTAAACTTTCAAATTTCGAAATGATTTTAAAGGAGATATGACTCGTTTTTGTTTTCCCAGAAAATCAAATTACAGAATCAAATTGAACATAAAAATATGATGAAAAACTTATGACTTCTCGCGTTCCTGCTTTTATTTCTTTATTTCTTTTATTCCATCGCCCGCAGCGTCTGTGGCAGCGTGCAGTCGTTGAACACTGGCCACTTCGATATTTCAAAAAAAGAAAGAAACTTGTAGGTACTGTTTGTGCGCGAGTGCGTGTTTCATAATAGGCCAAAACAATACAAAGAAAAACCTTATCTGTCCTGAAAACTGTTTTTTGTTTTATATTTATCGGCAAACCAGCATCTATGTCCTTCCCGTATTCTTTTTTCTAATGTTCGGAGTTTTCATAGCGTTTCTGAGTAAAGATCTTATCTGTCGGTACACGCGTTATGCGAAAACTGCCTAACTGCTTTTTATGAAACTTAGCATATTATTGTTATTAATTTTTTTCTTTTTTGGAGATTAAACACTGCGCCGTCTTGCCCCAAAGTAAGCAAAGCTTGTGTAACGGATACCAGACAACGGATAAAAATACACATATATTACTTTTTTTTTTAATTTTGTCAATACATACATATCATATATAAATACACTCAGACTCATGACATACACAAATGTTTATCACATGAATGTTTTTCCAGTGCGGAAATCGAACCCACACCCTTGGCACAGCAGCTAACCACCACACTTCCAACTAGGCTGCGAGGGAGTCGAATACTCGCGAAGAAACATTTACCTTACGTATACACACGAAATATATAAAAATAATGTGTTCAAAGCGCGATAGTGAAAAAGTATTAAACTCAGCATAGTACTAATAATAATAATAAATTATAAATATTTTTTTTATTTTTTGAACATTACAGCGCTATCTAGTTCCGAACTAAGCAAAGTTTTTGCCGTGGATACCATACTACGGATACAAATACATATATGTACTTTTTCATACATAGAAAACACCCAGTCTCAAAACAAACACAAATCTTCATCACATAAATGATTTCCTAGTGCGGGAATCGAACCCACTCCCAGTTTTTTAGGAATATATTTTTAAATTTGTCATTATTTTGCATGTCAACAGTAAATTTTCCGGTATTTTCGTACGGCGCTTGCGTCGGGTGGATGTCACCCATGACTTTGCTGCTTCAGTCAAAAAATTCACCTCGTGGAGAACCCTTGACGGATAATGAGGTAAGTTTCTGAATATATTTAGCAATGCAAGAGTTGGACAGCAAATTGAGGAGACGATAGACGCCAGTGACCTTGCGAAATTTGCATATCACGTTTTATTTTACGCACAGCGCGACTCGTATGGTTTTTTCGTTGTTTTACGACCTTAACCTAGCTTTATATACCTAGAAATTCTAGCTATTCGATGTTTTTTTTAATTTACGTAATTTTTAAGCATTGTTACCCGACTGCGCCATAAGGTATGTATATATTTGCAACCTGAACAGCTTGATGACTTTTAGACTGAGATGTGTCGTTAGATTCGTCTCAATTGTGATAATGACTTCACAATCTTAAAAAATCAGAAATGTTTAACTTTATGCGCTTTATTGTGCATGCTGTCAAAATAAATAGCTTTAAAAGGCGAGTACGAAAATATATTACACTTATAGTAAAATAGTCAAGCGCGAGTAGGAAAAAAAAATTAAAATTACACTAAAAAGCTGCGAATTTCAATGCAAGTTTAAATGGTGTTCCTACTGATTGCTTACAGTATACTAGTTACTACTGATTGCTTACAGTATACTAGTAACTACTGATTGCTTACAGTATACTAGTAACCTTAAAATGAGTTCTGCCTGCGTATAGTTAAATATTTGGTATGTTTTAATTTCTGTATAGTTCTTAATGTTTTTGCAGTCGGGTTTTTTTAATTATTTATTTTTTATTATTCATTTTCACAATTTCTGAAAATTTGTTTGGAATTCTGTTCAAGGTTTCGTTTTTAACTATGTCTTTCCCTTACTCCCCCACGCCCCTCCCTCGCGCCGCCCGCAAAGCTGCTCAGCCGCCTGAGCAGCAAACAACATCTCAATGTTCTCTTTGAGATTTCTTGGGCCCTAGACCCAGACTACTTTGAGGCCGTGTACGCGGAATACCTCCAGGTCACCTCCCCCCAACAGATGCTCAGCTTCGTGGCTGAGCATCGCCAGTTCTTTGCCGCCCTCCGTAAGGTAGGCCCCAAACCTTAAAAACCAAAATAGATTGCACAACCGCGCGCTACTTTAACGCCAACGGTCTTCGTAACCAAAGAGAGGAATTATCGCAATTTTTCTCGTCCCATAAACTGGACGTCTTCCTCGTCCAGGAAATGTTCCTCAAACCCGCTGTCCGCACCCCTTCGATCGCGAACTATCGCACCGTCCGTAATGATAGAACTGCCTCCAATCTCGGAGGCACTCTCATCTATTACAGACGCTCCCTGCATTGCTCCCCTATCGATCCTCCGCCACTTACGAACTTAAAAGCATCCGTCTGCCGCTTAGCGATGAGCAGCCATCAGCCGATCATCATTGCATCGGTTTATCTCTCTCCCTCAAAAGACTTGCTGAAGAGCTACCTTCAGTCGCTCTTAAATTTAGGTGACGCCGTCATTCTTGCCGGCGACCAAAATTGCAAGCACCGGCGTTGGAACATTAACTTCACGAAGAGGCTCCTCTCGATCCACTCCACTCCTAGACGATTTAGTTGACAGACTAAACTTTAACATCATCGCTCCCATGACGCCCACTCACTTTCCCCTTCATACTCGCAACAATCTTGACGTGCTCGACATAGCACTTCTAAAGAATGTAAGGCTAAGCTTTCGCTCTATAGAGGTGCTTGACGAACTTGACTCGGACCTCCACCCTGTCCTCTTCCGATTAAGTTCCCTTCGGATACTCCTCCCGTCACTAGAACCGTGACGGACTGCGATGAATTCGGACAATTGCTCGAAAACCCCAGCTCGCCACATCTAGATCGTGTGTCATCTAGATGACTTAAACGTAGCTATCGACTCACTCACTAGCTACCTGACTGCCACCGTTGGCGAGTGCTCAAGACAAGTGCCGGTTGGTGATTACCACCACCTTATCCTGCCTCAGCACATCAGTTCGCTAATGACTGAGCGCAACGCAGACCGCTGCAGACGCGATCGCGCTCCCACTATCGAAAACAAAGCTCGCTTTAACGACTTACACCACCGTGTCAGAAATGCTGTAGCTGAGCTTCGTGCCCAAAGTTTCGGTGATCTGATGTAGAACATTTCTCCGTCTCATCAAGCTTATTGGCAGCTAGCCAGAGCTTTTAAATCAGACACCGCCAACTCCCTCCCTCCGTTATCTCGTCCCAACAACGTTCCCGCGTTCGATGACGACGAAAATGCGGATTGACTTGCATCTAGCCTCCAAGCCCAATGTGTCTTAAGCACACAGCCTTTCGATCCCGACCACGTGTCGGAAGTAGACGGTGAAGTGGAGCGCAAAACTTCCCTGCCCACACAGGACCCCCTGCCCCCTGTTACTGTCGACGAAGTCAAACAGATCATCAAAGACCTACGCCCTCGTAAAGCTCTTACCGAGCCGTCCTCCTACCGCCCTATAAGTTTATTAAAGGCCCTAGTTAAACTTTACGGACGCCTCGTCCTCGCTCGCCTACAGATCGCTATAGTCTCCAGAGGCACTTTAATAGTTCGGATTCCGCGCCACCAAGTTCTCCGCATCACGGAACATATTCTCTCCGGCTTCCAACCAGTATTAGGCAAGCCCCGCCACACGGGCGCTGTCTTCTTCGATGTGGCGAAAGCCTTCGAAAAGTCTGACACAACTTAATTTTAATTATTTTTAAACTGTACATCTTTCAGTTGCCAGATCGTCTCATGCGTATCATACAAGACTATTAGTCGAAACGTATCTTTCGCTATAAAGTTGAAGGCACTCTCTCTTCCCCCGTCTCATAGAAGCAGCAGTCCCGCAAGGGTCCGTGCTCGCCCCTATCTTGTACCTTCTGTAACGACTGTACTAACGACATCCCTAAAAGTATAGATACCCAACTAGCCCTCTTTGCGGAATATACCGCGATTTAAACTACCAATAGACAAGTGAATCAAATCACTAAGAGACTCCAACCCGCTATCACCGCCCTAGGCGAATGGTTTCGGAAAATAGAGAATCGAAGTGAATCTTGACAAAAGCTCTGCCGTTCTTTCCGCGGCCATCTCACTTCTCACTCTTCGGTCAAGCCATTCCTTGGCAAAACAAGACCAAATATCTCGGTGTGACCCTGGATAGGCGTTCCGCGATCACACTAAAATAGTTAGAGACCGAGCCGCCTTTGTCCTCGGTCGCCTCTATCCTATAGGCAAGTACAGTAAGATTTCGCTTTCTCAGAGCGGCTTCCGGAGCCTCCTGGTACGTCCGCAATTCGGACCTACACAGGGACTTCGAGCGGTTCCCCAACATTTCGAAGACCTGGCAGTCCGCTTTTTCGAGCGTACACAAAATCACCCGAAACGACTAATTGTGCACATCACAGCGTATCATCCCCCCGACCAACCTCGGCATGGTCGTAAAACTATGGCCTTGGCACTTATTAACGGCCCCAGATGACGATCTCGCCGACCGGATAGCGAGATTAGTCTCTACGACCTCCCCTAAGAGGGCCTCCCCCCTAACAAGAAGCCGACGTCCCCGGGTTCGTCGGCGCCCGCAAGGATACACGAGGTATCAAAGAGTGCCGGGGCGCTTCTCGCCCCCACTGTATCGCAACCGCACCCGCGTAACGGGAAACTCCTCTCCTGGCGGTGACTCACCTTCGGGTCCGAGGCTCACGAAGGTCGAAGGGACGCCCCCGAGAGCGACAACCCAAGCCGAGGCTCTTCCTACGGGGAGCCCTTGAGCGTTGGGCGCTATATGGGCTGAGGCTCCTTCAGAGTCTCGCCCCAAGAAGCCCGGTGAAGCAGTAATGGCTGCAACAGCCAACTGCATAGTCAGTCAAAAAAAAAACCCCCTCACTTTTCTATTTTTTAGATTAGTAAAATAAGATAGACCGTTTTGATATTAGGGTATATCGCAGTCCTAACTCCGCTCCTATTAAAAGAGTTGTTTCTAATGCTTTTTAGGTTTCCGTACCTGAAAGGATCCTACTACTAAGACTTCGCTGTCCATCCGTCTGTTACAAGACTATATCTCATGATAGTTAAACAGTCGAAATTTTCACAGAAGATGTATTTCTGATGCCGCTATAACAACAAATACTAAAAAACAGAATAAAATAAATATTTAAGGCGGCCCCTATACAACAAACGTGTTTTTTTTAATGCATTTTTTATAGATAGTAAGTATAGTACGGAACCCTCCGTGAGCGAATCCGACTCGCACCTGGCCGATTTATTTTTTTATACCACTAAAGTGACAAAGAAAGCGGTCATTGCAGCTTATAGACTTTTGCAACTGGGGCATCAATCGCGCGTTGTCGACCCCTTAAGAATCAAATAACTTTTTTCTTGAAGAACCCTATCCGTAATCTTTGTGATTCTTATAAGATAAAAATAAAACTTTACGTTGAAAAAGAAACTGTTTTTGTTTATAGTACCTAATTCAGTCTATAGGAGTCCGTAAGACCCATATAAGTGGTGATGTCAGAAAATCATATCCCAAGAGTTTTAAGAGTTTTAAGAAAAGGTGCGTTCTGTTCACTGCTTCCATGCGTTTAATGTCATAATCCATCCGCGTTAAAAGACATAATTTCTATATGACACACTGTACAAATCTTGACTCATTCTCTTTAGTTGGATTATTGATATTCAACACATACATTATGTCGGTCAACAAATGCCACTTAAATCATTCTAGGGGAAGGGGGGGCATGATGGGGTATCTAAGGAAAATACCAAAAATACAGTATAATCATTGCGATTATTATGCTTATTTATTTATGGCACAATGCCTTATTAATCTAACTACAATTTGGCATAGTCTTTGGGAGATGAACTTATAGCATTTTTTAAAAATAAATGATTTGATAGGAACTTTCGAAAAACCATCTTGCCCCTTACCATGGGGTAAGATGGGGTAATGAAAATGGGGCAAGATGGGGTAAGCTAATTATTATCACAATAAATACAAATATGAATTTCTTCGGTGTTTTCATCATCCACACCAGCACAACTATTGTGAGCCCAACGTCCACAAAGCTGGCAGCCTACCCAACCTTCGGATGATTTCAGAAAACTATGATTTTCATCATTACAATAGAGACAAATTGTATCTTCATCATCGTAATTTTTCGTCTTGGCTGCAACTGTAGTCTTTTGTTTCTTCTTAGCATTTTTTTTGAGCCGAGGATCATTAGGATTGGGTACTTTCCTCAGTTTTTTCAAATTCTCCAGCTCATTTTTGTACGGAGTTGAAGTAATGACGGCTGTTTTTCCTCTCCGGTATTGCTTTCTCTTTTCAGTTTGTTGGACCAAAGGGATTGACAAAATATCACCAGGGGATGCATTTTCAAAGCTAGATGTAAGATCGCGGCACACCGCTCGGATGGGAGATTTAGAAGCAAAAGAACATCCAGGTTCAGGTTCGGGAGCAGGTTTTTTAGTCACATCAGGTGTGACTTGCTCTGTAAATTCGGTGACAAAATCTATTCTAACTGGAGTGCATGATTCTGTTGTAACTTCAGGTCTTGTTGTAACTGCTCCAGGATGGGATGTTGTGGCCGTTGAAGATACAGTAGTGACTACTGTGGTTGAAGGCACAGATGAAACTACCTCATATTGAGGCCCATCGGCTTCTGTAACACTCTGTTGCTCTGCACTCGACGAGTTTTCAATATTTTGTATATCAGTAGTTGCAGCAGATATGAAATCGGCATCCGTAAAATTATTTTCATTAAACGGCCATATGCCACACTTTCTGAATGCGTTGATTGCTGTCGACATTGTAGCTGCCTGAATGTATGCATTTCCAAATATTTCACTTATCTGAAATACAGTTACCACACGCCCTGGATGTGATCTCAACCAGGCCGAAACAGCATGGTCATAATATGTACTGAGTGGCCTCATAAATGCAACATCTGCTGGCTGCATTTTATGTGTGCAGTGAGGTGGAAAGCAAAGTATAATAACTCCATTTTTACGTGCCAGATCAATTACTTCCAAATTTTGAGTGTGACTTACATGCCCATCTAGAAGCAGCAACACATGATTAGTAGGAGTAGCTCCGGAGAATCTGATGAACTTTTTGAACCAAGTCAAAAATATTTCAGTAGTTATCCAGCCTCGAGCATTGCAAACACCTTCAGTACCTGGTGGGGCGTGATCTAACAATTCTGGTTTCATTCGCTGTCTCGGAAAAATCATCAGTGGAGGCATGTAGGTTCCAGCAGCGTTAAAACATATTTCTACTGTAATAGTCTGGCCGCGTTCTGCAGATGATAATGAGCCTACTTGTTTTCGTCCTTTCATGGCCAATATTTTGCTCTTGGTTTTAGATACAGCGGAGATACCAGTTTCGTCACAATTATATATTTTGTCAGAAGTTAATTTATGCTTGTCATAAATCTCTCCAAGCAACTGGTAGAATTTACTAACGGCTACTTTATTAAAACCCATTGCTCTAGCTGCTGAAGTAGCTTCGGGCTTACGAATGGATAAATCTGAATGACGCCTTAAGAAACCTTTGAGCCAATCAACCCCTGCCATCTGCTTGTCAGTATTAAAATTGTGCGCCTTACCATTTCTCACAGCCAGTTGATATGCTAGGCGTCTCAGATCGAGAGTTGTCAGCCCAAAAAGACGTTCTTCCATATGTTTTAGATATGCCACAATCTCTTCTTCTTCTTTTCTTGTAAATATAGGTTTTTTAGGGCCCAAAGGTATACCAATTGTAACTTCACCATCTTCTTTCATTTTCTTTACATATCGCTCCAAAGTAGTCTGAGGAACTCCGTATTCAGAAGCGGCTTTTCTGTAGCCCATTTCTTTACTTAATACTTTATCTATAGCTGTTTTCATAGAAATTGTTGACCACTCTCCTCTTTTAGTTTTTTTCTTGTATGAACGTACCATTGTTTTACCTGAAAAGTAAAATCGTATTAGGCACGTACCTATTTATAAACATAGATAAGTACCTAAACGAAGACCCACTTCCCCATGTTGCCCCTATACCCCATCTTACCCCATACCCAATACCCCGTCTTACCCCAAAGGCTGATTTAGAAAAAAATAATTTCTCAAAAAATAAATATTAACTGAACTTTTGTCTAACCATACCACAACAAAGTAAACAACACTAACAACCATATACTAGAAAAGACATAATTTGGGTAGTCATAATTACCTTACAGTAAAGACGTTTTTAACTGCGTAAAATTAGATCGACGAGACACTCAACAGGATTTTCGTTTGTAAACAAAAAACGCGTGCACTCCCACTCACTGTTTCTGTCGCGCTGACGGTTGATCGAGTATGGCTTCCTATTGGCTTATTGCTTTCTGTTCGCAAGAGTCTAGTTTCTTGTATGTGTGCGTGGCCCCGTCTTACCTCGCGTCCCCATCATGCCCCCCCTTCCCCTATTAGATATCTACTATTTATTTACTATCTTTAGGGTTCCGTGCCGTAAAAGGAAAGAAGAAACTCTTATGACATCACTTTGTTGTCCATCTGTCTGTAAAAAATATGCTCAAAATACGGTTATTTTTGTCGCATATTGTGACCCAAATAATTCGAAACCTATGAGGCACTTCCCGTTGAACAAGAATGATGAAATTAGGCATGAAGCAATGCCATGTAACACACATAAAGGGAAAAATCAGGAAACCGTAAATTTGTTGTTATACCACATTTTTTTTATGGTTATAAATAAACTTATTTGCAGTTGGTTAACTAACTTCGACGTATGTCAATGTATTGGGACAACAGTTGTCCAACGACAAAGTTAAGTCTGTCTCTCAGTACAGTTTACTTTTCACGAAACACTCAGAGTGCGAGTCCGACTCGCACTAGACCGGTTTTTTTTTACAATCAAGGTGGCCAATAAGCTTGCAGTTTGTTCAATTTTAAATTGCCACCGTAGCCTAACAGCCGACATAATTAATTTCTTCTTCTAAATGTTTTAATAGACAAATTATTATAATATTAGAAAATTGATTAAATTAAGGTTTCAACTATAACATATATAGTTTTTTAACTCGTTTGGGTATGCCACCTTACCCCTCTGCCACACACTGCTCGAGTCGCGCAATGAATCGCGACGCTCCGTACAAGGTCCTTTGACTCGCGCCCAAAAACCGACAAAATAGGAAGCGGTAGGCATGACAAGGAGCATTACGTGCGGCATGACGAGTAACGTGGCCACACTACGTCTATGCCTCCTTTCCTAGCTACTTCCCATACTACTCGACGAGTATGTGGCAGGGGCAATAAACAATTACGTGCATATACCTACTTAACAACAAATCATAGAATTAAATCTGAGACTTTAAATTTAAAAATAAAAAGCGTGAAGGCAACGATGAATTATACCACAGGCATTATAAATTCAACTTATAGAAATTCTATTTCGACATTACAGGTACCATATTGTAAAGAATTTTAAAACTGTCACTTCCATTTACAGGTTTAATATTTTCACTGAATAATAAGATTTTCTTTTGTCAACAGATATCATGGATGGCTGCGGCGCCATATTTGGTGTGCGTGCCCTTTGACTTTATTATGGCCTTCGTCATGGACAAGATAGGGAGAAAGATAACGCTGATATTCATGTCTGGAACTTGTATTGTTAGTATTGATTGCCTATACCAAGATGGCAAACAAGCGTATTGTCAGCTTGAGGTTAAGCGGTCACCTTAGCCTATAAACACTCGCGAATTGCCAACCCTTTTTTAAAAATACGCTCACTTCCTACTTGATGAGCCCCATCGTATAGATTTCATGATCTAGTTTTACCTACCTACCTGAGTGCCCATGTAATTAAACATATTTCAAAAAAGTTAATATTATAAAATCTTTTTTTCATTATCATAGTATTTTTTCCAACTCTGGTTGCAGAGGGTGTTGTTTGTGTTTTTTGTGTATAATAGGTATGTATGTGTTTACATAATGTATGCCTATTTGAATCCGTTAACTGGTAACCATAGTACAAGCTTTGCTTAGTTTTTATTTGTTTTATCTATTTCTGTGTAATTTCGGTTTTAGGCTTTATGGGTGATTAAACTTTCATCGTTTAAAACTTGGGCTTTGGTGGCTTCAAGAGCTTTAGTGGGCATCAGCATGGCCGGAGCTTCTACGACGTGTCCGGCTTATACAAAAGAGATTAGCGAAGACAGTATTAGAGGCTTTTTAGGTTCTTTGGTAAGGAACGAGGTGATTTTGGCTGTGTTCTATTTTTGGGAATGTGATGGCAAAGTTTTTTCTATATAGATACATAGGTACATACCTGTTAAACTAAACGAACTAAAACTTTAAACCATAATAATTATTACTTATTACATAATTTAAAAAAAAATTTGCTTTTTTAATGAATTTTACTGATTACAAAAAATGGTCAATTTATAAACAAGTTAAATCACAAAATGTAAATTATGTTATATTTTGTAAAAAGAAGGCACATAATTTATTAAATATTTAAATTTGGTTTGAAAAAATATATATTTATTAATTTCAATGCTTCTGGTTATTCTTTTTTTTTCAAAAATTTTTTTTCTCTGTTCTAGGTTATCGTCGGTCAAACCTCTGGAAATCTTTTACTCTACATATTAGGTGATTTGCTGAGCTATAACACTATTTTATGGATCTGCCTGGCTTTCCCGATGACACATATTGCGTTTTTTCTGCTGATGCCTGAGTCCCCATCGTATTTAGTCAAGATTGGTAGGGATGAGGTTAGATTCTAAATTTGTATTGTATCTTTTTAATCCAAATAGTTGTAAAATTTACCATACAATTTACGTACGTAACGAGTACCTCCTTTTAGATATGTAATTATTGTAAATAAAATAAGATAAACTCAACTTAATATCAACTATACCCATAAAAGCAGTCTAACACATACAAGCAGTCTAGCATAAACAAGCAGTCTAACACATACAAGCAGTCTTACACATACAAGCAGTCTAACACATACAAGCAGTCTTACACATACAAGCAGTCTAACACATACAAGCAGTCTAACACATACAAGCAGTCTAACACATACAAGCAGTCTTACACATACAAGCAGCCAAACACATACATAAATCTCATTTTTTTATTGAAACTGTTACTAAAAATAAAACAAGGTCTAAGTAAAGTGATTAAACTTAACTAACTATGTTATTTCTTAAATAATATGTGATTATGTTCTTTTTCTGTATTGTAAATATTATATTTCTTTTTTTTTTTACAACTTGCATGTATTTCAATCATTAAATCAGAAAAAACACACATAACATAACATTATTTACAACATACAAAATTAAATTAAAAAAAAGTAGTTGCCACGTGGCAGTTTATTTTCTTTAGAGAATAAAATACAAAGATATTATTAATCTTTTCAGGATGCATCAAAGGCTATTGCTTGGCTGCGTTGCAGGAAAGAAGATGATCTAAAAGTGCAGAGCGAACTTGAACAAATTAAAAAAGAACAAAAATATGATGAGGGACGAAGTGACTTCCTGCTCAAAGCTATTTGTAAGTGCTATTAATAGCAGCTTATTTGACACGTTACCTCAGCCGTTCCACGTCACCACTACAGGAGCTCAGAGTCTCTCATTTGAGCAAGGAGGCTTAACCATAGTCCACCTCGATTGTCTAATACGGATTATCAGACGTTGTCGAGCTAGTGGTCTCTTGATTGTCAGAGTATTTAAGTTGCCCATAAGGCTTGGCTTAACGACTGTATTATATGGTAATGGCCAGAACTAATGGTTTAGCATGCCCTTTAAACTACAAAGGAGCTCAAAATGTGCCAGTAAAGCAGCCACACATCTAATGAAAGACAACTGGGCTATGAGCTTCTCGCTTCCTGCTTGACCCCTTGGTAGTTAACTTCCTATTTTACTTATCAGGTTATTGAATTAACAAGTTGCTTAAAGATTTGTTCTTTGGTATGGGCTGTAGCTGAGTGGGTAGTGACTTGCCTGCTGAACTGAGAAGCGTGGGTTCGATCCCCACACAGTTCAAACATTTATGTCGTTTGAGACTAGATGGCGCATAGCGTTACCATACGTCAGGATTTGTTCTGACGTGTCAGGAATTTTTTAGCTATTGTCAGGATTACGGCCAGATTTTGAAACAACGGGTTTTTTTATTATTTATGTATGTACTAAATTTTTTTTATTAAAAAGATATAGAATTAATATTTTGGGTACTATAGCGTAAATTACACAGGTGGTGGAAGATGTCCATTGGTTCGTCTTTGATGTATCTGTCAACGCTTGAAACAAATATTTGGAACTATAGTTACCATTTGAACAATATGTCAGGACTTTGCTATAGGAATCAGACTTTTTGTCAGGACTTTTTAATTTTCCGTATGGTAACCCTATGTGTAATGTCCAAAAACATTTATCAGTATTATTATTGTATTACTATTAACCAGTCATTTTAAATACAGAAAGTACATGAAAACTTTGCTTTTTCAGTCAAAGACAAATTACTGTTTAGAGCATTCAAAATTGCCATAGAGATTATAATAGCTCGGGAAGTTTGTGGTATTGTTACTGTTTCTAATTATGCTGGAGATATATTCGCAACGGCGTCACAAGGAACTGGTTTGATTCTTAGTCCAAACCAACAAGCCATTGTGCTGGGAGTTGTCCAAGTTGGTGGGGCACTGCTTGCATCTAGTGTCGTGGAGACTACTGGTCGGAAGGTAGATGATATACTCTTATTTGTTAAGTATTTTATCGAAATAAGGTTAAGAGTCGATTCTATGTACCAATATTAAATTTTATTCATGGGCAAGAACATTGCGAAATTTTTATCTACGCTAATTGCAAAATATTATATAATTTCGTACCATTGTAGCATTTTAGATTTTAGACAAATTTAGAGTCGATATTTTTTGTGAACATACCATGAAATAATTTACTGATTAGAAAAGTTGACCTCTCTGGAATAACACCATCTCTAGCTAATTTTATGGGTACCACAACTTAAATTATTGTCAACGCCATGTCCATTGTGCCATGTGAGTCCGACTCACACGTGACCCTATCTTACTCGCACTTGACCCTTTTTTCGTTCTCAGAAACATTCCCGGCGTGTGTATAACAACTTACCAAAATTTCATTACAATCGGTTTGCTCTTATTGCGTGAATCCGACTCGCACTTCACCCTTTCAGTAAAACCTTATCGGATGCCTACGTCGTACAAAGAACCCACCCTCCAAGTTTTAGGTATCTACGTTCAGTGATTTAGGCTGTGCGTCGATCCGTCAGTCATTCAGGACAAAGCATTTTATATGTATATATGATAGGTAGAAAAAGAAAACTTTAAGTATTATTGTACACAAAAAATCAAACACCTAAAAAACGCATAACCTCTTTGAGCTTAGAAACCCCTTAAATGAGGAACTAATATAGTAGGGTGACATTCGAGATATTCCAATTTTAAAGAGTATTGAAGTTGTTTATGTTTTTAAGTAAGTTCAACTTTTTTTGAATAAAATCGGATTGAGTTTTCAAACATGTGTCAAAATAAAATGTAATTTAAATCAAAAGCACTAACGAGATTGATATCAACATCGAAGCAAATATCCGCCAAATAACTTTCTACCCCTTTTTAACCCCGTTAGGGGATGAATTTCAATAAAATACGAAACACGTCTTCCATCAATTCTGTTAAAAAAGGTTAATGCAATATTTGAAGTAGATTGGACCAAGGAATCACGTTGTCCCATACAAACTTTGCCCCCCTTTTTCACCCACTTAGGGGTAGAATTCTGGAAAATCCTTTCTTATCGTTTGCCTTCGTCATACAAAGAACACACCCACCAAGTTTCACGTCTCTACGATCAGCGGTTTAGGCTGTGCGTTGATCCATCAGTCATTCAGGACAAAGCCTTTTATATGTATAGATATATCTCATAGTAATGTATATGACATTGTTTCATTATGTTTAGTACATTTACATCGTTTGTGTTTCAGAAATTAGCCTTCTGGCCTATATCGCACTCTTAATAGAAGAAAATGAAAAGAATGTTCATGAGTTTTATCTATATTATTACTATAAATAGAATAAATCTCTTCAACTACTGAACTGATTTTCAAAATTCTTATCCTTTTTAAAATCTACACTATCCTTGGCGTAACATAGACTTACGTAACTTATGAATAAATTAAGTTTTTAGTTTGAAATCTCAATGATTGTAAAGTCGAAAGAAAAAAGGCACTATCCCTTCACGACGTATCGAAGCAATGGGGTAACCTGATTTTTGGCTCAGGGATAAAGAATACTTTTTATTCCTGTCTGTGCACTTTTGCTCACGTCGTAATTGTGCTTTTAGTTGAGCTTATTTTATGGCACAAATATATCTATAGAGGAAGAAAATGACAAAGAATACTTTTATTTCAGAGCTACCACGGAAATAAGTTTTTCTGTGGGAATCAACTAGTGGGATTATAAAACTTTAAGTAAGACTTTTGTCCTTTATTTCAGTATCGAGGCACAGTGATGGGTTTGACAATGGCTGTAGGGTCATTGGCAGATTTCTTCCAACTATATTTCTTCAAGCCAATTGCTGCCTCCATAGGAGTATACGCTGTTTTCTATTTTTTTGCTGGAATATGTTTAATGAATGCAGTATATGTTTTCTTAGTGTTACCGGAAACTAAAAAGAGATCCATAGATAAAATATATGAAGATTTAAAAACGAAGAAGGAAAAAGAAAAAGAAAGAGAAATGCAAAAAGATGTAAGAGAAATAACAGTGTTATAACAAAGGACTAACGATAAAACAGGAGAATCATTAATAAGAATTATGTAAAGAATTAGTATGAGATTGAGTTTATATGTAATAAGAGAAACCAAAAAATATAATTTTGTTATACTTATGGCTTTGTATGTGTATTTTTGGATCGATTGCTTAAACTTTAAATCATTTGTCTATTGCCAGTCACATGTCAAAAAGTGTAATAGACAAGATTTACAGTATTATCTTAAGGAAGATTTTATGGACCCTGAATCAAAATTCACAGATGCAGCATTTAGATGAATGTGTGTTTAAAATTTGAGTACAATAATCTTGTATTATAATATTGTCAATATTTTATATTTTATTAGTGTTTTATTTGCTGAAAAATGATGTCAGCGATATATAACGTTTTTGTAATAGTATTTTAATATTATCAGATTTTACAGACAAAAAGACAAAAACGGAAAAATCAATTTCCTTATTAATTACTCGCTTAAAAAAATTCATATTTACTCGCGTGGGACATATAGCCCCGAAATCAAAGGTCGAATATAAAGGGTTTTAAACCACGTTATGTTATAGTTATTATAAAAATACATTCGACTCCCTCGCAGCCTAGTTGGTAGTGTGGCCGGCTGCTGTGAGGGTTTGGATTCGATTCGCGCAATAAACAAACATTTATGTGATAAACATTTGTGTTTGTCTTAAGTTTAGGTGTATTTATGTATAATATGCATGTTTTTACAAAAAAAAGTAATCATATGTATTTGTATCCGTTCTCTGGTATCCATAACACAAGCTTTGCTTGTTTTGGGGCCAGACGGCACTGTGTACAATGTCTAAATATATTATATTGTTATTATAGTTAAAATCAACTTTGTACTAAAGAATAACAGTATTCAACATTTTTGCTATACTAATGACGAGGTCAATCGATATATCTAGAAACTTTAAACTTAGTAAAATCGTTACATATTGTGATGGGGGACATACCTAGTCATGGGATTTAGCACACACAAACTTTCTTTATCATTCTAACTTGGGTATATATGGCATATTTAAAAGTTGAAGATTTATTTATTTATTGTTTATGGATTACCAACAGTTGTTATATTAATACATTCGGTAGAAAATCACTTGTTGTCTTAAACAATATGTACAACCACTTATGGGTAAACACAGCATTCATTCAAATTCAAGATGGACCACCTCTCGTTTACGAGTTTTTGTGTGGCTCGGGCGGGGCAGACATGGTCCATACCATATGGCATATGGTACTGACAGTGGTTCAGTATCATAAGTGTCTGATTATAAGTCCGTTTCGTTGACACTTTCTTGAGAATCTTCTTCGTTGTCACTGTGAATCACTTGAGCCTCCAATCCGTCTTTTTCGGAACTGTGATGTTTTTTTCCCCCTCAGGCAGCTACTAGGAACGCCGTGACAGGAACTTTAAAAATGGCGAAGTTACAACGCTTCATAAACTCCGTGGGGTAAAACATACCCCACGCGAGTAATTAAGGGTTAGTAATGCATAAACAACATAAATAGTACATTGTCCACCGAGGGGTAAAAGTGATTGATTACTTACGAAGATGTAGTTTGAGGCCCAAAGCGGAGCTGGGGCCCATAAATACACACGAAGTAGGAATCGCATTTTACCCCGAGTGATACATAGTGCTTTATATTATACCTAAGAGGAAAATAAAGGTTAATAAATTAAAATGTGTAAGATATTAAATGAAAATTTATATTAAAATCATTACAATTGTTGAAACAAATTTACCCAAGCATATTTAAAAAAAAAAATTTAAGTGAAAAATAAAATACAAGTGACCAGTAACATTTTTGGAAAACAGTTATTAGAAAATATAGTTCACATACATAACCACATCTGGTACTGTTAAAAATTAGAACGCTTTATATAAATTTTCTGCTCTGTCGTATATATTAGGAAGTTTTATTTTTAGTAAAGACAAACCGCATTTTTTGTTTAATTTATGTCTGTTTTTAAAGATTTACATTGTAGAAAAAAAATCGTTTTGCGCAAGCACATAAAGTAGGCTTTAAGAAAATTTTAAACGACAAAGTAAGCCCCTTCCGATCCAGTAAGATGAAAACGTAATTTTTGTTCTTCTTCGTCCCTCAAGGTATCTCTGTACCAAGAATTAAGTCTGTTGCCTTGCTCTGTAGCAACATGCAGGAATAGTGCCCCGCGGTTTCAGCCACAGTAGGAACTATAGATCAGAATAAGGTGCATCTTTCTTGGTCCTTCTAGCCATCAAGGAATAACAAACACAGGGACTTTTACTTTCCCTATATTTATATTAGTTAATATTAGGAATAGGATAAGGATTTAAAACATTCTGGTAATACTACTAGTATTGCTATTGGTAGTGCCATGGTTAAAATTCATTAACCGTATCACTACCGATTTAATACTAATAGTGCCACGGTTAAATTTCATTTCCTATAGCTCTACAGATTTAATACAGTAGTGCCACGGTTAATATTCATTAATATAGCACTACTGATTTAATATAGTAGTGTCACGGTTAAATTTCATTTACTACAGCACTACTGATTTAATACAGTAGTGCCACGTAATATCTATTTACCGTACTACTAGTGATTTAATACTTATAGTGCCACGGTTTTAATTATTTTGTAATAAAAACCACGTTTAATAAAACATGGGAAACTTTTTTGGCAGTATTTCCTAATTTTAGATTAATTTTTAATGATTATAACTAAGATTTACCAATTTATCTTGGTGTGTGTCAACATGCACCGGTGAAAGAACTACTATATTTTAAACAAACACCAGTGAAATTGATTTATGATAAGAACTAAGTTCATTTTGATATTACCTAAGTTTGGACTTTCACAGTTACATATTATTATGTTTTTAATAAGTTAGAACAAAGAAGACTTTGAGGCACAGTAGTAAAGCGTGCGGCTGACATTTCAAAGGTCGTAGGTTCAATTTCCGATAAGAACTGCTTACCTTACCAACATTGTTACAATTTGTTGATTGTAAAGTTGTCGCAACTCTGGTTCGTGCCCGTAACAGCGATATGCAACTATCTTGTTTATCAATTACTATACGTACTACCATTCCGCTTTTTGTGTTGTTTAAATTGCGCGTATCAAAAAAATATTACAGCTTCAAATTGATTACACTATCACCATAATATCAGCCTATTTTGAATGTAACTTTAAATATTCTTAAAATTAAATCAAAAATTAAAAACATTTTATGCATGAGATCTCAATTTATTTATTATTCTTAACTAATTTCTTTATATATTTCCTCTAAGCTTTTCATTTTAGTCTCCGGTATCGAAAATGAAACATACAGAGCATTGAAAAGACACACAATTCCAAAAAAATAGAAGACAGAATAGACTCCTAGAGCAGAAGCAGCTGGTTTAAAAAATAATAATAGGAAAAAGTCCAGTAAAGATGCTAAAGCCATAGTAGAAGCATATACTGTACCTCGGTACTGAAAGGGAAAGATACAAAAATTTAAAAATAAAATAACAGCATTTTACATTGGAATGTATAATTATCGATATTGCAGGTCGAAATTTTAATGTTCTGCTTCTCATAAACTCTGGCCACGGGTTATATACTAAAAAAATTATAAATTTACAAAAATATACAACTGTATTATTCGTAATTTGTTTGTGAATTCACAGATGAAACTAGATTTTTTTCATTTAAAAGTTTTGTGAAAGTGCCCCAATTAGATAAGTTAAGTGTGTTGAAAAAAAGAGGAAGAATGTTTTAAAGAAAGCAAAGGTAGTTGAGGAAGGTTAGATAGAATTATTTTGCAAGTTATGAGACGTAAGTTCTTTAATTACATTAGAAGAGATTCCATAGGAATCTCAAGATGATGACTGGATTCTACAAGAACGAAGCCGCCAGAAAAGACTGTTATACATAATTATGGTACCATCACCTCCCTGAATTTATTTATAAATAGCTTACCTACCTTGAAAGAGAATATTTCTCCAATAACTACTACTGGCATAGGTAGTAGTCCTGCAGCATCACTTAATATACAGAGGCAGAGGATAATAACGGGCAGCCACTCAGGCATGAAGATGGCGAGATGTTGGCAGAGGAACCAAGATGCGAGAATGGTCATCAACACACCAGTTATTACGGAGGTCAGGAGCAGTAGACTCTAAAATAAAAATTAAATTGTTTGTTAATTTGCCTACACAAATTTTTTTGATCATGTGTTTTTGGCTAAATGCAGTTTGTAATAAAAAAATTAGATTGTCTCTTGCTTTCGGTGTACGTGACGAAAAATGATTACTATCTATTGTTTCGTGTGTTTAAATACCTGATGCATACCTAGGTATGTATTGTGTCAGTTTCTACATATATTTATTCTTAGATAATGCATATAAATTGGATCGATTGAACGATTACAATCAAACTACGTTCCCCCGCTGGGGGGAAAAAATCCCCTTAAGGTGATGGTATACCCAAACAAGTTAAGTTTCCAAGAATTTGAAAATTTTTGTTAGAGTTCTAAGTTTAAAAATATATGTTATGTTTGGAAAACTAAGAGTGATATTCTCTTTATTCTTATTTATAAAATATATATTAATATGACCAAACGAATTTGCTAATTTCATATTTCTAAATACATATTTCTAAATAAATATTTGAATTTTATACCGACAAAAAACAGAGAAAATCAAGATTTTCAACGCGCGGTTACGTGCTAGCGCCTATCGTACGCGGAACTGTGTCTCTTTGTATACTTCAATAGTAGTGTGTAACTGGTCAAAACGGCACGCTTTTGCTAGGTTATGCCTAGATAGCCTTAAAAACTAACAGCATTTCATTTTTCATAAATATTGTATAGGTTGAAAGTTATACAAGAGTGTTTCCTCGTTCTAATGGTGTTGTACATTATTAAAAAAAAAACGTTTCTCATTATTTGAGCATGTTTACATAATTTCATGATTAGTATTATCAAAATTAGGGTTCAATTACGTTTGCATGAATAACGCTGCAAGGAATATCCTTTTAATTTTGGATATGAATTTAAATGAATCAGGGTTAGTAGGGTACAAGCAGGTAAATCAATCATAATAAAAATTACCTTTCGACCAGCTTTTTCAACCAGTACGGACGCAATTATAGAACCACCCACGGGAATTACTCCTATTAACATCGCTTGCTGATTCGGACTCAATAACAAGTCTTTCGAAGCCTTTGAAAATATTTCTCCAGGGAAGTCCAGCACAGCCACTATGCCACAGAATTCTCTTGCAAGACATAACATCATGACCATACGGAACGCCTTGCAAAGAGTCTTGTCCTTCACTGAAACAATAAATTTGAAGCAGTGAGCCAAGAAATGGGTTGAAGTTTTTATTTTTTTTATTCAATTTATTTTTTAATATTTGTAAGAAAAAGGTCAGGTATTACCCTTATCAGCGGTCACCCTAATAATCATGTCCAGCCGTTTGACAGCGGCTTCAATCATATCAGCTCATATTGGTCCCCTGCTGGACATAAGCCTCCTCCATGGCACGCCATTTCTCCCGGTTCTCTACCTTCTGCATCCAGCCACCACCACTACCGCGGCTTAGCTCAGTTTAACTTAGTACTAGAAACTGTAATTTTGGAATGGGAATACTGCCGCGTAGAGGCGGCGGAGCAGAATCACACCAATCCAAAGACTCCCGTGGGCTCCCTACGAGGCTAAGAGGCATACCAGATGTTTGGCAGCAGCGCTATACTGTGGATTTTTGCATCATGAATCTGCGATCACCAACCCGCATGCCAAGCACGACAATTATTGGCACACCCACCTTCCTTAAATTCCAGTCTTCATCATAGAAGTTCGAATATACTTGGCTCCATAGACAAAATCGAAAGTCATACGACTTGATACGTTTTTTTTACTTTAAACTGTTACTGTAGAGCGAAAGTTTTCTCTAGGGATCTGTCTATTGAACAACGGCAGCTGACGAAGCTTAAAACCAATCAAGAAAATCATTCCATCCAAACCTGAAATATTGAGAGAGATCGAGAACGTTTATAGACAGCTATACACCTCAACTCCTGTCCTATCAACATTATGGCTGACCAACCCAAAACCAAATGAACTTGACATTATACCGAAGATACAGAAAGCTACTTTGTTTAATAATATTTAGTGATATTGTATGAAATCACTGTTTGCCTCTGTCTGTACCTCCACGGTATTCTCCTACACGGCAAGACCAATTTTGATGTAATTGAATTTGGATATGTTTGAGAGGGTATCTGCAAGGTTTACATCCACCATTAGACCCGGTAGGTGGCACTGCAATAGATCACTGCAGCATATTAAGGGGTCAGTTAGTTAACTTTTATAATTTTCTTTATATTTCATTGTTTTGTTAAACACAAATGTTACATTTTGCTAAAAAAAATTAAGATGCATCAAAATTATATGATCTTTCGTTTTCTATAAACAAATTAAGACTTATTCTGTTTAAATAACGCACAAATGGCTTTCACCAAAAAAATGCAGGTGCCAGTATCAGTCTGTAGTTCTGACTTGATGCGGGCTAGTTCGCTCAACACAACGTCATCCTCTATACTTCTACACCTGAGCCAAGCAATTGCTTTAGCTGCATCCTGTAATATGAAATGTGGCAATGTTTTGTTTTATTTAATGACTAAAATGCATTCCTATAGTCCACGTGTAGATCAAGAACTGAAGAGTGGAATCTCTCACCACTTGCTCCTGCAACATAGGGATAACAGAGAGCCCGTGGTAAGATCACTCTGTGAACCGCGTATATCCTAAAGCTTTCAGTTGGAAGACCCATGGTAAGTTCTTCCTGGGGTGCCCGTGGTAAGATCAACCCCACCGAAAGGAATTCCTAACACGTTCAACTTGGAGCCCATGGTAAGATCACCTTATTGGACGCGACACCTAAAACACGATTACAGAGAGCCCGTGGTAAGATCACTCTGTGAACCGTGTATATCCTAAACCTTTCAGTTGGAAGACCCATGGTAAGTTCTTCCTGGGATGCCCGTGGTAAGATCAACCCCACCGAAAGGAATTCCTAACACGTTCAACTTGGAGCCCATGGTAAGATCACCTTATTGAACGCGACACCTAAAACACGATTACAGAGAGCCCGTGGTAAGATCACTCTGTAAACCGTGTATATCCAAAACCTTTCAGTTGGAAGACCCGTGGTAAGTTCTTCCTGGGGTGCCCGTGGTAAGATCAACCCCACCGAAAGGAATTCCTAACACGTTCAACTTGGAGCCCATGGTAAGATCACCTTATTGAACGCGACACCTACAACACGATTACAGAGAGCCCGTGGTAAGATCACTCTGTGAACCGTGTATATCCTAATCCTTTATTTATAATAAAGTAATTTATAATACATAGACAATTATATCTTAACAGTAGAATACAAGACTAAAAACTTAAGAGTCAGTTTGTTCAATGCAGGCTCATTAGGTACACAACAAAATGAACTCATAGTGGCAATAGAGAACCTATCTCCAGATCTGCTTGCAATTAACGAGACCTGGATTAGAGAGGGGGAGGAAGGTCGTGCTCCTGTAGTCCCTGGGTACCGTCTGCGGCATATACCACGACCAAAAAATATTCGATGTGGTTGAGGTGGTGGAGTTGGTTTTTATATCAAGAAAGGAATATATGCCCGTACTTGTCCCCACCCAGTCACTGCCAATGTTGAGCAAATGTGGATATCAACTAAGGTTAATACTTTGAAGGTTATAATTGGCACAGCATATCGCCCTCCCTGGTTAGATGTGAACCAGTTTTTCGAAGCCATCACCATGTCTGTAGCTTATTTTGCTTGGGCAGATTATGTAATATTATTAGGAGATTTTAATATTAATATATTAAACAGAGGTGGTAATAAAAACAAACTTTTACAGGAATTTTTGCAGACACTCAACTTGACACAATATGTTGATAAACCGACTCATTTTACACCAAACAGTGAGACATTAATTGATCTTATCTGTACTAATGCTTCGGTGCACCAATTATGTGTCACACATATACCCGATCTCGGAAATCATGCAATGGTGTCCATGGATCTTTATCTCAAAAAACCAAAATTAATAGCACATAAAATTCATTATAGGCCCTTAAAGGACATAAAATTAGACAATTTTATTAAAGATTTAAACCATATAAGCTGGGGCAATATTGAAAAATTAGAACATGTGAATGAGATGGTTATAGTATTTACAAATATTTTGTTAGCATTATTTGATCTCCATGCTCCAATAAAATCTATAATCGTCAAAGAACACACATATCCTTGGCTTACCCCCACTATAAAGGAAATGATTAAAATCCGAAATAGAAGTTATACCCGTTATCAAGCTACTAAATCAGAATCACACAAAAAGTTTTATAAGGACAGGATATTGAAAGCTGTAGTCAATTCTGCTATTCACAATGAAAAAAAGGCCTATTTTGAGCAGCACATCAATTCAAAAATGAATGATCCCAAAAAGTTATGGAAAAATCTCAAAAACAATTTCCTTACTGAAAAAAGCTCAAACATGAATATTCATTGTATATGCTCAGATCCCAACACTCTAAACAATCACTTTTTGAATATACCAGGAAGAGTACATGCAGACATTTCAACTCTGTCATTCTATGAATTTCACAGGTTTGGTTCTAAAACATTCCAACTAAGGCCAGTAGGCACAGAGGTTGTTGCAAATATTATTAAGGGGTTGCATTCTAATGCTGAAGGAAATGATCATATATCGTTACAAATGTTGATCATGACTCTCCCTGAAACCTTAGACATTATTACTGCTATAGTAAATAAGTCATTAAAAAGCTCTGTTTACCCTGATTTGTGGAAGGTGGCAGTAGTAAAACCTATTCCTAAAAAGCCTAATCCAATGAGCGAAAAAGACCTACGGTCAATAAATATTTTGTCCTGTGCTTCCAAGATTCTGGAAAAAGTAGTTAGTATGCAACTTTCAGGTTACTTAGAGCAAAATGATATACTTCCGAAGGCCCAGTCAGGTTTTCGGAAAGGATTTAGCACAGCAACTGCTCTAACTGATGTTATTGACAATATATTGCATTCACAGGATAATAGCATGGGCTCAATATTAGTGCTGCTAGATTTTTCTCGAGCATTTGACTCAATAAATATTCCACTTCTATTGTCTAAACTGTCATATTACGGTCTTGTTCCTTCTACAGTGGCATGGTTTAGTAGCTATCTTGAAAACAGATATCAATATGTAGAAATTTCTGGGGATGATGGTATAAAGAAGGTCTCATCAGCACAACATGTAGAAAGAGGAGTACCACAGGGCTCTATTTTAGGGCCTCTTCTGTTTGTTCTGTATATTGCAGACATCACCTCATGCATACACAACTGTAACTATCATCTTTACGCTGATGACCTTCAGATTTATATGTCAACGCAGCCACAAAACACTCTTGAATCTATAAAATTAATAAATAAGGATCTTAATAGGATAGCATTATGGTCAGACAGAAATTGTTTAGTGCTAAATCCAACAAAATCTACTTGTATGATCCTAGGTTCAAAAAAACAAGTAAATATGATTTCTCAACACCAGCCAAACATCAATATTGCTGGTAAACAAATTCAGTGTGTTTCTGAGAGTAGAAACCTGGGGCTTATACTTGATAGCAACCTGAAATTTGAGTCTCATGTTTTAGATGCAGTACGAAATTGTTTCTACCGCCTAAGATTACTGTACAGAATGAGGCCTTACCTTAGCGTGGATTTAAGAATTCAGCTATGTGAGTCCCTTGTTTTGTCTAAATTAAATCACGCTGACACAGTGTATGGGCCATGTCTTCTAGCACGCTCCAAACATCTCATACAAAGAGTGCAAAATTCATGTGCCCGTTTCTGTTTTCCCATTCCACCAAGGACCCATGTGACTCCTTATCTTAATAACCATAAGTTGCTTAAAATGGAAGCTCGCAGGAAACTGCACTTCTCGGTTTTATTGTTTGGTGTTATCAAAACACAAAAGCCAAGCTATTTGTATGAAAAATTATCGTGGGCCCGAGATAGAAACAAATATGAAACTCGTGCTTCTTCGTATTTAATCAATTGCCCACGACATAGGTCAGCATCCTTTAGAGGCAGTTTTAAATTCGCTGCCAGCCGTTGCTGGCATGATTTACCACCGCCACTTCGAACTGCCAAATCTAAAACTGTTTTTATGAAAAACATGAAAGCTTTCCTCCTTAAAGAGCAAGTAGTATACGCTAATATGTAATGGAGAAATAAATTTTAAAAAGCTAGCTCACCTAATGTTTATCAGATTGAGAATGGAAACTTTTCATTCATAATTATGTAAGTTTATGTCAATATATTATAAATTACCAATATGTACACACAATAAATAATTCTAAGAATGATAGGTTTTTTTTTTTTTTTTTAATAATATAATGGGCTCGCACGGTCTTAGCAGACCATTTATGCATTTGCCAGAGTCAAAGTCAATTATATTATATCGTATCGTGGCGCGGGCGTTGCGCGTCCTCGTTTCCAAGTCCCAAGATTGGGCGGGAGATTTGGTGTGGATCCTCAGACATTGCGCGTCATGTCCTGCTTATTTCTTCATAATTCACTATTCATGAGCCTTTGCTGCACAATTATTAACACGCTTTCGTAAAACTTTGCTAAAAAATATACATCGAAAGTAACTAAATGAATTTAGAAAAATTAAACAGAAAAAAACACCACTCCTTCTTAAGATTCGCGCCAAAACTCCGAATGATAGGTTATGTCATAGATTAATATATTCTTCTTTTTTCCAAATTGGCAATTCGTTCCTCTTCAAAAAGGTGAAGACCATTTATTGCCATAATAGAAGGTAGGTATATAGAAAATAAAGTAATGTAATAAATGTAATTATAAGGAGATATTATGATTAATATATTGTATTCTGAAAGGGTTAATTTTAGTTTATCACTTTTTATGCAGCTGTTTTATGTAGATTATTTATTTTGTATTTATAATTGTAGTAAGTGTAGATAGTTAACTGTAATTATTAATAATTAAGCATCTTTTTATTTGCTATTGTCAAACGAGTCGCAAACGAAAGGTTCTCACTGAAAATCAGTGTTGTGACCATTTGGTCACAGCGTAATGCTGAGTGAGAAACCTTTTTGGCGCACAACTCAAATTAAGTTGATAGTGTTAACATTTCGTTTTTTATGTTCCTGTTATTTATAGGTTGTGTTGTCCAAATAAAAATGTTTTTCTTTTCTTTTCTTTTCTTTCTTTCTTTCAGTTGGAAGACCCATGGTAAGTTCTTCCTGGGATGCCCGTGGTAAGATCAACCCCACCAAACGGAATTCCTAACACGTTCAACTTGGAGCCCATGGTAAGATCAGCTTATTGAACGCGACACCTAAAACACGATTACAGAGAGCCCGTGGTAAGATCACTCTGTGAACCGTGTATATCCAAAACCTTTCAGTTGGAAGACCCGTGGTAAGTTCTTCCTGGGATGCCCGTGGTAAGATCAACCCCACCGAAAGGAATTCCTTACACGTTCAACTTGGAGCCCAAGGTAAGATCACCTTATTGAACGCGACACCTAAAACACGATTACAGGGAGCCCGTGGTAAGATCACTCTGTGAACCGTGTATATCCAAAACCTTTCAGTTGGAAGACCCGTGGTAATTTCTTCCTGGGATGCCCGTGGTAAGATCAACCCCACCGAAAGGAATTCCTAACACGTTCAACTTGGAGCACATGGTTAGATCACCTTATTGAACGCGACACCTAAAACACGATTACAGAGAGCCCGTGGTAAGATCACTCTGTGAACCGCGTATATCCTAATCCTTTCAGTTGGAAGACCCATGGTAAGTTCTTCCTGGGGTGCCCGTGGTAAGATCAACCCCTTCGAAAGGAATTCCTAACACGTTCAACTTGGAGCCCATGGTAAGATCACCTTATTGAACGCGACACCTAAAACACGATTACAGAGAGCCCGTGGTAAGATCACTCTGTGAACCGTGTATATCCTAAACCTTTCAGTTTGAAGACCCATGGTAAGTTCTTCCTGGGATGCCCGTGGTAAGATCAACCCCACCGAAAGGAATTCCTAACACGTTCAACTTGGAGCCCATGGTAAGATCACCTTATTGAACGCGACACCTAAAACACGATTACAGAGAGCCCGTGGTAAGATCACTCTGTGAACCGTGTATATCCTAAACCTTTCAGTTGGAAGACCCGTGGTAAGTTCTTCCTGGGATGCCCGTGGTAAGAACAACCCCACCGAAAGGAATTCCTAACACGTATAACTTGGAGCCCATGGTAAGATCACCTTATTGAACACGACACCTAAAACACGATTACAGAGAGCCCGTGGTAAGATCACTCTGTGAACCGTGTATATCCTAATCCTTTCAGTTGGAAGACCCTTGGTAAGTTCTTCCTGGGGTGCCCGTGGTAAGATCAACCCCATCGAAAGGAATTCCTAACACGTTCAACTTGGAGCCCATGGTAAGATCACCTTATTGAACGCGACACCTAAAACACGATTACAGAGAGCCCGTGGTAAGATCACTCTGTGAACCGTGTATATCCTAATCCTTTCAGTTGGAAGACCCATGGTAAGTTCTTCCTGGGGTGCCCGTGGTAAGATCAACCCCACCGAAAGGAATTCCTAACACATTCAACTAGGAGCCCATGGTAAGATCACCTTATTGAACGCGACACCTAAAACACGACTACAGAGAGCCCGTGGTAAGATCACTCTGTGAACCGTGTATATCCTAAACCTTTCAGTTTGAAGACCCATGGTAAGTTCTTCCTGGGATGCCCGTGGTAAGATCAACCCCACCGAAAGGAATTCCTAACACGTTCAACTTGGAGCCCATGGTAAGATCACCTTATTGAACGTGACACCTAAAACACGATTACAGAGAGCCCGTGGTAAGATCACTCTGTGAACCGTGTATATCCTAAACCTTTCAGTTGGAAGACCCGTGGTAAGAACAACCCCACCGAAAGGAATTCCTAACACGTATAACTTGGAGCCCATGGTAAGATCACCTTATTGAACGCGACACCTAAAACACGATTACAGAGAGCCCGTGGTAAGATCACTCTGTAAACCGTGTATATCCTAATCCTTTCAGTTGGAAGACCCTTGGTAAGTTCTTCCTGGGGTGCCCGTGGTAACATCAACCCCATCGAAAGGAATTCCTAACACGTTCAACTTGGAGCCCATGGTAAGATCACCTTATTGAACGCGACACCTAAAACACGATTACAGAGAGCCCGTGGTAAGATCACTCTGTGAACCGTGTATATCCTAAACCTTTCAGTTGGAAGACCCGTGGTAAGTTCTTCCTGGGATGCCCGTGGTAAGATCAACCCCACCGAAAGGAATACCGAACACGTTCAACTTGGAGCCCATGGTAAGATCACCTTATTGAACGCGACACCTAAAACACGATTATAGAGAGCCCGTGGTAAGATCACTCTTTGAACTGTGTATATCCTAATCCTTTCAGTTGGAAGACCCATGGTAAGTTCTTCCTGGGATGCCCGTGGTAAGATCAACCCCATCGAAAGGAATTCCTAACACGTTCAACTTGGAACCCATGGTAAGATCACCTTATTGAACGCGACACCTAAAACACGATTACAGAGAGCCCGTGGTAAGATCACTCTGTGAACCGCGTATATCCTAAACCTTTCAGTTGGAAGACCCGTGGTAAGTTCTTCCTGGGATGCCCGTGGTAAGATCAACCCTACCGAAAGGAATTCCTAACACGTTCAACTTGGAACCCATGGTAAGATCACCTTATTGAACGCGACACCTAAATAAAAATAGGTGTATAAAAAATAAAACAATGTTGGAAATAAAACAATGTGGAAATATCTACAGCTCAATCAAAGTTCATTACTGCTTTGAGTGAACTATAGAGTTTTGGTAGGATAGGTTTTTTTTTTAATTTAAACAGGTTACAAAAGTAAACACTTTTCTTTATAGTGTAGTGAAGTCTGGTCTGGTAAGAAGCATAGTACCTGCGAACAATAAAATATATTAGCACTGACAAGGTTCTTTTACAGTTATTAAAAATATTGTAAACCAGCGAGTTATCTGATTGTCCCATGTAGATAATTGGGTCTTAAATACTTGAAAGCTGACAGTTCTTAAAGTCGCAGCACTGTCTTCTCTGTAAACAATTTTAAAAAATTTATAATTATTATAGTTTTACGGTGTTTTTCTATACAAATTGTATACCTTGGACACAGGTACCTACACTTTGACTAATAAAAAGGAAACTAGCAGTAAGATAACAGGGATTTTTATTTTTAAGATGAAATAATAAATTAGATTAAGGCATTGAATCCGTACTAAGGAAGATCTAGCGCAGATCTAAAAAAATATAAAAAAAAAATAAACTGTTGCATTAATTAAATATAAATAAAATCATGATAATTGCAACAGTGTCATAATATTGAGAGCTGAGCTGAGCAAAAACCATTGTGAAAACGTTAATTACATGTCTAATAATTTTATATATACTGATAAATTTTATTTTATCCTAATATAATCAGAATATTTCCAATGAGCAATAAAATGTTACATTCAAAAAATCTCTATTTACTTGACAAAATGAACTACTAAAAATTATATATTATTTATTTTTAATTTTACAATAAATATATAAATAAATAACACACTTTTACTTACATTATATAAATAAGTAAGTACTGCTTGATCACTTTTCTTGATTTTGGTAATTGCACTTTTCACTAATTAAAGTTTTGAGACGTGTTCACACCGCTACAAGTTTCTAGAATGAGTTATAATAATTATTATAGAAATAATTCTCACGGTTTGCTTATACTCCGACCAATGAATCTTGAACACTTCGGAATTTAGAGCAATTCAATCGTGTTTAATATACGTTTTAACACCAGTATCTTATTGTTTTGTAGTATAATATCTAGGTTATATTAATATATTCTAACATACTTACAAATATGAGTGATTAATTTAACTTAAAAAAAACAATTTGTTTTCACATTCATTGAGAAAATAAATTTTATTATTTTTAAGCAAATTTTATATTATGTAAAATTTTAGATGATTTGTTCATAATAGCGAATTTAGGTTTTTTGTCCCTACCACAGAAGCAAAGCCTTCGTTAGATAAAGCAGGCTTAGGCCATTGTCCACCGCACTGACCTCTGGTCGCAAATTGGTGGATAAATTTAAGTACATAAATATATTATAAATACATTTTAGTTAATATAGTTCTATGTGGGTTCGTAACCGATTTGTCTTTTTATAATTTGTTATTTCATTAATGTAATATTTTAAAGTATCATGTATAGTTCAGCGACAAATACACAAATAAAGAGCCTTGCAAGCACAAAATAGTATCGCGAACATAATATGAGAAGTTCATCTATTGCGAAATGTTACAGTCAAGTTAAAAAACATACGATAGTAAATATATCCGTATTGCTTATTTTTATATAAAGTTTTTGTAATCTTTGTTGTATAGCGAGTCATATAAGAAAAAGTACTACTTAGTGTTTTTTCCCTCTTTTTATGAAAAAAATCATACAACGTCTCAAAATTAAACTATTGAAGTTACAACTACAATAAGTAACGAATCCAGTTTTCGAAAACATAAGTTTAAATCTAAGTTTTTGTTTATGATTTTTAAGTGTGGTATTTTGCCGAAATATGTGTTGAAAGGGGTTTAATTCGCGAAGCATAAATTATATTTGACAATTAGTATTTTATAATATATGAAGGAGTTAATAAAGGTTAATTTTAATTAGAAATGTAACTTAGATTTTTAACCATTTGGTCAAATGTCTACAGTGCGACATTTTCAACATTTTACCGCGACCTTAGAGGAAAAAGGGGGTTAATTTTTTTATTTCAGCAAGTTGATAGGCTAAAGAAAGAACGTCTCGAATGGTAAAACAATACATTCTGGACTCCATAGACTTCATATACTCAACCAGCTTACGTTCCTGTTCAGGAGTAAACACTGAACGTATACTGCCCAACACCTTTTGTGATCCACATGCATATTTATTTATTTCAAACTCTTCAAACACTTATTTTCTGAGAAAATTGCATTTATATCCGAAAATGGGTCAAAATTTACCAGTGGACCGTATGAAGGTATTTTCCGGGCAAAGCACGAATTTTGAATTTAGAATCTTCCTTGCAATAATTGTGAATGTAAATGTGATGACTTGAGGAGTTAACCAAACTTTTCGTTTGTTACGGAAAAATACAGTTCCACTTATAAGGCATATTGTATGAATGGTGTTCATGTAATAACTGTTTATAAAATCAGTATATACAAAAAAATATAGATGACTAGCTTTTGCCCCAGGTTCCATCTGCCCTAAATTTGGTTATCGGTGTAGGATTTCCACAGCAACACACAGCAGAAATCCTTTACCGGTTTTCCTTTATAATATTAGTATAGATAGCGGACCCAGCAGACATTGTCCTGCCCAGAAAATCAAGGCCACTTTAAATATTATATTTTAAATTAAACATTTACATTTTTTAAATTTTGCGATTCCAAAATTACTTCTGACGAATCTACGGTTGAGTCGTTATTTTTGGATATCTCACTGTTTACTATGTGCTCCATTCCTAATTATTTAATTCTTCATATTCTTCTTAATCTTCAATGGTAGAAGTATTGGCGGAAAGCCTTTCTTTTAAATCCTTTTGATTTAGATGCTTTCTTTTATTCTATGTAATGTGTCGTTTTCAAGCCACAAAATTCACAATGATTAAAGTTGTGGGATATGATAATAATGGAGGTACATTTAATACAGCGAATGTTAGAATCATTGTCGTACGTTCAATCTTTGCCATTTAAAAGATCAGTGACACACCGACTGCAGCGCCACCTACCGGGTCCATTTGTTAATTTAAAGCTTGCAGGAAAACACTCAAACGTACACAAAAATATCATTATACTCATCCTTGCTGTTTAGGAGAAGGTAAATGTCACACCGACTGCATCGCCACCTACCGGGTTTTATTGTGTTTTTAAACCATCCCAGAACCCATTGAAATATTCAGACAAAATTTCAACCAAATCGTTCCGGCCGTTCAGGAGGAGTTAGATGACAAACACACGTACAGAAGAATTATTCGTAGAAAAAAAACCGACTCGATCTTGACTATTTTAAGTATCCTAGTAGTATGTCCTTTCCTGGGACTCAGACTATCTCCATGCCATATTTCATCTCAATCCGTACAGTGGTTTAAGCAGAGGCAACAGACAGACAGACAGAGTAACTTTCGCATTTACATATATAATTAGTATGGATTGCGGGTCGCTCTCTGAAATGATATGATATGAAATGATATGAAATGATATGATATGAAATGGGATGCCCGTGGTAAGATCAACCCCACCGAAAGGAATTCCTAACACGTTCAACTTGGAGCCCATGGTAAGATCACCTTATTGAACGCGACACCTAAAACACGATTACAGAGAGCCCGTGGTAAGATCACTCTGTGAACCGTGTATATCCTAAACCTTTCAGTTGGAAGTACCCGTGGTAAGTTCTTCCTGGGATGCCCGTGGTAAGATCAACCCCACCGAAAGGAATTCCTAACACGTTCAACTTGGAGCCCATGGTAAGATCACCTTATTGAACGCGACACCTAAAACACGATTACAGAGAGATCGTGGTAAGATCACTCTGTGAACCGTGTATATCCTAAACCTTTCAGTTGGAAGACCCGTGGTAAGTTCTTCCTGGGATGCCCGTGGTAAGATTAACCCCACCGAAAGGAATTCCTAACACGTTCAACTTGGAGCCCATGGTAAGATCGCTATGTGAACCGTGTATATCCTTAACCTTTCAGTTGGAAGACCCGTGGTAAGTTCTTCCTGGGGAGCCCGTGGTAAGATCAACCCCGCTGAAAGGAATTCCTAACACAATCGCAATTGGTTGACAGATCCATGGTAAGATTCCGCCCGGGGAGCCCGTGGTAAGATCACCCCACGGATTAGAACGATCGAATTCAAAATAAATAAAGAAAAAAAAACCACCTTTACCTTTTGAAAAACCAAATACCTTTTACCATTTACCTTTTACCATTTACCTTTTACCATTTTACCATAGAAGAATTACCTGCAGGTGTATAAAAAATAAAAACAATGTTGGAAATAAAACAATGTGGAAATATTTACAGCTCAATCAAAGTTCATTACTGCTTTGAGTGAACTATAGAGTTTTGGTAGGATAGGTTTTTTTTTTAATTTAAACATGTTACAAAAGTAAACACTTTTCTTTATAGTGTAGTGAAGTCTGGTCTGGTAAGAAGCATAGTACCTGCGAACAATAAAATATATAAGCACTGACAAGGTTCTTTTACAGTTATTAAAAATATTGTAAACCAGCGAGTTATCTGATTGTCCCATGTAGATACTTGGGTCTTAAATACTTGAAAGCTGACAGTTCTTAAAGTCGCAGCACTGTCTTCTCTGTAAACAATTTTAAAAAATTTATACCTTGGACACAGGTACCTACAGTTTTGACTAATAAAAAGGAAACTAGCAGTAAGATAACAGGGATTTTTATTTTTAAGATGAAATAATAAATTAGATTAAGGCATTGAATCCGTACTAAGGAAGATCTAGCGCAGATCTAAAAAAATATAAAAAAAAAATAAACTGTTGCATTAATTAAATATAAATAAAATCATGATAATTGCAACAGTGTCATAATATTGAGAGCTGAGCTGAGCAAAAACCATTGTGAAAACGTTAATTACATGTCTAATAATTTTATATATACTGATAAATTTTATTTTATCCTAATATAATCAGAATATTTCCAATGAGCAATAAAATGTTACATTCAAAAAATCTCTATTTACTTGACAAAATGAACTACTAAAAATTATATATTATTTATTTTTAATTTTACAATAAATATATAAATAAATAACACACTTTTACTTACATTATATAAATAAGTAAGTACTGCTTGATCACTTTTCTTGATTTTGGTAATTGCACTTTTCACTAATTAAAGTTTTGAGACGTGTTCACACCGCTACAAGTTTCTAGAATGAGTTATAATAATTATTATAGAAATAATTCTCACGGTTTGCTTATACTCCGACCAATGAATCTTGAACACTTCGGAATTTAGAGCAATTCAATCGTGTTTAACATACGTTTTATCACCAGTATCTTATTGTTTTGTAGTATAATATCTAGGTTATATTAATATATTCTAAAATACTTACAAATATGAGTGATTAATTTAACTTAAAAAAAACAATTTGTTTTCACATTCATTGAGAAAATAAATTTTATTATTTTTAAGCAAATTTTATATTATGTAAAATTTTAGATGATTTGTTCATAATAGCGAATTTAGGTTATTTGTCCCTACCACAGAAGCAAAGCCTTCGTTAGATAAAGCAGGCTTAGGCCATTGTCCATTGTAATTTAAGTACATAAATATATTATAAATACATTTTAGTTAATATAGTTCTATGTGGGTTCGTAACCGATTTGTCTTTTTATAATTTGTTATTTAATTAATGTAATATTTTAAAGTATCATGTATAGTTCAGCGACAAATACACAAACAAAGAGCCTTGCAAGCACAAAATAGTATCGCGAACATAATATGAGAAGTTCATCTATTGCGAAATGTTACAGTCAAGTTAAAAAACATACGATAGTAAATATATCCGTATTGCTTATTTTTATATAAAGTTCAGGAGTAAACACTGAACGTATACTGCCCAACACCTTTTGTGATCCACATGCATATTTATTTATTTCAAACTCTTCAAACACTTATTTTCTGAGAAAATTGCATTTATATCCGAAAATGGGTCAAAATTTACCAGTGGACCGTATGAAGGTATTTTCCGGGCAAAGCACGAATTTTGAATTTAGAATCTTTTGCCCGCGGTTCCACCTGCCCTAAATTCGGAAACCGGTGAAGGATTTCAACGGCAACTCCAATTATATAAAAAAGACCCGCACTTGAAATTTTCAAGTAGCCTTTGTCCTTTCCCGGGACTCAAACTATCTTCATGCGTAATATCATCTTAATCGGTTCAACGGCTTAAGCTTGAAGAGGTAACAGAAAACAAAGTTACTTTCGCATTTATAATATTAGTATGGATCACCAAATTTGCTCTATCGCACATCGGTCCTCCGAGAGATGAGACCAGCCCACTGCCAATTCAGCTTACAACTGATTCCACAAGCTCTGTCGGTGACTTTAGTTCTCGTCAAATGTCCTCAATTTGCATGATTCCTCAGGGACACCTTGAGCTCGGTCCATCGCACGCTATTCAAATTTCACCTTATGGACTAGCCCACTGCATACTTTGGCAGTGCAGATCATGAAAGATACAACATACTGGTCAAACTCTTTCGTCTACAGACTAAGTTCTTATAGCCAATTATGAGAACACTTGACAAAGCTCACATATTTTTCTGTTTAAAGTAAACACAATCTGGGACTACGTTGAATAAGGTACCAGGTATCGTATTTTGACTTTGGTGTGACGTGTTGATATAAAATGACTAAGTTCTTATCTAAATTCATGGACCTTGGCCCACTCGTCGTGAGGATATCGTCGTCTAACCTAAGGTATGCGATGTATTCGCCGTTTACGTTTATTTAGGTTACTACCTACTTATACTCATTAACCTTTAACTATTAATTAAATACGCAAAATAACCTATTTGTCCCCTACTACGGAAGATTATGATTGAGCAGTCTAAACGTATGTGAACATGTTCATACGTTTATAACGCCTAAATTACTGACTGTATTCAAACAAAAAGCGTATCGTTCAATGTATATGTTTGTATATCATCACGTATTCTATATCCAGAAGGGCGTAATTAGCGGCTGTATACACATTCACATCGTAATGTGGTGCAGCGCCCCTTTTCATTCATCAACTTCAGTCCTGTGTGACAGAGGGTGAGCTCATCGACGCAAAACTGCCTCTGATGCAGAGTACCTGGACTAAGGTGACTTGATAAATGTCTCATACGTCGTAAATTACTAACTTAAAAGTAATAAGAGACATAATGAAAGCTGTAGAACAAAATTGGCAGTTGCTTACAAACTACTCCTATATGCAGCAAGTTATGATTGGGCCTCATAACCCGTATATGAGGTCTTATTAGATCCACCGCCGCCCTTGGTTTTAATTACCAAATAACTTATATTAAGATGTAAATAATCGTATCGTGATATTATTATAAGATGTTATAATAGTCTTTAAACTTCTTCAAGAATCGGGCTATCAAATGCAATAGAATAATAGTACAGTACTGCCACGGCCTATAAACGCAGCATAACCGGGCGATCGGAGTATATGGGACGAGGCATAGCCGAGATTCAAAGGTATCTGTCTCTCGCTCTCTCTCTCTCTCTATAAGATATAAGTGAAGATTGTTTAAAGTTTATATAAGGCTTCTTTATTATGTAATTTGTATGATTGTTTCAACTTTGCTTTTCATATAGGTGCCTGATGTTTTTTTACAAAGAATTGAGGTGTATTTTTTGTAAATTGGGGTTTCTAAACTTTAGTAGAAACCCGAAAATAATAAAGTAAATGTACCTAGTGTTTTATGAACATAGGTATCTAGACTTCTTAGTTTTTTTTTTTGTAAATAATATTTTGCTTCTTTTATTGTGACCAATTAACAATTTGTATTGGATTTGAATTGTATTAAATTAGTAGGAACATTCTATGTCAATGTCATTTTAGGATACATCTGCCTCAGCCATTATACGCCCCTCTACACCTACAGGGACACAGGCCTCTCTTTGGAGAAGGAAGCTTTGGCCGTAAGAGACCTCGCCGGCCCAGTGTGAATTGGCCAATATTTGTCGAGCTAGTGGCTACTCAATTGTCATAGTTCACAAGCCCCCATAAGGCCCTTGACTTGGCTTAACGACTGCTATCATAATATGGCGACAACCAGGAGGTGCCCTCCAAAGCACGAAGAAAATCTGCCACTAGGTAGTTACCCATTTGGGTACTAACAAAGCCCGACATTGCTTTACTTCGACGAATGCGACTAGGCCACGATATTAAACCTAATTATAAGAATAAAATATAAATCAAATAATAATAATAATAAATAAATAAATAAAAAAATACGTTCAAAGACATTGGAATCAATTTATCACTAACAAATTGCTGCGTCGAAAAGCCAATGTAACTGGTCTCAGCTACATCGTCAGAGAAACAGAAGAACAAATCGAAAGACGAAGACCGAATTTAAATTTTAAATTAGAAAAAAGAAAAATAAAACGTTTGTGAGTGAACGAGGCAGCACAGTGTACCAATAGAGTCGGTCGAAGGGAACGTTGGCTCGTTTACTCAATAACAAATATCGCGAGTTTTAACTTAACTTAGCATCAAGTAATATGCAAAAATATTATTATTTCTTTAGTGAAGGAAGTAAAATCAATCAGTTATTATGTGCGATACTAAGTAAGTTGCTTGTTGTTTTACACATATAATAATTATAATTAAATTAAAAGATATAATAAAAAAACAAATTAACTTAGAAACAGTGCTCAGTGCTGAGATGTGTTTTACAAATATTCACAATCGTAAAAAATACTTTAAATCAGTTTGTTTTTCTGCTGCTCCACTCATAAGGGCTATAGCGTGAAGATAACTTTCCTCAAGAGGTGGCCAAAAAATATTTTTTCAAATCCGAAACTGAAAATTGATAATTGAGAGATAAGAACTTTCAAACAAATAAACGCAAACAGTTTCTTACTATATTTTTATATTAAATTAGTGCAGAATATCATATTTTATCAAAATTTGCTAGTCATATTTTTTAATATATTATGAGAATGTTCCCTAAACTTACCTACGTGCAATGGCCCTATCATGAGGCTAAGTGCGGAAAACATAAGTCCAACTAACTAACTAACAAGTTCCCTAAATAAAACTAAATAATTAGTTTTAAAAATAAAACTTCGATCAGAGCTTTTAAATATTAAACATTCTTATACTAAAATTTCCTTTAGAACATTGAGCAAATGAAATTTTATTTATTCACATTTTCAAACACAAGATAAATCGTTGTTTTATACTTAATATTATTTTTAACATCAGATGAATCCAACATTTAATAAAAGAAGTTAGAGATTTTGGCGAATATGAAATAAGTGATCACGTCGTATCGGTGGCATCCAGTCCTGTTAGAAATGGATTTATTTTGTACAACTTCAGATTACTACTTATAGGCTTGAAAAGATAATTTGAAGAACTGGGTAAATATTATAACTTTAGCTTACGACACACAGTCTATACGTTGATCAAGTTGAATCAAGTTGAAATTTAGTGAATCAAAAATAAGTTAGAAAATAGGGTTCCCACTGAAAATCAGCGCTGTAGCAGGAAACTGCTTCAGCATATTGCTGAGTGGGAAACCCGTTTTGAAGCATCGTTACCATATTTATAATAATTGTAAATTAATTATGTTACAGTGTAATGCTTCAAAATAAATATTTTCCTTCTTCTTCTTAATTTGCCTTAAAGCATATAAAAATACCTATTTACTCGCATAAACACTAATCGACTAATATACAAAAAAACCAACTAATACTCAAAAGAACTAATACTCAAATTTAAAAATTAGAGTCCTTTAAAACCTTTAATATAAAACATAATGCTTTCTTTGCTTGTAGATTCCTTATAATCAAAAATTTCCTTTGCAATAAATTATGTACACTTAATTTTTTTTGTGTTCAATAAACAATACCTTAATGATTAGAAAAGTAGGTATATAAATTACGTCCCAAAAAAGATCAAAAAACAAATACATTGTTTTGAATAGCCACAGACAGCGCAAAATAAAAAAAACCGGCCAAGTGCGAGTTTGGCTCGCGCACCGAGGGTTCCGTATAATCTTATTACATGTAGACTGCTTTTCCATCATGACATCTAGTCGCCTAGGTCAACGGGAAATACTCCATAGGTTTTGATTTATCTGTGTCACAACATGCGTTAAAAATTTCCGTATTTTGAGCATATTTTTTTTCACATTCGCTTAGAGGCTTAATTGTTGTATAACATAAGGTGCCCATGGGCTTTACTAATTATTATTAATTTCAACTTGATTTCAACCTCCAAGCGATCTTAACTAAAAGGGTCTTGACAGACGACAAACTATATTTGTGATAAGACCTTGCTTCGTGGCAAATTTTATGATTCTAGGACAACGGATACTTACCCTAAAGGTTTTGATTTGATTGTTAATACCAAAATATGCGACAAAAATTGCCATTGTTCCGCAGTAATTTTTTACAGAGTTGACTTAGAAGCTTAATTTTTTTTAAAGCTTCAATGGACCATAGACTCTAGTATTTTATATTAATTTCATCGTGATACCTTTACGCGTTTCTGAGAAATAGAGTCTTGACAGACAGACAGACAGAAGGACAACAGAGTGATCCTATAAGGGTTCCTCTGTTTGTTTCAAGATACGGAACCCGAAAAAAACTCTTCTAAATACCAGGTAGGTACACTGCAACAAACAAGTTTGGCAAGAAATGTTAGTTTCCTTGTATCTACATTCTTCATTACCTATGCTAATTACAATCGTCATCCTTGAAATGGCACTAGTAGTATTTTTACATTTTCGTTTATACCAGTTTGTACACACTTTAATGTATATTTGGAATCATTTAATACAAATAAAACAAAAAAAAACATATGATATTTCAATTGTATTTTGTTAACAATCAGTCTGATAATACATAATAAGATTTAATAAAAATAAAAAAAAAATCGACACAGAAAACGGCTGAAAAGCAAACAAATAATATGTGTTTGTTGGCCCTCTGAGTTTGTTAGTAAAGATTAATATTAAAGATTCGACGCGTCAGGGGACCGCTAGGTAAGTAAATAAAATTAATTTACAATACAAATCAAATGAAGCTTATGTTAAACTATTTATTTAAGATTTTTTAAATCTATACTAATATATAAAGCTGAAGAGTTTGTTTGTTTGAACGCGCTAATCTCAGAAACTACTAGTCGGATTTAAATTTTTTGGATAGCCCATTTATCGAGGAAGGCTATAGGCTATACTTTTTTTGCTATAAAAACAAAAGGTTCTTAAAGTTTTTAGCAACTTTACAACCCGGACTTTAAATGAAACCCCGTCCGGACGCTCCCCGGATGCCCTCTGAACTAGGAAAAATCCGGGGAAACCCGGACGGATGGCAACCCTATTCATAATCCGCTCATCCTAATAGATTGGGCTGGATATCCTCGCTGCAGAATTCCATAATCTTGCATAGTTATGGAGCATACGTGGGTGTTAAATTTTAGGTGATATATATGTCTTAAAGTAAAGTAAATACCCATTATGCGTCTAAGATACCACCTAACAAACGAGCTGATGACCTTGAAACGGCTGAACCGATTTTGATAAAGCATGTCTAAGAACCACCGCTAGAAAACTTGCTTCTAAATAAAAAAAAACGCATCCAAATCGGTTCACAGATACACAGGCAGACACATACAAACACACACACACACATGGCGGTCAAACTTACTACACCCCCCTCTTTGTGCGTATGGGGTTAAAAATAAGAATGGAATGATTAAAGTTATCTAAGATCGGCACGTCGCGAGTAATATATATCTGGTAAAACAAGCGTCAATAGGCTCTATTAACCGCTCGACATCACACATCACACATTATTTCAAACAATTCCTTAGAACACATCCCATTATAGGAGCGGTAGAACACCCACAGGGAGGCTCAGACCTAAGGGTTCTATACAGCTGGTATCTTTTACCACTGGTAAAAAAATAGAAGGTCACTTTCTTAAAAAAAGGTTGTCAAAATAATGATTGCATTACAAGCATTTTTATGTAAAATCTTTTGGCACCTGACTTTATTGCAACGAAACGCGACAATAATGGTTTTTCAACGGAAATTGTTGGTAGCTAAAACTGAGTGGAAAGGTCGACTTTGCTCAAAGAAAGTTGTCAAAATTAATATTAATTTACAAGGATTTTCGAATAAAATTAATTAAATTAATTTGTTCTGTATGTAATAAAAATATGATTTTGTAATGTAAGACGTATGAATCGTTCAATATCAAACTATGTTATGTGTGTCGAGTTGTATAAACGTAACGGATCGAATTTTTACAAACAATACCTATCTTGTAATTAGTGACCCGCTTTTACTCCTTAACCAGAAAAAAGTAGATTTTATACTTCGAATATCTGTACGGCCATCAATCATTTCATTAACATTACTTCAAAATTCAATTTTAATTTAGAATTAATCGAATCTTGAGATATTATGAAAAACATGTATTTTAAAAGTATTTTCGGTTAGAGCCGCAATAATGTAAATAACAACCAACTAAGAAAATAATAAAATACACCCTGAGATGTATTTCATATTTAAACTAAGATCATAATATAATCTTATTTATTATCAGAGAGTAGCAGCAAAAAAAGTAGGAATTAATATGTTATTTTTTCACTATATATTAATTCCCTCATTATAATTTTAAAAAGTAAGATAATTCACTATAAAAACAATAATATATTCGTCATATGATTATGAACCTAATATATTTTTAAGTAAGGAAAAAAATTACAGTGTACAAAATGGATGCACCTTTGTAAGATTACAACATAAGTGATCTTAGCAGCCGCCCACAACTCGTCCGTACATAAGTATTTTAGTTGTAAAACAATTTTGAATTGTTTAAAACCAAAATCTACTGCAAACTACAAGAGGGTGATATGTTTTACAGATAGCTTGAGCATTCATATTAGAATAATTCATATAATAAGGACGAAAACCGGCCAAGTGTGTGTCGTACATGAATTAACTAAGGGTTTCGTAGAATGAAATTCATTGCAAATATATTATGATGAATGTTATAACAGTTTATGACTCTGTATTAGTTACAGTTTTGAACTTTCAGGTCAGTTTTAGTGTTTTGCCCAATTCTACTTCATTTTAATAAATTTTAAGTTTGAAAATAAATTTCAAAATATAGTTTGCTTTGATTTATTATGGGTAAACAAAATCTGACAAACTTGAGAAAAACACAGTTTGGTGATCCATGAGATGGGAAGTTTGATGACGTAATTAACACAAAGCTCCTTAAAATAGCCTCTTTTTTAATTATTTTAAACCAAAAAAAATATGTTTAAAACGTTTTAAACGAACAAAATGGTTGTTAACCTCCTTATGCTTGTCTCTTAATGTAAAACATGTTTTTTATTTTGCTTGAGTTACCATGAGAACAGATCAAAACTTTTTCTCGATCCGGATCAACAGGTTTCATTCATGCACATTTTCATTAGCATTTAAAAAAAACCATGCTCAAAGAAGTACTTTTCATAAAAAAAAAACTGGTTTTAGGTATATCGTATTTGAATAATTTAAATTACTTACAGCAAAGAAGAGGCGGATGTTTACCTACCAATGTTTCGTTTGATTTTGGCACGGAACCATTACCATCTCTGAAGGGGTGGACATTCCGGATGCTGTTAGATAACTAAATACGCCCCGCAGCAGTTTATGCCAATAATATCTCTGATTTTTTCTTTAGGTATAAGTAGCAGTACAAATCTTTTTCACAGATTATTATCGAAGACTTTCTGAGAATTCTCTTTGCCAAATTTGATATGATATTTATGCACCAAAAGACTGCTCTCGAATAAGTTTAAAATTATTCTATAGACAGGTGATTAGGTAAAAGTACATTATTGACGAGGCTGGGAAAGTAAGCCTTATAGCAATAACCTTTTTTTTTAGAGGTTAGTGTCGACCTCTACAGTGTTAATTTGTAATTTTTACTTAAATTTAGGCTAAACTTTCAAATTTCGTAATGATTTTAAAGGAGATATGACTCGTTTTTGTTTTCCCAGAAAATCAAATTATAGAATCAAATTGAACATAACAAATATGATGAAAAACTTATGACTTCTCGCGTTCCTGCCTTTATTTCTTTATTTATTTTATTCCATCGCCCGCAGCGTCTGTGGCAGCGTGCAGTCGTTAAACACTGGCCACTTCGATATTTCAAAAAAAGAAAAAAACTTGTAGGTACTGTTCGTGCGCGAGTGCGTGTTTCATAATAGGCCAAAACAATACAAAGAAAAACCTTATCTGTCCTGAAAACTGTTTTTTGTTTTATATTTATCGGCAAACCAGCATTTATGTCCTTCCCGTATTATTTTTTCGAATGTTCGTAGTTTTCATAGCGTTTATGAGTAAAGATCTTATCTGTCGGTACACGCGTTATGCGAAAACTGCCTAACCGCTTTTTATGAAACTTAGCATATTACTGTTATTAATTTTTTTCTTTTTTGGAGATTAAAAACTGCGCCGTCTGGCCCCAAAGTAAGCAAAGCTTGTGTAACGGATACCAGACAACGGATAAAAATACACAAATATATATTTTTTTTTTTCATTTTGTGAATACATACATATCATATATAAATACACTCAGACTCATGACAAACACAAATGTTTATCACATGAATGTTTTTCCAGTGCGGAAATCGAACCCACACCCTCGGCACAGCAGCTAACCACCACACTTCCAACTAGGCTGCGAGGGAGTCGAATACTCGCGAACAAACATTTACCTTACGTGTACACACGAAATATATAAAAATAATGTGTTCAAAGCGCGATAGTGTAAAAAGTATTAAACTCAGCATAGTACTAATAATAATAATAAATTATAAATATTTTTTTATTTTTTGAACATTACAGCGCTATCTAGTTCCGAACTAAGCAAAGCTTCTGCCATGGATACCATACTACGGATACAAATACATATATGTACTTTTTCATACATAGAAAACACCCAGTCTCAAAACAAACACAAATCTTCATCACATAAATGATTTCCTAGTGCGGGAATCGAACGCACTACCAGTTTTTTATGAATATATTTTTAAATTTGTCATTATTTTGCATGTCAACAGTAAATTTTCCGGTATTTTCGTACGGCGCTTGCGTCGGGTGGATGTCACCCATGAGTTTGCTGCTTCAGTCAAAAAATTCACCTCGTGGAGAACCCTTGACGGATAATGAGGTAAGTTACTGAATATATTTAGCAATGCAAGAGTTGGACAGCAAATTGAGGAGACGATAGACGCCAGTGACCTTGCGAAATTTGCATATCACGTTTTATTTTACGCACAGCGCGACTCGTATGGTTTTTTCGTTGTTTTACGACCTTAACCTAGCTTTATATACCTAGAAATTCTAGCTATTCGATGTTTTTTTTAATTTACGTAATTTTTAAGCATTGTTACCCGACTGCGCCATAAGGTATGTATATATTTGCAACCTGAACAGCTTGATGACTTTTAGACTGAGATGTGTCGTTAGATTCGTCTCAATTGTGATAATGACTTCACAATCTTAAAAAATCAGAAATGTTTAACTTTATGCGCTTTATTGTGCATGCTGTCAAAATAAATAGCTTTAAAAGGCGAGTACGAAAATATATTACACTTATAGTAAAATAGTCAAGCGCGAGTAGGAAAAAAAAATTAAAATTACACTAAAAAGCTGCGAATTTCAATGCAAGTTTAAATGGTGTTCCTACTGATTGCTTACAGTATACTAGTTACTACTGATTGCTTACAGTATACTAGTAACTACTGATTGCTTACAGTATACTAGTAACCTTAAAATGAGTTCTGCCTGCGTATAGTTAAATATTTGGTATGTTTTAATTTCTGTATAGTTCTTAATGTTTTTGCAGTCGGGTTTTTTTAATTATTTATTTTTTATTATTCATTTTCACAATTTCTGAAAATTTGTTTGGAATTCTGTTCAAGGTTTCGTTTTTAACTATGTCTTTCCCTTACTCCCCCACGCCCCTCCCTCGCGCCGCCCGCAAAGCTGCTCAGCCGCCTGAGCAGCAAACAACATCTCAATGTTCTCTTTGAGATTTCTTGGGCCCTAGACCCAGACTACTTTGAGGCCGTGTACGCGGAATACCTCCAGGTCACCTCCCCCCAACAGATGCTCAGCTTCGTGGCTGAGCATCGCCAGTTCTTTGCCGCCCTCCGTAAGGTAGGCCCCAAACCTTAAAAACCAAAATAGATTGCACAACCGCGCGCTACTTTAACGCCAACGGTCTTCGTAACCAAAGAGAGGAATTATCGCAATTTTTCTCGTCCCATAAACTGGACGTCTTCCTCGTCCAGGAAATGCTCCTCAAACCCGCTGTCCGCACCCCTTCGATCGCGAACTATCGCACCGTCCGTAATGATAGAACTGCCTCCAATCTCGGAGGCACTCTCATCTATTACAGACGCTCCCTGCATTGCTCCCCTATCGATCCTCCGCCACTTACGAACTTAAAAGCATCCGTCTGCCGCTTAGCGATGAGCAGCCATCAGCCGATCATCATTGCATCGGTTTATCTCTCTCCCTCAAAAGACTTGCTGAAGAGCTACCTTCAGTCGCTCTTAAATTTAGGTGACGCCGTCATTCTTGCCGGCGACCAAAATTGCAAGCACCGGCGTTGGAACATTAACTTCACGAAGAGGCTCCTCTCGATCCACTCCACTCCTAGACGATTTAGTTGACAGACTAAACTTTAACATCATCGCTCCCATGACGCCCACTCACTTTCCCCTTCATACTCGCAACAATCTTGACGTGCTCGACATAGCACTTCTAAAGAATGTAAGGCTAAGCTTTCGCTCTATAGAGGTGCTTGACGAACTTGACTCGGACCTCCACCCTGTCCTCTTCCGATTAAGTTCCCTTCGGATACTCCTCCCGTCACTAGAACCGTGACGGACTGCGATGAATTCGGACAATTGCTCGAAAACCCCAGCTCGCCACATCTAGATCGTGTGTCATCTAGATGACTTAAACGTAGCTATCGACTCACTCACTAGCTACCTGACTGCCACCGTTGGCGAGTGCTCAAGACAAGTGCCGGTTGGTGATTACCACCACCTTATCCTGCCTCAGCACATCAGTTCGCTAATGACTGAGCGCAACGCAGACCGCTGCAGACGCGATCGCGCTCCCACTATCGAAAACAAAGCTCGCTTTAACGACTTACACCACCGTGTCAGAAATGCTGTAGCTGAGCTTCGTGCCCAAAGTTTCGGTGATCTGATGTAGAACATTTCTCCGTCTCATCAAGCTTATTGGCAGCTAGCCAGAGCTTTTAAATCAGACACCGCCAACTCCCTCCCTCCGTTATCTCGTCCCAACAACGTTCCCGCGTTCGATGACGACGAAAATGCGGATTGACTTGCATCTAGCCTCCAAGCCCAATGTGTCTTAAGCACACAGCCTTTCGATCCCGACCACGTGTCGGAAGTAGACGGTGAAGTGGAGCGCAAAACTTCCCTGCCCACACAGGACCCCCTGCCCCCTGTTACTGTCGACGAAGTCAAACAGATCATCAAAGACCTACGCCCTCGTAAAGCTCTTACCGAGCCGTCCTCCTACCGCCCTATAAGTTTATTAAAGGCCCTAGTTAAACTTTACGGACGCCTCGTCCTCGCTCGCCTACAGATCGCTATAGTCTCCAGAGGCACTTTAATAGTTCGGATTCCGCGCCACCAAGTTCTCCGCATCACGGAACATATTCTCTCCGGCTTCCAACCAGTATTAGGCAAGCCCCGCCACACGGGCGCTGTCTTCTTCGATGTGGCGAAAGCCTTCGAAAAGTCTGACACAACTTAATTTTAATTATTTTTAAACTGTACATCTTTCAGTTGCCAGATCGTCTCATGCGTATCATACAAGACTATTAGTCGAAACGTATCTTTCGCTATAAAGTTGAAGGCACTCTCTCTTCCCCCGTCTCATAGAAGCAGCAGTCCCGCAAGGGTCCGTGCTCGCCCCTATCTTGTACCTTCTGTAACGACTGTACTAACGACATCCCTAAAAGTATAGATACCCAACTAGCCCTCTTTGCGGAATATACCGCGATTTAAACTACCAATAGACAAGTGAATCAAATCACTAAGAGACTCCAACCCGCTATCACCGCCCTAGGCGAATGGTTTCGGAAAATAGAGAATCGAAGTGAATCTTGACAAAAGCTCTGCCGTTCTTTCCGCGGCCATCTCACTTCTCACTCTTCGGCCAAGCCATTCCTTGGCAAAACAAGACCAAATATCTCGGTGTGACCCTGGATAGGCGTTCCGCGATCACACTAAAATAGTTAGAGACCGAGCCGCCTTTGTCCTCGGTCGCCTCTATCCTATAGGCAAGTACAGTAAGATTTCGCTTTCTCAGAGCGGCTTCCGGAGCCTCCTGGTACGTCCGCAATTCGGACCTACACAGGGACTTCGAGCGGTTCCCCAACATTTCGAAGACCTGGCAGTCCGCTTTTTCGAGCGTACACAAAATCACCCGAAACGACTAATTGTGCACATCACAGCGTATCATCCCCCCGACCAACCTCGGCATGGTCGTAAAACTATGGCCTTGGCACTTATTAACGGCCCCAGATGACGATCTCGCCGACCGGATAGCGAGATTAGTCTCTACGACCTCCCCTAAGAGGGCCTCCCCCCTAACAAGAAGCCGACGTCCCCGGGTTCGTCGGCGCCCGCAAGGATACACGAGGTATCAAAGAGTGCCGGGGCGCTTCTCGCCCCCACTGTATCGCAACCGCACCCGCGTAACGGGAAACTCCTCTCCTGGCGGTGACTCACCTTCGGGTCCGAGGCTCACGAAGGTCGAAGGGACGCCCCCGAGAGCGACAACCCAAGCCGAGGCTCTTCCTACGGGGAGCCCTTGAGCGTTGGGCGCTATATGGGCTGAGGCTCCTTCAGAGTCTCGCCCCAAGAAGCCCGGTGAAGCAGTAATGGCTGCAACAGCCAACTGCATAGTCAGTCAAAAAAAAAACCCCCTCACTTTTCTATTTTTTAGATTAGTAAAATAAGATAGACCGTTTTGATATTAGGGTATATCGCAGTCCTAACTCCGCTCCTATTAAAAGAGTTGTTTCTAATGCTTTTTAGGTTTCCGTACCTGAAAGGATCCTACTACTAAGACTTCGCTGTCCATCCGTCTGTTACAAGACTATATCTCATGATAGTTAAACAGTCGAAATTTTCACAGAAGATGTATTTCAATAATTGTTATAACAATAAATACTAAAAAACAGAATAAAATAAATATTTAAGGCGGCCCCTATACAACAAACGTGTTTTTTTTAATGCATTTTTTATAGATAGTAAGTATAGTACGGAACCCTCCGTGAGCGAATCCGACTCGCACCTGGCCGATTTATTTTTTTATACCACTAAAGTGACAAAGAAAGCGGTCATTGCAGCTTATAGACTTTTGCAACTGGGGCATCAATCGCGCGTTGTCGACCCCTTAAGAATCAAATAACTTTTTTCTTGAAGAACCCTATCCGTAATCTTTGTGATTCTTATAAGATAAAAATAAAACTTTACGTTGAAAAAGAAACTGTTTTTGTTTATAGTACCTAATTCAGTCTATAGGAGTCCGTAAGACCCATATAAGTGGTGATGTCAGAAAATCATATCCCAAGAGTTTTAAGAGTTTTAAGAAAAGGTGCGTTCTGTTCACTGCTTCCATGCGTTTAATGTCATAATCCATCCGCGTTAAAAGACATAATTTCTATATGACACACTGTACAAATCTTGACTCATTCTCTTTAGTTGGATTATTGATATTCAACACATACATTATGTCGGTCAACAAATGCCACTTAAATCATTCTATTAGATATCTACTATTTATTTACTATCTTTAGGGTTCCGTGCCGTAAAAGGAAAGAAGAAACTCTTATGACATCACTTTGTTGTCCATCTGTCTGTAAAAAATATGCTCAAAATACGGTTATTTTTGTCGCATATTGTGACCCAAATAATTCGAAACCTATGAGGCACTTCCCGTTGAACAAGAATGATGAAATTAGGCATGAAGCAATGCCATGTAACACACATAAAGGGAAAAATCAGGAAACCGTAAATTTGTTGTTATACCACATTTTTTTTATGGTTATAAATAAACTTATTTGCAGTTGGTTAACTAACTTCGACGTATGTCAATGTATTGGGACAACAGTTGTCCAACGACAAAGTTAAGTCTGTCTCTCAGTACAGTTTACTTTTCACGAAACACTCAGAGTGCGAGTCCGACTCGCACTAGACCGGTTTTTTTTTACAATCAAGGTGGCCAATAAGCTTGCAGTTTGTTCAATTTTAAATTGCCACCGTAGCCTAACAGCCGACATAATTAATTTCTTCTTCTAAATGTTTTAATAGACAAATTATTATAATATTAGAAAATTGATTAAATTAAGGTTTCAACTATAACATATATAGTTTTTTAACTCGTTTGGGTATGCCACCTTACCCCTCTGCCACACACTGCTCGAGTCGCGCAATGAATCGCGACGCTCCGTACAAGGTCCTTTGACTCGCGCCCAAAAACCGACAAAATAGGAAGCGGTAGGCATGACAAGGAGCATTACGTGCGGCATGACGAGTAACGTGGCCACACTACGTCTATGCCTCCTTTCCTAGCTACTTCCCATACTACTCGACGAGTATGTGGCAGGGGCAATAAACAATTACGTGCATATACCTACTTAACAACAAATCATAGAATTAAATCTGAGACTTTAAATTTAAAAATAAAAAGCGTGAAGGCAACGATGAATTATACCACAGGCATTATAAATTCAACTTATAGAAATTCTATTTCGACATTACAGGTACCATATTGTAAAGAATTTTAAAACTGTCACTTCCATTTACAGGTTTAATATTTTCACTGAATAATAAGATTTTCTTTTGTCAACAGATATCATGGATGGCTGCGGCGCCATATTTGGTGTGCGTGCCCTTTGACTTTATTATGGCCTTCGTCATGGACAAGATAGGGAGAAAGATAACGCTGATATTCATGTCTGGAACTTGTATTGTTAGTATTGATTGCCTATACCAAGATGGCAAACAAGCGTATTGTCAGCTTGAGGTTAAGCGGTCACCTTAGCCTATAAACACTCGCGAATTGCCAACCCTTTTTTAAAAATACGCTCACTTCCTACTTGATGAGCCCCATCGTATAGATTTCATGATCTAGTTTTACCTACCTACCTGAGTGCCCATGTAATTAAACATATTTCAAAAAAGTTAATATTATAAAATCTTTTTTTCATTATCATAGTATTTTTTCCAACTCTGGTTGCAGAGGGTGTTGTTTGTGTTTTTTGTGTATAATAGGTATGTATGTGTTTACATAATGTATGCCTATTTGAATCCGTTAACTGGTAACCATAGTACAAGCTTTGCTTAGTTTTTATTTGTTTTATCTATTTCTGTGTAATTTCGGTTTTAGGCTTTATGGGTGATTAAACTTTCATCGTTTAAAACTTGGGCTTTGGTGGCTTCAAGAGCTTTAGTGGGCATCAGCATGGCCGGAGCTTCTACGACGTGTCCGGCTTATACAAAAGAGATTAGCGAAGACAGTATTAGAGGCTTTTTAGGTTCTTTGGTAAGGAACGAGGTGATTTTGGCTGTGTTCTATTTTTGGGAATGTGATGGCAAAGTTTTTTCTATATAGATACATAGGTACATACCTGTTAAACTAAACGAACTAAAACTTTAAACCATAATAATTATTACTTATTACATAATTTAAAAAAAAATTTGCTTTTTTAATGAATTTTACTGATTACAAAAAATGGTCAATTTATAAACAAGTTAAATCACAAAATGTAAATTATGTTATATTTTGTAAAAAGAAGGCTCATAAATTATTAAAATATTTAAATTTGGTTTGAAAAAATATATATTTATTAAATGCAATGCTTCTGGTTATTATTTTTTTTTCAAAAATTTTTTTTTCTCTATTCTAGATTATCGTCTCTCAAACCTCTGGAAATCTTTTAATCTACATATTAGGTGATTTGCTGAGCTATAACACTATTTTATGGATCTGCCTGGCTTTCCCGATGATACATATTGCGTTTTTTCTGCTGATGCCTGAGTCCCCATCGTATTTAGTCAAGATTGGTAGGGATGAGGTTAGATTCTAAATTTGTATTATATCTTTTTAATCCAAATAGTTGTAAAATTTACCATACAATTTACGTTCGCAACGAGTACCTCCTTTTTGATATGTAATAATTGTTAATAAAATAAGATAAACTCAACTTAATATCAACTATACCCATAAAAGTAGCCTAACACATACAAGCAGTCTAACACATACAAGCAGTCTAGCATAAACAAGCAGTCTAACACATACAAGCAGTCTAGCATAAACAAGCAGTCTAACACATACAAGCAGTCTAACAAATACAAGCAGTCTAGCATAAACAAGCAGTCTAACACATACAAGCAGTCTTACACGTACAAGCAGTCTAAAACATACAAGCAGTCTTACACATACAAGCAGTCTAACACATACAAGCAGCCAAACACATACATAAATCTCATTTTTTTATTGAAACTGTTACTAAAAATAAAACAAGGTGTAAGTAAAGTGATTAACTATGTTATTTCTTAAATAATATGTGATTATGTTCTTTTTCTGTATTGTAAATATTATATTTCTTTTTTATTTTTACAACTTGCATGTATTTCAATCATTAAATCAGAAAATACACACATAACATAACATTATTTACAACATACAAAATTAAATTAAAAAAAAGTAGTTGCCACGTGGCAGTTTATTTTCTTTAGAGAATAAAATACAAAGATATTATTAATCTTTTCAGGATGCATCAAAGGCTATTGCTTGGCTGCGTTGCAGGAAAGAAGATGATCTAAAAGTGCAGAGCGAACTTGAACAAATTAAAAAAGAACAAAAATATGATGAGGGAAGAAGTGACTTCCTGCTCAAAGCTATTTGTAAGTGCTATTAATAGCAGCTTATTTGACACTTTACCTCAGCCGTTCCACGTCACCACTACAGGAGCTCAGAGTCTCTCATTTGAGCAAGGAGCTTAACCATAGTCCACCTCGATTGTCTAATACGGATTATCAGACGTTGTCGAGCTAGTGTTCTCTTGATTGTCAGAGTATTTAAGTTGCCCATAAGGCTTGGCTTAACGACTGTATTGTATGGTAATGGCCAGAACTAATGGTTTAGCATGCCCTTTAAACTACGAAGGAGCTCAAAATGTGCCAGTAAAGCGGCCACACATCTAATGAAAGACAACTGGGCTATGAGCTTCTCGCTTCCTGCTTGACCCCTTGGTAGTTAACTTCCTATTCTACTTATCAGGTTATTGAATTAACAAGTTGCTTAAAGATTTGTTCTTTGGTATGGGCTATAGCTGAGTGGGTAGTGACTTGCCTGCTGAACTGAGAAGCGTGGGTTCGATCCCCACACAGTTTAAACATTTATGTCGTTTGAGACTAGATGGCGCATAGCGTTACCATACGTCAGGATTTGTTCTGACGTGTCAGGAATTTTTTAGCTATTGTCAGGATAGCGGCCAGATTTTGAAACATCGGGTTTTTTATTATTTATGTATGTACTAAATTTTTTTTATTAAAAAGATATAGAATTATTTTTTGGGTACTTTAGCATAAATTACGCAGGTGGTGGAAGATGTCGATTGGTTCGTCTTTGATGTATCTGTCAACGCTTAAAACAAATATTGGGAACTATAGTTACCATTTGAACAATATATCAGGACTTCTCTATAGGAATCAGACTTTTTGTCAGGACTTTTCAATTTACGTATGGTAACCCTATGTGTAATGTCCGAAAACATTTATCAGTATTATTATTATTGTATTACTATTAACCAGTCATTTTAAATACAGAAAGTACATGAAAACTTTGCTTTTTCAGTCAAAGACAAATTACTGTTTAGAGCATTCAAAATTGCCATAGAGATTATACTAGCTCGGGAACTTAGTGGTATTGTTACTGTTTCTAATTTTGCTGGAGATATATTTGCGGCACAAGGAACTAGTTTGATTCTTAGTCCAAACCAACAAGCCATGGTGCTGGGAGTTATCCAAGTTGGTGGGGCACTTCTTGCATCTAGTGTCGTGGAGACTACTGGTCGGAAGGTAGATATACTCTTATTTGTTTAGTATTTTATCGAAATAAGGTTAAGAGTCGATTCTATGTACCAATTTAAATTTTATTTATGGGCAAGAACATTGCGAAATTTTTATCTACGCTAATTGCAAAATATTATATAATTTCGTACCATTGTAGCATTTTAGATTTTAGACAAATTTAGAGTCGATATTTTTTGTGAACATACCATGAAATAATTTTCTGATTAGAAAAGTTGACCTCTCTGGAATAACACCATCTCTAGCTAATTTTATGGGTACCACAACTTAAATTATTGTCAACGCCATGTCCATTGGATCCTTTGGAGATTCCAATTTCAAGTGTTCCAAGTTTGATAATTGACATAGTGGATTCCTTTAAGTTAAATGTCTTTAAGGTGTTAAGCTTACGTTAATAACTTTATATTTTTTATTTGCAGCCGCTTCTTCTTATTACGTCTGTGATATCAGGTGTGAGTATGTTCCTGCTAGCTTCCTGGTTCCTAGCTCGTCAGTCTGGAATCCATGCTCCATTCATGGATTGGTTACCAGTTGCCACTCTGTGTCTTTGCATATTTTGTGATGCCTCTGGACTACAACCTATTTCAGTAGTTGTTACTGGAGAATTATTCTCATATAAGGTAAACCTAATTATTTATAGTTTCTTTTGTAGGACAAAGTAGATTTCGGAGTGAATTTGAATCATTGAGACTTTTAATTACCTACAGGGTAAATACTATTAAATACAATAAAAATATTATAAAAATGACAGAACGGAAAGTAAATTTGTTGTTTTTCCACTTCTTTATCTTTACCTATTTAATTTAATACCACGATATTTGCTAGATCGCGTAAGTAAGTAAGTAGGTTCTTCAAGAAAGAAGAGTTTTGTAGGAAAGAAGTTATTGCTGAACACGCAAGAGATACCCCTGGTGTTGCAAGCTTCGATAGGCTAAATAAATAAGATAGCTTGTTATCTAGTGCACTGACTCTAAGTTGTAGCGAAAAGTCAAATAAGGTGACTACTTAACGGTAAAAACGTTAAATTCTATATAAAAATTTTAAGTTTCAAGGCGTCATTAAAGTACAAATTACTTAAGAAGTATATAACAATCTCGCTTATACCCGCAACTTCATCTGCGTTAACTTTAAAAAAAAAACAGCTTTTGACTGTTTACTGCTTTACATACAATAACATAGGAATTCTTATACACATTTTCATCCTCTATTTTGCCGTCTAGAGAATAATTTTTCAAAAACGGTAAATCACGTGAACCTTAATTTTTAACGTTTAAGCCAAGTTCTAGCCATTTCCACGCAAACTGCCAACCCATGTTCTATCCCTTCTTAGTGCACACTTACGTCATTTTAGGAACGTTTGTGCAAAATGTCATGCTTCTAGATACAGCGGTTTCAGCTGTTCATTGATCGATTAGTCCTTGAATTTTTTCTTTTATATAAATATAGTTGAACCGGCGAACGTTGTTACTTTTTTTAAAACAACCTAATAGGGTTGTACTAATTCAGAAACCTTCCCCGGCGTGTGCATAACAACCCAAGCAGCACACGAGGCTGCTTAAAAGCCGAATAACGGATTTCCAAAACACTTAAAGCCGAATAAGGAAGCTGCATTAAATCTGTATACGACCTTAAACAACTGCTGTTAAATGTGCACAAATTATTCAGCCTTGGGTTCACACAGCTGCTTAAGAACTAAGAGATCACAAGTTACTCTTTATTCAGAAAATATGTCATATGTATGCTCTTATACATATTGTAAACCGCGAAACGCTGCTTGCGGCCTGTGTAAAATTAAGTGAACAGCAAACTCAGTTTAAGCAATATTAACCGTAACAAAGTGCATGTCCATCAAGGCAGCTAAGAGCTCTAGCTGCCTTGATGGACATAATATGCACTTTGTTACGTGAAGTGAATTGGAAACGAAACATGGTGGATAATATTTATATTTCCTGGTACTTACATTGTTTTACAAATGAATAGAGGAAAAATGATTGGGAATTTAATTTTACTGACATTATACATATAATATTTTGTTTTTAATTCGTTTTGTGATATAAATAAGCTGTGATGTAAACTATGACTAAACAATTTGTAGTGCTTTAAAAAGAATTATAAGATATAAAGTTATTATTATGATATTAGGAAGTAAAAATGAATGCAATACTTTCTATTTCTTGCACAAAACATAGTAAAGGTTGAAAAATAAATCAGAATATTTTTAGGTTATAAAATAAAATGGTGGATTTATGTTAAACAGTAACGTGAATAGTTAAAACTCTTATATTCCTCAACAGGCTATCTAATAGTTCACTAGTGTGCTATTATTCTACAAAAAACTGAATAAAATTACACATGTGAACTGTATACAGATATAAGCTGTTTTCTTTACTTGTAATTGTTCACAAGCTCTAACTTTAGCCATGATGTGAACCATAAGACAGTTATTATTCAAACTTTTTAGGGATCCCTTGTATTAAATCTAAAACCACCGCATGGATAACTTCTATTTCAAAATTGTCAAAGCGGTATTATTTAGAACACCATTTTACGCGTGCGCGAACCTTTCAAGTTGGGCAGTAAGATATAATAATATATAATTAATATATTTATTATTTTTTATTATAAATTAAATTGTACAACAACATAAACGCAATATTTCACCCTCAACATAAACTATCAAAATTGCAGTATAAAGGCTGATTAGCGGTAGACATACTAAGATATAAGAACCCACCCTCCAAGTTTTAGGTCTCTACGCTCAGTGATTTAGGCTGTGCGTTGATCCGTCAGTCATTCAAGACAAAGCATTTTATATGTATATATGATAGGTAGAAAAAGAAAACTTTAAGTATTATTGTACACAAAAAATCAAACACCTAAAAAACGCATAACCTCTTTGAGCTTAGAAACCCCTTAAATGAGGAACTAATATAGTACGGTGACATTCGAGATATTCCAATTCTAAAGAGTATTGAAGTTGTTTATGTTTTTAAGTAAGTTCAACTTTTTTGAAATAAAATCGGATTGAGTTTTCAAACATGTGTCAAAATAAAATGTAATTTAAATCAAAAGCACTAACGAGATTGATATCAACTTCGAAGCAAATATCCGCCAAATAACTTTCTACCCCTTTTTACCCCGTTAGGGGATGAATTTCAATAAAATACGAAACACGTCTTCCATCAATTCTGTTAAAAAAGGTTAATGCAAAATTTGAAGTAGATTGGAACAAGGAATCACGTTGTACCATACAAACTTTGCCCCCCTTTTTCACCCCCTTAGGGGTAGAATTCCGGAAAATCCTTTCTTATCGTTTGCCTTCGTCATACAAAGAACACACCCACCAAGTTTCAGGTCTCTACGATCAGCGGTTTAGGCTGTGCGTTGATCCATCAGTCATTTAGGACAAAGCCTTTTATATGTATAGATATATCTCATAGTAATGTATATGACATTGTTTCATTATATTTAGTACATTTACAACGTTTGTGTTTCAGAAATTAGCCTTCTGGCCTATATCACACTCTTAATAGAAGAAAATGAAGAGAATGTTCATGAGTTTTATCTATATTTTTACTATAAATAAAATAAATTCGTTTGTTTGGATAAAGAGAAAATCTCTGCAACTACTGAACTGATTTTCAAAATTCTTATACTTTTTAAAATCTACACTATCCTTGGCGTAACATAGACTTACGTAACTTATGAATAAATTAAGTTTTTAGTTTAAAATCTCAATGATTGTAAAGTCGAAAGAAAAAAGGCACTATCCCTTCACGACGTATCGAAGCAATGGTGTAACCTGATTTTTGGCTCAGGGATAAAGAATACTTCTTATTCCTGTCAAGAGTTTCTACGGGTTTTTTTTTTCGGCAGGGCACTTTTGCTCACGTCGTAATGGTGCTTTTAGTTGACCTTATTTTATGGCACAAATATATCTATAGAGGAAGAAAATGACAAAGAATACTAAAGCTCCTAAGGAAATAAGTTTTTCTGTGGGAATCAACTAGTGGGATTATAAAACTTTAAGTAAGACTTTTGTCCTTTATTTCAGTATCGAGGCCCAGTGATGGGTTTGATAATGGCTGTAACAACATTTCCAGATTTCTTCCAACTATATTTCTTCAAGCCAATTGCTGCCTCCATAGGAGTATACGCTGTTTTCTATTTTTTTGCTGGAATATGTTTAATGAATGCAGTATATGTTTTCTTAGTGTTACCGGAAACTAAAAAGAGATCCATAGATAAAATATATGAAGATTTAAAAACGAAGAAGGAAAAAGAAAAAGAAAGAGAAATGCAAAAAGATGTAAGAGAAATAACAGTGTTATAACAAAGGACTAACGATAAAACAGGAGAATCATTAATAAGAATTATGTAAAGAATTAGTATGAGATTGAGTTTATATGTAATAAGAGAAACCAAAAAAAATGATTTTGTTATACTTATGGCTTTGTATGTGTATTTTTGGATCGATTGCTTAAACTTTAAATCATTTGTCTATTGCCAGTCACATGTCAAAAAGTGTAATAGACAAGATTTACAGTATTATCTTAAGGAAGATTTTATGGACCCTGAATCAAAATTCACAGACGCAGCATTTAGATTAATGTGTGTTTAAAATTGGAGTACAATAATCTTGTATTATAATATTGTCAATATTTTATATTTTATTAGTGTTTTATTTGCTGAAAAATGATGTCAGCGATATATAACGTTTTTGTAATAGTATTTTAATATTATCAGATTTTACAGACAAAAAGACAAAAACGGAAAATCAATTTCCTTATTAATTACTCGCTTAAAAAAGTTCATATTTACTCGCGTGGGACATATAGCCCCGAAATCAAAGGTCGAATATAAAGGGTTTTAATCCACGTTATGTTATAGTTATTATAAAAATACATTCGACTCCCTCGCAGCCTAGTTGGTAGTGTGGCCGGCTGCTGTGAGGGTTTGGATTCGATTCGCGCAATAAACAAACATTTATGTGATAAACATTTGTGTTTGTCTTAAGTTTAGGTGTATTTATGTATAATATGCATGTTTTTACAAAAAAAAGTAATCATATGTATTTGTATCCGTTCTCTGGTATCCATAACACAAGCTTTGCTTGTTTTGGGGCCAGACGGCACTGTGTACAATGTCTAAATATATTATATTGTTATTATAGTTAAAATCAACTTTGTACTAAAGAATAACAGTATTCAACATTTTTGCTATACTAATGACGAGGTCAATCGATATATCTAGAAACTTTAAACTTAGTAAAATCGTTACATATTGTGATGGGGAACAGACCTAGTCATGGGATTTAGCACACACAAACTTTCTTTATCATTCTAACTTGGGTATATATGGCATATTTAAAAGTTGAAGATTTATTTATTTATTGTTTATGGATTACCAACAGTTGTTATATTAATACATTCGGTAGAAAATCACTTGTTGTCTTAAACAAAATGTACAACCACTTATGGGTAAACACAGCATTCATTCAAATTCAAGATGGACCACCTCTCGTTTACGAGTTTTTGTGTGGCTCGGGCGGGGCAGACATGGTCCATACCATATGGCATATGGTACTGACAGTGGTTCAGTATCATAAGTGTCTGATTATAAGTCCGTTTCGTTGACACTTTCTTGAGAATCTTCTTCGTGGTCACTGTGAATCACTTGAGCCTCCAATCCGTCTTTTTCGGAACTGTGATGTTTTTTTCCCCCTCAGGCAGCTACTAGGAACGCCGTGACAGGAACTTTAAAAATGTCGAAGTTACAACGCTTCATAAACTCCGTGGGGTAAAACATACCCCACGCGAGTAATTAAGGGTTAGTAATGCATAAACAACATAAATAGTACATTGTCCACCGAGGGGTAAAAGTGATTGATTACTTACGAAGATGTAGTTTGAGGCCCAAAGCGGAGCTGGGGCCCATAAATACACACGAAGTAGGAATCGCATTATACCCCGAGTGATACATAGTGCTTTATATTATACCTAAGAGGAAAAAAAAGGTTAATAAATTAAAATGTGTAAGATATTAAATGAAAATTTATATTAAAATCATTACAATTGTTGAAACAAATTTACCCACGCTTATTTAAAAAAAAAAATTTAAGTGAAAAATAAAATACAAGTGACCAGTAACATTTTTGGAAAACAGTTATTAGAAAATATAGTTCACATACATAACCACATCTGGTACTGTTAAAAATTAGAACGCTTTATATAAATTTTCTGCTCTGTCGTATATATTAGGAAGTTTTATTTTTAGTAAAGACAAACCGCATTTTGAATGGTTTAATTTATGTCTATTTTTAAAGATTTACATTGTAGAAAAAAAATCGTTTTGCGCAAGCACATAAAGTAGGCTTTAAGAAAATTTTAAACGACAAAGTAAGCCCCTTCCGATCCAGTAAGATGAAAACGTAATTTTTGTTCTTCTTCGTCCCACCAGGTATCTCTGTACCAAGAATTAAGTCTGTTGCCTTGCTCTGTAGCAACATGCAGGAATAGTGCCCCGCGGTTTCAGCCACAGTAGGAACTATAGATCAGAATAAGGTGCATCTTTCTTGGTCCTTCTAGCCATCAAGGAATAACAAACACAGGGACTTTTACTTTCCCTATATTTATATTAGTTAATATTAGGAATAGGATAAGGATTTAAAACATTCTGGTAATACTACTAGTATTGCTATTGGTAGTGCCATGGTTAAAATTCCTTAACCGTATCACTTCCGATTTAATACTAATAGTGCCACGGTTAAATTTCATTTCCTATAGCTCTACAGATTTAATACAGTAGTGCCACGGTTAATATTCATTAATATAGCACTACTGATTTAATATAGTAGTGTCACGGTTAAATTTCATTTACTACAGCACTACTGATTAAATACAGTAGTGCCACGTAATATCTATTTACCGTACTACTAGTGATTTAATACTTATAGTGCCACGGTTTAAATTATTATGTAATAAAAACCACGTTTAATAAAACATGGGAAACTTTTTTGGCAATATTTCCTAATTTTAGATTAATTTTTAATGGTTATAACTAAGATTTACCAATTTATCTTGGTGTGTGTCAACATGCACCGGTGAAAGAACTACTATATTTTAAACAAACACCAGTGAAATTGATTTATGATAAGAACTAAGTTCATTTTGATATTACCTAAGTTTGGACTTTCACAGTTACATATTATTATGTTTTTAATAAGTTAGAACAAAGAAGACTTTGAGGCACAGTAGTAAAGCGTGCGGCTGACATGTCAAAGGTCGTAGGTTCAATTTCCGATAAGTACTGCTTACCTTACCAACATTGTTACAATTTGTTGATTGTAAAGTTGTCGCAACTCTGGTTCGTGCCCGTAACAGCGATATGCTTACCACCTATCACGTTTTTAAAACAGAACACCATCAGTTAAAGGTGAATGCTACCATACGTTTGTAACATCTCCGACCACCACTTTAAGGTTAAGTGTCGTGGTGGTTTTTTTTATTTTGTTTTTTTTTAGTTTTTTAATCTTTATTTTATAATTCATAGAATAAAAACAAATGAAGATAAGCACGTTTCTTTTCATAAACCTGTATAGTCTAGCCAGTTCAGTGAGTTAGTGGTACTGTAGCCTGATGCTCTACTAGTTTTCTTCCCTGCCGAATAAACTAAATTAATAAGCAAATTGACTATTTTCGAATATCATCAAGCTCTTATAATCGAAGAGGTTGATTGATTTGAGTTGTTATTGATGTCAAATAGTGTCAACTATCTTGTTTATCAATTACTATACGTACTACCATTCCGCTTTTTGTGTTGTTTAAATTGCGCGTATCAAAAAAATATTACAGCTTCAAATTGATTACACTATCACCATAATATCAGCCTATTTTGAATGTAACTTTAAATATTCTTAAAATTAAATCAAAAATTAAAAACATTTTATGCATGAGATCTCAATTTATTTATTATTCTTAACTAATTTCTTTATATATTTCCTCTAAGCTTTTCATTTTAGTCTCCGGTATCGAAAATAAAACATACAGAGCATTGAAAAGACACACAATTCCAAAAAAATAGAAGACAGAATAGACTCCTAGAGCAGAAGCAGCTGGTTTAAAAAATAATAATAGGAAAAAGTCCAGTAAAGATGCTAAAGCCATAGTAGAAGCATATACTGTACCTCGGTACTGAAAGGGAAAGATACAAAAATTTAAAAATAAAATAACAGCATTTTACATTGGAATGTATAATTATCGATATTGCAGGTCGAAATTTTAATGTTCTGCTTCTCATAAACTCTGGTCACGGGTTATATACTAAAAAATTTATAAATTTACAAAAATATACAACTGTATTGTTCGTAAGTTGTTTGTGAATTCACAGATGAAACTAGATTTTTTTCATTTAAAAGTTTTGTGAAAGTGCCCCAATTAGATAAGTTAAGTTAACAAAAGAGGAAGAATGTTTTAAAGAAAGCAAAGGAAGTTGAGGAAGGTTAGATAGAATTATTTTGCAAGTTATGAGACGTAAGTTCTTTAATTACATTAGAAGAGATTCCATAGGAATCTCAAGATGATGACTGGATTCTACGAGAACGAAGCCGCCAGAAAAGACTGTTATACATAATTATGGTACCATCACCTCCCTGAATTTATTTATAAATAGCTTACCTACCTTGAAAGAGAATATTTCTCCAATAACTACTACTGGCATAGGTAGTAGTCCTGCAGCATCACTTAATATACAGAGGCAGAGGATAATAACGGGCAGCCACTCAGGCATGAAGATGGCGAGATGTTGGCAGAGGAACCAAGATGCGAGGATGGTCATCAACACACCAGTTATTACGGAGGTCAGGAGCAGTAGACTCTAAAATAAAAATTAAATTGTTTGTTAATTTGCCTACACAAATTTTTTTGATCATGTGTTTTTGGCTAAATGCAGTTTGTAATAAAAAAATTAGATTGTCTCTTGCTTTCGGTGTACGTGACGAAAAATGATTACTATCTATTGTTTCGTGTGTTTAAATACCTGATGCATACCTAGGTATGTATTGTGTCAGTTTCTACATATATTTATTCTTAGATAATGCATATAAATTGGAGCGATTGAACGATTACAATCAAACTACGTTCCCCCGCTGGGGGGAAAAAAATCCCCTTAAGGTGATGGTATACCCAAACAAGTTAAGTTTCCAAGAATTTGAAAATTTTTGTTAAAAATATATGTTATGTTTGGAAAACTAAGAGTGATATTCTCTTTATTCTTATTTATAAAATATATATTAATATGACCAAACGAATTTGCTTATTTCATATTTCTAAATACATATTTGAATTTTATACCGACAAAAAACAGAGAAAATCAAGATTTTCAACGCGCGGTTACGTGCTAGCGCCTATCGTACGCGGAACTGTGTCTCTTTGTATACTTCAATAGTAGTGTGTAACTGGTCAAAACGGCACGCTTTTGCTAGGTTATGCCTAGATAGCCCTAAAAACTAACAGCATTTCATTTTTCATAAATATTGTATAGGTTGAAAGTTAGTTAGAGTGTTTCCTCGTTCTAATGGTGTTGTACATTATTAAAAAAAAAACGTTTCTCATTATTTGAGCATGTTTACATAATTTCATGATTAGTATTATCAAAAATAGGGTTCAATTACGTTTGCATGAATAACGCTGCAAGGAATATCCTTTTAATTTTGGATATGAATTTAAATGAATCAGGGTTAGTAGGGTACAAGCAGGTAAATCAATCATAATAAAAATTACCTTTCGACCAGCTTTTTCAACCAGTACGGACGCAATTATAGAACCACCCACGGGAATTACTCCTATTAACATCGCTTGCTGATTCGGACTCAATAACAAGTCTTTGGAAGCCTTTGAAAATATTTCTCCAGCGAAGTTAAGCACAGCCACTATGCCACAGAATTCTCTTGCAAGACATAACATCATGACCATACGGAACGCCTTGCATAGAGTCTTGTCCTTCACTGAAACAATACATTTGAAGCAGTGTGCCAAGGAATGGGTTGAAGTTTTTATTTTTTTTATTCAATTTATTTTTTAATATCCGTAAGAAAAAGGTCAGGTATTACCCTTATCGGCGGTCACCCTTATAATCATGTCCAGCCGTTTGACCGCGGCTTCAATCATATCAGCTCATATTGGTCCCCTGCTGGACATAAGCCTCCTCCATGGCACGCCATTTCTCCCGGTTCTCTACCTTCTGCATCCAGCCACCACCACTACCGCGGCTTAGCTCAGTTTAACTTAGTACTAGAAACTGTAATTTTGGAATGGGAATACTGCCGCGTAGAGGCGGCGGAGCAGAATCACACCAACACAAAGACTCCCGTGGGCTCCCTACGAGGCTAAGAGGCATACCAGATGTTTGGCAGCAGCGCTATACTGTGGATTTTTGCATCATCAATCTGCGATCACCAACCCGCATGCCAAGCACGACAATTATTGGCACACCCACCTTCTTTAAATTCCAGTCTTCATCTGTAAGTTCGAATACACTTGGCTCAATAGACAAAATCGAAAGTCATACGACTTGATACACTTTTTTTACTTTAAACTGTTACTGTAGAGCGAAAGTTTTCTCTAGAGATCTCTCTATTGAACAACGGCAGCTGACGAAACTTAAAACTAATCAAGAAAATCATTTCATCCAAACCTGAAATATTGAGAGAGATCGAGAACGTTTATAGACAAGCTATACACCTCAACTCGTGATCCTGTCAACATTATGGCTGACCAACCCAAAGCCAAATGAACTCGACACTATACCGAAGATACAGAAAGCTACTTTGTTTTATAATATTTAGTGATATTGTATGAAATCACTGTCTGCCTCTGTCTGTACCTCCACGGTATTCTCCTACACGGCAAGACCAATTTTGATGTAATTGAATTTGGATATGTTTGAGAGGGTATCTGCAAGGTTTACATCCACCATTAGACCCGGTAGGTGGCACTGCAATAGACCACTGCAGCATATTAACTTAAAAAACAGGAAAGGGGGTTTAAGGGGTCAGTTAGTTAACTTTTATAATTTTCTTTATATTTCATTGTTTTTTTAAACACAAATGTTACATTTTGCTAAAAAAAATTCAAGGTGCATTAAAATTATATGATCTTTCGTTTTCTATAAACAATTTAAGACTTATTCTGTTTAAATAACTCACAAATGGCTTTCACCAAAAAATTGCTGGTGCCAGTATCAGTCTGTAGTTCTGACTTGATGCGGGCTAGTTCGCTCAACACAACGTCATCGTCTATACTTCTACACCTGAGCCAAGCAATTGCTTTAGCTGCATCCTGTAATATGAAATGTGGCAATGTTTTATTTTATTTTATGACTAAAAATGCATTCCTATAGTCCACGTGTAGATCAAGAACTGAAGAGTGGAATCTCTCACTACTTGCTCCTGCAACATAGGGTTCCATTCAAATTAGATGCATGAGATTTTAATATAAGGTAACGGTGAATTATTGAACGTGGTCACGAGGGACTAAATCCAGGCATACTTAAAGCTGTGACTTCTGTTGCAAATTTTTTTGATGACTTTCGCCCGGACGTACCGAGATCGTACTCTAGGATTCGTTTTTATCTAAAAATGGAATACGTTAACTGTTTTACGCTCGACTTCTTCACAGCCAGCCTGAAGTTGTCTGAATCCACTGGATTCTCGTGCAAAGACTATAGTTATCTTTTTGAAGGTTTTCAATCAGTTTTTTATGTATTTACTTTAATACTTTACTATGATAATTGGTAATAATTAAGTCAAAATCAATCAATTATTCAAATAAAAAAATTTAAAAAACACTATTGAATTGTCAAAATTGCTATATGCAATGTATGCGCATTGCATACGGTTTTTATTATATTTATTATAAATTTCAGGCAATGCATTCAATTTAAGTAGAGGGCTAGAGGACAGATTGCTTGGTTTACTAATCTTTCTGGAGTTCCTCGTGCATGTTTTTTTATTTTTCTGTGATCAATTTTTAAACCAAAACTCACAAAGTCCTAAAAAGTCATCTATCTAAATATATGGTTCACACCAAACCACCGCTTAGCTATCTTATTATAAGGAAATCCACACTTGAAATCTATCAAATGACAGTTCGACAAAGTTAAATAGAGAGTTCATCCAAATTCAAAATCTAAGTACTTCCTTACTAAGGTAATTACTAATGCATTTGACAAAATTGTTACACTTTGCAAATACTTGCAATACTTTTTTGTGAAGATCACACATACTTTAAGGATAGTTATATAGACATTTTGCCTTTGAAAAAATTATGGTTTTTCTTTTGTGTCATCTGGTTAGTTTAAACTATTCTATTAATATTTCTTTAATTCCATGTTACCTGGCAGAGATTTTAAGCAATGTGTCAAATAAAAATGTAGTGTTAACACTTTTTAGTCTTAACATTTTTTTGTGTAATATATTTACCTATACTGTCCACTACCATGTCATGGTTCTCAACTTAAGCTTTGTAATCTCTACTTACAAAGATACATAAAAAATGTATGACTATTTACTTACCTCAATCCTGTCATTCTTCATTAGATAGGATGGAGATTCAGGAATAAAGAGTAAAAGCGCCAAATGTAATAGCGGGATAGATACGCAGATCCAGAGAATTGTGTAATACTCCAATAAGTCACCTATGATAAATAGAAAGAGATTCCCGGTTGCGTGGAACAAAATTACCTGGAAAAATGTAATATTATCAAAAAGTATCTTAAAATTAAAAAATAAGTTTTCTTAAAGTCATTTTATAAAGTTGGTACTATTCCATAACGAATAAGGTTATCATTTGATATTACATCTAACACGATTCACGACCGACAAACAGACAGTATTCATTAAAATAAAAACTTTTTTATATTATTAAATTTTAAGCACACTTAAAAAAAATTTACCCATTATAATAATCGTTTCAAAATGTTAATATTTCTTCGTTTAAATGTGGAAAAGATTTAAAGATGAACCTTTTAAAAGTTTATGTTTAAAGATGAGTAAAGACAAACTGCAAAAAGTCATACATAAACCTGTAACAGGTGACGATGTTACTATAAAGATTGTTAAAGATGAGTAAAGACAAACTGCAAAAAGTCATACATAAACCTGTAACAGTTGACGATGTTACTATAAAGATTGTTAAAGATGAGTAATGTTTAAAGATGAGTAAAGACAAACTGCAAAAAGTCATACATAAACCTGTTACAGTTGACGATGTTACTATAAAGATTGTTAAAGATGTGTAAAGTTTAAAGATGAGTAAAGACAAACTGCAAAAAGTCATACATAAACCTGTAACAGTTGACGATGTTACTATAAAGATTGTTAAAAGGTGTGTTTACTTGGAAGGTGAAACTCAATCAAGTAAAAGAAACTTCGAAACAGAATTAGACAAGAAAAAAATGTCACCTGTACAGGGTAGCGTTCGGTAAACTAAATATTGAGTTTTGTTGTCAAAACAAATTTTAATGAAAATCTAATAGCGCCTTCTGTCTGCCAAATATAAATATGCAGTAAAAATACAATAAAATTATATTTTGGCATTCGACTTCTGGAAAAAGAAAACACTGAAATAATGCAAATAACGGGTAAAAACTTCCGGTTTTTGGACTGTTGAACAGATTTAAATAAAAACATACGCATTCAACTCGGAAGGAAAGAAAGAAAGAAATACATTTTATTTAGCCAACACTCAAAAAATAAGTAAATATATGGGTATTTCAAAAAGTAAATTGAAGTCATCTATGAACTTTACTATCACTTGTTGCCAAAAAACCCCGAAAAACTATTGAACGATGACTTCTAGGTGGTTATCTGTTACCTTCAGGACCTCTTTTGGCATCATATTCGTGATTTGCGACCCCAAAAACCCCGAAGTAACGATTTTGGGTGAATTTAAAGATTACTACATTTACATCTCGTATAATACTACTACTATATTACTCGTTATTAAACATCTTACGCACGCTTAAGCGAAAAATTTTTAATTTATAATTATAATAAATAAATAAATATTTTTGGACATAACACACATCGCCGTCTGGCCCCAAAGTAAGCAAAGGTTGTGTTATGGATACCAGACAACGGATACAATTACGTAAATATTGTTTTTTTTATAAATACACACATATAATACATAAATACACCCAAACCTAGGGCAAACTCAAAATGTCGGTCCAGTGCGGGAATCGAACCCACACCGCCCTTGCACAGCAGCCGGCTACACTACCAACTAGGCTGCGAGAGAATGAAATGGTACCGAACTGTTGACACATTTAAATCTTGTCATTAAAATTAACTAACAAAACATCCTTGAAGGCGGTATAGTCTATATAAGCGCAAGATCTTAGAGTATATCTTCAGTAACACATTATTACCTACGACACCTAGCACATAACTTACTACTTAAGAGGGCGATATAGGCCAGAAAGCTAATTTCTGTAATTCTAACGTTGTGTATGTAAATTTACTATAAATCATTAGCACAAGCAAATGCAAAACACGCTTTAAAAATTTGCACAAGTGTTGAAACAACGATCACTTCCATATTTTTTATTGCATTAAATACAATAAATGAAAATCATTCAGTAAGGTAATGTACTAGACAAGAGCAAGTTTTATAACATATATTTTTTTCAATGCTTTAGATGCTATAGTTTAGCCACAAAATTTGAACAAAAAAGGCGTATTTCGCGGTCTATCCTATACCCTAGCCTTAAAGCCCATCTTTCCTCTATTTGATGCTTGTATATGATGTTAAATTCGATACCAGTGATTTTATGAAAAATGTAATTGTATAAGACCTGTGATTGCTTTTCTTTTTGATTGTGAGTGATTGATGACCAGTGAATTTATAATAAACTGGACATAGTGGACACTTCTCCTAATTATATCACTTGATTCTACGCTACAATGGGGGCCTCACATTTGTGGATTAGCAAACAGGCTTAGCTCTGCTGTTTATGCCATTAAAAAGATTCAAAATCTATCTGTCACTGATACTGCACGTTTAGTCTATTTTAGTTATTTCCACAGTCTTATGTGTTGTAAGATCTTATTTTAGGGAAACGCTGCTGATATCAACACCTTTTTTTGCTTTGCAGAATCGATCAGTTCAAGCAATCTACAAACTAGATTTAAATAAATTAACATTTTAACACTTGTATCACAATACAAATTTTAAAATCTTATGTTTGTTAAGAAAAAATGACCCTGTTTTGGGAAAATAGTGATCATCATAATGTTTATACAAGGAATAAAGATAAACTTGCAAATCATGTTAGCAGAATTCATGAAGTTACTAAAGCTTTTATAGGTCAATGTATACGCTTCTACAATAAATTGCCTGTAGATATTCAAAATTTACATTTGAAACCCTTTAAAACTATTATAAAACAAAAATTTACTAAAAAAGGCTAGTACGAAATTTCCGAATATAACACTACTGTCCCATACTTTGCCAATGTAAAGAACCTTGGCTTACATTTGGATAAGTCATTCAGTTGGATAGTTAAAGTCAATGAAATAAGTCGGAAAGTTACCAATGTTCTACCTTGTCTTTACAGATACCGCAATTTTCTCCCAACCAAACCCAAACTTCAACTGGTACAGGCACTTATATTACCGCTCATTGATTATTGTGATGTTTGTTATCCAGACTTAAACTCAGATCTCCTTAATAAATTAGACCGCGTTATTAACAATTGTATTCGATATATTTTCGGACTACGAAAATACGACCATATCTCCACTTTTCGCAATCATTTAAAATAGCTCCCGATTCGTCAACGCAGAGATGCAAGGACTTTATGTACTCTATACTCTATTTTAAATGATCAGAACTCTCCATCTTATTTAAAATCTAGGTTTCAATATCTTGGTTCTTCGCACGACCGATCACTTCGTTCTTCTGACAGCCTTCTCCTTCCCACGCCTCGTCACCGCTCTGGTTTTGTTTCAAATTCTTTTACTATTTATGCTATAGGGCTCTGGAACGCACTTCCTAAGGACATCCGCTGTGCTAAATCTAGACTTGTATTCAAACAGAAGTTACAAGATCATTATCTTAAACAGATACAAAATTAAATGTTTCTGTCTACAGTTTCGGGCTTCTAGTGATATTATTCTGTATATAAATATATATCTATATATTTTTAAAATATTTATTTAATATAGTACATTTATCTAATATTCATGTAAGTACATCTATATATTATATGTGTTTATGTATATGTATGTGTTTATATAAATATCCCAAATTATCAGTACAAACACCATAGTATTAGTATTAGCATAGATTTAATTTTAACTATTTGTTCCTTTTTGTTTGTTTTTTACTTATCCGCTAGTTAGTTAAGCCTAGTTTTATTGCACCATCATTTAAAATTATATATTAAGCTTGTGGTTAGCTGGTAGAGAATGCCTTTTGGCATTAAGGTCGCCACTGTACACTATTGTTTGTGCAAAAAGAATAAATAAATAAATGAAGATCCTTAGGTATGACCCGCTCAGTATGAGTCAGCTGCTTCATATAACGGTATGATTAAACATTAAATCAGAAATATGATGAAATCCCTATATTTTTGTAGTCTAAGGGTATTTTGAAAAAAGTAACTGCTGTGTTTCTTGCCGGTTCTTCTTAGTAGATACAGCCTTCCGATGCGGAGGTAAAATCATAATTTTGTTAGAAAATTTGACGATTTAAGAGGGTTTTTAAGAAACCGTCATAAATGAAGAGTTATGTGATTTGGTTTGATTCAAAGGCTGGTAAACTCCACATAAAACTAAAAGCAAACATCTGTGTCTATGACGTACGGTAATTACGTCTATCCAGGAAATTTTACTGTTAGTAACTACGTCTATCCAAGATAATTTTTCTGCTATAAAACGGACGCGAAGCAGGAAGAATTTCGTTCAATGACTGGTCACTATTTGTCTCTGTTGCGCGCGCATAATTATTTGCCATCGCGTTCGCACAGATGCAATGACCACTGTCATCACAAATTACTACTATTTTGACCACTGAAAACTCGTTAAAATGTCAATGTACGAAATTCTTCTAGCTTCGCGTCCGTGCTTTAGTTGTGCAACGGTTCCTCTGGCATCAAGCACATTTCTATTTCTAAGTTTTTTTTTTAATTTTATCAGAACTAACCAAAGTCGCTAAGATTCCTCTGACACAATCCTCGCTTATTTCTTTTGTGTAGACTGGACAGGTAACGTATGATCCCGCCATGCTAAAACCAACCAATGCTCTGGAAGATACCAACGCCCACGTCTCCAGTGAACACAGTTTCAGTACCCATAAAATCTAAAAAAAAACAAATTTACTCGTATTTTCATAAGGTGGCATGCCAATTGTTAAATTTCTTACCTATATCTTTTATGTAATTTAAAAAACAAACTACACTAAATAATTAAAAAAAAAATTTAGATAAAGAAAACCTAATATTCAAAAAGTGTTTGCCCGCGTGGTAGGTTGGCAACAAGCATGCTGGTCGCATTTCCACACTGAATAGAGATGCTAATTGCCTGAGCGCAGAGAAACTGGCTCTCTTGTTACCCGCAGCTGCTACTAATTTGGGAGCAAGCCCTTTAAAAAATTTGGGCGCTAGGTCCCCATTTGCGGAGCCTTTTTTACCGCAAAAGGCACACATGCGTAGCTCATCAATACACTTTTATATTCGCGCCGTTTGATCTGCTCTGCAATTAATTAATTGATATTAATAAATTTATGTAATCCTTATAAAGACCTAGAAACCACGACCAGAATCATGTATCATCGTTTGACGGCCGAAACTTATTATCTAAGGTCATATTAAACCCCCGACTAAGTGTGCAGTTACAGTCAAAACTAAGTGTGCAGTTACAGTCAAAACTAAGTGTGCAGTTACAGTCAAAACTAAGTGTGCAGTTACAGTCAAAACTAAGTGTGCAGTTACAGTCAAAACTAAGTGTGCAGTTGCAGTCAAAACTAAGTGTGCAGTTACAGTCAAAACTGACAAAGCTTCGTGGGATAGCTTTCTGCTAAGCTTAAGTTTTGGTATTTTCGTAATCCTATTAGCCATAAAAATTAATAAAATAAAAACTTTTACCATAAACATGCACTTAAGGTAGGTAAAAATAATCACTTATTTCCAAGACTTGAAGTTGGTGTCATGAAGTGAATTGTCTTATAAACTGTTAGTTACCTTTGTACAAACACCAACTTCACTGTAATTCAGATCAGAGTTTTGGAAATAAGTAATTATTTTTACCTTTTTAGTGCATCTTTTTGGAGTCGGTTGTTTTTTTGTTAAAAAGTTTTTATTTTTAAGAGACAAATTCCTTTTTTCCTTGTACACTAAAAACCTCGATATTCGTAATACATTTTTTTACAAAAATTTTAAGTTTTAAATTCATAATATTAATATGGGACCACCTCGGAAGTATACCCTTTTAAATAAAAAAAGGAATTTTGAAAATCTGTCTATATATTACGGAATTATGATTTTTTAATAAAAAAAAAATACAAACTACCGAATTGAGAACGTCCTCCATTTTTGAAGTCGGTTAAAAAGAAATGAAACGGTTTACTATATAGTACATAGTACGTAAGGTAGAATTTAATGTCATTTTTTAAAACAAGCTCAGGCCATATTTAACCGACTAATTTAATTTTAGGTATTATATATAATTCGGTTTTTTAAACACCTGTCAATATCCTGTCTGTCTTATATAGCATTATTACCAAAATACCGTTTCCAGACATATTCAATGTCACTTATAACTCCAAAACTAAAAATTGACATTTGTCATTTTTATTAGTTACTGCTCACCTAGACAGGTTTGGTATAGCCTGATCTTATAATTTTATAAGATTTGGCCGCAGAATGATAAAACATTATTTTGGTCGTCATCTCTCGTTATATTTTTATTACTCCTCTCCTACTAGACCAGGAGGAGGTTTGTAGAACACCCAAAAGCGTAATCGTCCTCCATTCATTTTTTGCCTACTCTCAAAACAAGTATTGTTTTTAATGATAATTTTTTGTTAAATTACCTCGTGTTGTAAAAAGCATTTTTTTCTGACTGACATAATAAAGATGTCCTTGAAATGTTAAACCTCACTTTTTCCTTTAAAAAGAAATTTATGGATAAAATGTCCAAGTTCAGATTTCACCGTTTGAGTACAATTTAACTAAATACTTTTAAACAACTCACCACACACGAAAACGATGTCAAAATCAGCGTAGACTTCCTTCCAATTCTGTCTCCCATATACGCCATCACGTAATAAGCAGGGATACCCACCAAATGGGATATTGCTGCCATCCATGACACCTCAAAAACAATAAACTTTAGTAATATTCAGAAAGAGAAAGTGTGTTTACGCCGGAGAGTATACCCAGGAAGCTGTGGGCGCTGGCCCGCACCCTATGCACCAGTGATGCACATCTTCTCCGCATTGAAGGGGTTGACAAGCGAACATAACTGATGCGCTGCAGAAACCAGGCAGCCCTAACAGCACCCTCAATGTGTTATTATTTTGTTCTGGAAGAGCGCTTAGAACTTTTTAGTACAGAAAGCCCACAAGTTGCACGTACGTAAAAGGATGTGCTGTAAGCTCGAAACAAAATTACTTTTACTTCAGAAGAGCTACGTGCAAACCTGCGAGCTAACATGTTCGCTCTCACCGACAAAGCCCGGCGCTCCTTCTCAATATCATCATCGGCCCTCAAGCAAGGGCCCGGATATTTTACCTTGTACGACATTTGCAATTCTTTAATTCCCGCCTTAAAAACCATGACTTCACTTATAGATAAGTCCATATTCTGTAGCACATTTTGCGCAGATGGAAACCAGCTTTCTAAGACCACGATCGATGTACTCAGCTGTGGTATATCGACCGCATAACTAAGATTATCACACGCCGACTGGTCCTGCTAAGTGACTCGATCAGTTTATTTATGAACAGGTGAAATAGCAAAGAATACTTCAAACCAGATTGTCTCACTTTGCACTTTAGCCCATACACATCAGACATATACCATACAGTTACCTTTCACCGTATCTCTTGGTATCCATACCAGAATTTAAAATATCGATAATTACAAGAGGTAACTGGACTTTTTAGAGCTTCTTCCATAAGATATCATAGGACACTGGGTCAAATGCCTTTGAGAGGTCTAAGAAATACGCGAAACCTTCTGGCCTGCTAATATGTGCAACCCTGCTTAAGCTTACAATTTTCATGACTTAATATCGCTGATTCACTCAGAGTTCAGCGACTTACAAAAATACCTAAAAAATAATCGAAATTATTTATATAATTTTTATTTTACCTACCTATTTTGCTCTTGCTGTTTGTGTGATGAATTTCCTATATCCTTGTTAACTTTCGACTAAAACGCCAAATACCAATTTTATATAATAAGCTTCAAAAATATTGGATTTCCATACAAACTTCCAACCCCCATTTAACTTCCTTTGGAGTTGAAGTTTGCATAATCCTTAGTAAGCCCACGTTGTAACAGGAACCTTTATACAAAATTTCAAGTGTCTAGTTCAGTAGTTTGGGCTGTATATTATATATCAGTCAGTCAGTTTACTCTTTTATATATAATGTTATTTATATGTTCTACAATATTACAAAATCTTCCCCTTACATTTTTGCATATTCCTTGAAAAATCTGTAAGTCTAAACCTTTCATTCATTCTTGATTAAGAGGATACACTTTGCGGCGCCTCGCAGCGGGATTCATACAAACGAATTTCCCACTTATTTTTGACACTTGCTGATCAAACACCACGAATTTTTGAAGACATGTTCTAGTAATGATTATCTAGGTCTGTAGTGTGCCAGTTTTCTATCAATTTTCATAGTTCAATAGTTATATAGGGATCTAGTTTTTCATACAAATGGTTTTTAAATGATTTCTAGTTAATAAAACGTTTTACAAGATTTTGAAAAAACCACAGACCGAGGTATTCGACTTGGGATTATGACTAAGAAATTTCACAGTGATTGATCTGTAAAAGCAAAAAACAAATGAGAAATTCGTTTGTATGAAGCCCGCTGCGAGGCGCCGCGAAGTGTATCCTCTTAAAGCTATTTATCTGCTCAGGACTTCTTTCTCTCTACTTGATTTTGTTGACATTTACAGGAGTTTCATAATTTTGTGTAAAATTAAATTTCAATTACATTATATCATTAGGGGATAGTGATTTGACTATTATACATGATGCGTACAGTGCGGTTTCAGAGAAACTTCCTCCAGCAAACACTTGGGTTTTGGTATTTATTTTATTTTATTATTTATTATTTCGTTCTGGCCATAGCTCAGTTACGACCTTAATTATTACCATTTTATTAGTTATCTTACAACCTTTTAACTTATCGCCGCCGGTGGTCTTTTAGTTTGATTCCTTTTTGAGAGGACGATCAGCTTCGAGCTAAAGAAAAGTTATCTGATTGGTGCGGCTTGACTGCCGGTGTCCCTCAAGGTGGCGTTCTCTCTCCTCTTTTGTTTTCTGTATTTATTAATTACTCCTTTTATAAACTCAAACTACCATTTGTATGCAGATGATTTACAGATATATCGTCATTTTGCAGTGAAAGATATCGACGCTGCTGTAGACAGTATAAATAGTGACCTGAAGAAAATTTCTGAGTGGCCTAAATCTTTTGGACTAGTGGTTAAGCCAGTATAGTCGCCTGCAATTAGAATTGGTAGTAGGTACATGTGTAATCTAATCTCTACCATTTTATTCTACAAATTGTTTATGATAATGTTCCTATTATTTATACAGATGTAGTGAAAAATCTAGGGGTTACCTTTGATAGCCACTTATCCTGGTCTAACCATATCAACGACATAAGTCGAAAGGTACATTTCAGTTTTTATTTCCTTAAGCGCTTACATAATTTTTTACCATTTGACACCAAAGTTACTCTTGCCCAATCCTTATTGCTTTCTATTTTAGACAACGCTGACACTTGTTACCTAACTGCTAATGAAGAAAATTTAGACAAATTAGAACGTCTACAAAACTTGTGTATTCGATTTATCTTTGGCCTTCGTAAATTTGATTACGTTTCCTGTTTTAGGTCTAAGCTAAAATGGCTTCCTATCCAACTTTTGCGTAATATGCACATACTTTGCTGTGTTTATAATATCCTTAACACATCCTCCTCCCCTCTGTACCTTAGAGATCGCTTAAAATTTTTATTTCTCTTTTTGTGCAGAAATTGGTATTTTTTACATTGTATTGACGATTCAAAAGTGTTCATAGAAACCTATTTGAATAAATATTATTTGATTTGATTTGATTTCCTAGAGACAGACCTCTTAGATCGTATACTACCTCACTTATTGAAATACCAGCACATAACACTCAGTTTTATGGTGACTCTTTTGTTGTTTGTGGAGTAAAACTTTGGAACTTGCTTACTGGTTTAATACGTGACAGCACATCACTTAGTATTTTCAAAATTAGATTATAAGAGCATTGTATAATATATGTATGGTAATAGTAAATATATTTAGTCTTTTTTTATATATTTACATTATGAATTGTTTTTAATTTAAATTAGTTTATGAATAAAGTTGTACTTACACTGTTTGCCTCCTACTTTTCTATTGTATTATCTCTTACACTCTTACACTTAGGTTTGCTGTAAGAAATCTCTTAAGGGATAAGCTCGCCTTTGTACTTATAAGTTTTTTTTTTGTTTGTGTGCTAATATGTGTTGTATTGTACAATAAAGAAATAAAGAATTACTCACTGCCACGATTTTCGCTCAGGATTACAGTATGGGGTTCTTTAGGAAAGAAGTTATTAGATTTCTGAAGGGTCGGCAACGCGCAAGTGATACCCCCGGTGTTGCAAGCGTCCAAAAGCTACGGTGACCGCTTACCATCAGGCGGACCGTAAGCTTGTTTGCCATTTAAGTGGTATAAAAAAATATTCATATATACTTTGTTACAGCGGGTGAAGCCGCCTTAGTAACCTCAGAGTGGTCAGGCCATTGCCTTGACCCATGTGCTTCACTGACAAACTTGTGGCTATCAGATCTTGCACCTAGCATTTCCGTGTCAATACATTTCCATTCTTTTTCCGTACAAATCCTCTTTAAATCTGTAGCTATAACCATAACCGAAAACCATAAATCAAGATAAGCGATGAAGCAATGTACTTTCACTTGGTACGACATTGACTGCGCCGGCTCACGCCCGGCTTGCAAATTAGTTCTAGAATAGTCGCGGGCAACTTCAAACGCGTACTCATGTAGCCTCGTGATCGATCGGAAATAACAAAGTCGACGCGAGTTTGATGAAATTTAGTTTTAGTGAAGTTATTCAATATTTAAACGGAAAGTGTACAAGTGACATTCCGGCTGGTGGTTTCGTCGTGTATAGAACGTGGGATAGCGTCGCGATGCCTGGTTGACACTACATTTTTTTCCTGTTCAATACTTTTATCCCATTGTATTGATATCCTTATAGTATAATTCCTCTAGTTAGGTAGGCCCCCTAACCGACGATAGAAAAGACTGACAGTCACCTCTTCCTATCGAGACTGGCAGTCACATAAGGTTAGTAATCACATACAGAGGTCTTTATATTCTTTTCTTCCTGCTACTCTTACAGTTATTAGATTTCCAAGCTTGCCTATTTATTTTAGATCATATAATGTAAAGGAACTTCGAGTCCTAACCCACACAGTTTCTCGTACTTCCAACTTTACGTATACCAAAAAATCTAGAAAAAATAGGAGTAGGGTTTAGTAACTTACTTCGATATCTGTTAAGGGCTCAGCTCTCGGCGATTGTTTTGATTGTAACAAAAGGGTCATGGGTGATATCCAGCCTATACACATGCCATACGCAAATACAAGCATGTTTACTGAAACAATATAATCAATACATCTAACCTCTCTCATTTTCTTCTTTAACCTTTGGAGAAAACCAAATTTAGCAGTGGATATCCGTAAACTGCTATTGATGTCCACTGGTGAATGTTGGACTCTTCCAATGATTACAGAAGAACACTTTCCATCTTGCAATTTCTCCCGAAATCAAAGTGTCAACTCATTAAAGGGTTAGCGACCCACATTATGTTACGATGTAATATTAAAATACATTGCTCGTTTGTCTTATTTTTGTAACCAAGAACGTAACGTTTTGTAATGATGAAGTAGCAGTTTCTATAAGCACGGTACGAAATTGTTTTTATTGACTTGAATATTGCTTTATGTAGTGTGTACTGACGCTCCTTGGCAATATGATGTTAATTAAATCAGCTCATTTTAGTCCACTGCTGGACACAAGACTATGTAGCGCTCCTTCTAACGGTACTCTGCTAGCGGCTACTCTCTTCAGGTCATCGGTCCATCGAGTTGAAGGGATTAACTTTTTGATATGCAGTACATTGGGACACACCTGCTCCATCGGCTTTCGGTCCTTCGACCGACGTAGCCAGCCCACTGTGACTTCAGTTTGATGTTTCTGCGGATATGTCGGTATCTTTTTCACTAACAGAAACTCCGGCCACAGCTCTATATCTATTGCACACTGAGAAACTTTTGGCTTGTGTTTATTTGCGGTTAATATGAGGCTGCCATTCTAAAACTTACATTTAAGTCAAAGGACTAAACTATCAAAATTAAATAATTTGGCATATTTATTTAATTTGGTACATTTGTTTTTAATCACTATTTCTAATACATTAAACGTTTATTAAAACTAACTTATCTAAAATAAATAACCTTATCTAAAAATTAAAAGCCTAAACTAAAATAAATAACTTATATAAATAAATAAATTTTGTTATATCAAAAAGTCCACCACAAAACATATCTAGCTCAAAAGTATTTATGACGCTAGCCGCATTCCCACGTTGGATGTCTAGCGAAATTCTTTGAACCAGATATGATCCGGTGCGGGGATCATGTCCTCTCTCTCTCTCTCTCTCTTATAAGATGACATATTTTTTTTTGTTTTTGTACATCAGGTGCCAGAAGTCTCAAAGGCAAGTGGGACAAAAATGTAAGAAGATTCAAGGTTTAAATACTTTTTAAGTTTGTTCCGTGCTGCAATCTCTGCAGCATAACCTGCATCCTTCTGGGTGCCCTTAATATTATGAAAAAGCAAAAGTGCTCCCACAAGTACCATCCCATAAAAGACATCGACCTTTCTCCCATGGAACTAAAGTAAGTCCATTAGGTCTTTACCACCAGTTCTGAAGAGACCGGTTGGTTCGAGTATGGAAGAAATATTAGCAGAAACTAGAGCTCTTCGAATTATTTCATTGAGGGTGTGGTGTCTTGGTTATCTTTCAGCAGAACGTATGCAGCTAAGACCGTGATAACCATTGCTTTCGACTAAAGATCCGTACGAACAACGATGTGGAATACAGATCTGACAACCTAGTCTAAGAGCCGTGGCTATTCTTATAGTATTAGGGTCTAAAAGTGTACCTAAGCTAGGAGAGCGAAGAGCGTTGAGCCATGCTCCTGATTCAGGTTTAGCAGCCACGCGTAGTCGTGCTAAATCAATCTTAGTAGAATCTTTTATTAGTTCGTTAAGAATATAACGAGCATAGATATCATCCCAATTTCTCTGAATATGTAATTTACCAGCTAGGCTATGGTTTTTTCTCAGTGCTGACCAAGCTGTTAAGGCATCGTCTTTAAAGGGCAAACTTAGTCTGTCACAATTGTAAGGTAAAATGCGAGTGGCATAAATAAAATTTAATAATTAAAATGAACATTAAGTTAAGAAATTAAATAAAACATGTTTTAGTAATTACAAAACTCTAGTTACAAAGTAACAACGAAGACATCTCTTTAACTCCGGTTACAAAACAACAACAAAGACATGTCTTAAATTTTAAGATATTTTTTAGGAAAGAAATAATGGTTTTAGGCTTTGGATTATCTAAAACACACAATGTAACTGCCGTTTCATTCATTCATTAGCCACAAAAATTACGAGTCCAAATTATGTTGTTAGGATATCAGGACTAAAAAAACCATTGCTATTAATCGTAATATTATTAACATTGTAACGTGACAACTTGTGCCTTTCACTTTTTATGTCTGTCTCTCTCGCTCTTAGGCGGGCTAACCATGCCGCGTGCCTCTCACTCGCTCTCATTGTGAGCGCATAACGTGAGCGGAGCGTAACGCAGTTTCTTGAAGTGTCACCCGGCAAACCAATTTATAAGACGTTGTCACGTCAAAATGTGTTAGTATAGTTATTTTTGCTATGACAAAAAAATAAATTTTATTCTATGGAGCATTGATATAATAAAAATATTGACGAATTCAGTTATGTTGGACAAAAAGCTAGCAAAGCCGCAGGGATTTGCTGGTTGATTTATAAATTTACAAAAAACTTACTCAGCACAGCGCACATAATTTGATTTATTTTGCTTCCATCATTAAATAAAAAATAATGTTTATGCATTATTATGCTTTACAAGTTATAAAGGTTAAATCATATTTTGTACCAATACAAAGAATACTTGACGTACGTTTGAAAATTGGTTAGTATATGGTGTATAGACACTGCCAATAGTTTAAAATTGTTACAATTGGCAAGTGGTATTATCGGGTGCTACAGCAAAGGAAGTTACTTCGATTAAACTAGGCTATGACTATGTCGACCTAAGGAAAAGAAACACTTAAATTTTATAGCTTTTGTTTTGTTTATTTTAAGTAGAGAATTGGGATGTGTTTAGTGTACGAAAAACTTTTTAACAAAAAAAACAACCTGCTTTAAAAAAGGTGAACTGAAAAGGTAAAAATAATTACTTATTTCCAAAAATCTAATCTGAATTACAGTTTTGGTTATTGAGGTAGTTTTTTTTATGAAGACCATGATACGAGCTTAATTGATTCGATGCTATCTTCTGAAAAAATAAATGTTTGTGGATCTAAATAATCGGCGAACACCGCGGACATTCGAATATGTTTATAATTCTAATTTATTTTTATAACTATAACTGAGAGAGGTCTGCCAGCCATATGGCAACAATGCCTTGGGTTCCCTTTCCAAGCCACTAGGCCTGGGTTGACCGATTATTTTTCTTGTGACAACTATAATTTAATGGTATATTTTAATGTTCCCCTCATTCGCTCTGTTACGCTGAAACTTACGGGACGCGTACATTAGAAATAAGGTAGTCTAAAATGATACAATTTCGGACATTTTCTTATCTAACTATGGTTTCTTGGGCCGATCCTTACCAAATTAAAATGGGACTAATCCGCAGGTTAACCCATTCGTTTACGTCAATATTGTTACACTCTGTTCTTAATTCGCTAAGATAGCGCGTAACACAAATTCAAAAAAAAAAAAAACGAGTTGCACTCCGGGAGTGAAAACCTTTACACACGATTCGCGCTTAACACTCAAATATGTCACAAGACATGTCTTTGACATAGTCAAGAAATAATAATGTTTGTTTATTTACTTTTTTGACGTAGTATATTTGACATCGCAATCTGTCATAGAATTAAAATTCCATATCCAACCTCCCTGTACTACTCCTAATCGCGAATACTAAAAATAAAAATTATAATAGGCGTGGCATTACGGTTTCCGTCTTACGAATTTCCACGATTAGGACACGTGACCTGACGCGAGTTTATTATTTTTTACCCATACCAAAAAAAGTGCACAACGCCGCTAAAGAAGTTTTCACTTATACAGTTTTCACTTATAGTACATAAGAACATACAGACGAATTGAAAACCTCCTCCTTTTTTTGGAAGTCGGTTAATAATTGATATGAAATTCCTCTGTATTTTTTTTTTCTGAAATACTATTTAGGTATTGTAGTTAACAGATTTCGATGATGTTATCGCAATTGTAGGTGTTTCTTTCATAAGTAAGTTACCTTTCATTCTGCTGTATGTGTGACATAATATAGTACAGTAGACGCTTATTACACGGGTTGAGCAAGCATCCCTCGTTCTTTTGTGGAGAGAAAACCACCAAGGTCTCTGACTGGGGACGGGAAAACTTGGTCCGATTCAGTCCTACAAAGACACAAGTCTGCGCGTTCATCGCTAAGAAAACCCCATTTACTATAGTCCCACAATTCCAGAACACTCCCTTCTACATCTCCAAGAGCATTGGGGTCCTTGATGTTGACATCTCCAGCGATGTTCAGTTCCGAGATCATCTGCAGGACAAGGTGAAGCTGGCGACCAGAAAACTTGGTGTACTCCACAGAGCGAAGCACTCGGGTTCACGTCGCGGGATTGGGTTGTGGAATGAGCTCCCTGCCAAAGTTTTCTACAAGGACTACAGTATGGGGTTCTTCAAGAAAGAAGTTATTAGATTTTTCAAGGGTCGGCAACGCGCGTGTGATACCCCTGGTGTTACAAGCGTCCATAGGCCACGGTGACCGCTTACCATCAGGCGGACCGTGTGCGTGTTTGCCACCTTAGTGGTATTAAAAAAAAAAAAACTCATTGCGGTTATAGGGAAATTTTGCCCACTCTTTAGAAGCTTTTTCTCTGTTCCGTTTGTTTGATGCGAAGAATTTCATAAAATATAATGAAAGGCCAGCAGTTGCTGAAGGCAATACTTATCCACCAATAAAAGTAAGAGCCACACCAGTAAAACAATTTAATTGTTGAGATCCGATTCTTTTAGAATTATTTTTTGCGATTAAACTTTTAACTAAATATTTTAATTTTGATTTCTTATAGTTTTCTCTTTTTATTAAAAATTCCTTACAATTATATATTTTCCCTGTTTGCCTGACCAAGGGTTGTCCGGACATGTCAGGAAAATTCCTGTCATTTGGTAATCCTGTCCTACGCCTCCTTTTTTTCTCCCATAATTGTCGATACCTAACAGTTTATCGACATTTACGAATTTCTAATCATATTAGAGGAAAGTTTTTTTTTACGAATTTTACTAATGAAATAAATAAAACTAATTAAAACACATTTTACAAATGAGATCATAATTTACTTAGTATCCTTAACCTAGTTCTTGGTATATTTCTTCTAAACTTCGCATTTTTGTCTCTGGTATCGAATACAGAATGTAAATGGCGTTAAGAAGACATAAAACTCCATAAAAATAGAATACTGCATAAACGCCTATAGAATTGGCAACTGGCTTAAAAAATAGGAGTAGGAAGAAATCTATTAAGGATGCTGAAGCCATGGTCGATGCAAAAACCGTTCCTCGGTACTGAAAGAAAAAAAAAACCTTTTTACGTTGAGATCTACTGACGGTACATAAGATCATGTATCGTGGGTTATATCAATATTGCTTTACATTTTGATAATCTTTCGAATATTAAGATATTATTCAGAATTAATAAAATATCCACTTTGACCCTCGCAACCAGAGTTGCAAATGGAAAAAAAAATTTAAAACAAAAAAAATATACCTATGGCGCAATATTACAAAAAAAATGTAAAAAAAAACCCAAATTTAAACAAAAATATATATTTTTTTAGTTATCTTACCAAAATTAAAAAAAAAATTATATGTCTAGTTGCATATCACTCACTCAAGTGGATAGAGCGAGCCGACATACTTAGGCAATATTCTGGGAACAGATTAAGATTACCTGGGTTAAGGGGACCCTTAAAAACTGCTTCACCTCATCATATGGCATTTAAACATGTACTTTATTAATGCAAATTAATGCTAAAACAATGCAGTTTGAAGAATCAAAAAGTGGTTATTACTGACTACGTCGTTTGTACATCGATTGTGAACCCCTCTGCACTTTTGACTAGTCGTTGAAATAAAAAATGGTGTGCAATGGTAAAACGCTGGGCTGCTATTTCAAAGGTCTCGAGCTCGATTCCAAGTAAGGGGAACCAATATTAAGTTACAATTTCAAGTTGTCTCTACTCTGGTTTATGCCTAGTAAGCTAATAAGCTTACCACCTACCAAAGGCGGCTCGTGACAATTTTCAATGGGTGTTCCCTAAAAAACAAAAACAAAAGAGTAATTGCTTGAATGCTAACCTTTTTATTATTCTATTTATAACTCAAATTCATTCGCCTATCTATATTTACAAATCCGCGTCGCGCGTGTATGCTTTCGTGTCACATTTTTGTGACCCTTTGTCTTTATTTCAAACTGAGTTACTAAAATCTTTAAGCACTGTTTAATCACATCACAATAATCACATTTTATTTTGCTTTAGTTACTTATTAGACAATAAAATAACTGTTTATGTAGATTTGTACTTATTTAATTTGTTAATGAAAAACTCGCGCACAATCTAAAACATTTGTTGGGTGTAATAGGTAAGAGCGGCAACAGCGCGCCCGCGCCCCGGTCGGACTGAAGGCGGGGGTCAAGCTGGCAACGTAGGGCTAGAAGCATCTACTGTTTGCTAATTTTCCATACAAAATCTCTCTCCTTCTCTGTATCACGTGTGAGACTGTGTCGAACTTTCTCTTTCACACTCGTGGATTTTAGCTCTAAGTCTCTGTACTGAAATTTGTTTCTTAGGAGCGCAATTGCTAGCCCTCCACTTAGTACACAGTCCCCTCAGTGCAATTCCATACTGACTCTTGAGTTAACTGTGTGTGTACAGAATGTTTTAGTGAAATGCTATTTTAACATAAAGAGTAATAGAAGCAAAATAATTATTTATTTTAAGTAAAATATAAAACATATTGTTTTTTTAAGTGATAGGTAATTATTTATGGGAGTGCGCTGCACCAGCCCTCCTTAGGACGAGCCGCCTCTGCCACCTACTATCACGTTTTTGGAATATCATCGGTAAAACATGGATGTTACAAGTATACGTTCGTTATATCTCTAACCAGCCCTACATAGATATGTGTCGTAGTGGTATTCTGTTATTGCATTATTTATAATAAACTAATACCTTACAACTGAGTACTTGTTGTTCCAGAGTAACTAGGTAGTTCCCTTTGAGAATGATAAATTTGATCCAAATCTACCCCATAGTTTTGGGCATCCGTAATCTAATTTGGTGTGGTTGCTATAATGTTTTTACCAGACAATTAGTAAAAAGCATAAACCTTGAAATTAAATTTCTGCAAATATCGACCAACGAACTAATAGAGGAAGAAAGTTCACCTTGAAAGAAAATATCTCTCCAATGACCACGACTGACATGGGCAGAAGTCCTGCAGCATCACTGAATATGCAGACGCACAGAATGAGCACAGGAAGCCACTCCGGCATGAAGATACTGAGCTGATGGCAGAGAAACCAGGAGGCAAGCATGCTCATGGTAACGCCTGATATTAGAGAGGTCAGAAATAGTAGGGGCTGAAAGAAAAAAATATATTTATTAAACCGTGATAAATGAAAACCAACCGAGATTAAATTAATTTACCAATTTATTGGAGAAGAGCTGGTTGCTTGGTTAAATATTGTAGGTATCAGTCACAATGACTGATATCTACAATTTTATAAGTATGTTGAGTGATCATCGTCACCATATAACCTTATTTTGGTCCATTGCTGGTCATGTCTGCTCCAAGTCATTTTTTATACCTTGACCTCAGGTTCACGGTTTCGGCTCTAGGACACGTTTGCTGTGACGGTTATCAGTCATCCAGCAGACGAAACCAGCCAACCACCACTAGAGCTTGCTGATTCTTCGAGTTACATCGGCAACTTTAGTTTTCTTCCGAATATCCTCTTTTAGGATTTAATCTCACCTCCATCGCCCGCTGTGCAACATTAAAAATATGAACTATAGCCTTAGCTGTAAGTGTCTTAGACAGCGTAAGTCATGAGAGGTAGGAGACCCTGAATAAAGATTTCTGTATTCAGACTCTGCGAGAAGGCGACGTAAAAGTTGTTCCGCCTTACTTGATTTTCCTGTTCCACGTAAAAATTATGGAAGGGCTGAAGGACTACGAGTAGAAAGAGTGACGGACAGGTGGAAGGACTCAGGACAGACAGGCATGAAAAAACTGCGATTTTTTATTTTTTGACCACGGAACCTTAATAATAGAGAAGAAGAGAGATAACAATCAAGCTTTTTTAATAAAATTACCTTCCGACCAGCTTTTTCAACCAACACAGAGGCAACTAATGAACCTGCCACGGGAACAGCTCCTATCAACATCGCTTGCTGATTCGGACTTAACAGCACATCTTTGGAAGCCTTTGAGAATATGTCACCAGCGAAGTTCAGCACTGTCACTATGCCACAGAACTCTCTGGCCAGACATATTGACATCGCGATACGGAATGCTTTGCAGAGGGTCTTGTCTCTTACTAAAACATTAAGTTAAAATAGAATAATTAGCAACGAATGCTTATACATGGTTGATCTCTAGGAGGATACATATATAAACATATACATACGACATTTCTATTTACGTGGAATAATCGCGAATCGCAAAGAGGTCGGTGGTGGCCCAATGGTTTCGATTCACCTTGTGTACTAATGAGTCTTTTTGTTTATTACTTAAGTACATTGATATCTATACCACTGGCTTTCGGTGAAGGAAAACGTCGTAACGAAACCAGAATACATCATCATCATCATCATCTCAGCCGCAAGGAGTCCACCAAAATTATGGTTTTGGGATTTTTTTAAGCTAAAAAAACCTATCAGCTAATAATTATTACCATTAACGAAAATTAGAGGTTTCCTAGTTTTTTGGTAACTTCAATAATTAATGGCTAATATATTAAAACAATTTAAAATAACGCAATGTCATAATCTCATTAAGTCTAGTTGTTGAAGACTTAAACATATATTCAACTTTAACGAAAATTCAAATAAAAACCGGCAAAGTGCGAGTCGGACTTGCGCACCGAGTGTTCCGTTCATACCACCATTTACCTTATCTACAAACAGAAACAAAAACAAAAAGTGTGCCGCTAAGCGGTTACCCATTCAATTACTGAGCAAGTCCGACGTTGCTTAACTTTGAATATCGTTTCCAACAAACAAATATTTCTAATTTTGTTTTCAAAGAAAGCTAATTTTGAGAATCCAAATGTTCAAATAAAATTAGTCTTAAGCTATTTTGTGAACGTTTTATACAATTCTTTTAAATATATCTGTGAGTTTTAGTTGACACTAGTGCTAAAGGTGGTCGTTTTTAGCAGAAATGCCTACTACAATACAGATATATCCTACAAACCATACAAAATATTGTTAAAATAGCGCATGACAAGTTTTATATTTTCAACATTTAGATTATTGTAATAAGCTTTCTTCGAAGAGAAAATTAGGAATATCTAGATAGCTGCTATACACCTCTATGGATTTTTTTTAATATTAATAAAATTCGCAAGCTATCCTCCACCAATAGCTTTAAATTTAAGTTAATCTAAACAAACTGCTTTCCCTTTTAATTGACAGTACCTGGAAGACCGAGCTTTGCTCGTTTTTTTATCAACGCCATCTATTTTCAAGTAGCTTTAGTGTTGCAACGTTATGACAACGTCATTTATTGTCAAGTGATAAAAAAATAGTATTACTACTCGCCAATAGATGTCAGGTAGAGTCATATTTATTAGTTTATCATCAAAAACACGGATAAAACGACTTTTCAAAAAACTGAAATCTAGCTAGATCGATTTATCGCCTCCGAAACGCCTGCATACTAAATTTCATAAAATCGTTAGAGCCGTTTCCGAAATTCAGATGATAATATATGCAAGAATTTCTCGTTTAAAGGTATTAGATTAGATTAGAAGTACGTAACTGATTCATCCGTAAAACATTTCTCGGAATGCTATTTTTTTGTACAATATAATTAGTATAAATACATCTTACCCGAACAATATAACTTATGTATGCACTGTTTAAAATAACAAATAACGTTTTCATAATATAGTTGTATTTGTTGCAGTAACGTAGGTACATATATAGTGAAACAATTCCATTGGTTACGACATATAATTTTTTCACATTATCGTGCTACGGATAGCAATAGTAGAGGCACGTTAAATATCTAATCACTTCCTTCTTGAAGAACCCCGTACTGTTATTGCACTGATCCACAGATCTAACTTTTTATTTTAGCTATTTTTTTACATTTCTCCCTAATGACAGGCTAAGATTTTAAGATCATGCTCCGAACCTTTTATTTCTCTCTGCGAAGAGTCTCAACCAACACCTTAAGTAACTCTCGCTAGATGGCTGGGTCAAGGGTCAGATACAGAAGGCGGTACTCCCGGTCATGCGCGGATAGGTAGGAGGTTTCTGTCTCTGTCGCCCAAACCACCGGTAGCTTAGGCCCCGCTCCGCTGCCGGCGGTACTCTAGGTTAGTTTTTTTTTTATAATGTGTTTAAAATTTAATTATTTTTTTTGTATTTTTATTGTACTTCTATATTCATTATATGAAAAACCTAACTTAAGATCAAAAATTAATAAAGAGTATAATAATAATATAAATAATAAATTTATCAAAATTATCTTACAAATAGCTTTCAGCACAAATTTGCTGGTACCCTCATCGGAGTCTTGTTCGCGCTTAATTAACTCCAATTCACTAAGCACAGCGCTGTCATCTCTACTTTTGCACCTAAGCCAAGCAATGGCCTTTGCTGCCTCCTGTAATAAAGAATTTAGTAAAATATTAGGGTTCTGTAACTCGAAAAGAAAAACAACGGTACCTACAATACAACGATTTTTTTTGTCCATTTATCGGTTTGTTGAATCAATAACTGATATCCCATACTCAAGTCTACGCACATAAAGCCACAAATCTACTGTTGCGTAGGATATTGTGCATGCAGTGGGTTTTTAGGTTTCCGTACCCAGAGGGTGGCAACAGACACCTATTAATAAGCCTATGCTTTCCGTCAGTCTGTCTGTCCGTCCGTCTGTCCGACCATTAAAAGGCTCTGTCTTTTAGACAGAAATAGGTAGAAAAATTATTATTATCTAACAAATAATAAAATAGTTTAAATTTAATTAAATTTAATTCCCTTAAATATCCCCATACAAGGAACACATTTTCGTTGTTTTTGCTCTATCGTAAAAAACGGTAATACATACAAACTTCAAACTTGCAATGAAAAATAGGGCGAACTCTAAAGCATAACAAAAAATAATAAAAACCGACTAGGTGTAAGCCATTATTATTTTAAATACCGGTACAGCGCCATCTAGATAATTATTAAAAGAAACTCTTTGTATCTTGGAAACGATATTCAAAGTTAACCAACGTCAAGCTTGGTCAGTACTTGGATGGATGACTGCTTAGCGGCAAACCTTTTTTTTTGTAAATTACATAAATGGAACGTACAGAATCTTTGGTGCGTGAGTCCAACTCGCACTTGGCCGGTTTTTATTCGAAACGTCAGCAAACCACGCATCCGTGTAGCCTGGCCGTGGGTCGCAGTGGGTAATTCCGCCTACATGGCGAAGCATAGCATGTGCGTGTGCGACAAAAATCCAAGTAGAAAACAATTCTATAAAGAAAACTTTTCTTCTTCTCTCATCGTGCTCAAAACTAGTTAAGGTACTTTCCGTTAACCTAGAATATCAAAATTTGGCACAAATGTTTGTATAGCAGAAAGGAAGGTATTAAGATAAATTTAATATAAAACGTACATAATGTGTTTTTGTAGAATAGTGGTGAAATTTTAACTAGATAAGAATAAGAATTTAGGTACATGAGTGTCACTTCTACAGCGTTTTATTTATTCTTATGCCTGTGGTGATCACTATTCATAATGGAAGCCTCTATTCAATTTGTCGGAGCAAATCTTTATAAAAGGCTGGCAATGGGTAGAAGATTATTATGATATCGTAACTCGAATTTACTCAAGTTAACAAATTGGTGTAGTAAAGACTTCAGCCTAAGATGTTTTCAAAGAACGTACAAATAAAATATTATTAAAATATGAATCTTATCATGCATTACGTACAGGTTATGCATATATTGTCATATATACTATCATTATGGTTTTATGTTTAAATATAGCACATTAACACAGCAAATGCAGCATAATCGGGTGATTGTGAGTATGCGAGCTGAGGCGAAGCCGAGGCTCACATCACAGAGTCCGGTTATTCTCAGTTGTGGCCAAGCCTTGTATAGTGCTTTTCTCAAACATGCGTCTTAATTACAACAATAGCATAATAACGTACAAGTTTCTTTAAAAAAAAAATTGGCAACTGTATTGACGATAATATAAACAGATTAGGTAATTTTGCCGCCGATTCGCCACGTTCAAATGTCGATTTCTATCTTTACTTTTTTTAAATTTATTTAATTTCTATTGTTTGTGCCAGTCCGAAATTTAAATAAAACTTGATAATTTTGATTTCTTTAGTTATGAAAGTCCAGGTTTTAAAAAGTTTGTTCCATTTTGAAATTACATATCGAGCAATCGAGCCGCCGGCGAAAACATTGCGGGCCGCACTCTAATTTTCGCAGTTCGGATATTTGATATAGTTGAAAATATATCCAGATATCTTTATTATGTGTTTTACAGGTTCCTTGATACATATAATGTAAATAAAATCGAATTTCTTGTTGAATACGTAAAATATTTATTACAGTGACATTAACAGTCAAGTAACATAAAGACAGATCATTTCATAAAAAGGTGGCCAGTAACTTTTACCATACAAACCACAACATACTACCCACCTTGCAAATAAATGATATGAATATTACAATAAACAAATAACAATAGCAACACTTAATGTTGAGTAGACATTTAACTAAATTACAAATTCAACTTTTGCGGAATTTTTACTACACGACCCGACCGAGTCTGCTTTGGCAAAGTACAATTTTGAGTTTCGTTATTAGTCAAAATAGGGTCAGTCTGACATTTGTTTGGCGGTGCACTAACATCTGTGGAGTGAATTTGTAATGGAAATAATCGTTGTAGGGTACGTACCCTTTCTTCATGTGTCGTTTTTAATTTAGCTACACGTCCAATACCGTCAGTACCGGGATACACTTCTAATTTAGCTCCACGTCCAATACCGTCAGTACCGGGATACACTTCTAATACTAAAGCAAGTGGCCAACTTACGCGCTTCGCATCTTGCACTTTACAATAAAGTTCATCGGTTTTAGGATCCCAATTGAGCCCTAGAACTGATGTTGTTTGGATATTCATCAATGCAGATAGGACCAGTAACCCAACATCGTAATTCAAATTTACCTTCTAACATAATATCTTTGGCTTCTTTTATGAACTTCTGCATAATTTCCTCATTTTTTACACTGAAGACACAATTATCGCAGTAAAATCTTTGTTTTAAAAATGTAGCAGTTTCTGTATCGTATTTTGCAAGGTGATAATTAAGCGTAGCCATTAATAAGAATGGGCTTGAAGTAACACCAAAGACTACCCTCTTATGGCAATACGTAATTAATTTATCTTTAGCATAGATATCTTGCCACCACATAAATTTTGGATAATTTCTACCTTCAGCATGTAAAGATATCTGCAAAAATGCCTTCTTTATGTCAGCTACTATTCCTATTGCTTCTTTTCTAAACTTAGTAAGTATTTGAGGAACAAGCTCAATCAAATTAGAACCCATTTCGAGAAATTCGTTAGGAGATAAGGCTTTTTTGTAAGCACATGCAGATGCATCGAAAACGGGTCTTATTTTGTTGTGAGACTACTTTCTTTGACAACTGCGTGGTGAGGAAGATAATGACCAATTTCATAGTTTGCATCAACCACTATTTCAATTATTGAACTATTTAACCACTCCATAAATTGATCATTATAGTCCTTTAATATTCCTAAATACGTAAGTCTAGCAGTCGTAGATCTTAATCTCTTTACGCAAGATCGTAGTTTGTAGGTAAATGAATTGAAGTATCTTTCCACGGCAACCGTACCTCATACCTACCTTCCTCGTTAATCATTACTATATTTAAGAAAAAAATTGAAACTATCTGCTTAAATTTTTTTCAGCTTCCTAACTTCCACTTCATCCCTAATTCCTAAAGTTTCCAATCTCCATTACACTAAATGTACAAGCAAAACTTGATAAACCTTCAAAGGTAGTACAATAGGCACCAATTGATGGTCCTTGTATAGTCCAGCCTACCTTGGTTTCAGTCGCGACTAAGTTATTTTCCACGTGTATGATACGTCCAGTTAGTAAAGAACCGATTAAAAGACTAACGTCACTGACTTCTCCTCTATCACTTAAATATACACCTTTCTCATGTAGTTTAGACAGCAGTTGTGGTTCTTGCAGCTTTGCTAAATAGTTACAGATTGTGTTCTGTTCTAATGCTTCTATTTTATGTTCATACGTACCTTCAATATTTCTCAACGAAAACTGATAAATCCTATGTAATTCCTTTTTCGTTACAGCTCCGCCAAATAGATTATGAGAAATATATAATTTTAAGTTCCTCTGTCACACTCCTTTTAATAAATGAGCGTTGAGCACCAGAGTCCAGAAGAGCTCTTACTAATAATGTTTTTTTTATTGTAAACAATATTTATCTTAAGTGTTTGAAGAAGAACAGTCCCCGTGGTTACTATGGGTAAAGACTGCTTAAGAACTGATTGCTCGGCTGCTGGGCTAGCCTCTTGTTGTGGCGGTGGAACAGTTACCAAATTATTACACATTAAAGTAAAGTGTCTTTTAGAGCAAACAATACATTTAGGAAATTTTATACATTGTTTAGCAAAATGACCAACAATCAAACAAATTTGACATGCGTGCTTACTTTTTACTAAATCTTTGCGCTGATCTAACGTCATTTTCATGGCAGTAGTACATTCAGAGCTGACATGTGATGGTCGCTCACAAAAAAGACATTGTTTAGGAACATTCTGCTTATAATTATGGAAACCATCTATTTTACTTTTATTTCTTCTTACCCCTTTAGTTAAACACGCAGCAGTGGAAGTGTACTGACTATTTTGAGCAATCTGTTTATGTGAAATTTTAATCCGCTCTTCACTCTCTACTTTTAATTTAATAAATTCAAGGAGGTTACTTAAAATGTCAGACTGATCCTTTTTTCCGCAGTTAGTACGTTCCCACACTCGAAACAGCTCCAAAGGCAAAGCAGACTCGACTAACGGACGTAACATAGCCGCATATTTATCTGTTGTAACGCCTAACGATTCTAGTGCCTGTAACTGAGTCTTCAACTTGTCATATAATACACCAATCGGCGTTGCACTCCCTTTAGACTGCTCCAGCACCAACGACAGTAGCTACCGCACAAAAATTTCTATCAAAAGCTCATCGCGGCCATATCTTGATTTGAGTTGTTCAACAGCTTTCTCATAATTGGCACCAGATGGAGGAAAACTATTAATCAAGGCTTTTGCAGGTAAGCCAGGTTCCATTGACTGTACTAAATATTGGAACTTAACATCGCTGTCCATACAGGTGTCATAATGAATCTTCTGAAATATCCCCCAAAATCCAATCCACTTTTTTATATCGCCATCAAAACGAGGTAGTTCAAGCTTAGGTAAATGTAATAAGCTATTGATCGCCTTGTATTGGATTGAGTGCACACTAGTAATCGAGATAACTGTATTCTTAGAATTTTCGCAATCTTGTTCCACTGCAATTCTATACTTTTCTTGCAGGCAGAACCATCGGTCACCATATGTATCTATTGAGACTAAATCTTCTTCGTAATTCGTTTCATCGCGATCTGTCATGTCAAGCCATAAATCCAAAACCTTTTTGTTGATAGCTGACAACTTTTCATATTTAACTGACATACTAGCAAAATTAGATTTTACACCATCTTTTTCTTGAATGGCCAATGATTTTTCTAACTTATCAGCGCTTACCGTGAAGAAGCGACGAGCTATCTTTCGTTCATCTAAAGCTCTTTGTATTTTGTATTACCTTACGGTCGCCAGTATTTCGCAATTCGGATATTTGATATAGTTGAAAATATATCCAGATATCTTTATTATGTGTTTTACAGGTTCCTTGATACATATAATGTAAATAAAATCGAATTTCTTGTTGAATACGTAAAATATTTATTACAGTGACATGAACAGTGAAGTAACATAAAGACAGATCATTTCATAAAAAATAAATATGGTGGCCAGTAACTTTTACCATACAAACCACAACACTAATACTGTACTGCAAGTACGATCTACCTCAAAGAAACTTGTACAAGATATGGTCGCGTATCGCAGCATGTTTGATAAAAGTTATTTGACTCAAAGACTTCGGAATCGAAAGATTAATTTTGCCTAAACGTTGCAACGACGCAGAGATATGAACGCAGGTACAGCTGGAGGGCAAGAAAATAACATAGAATACTTTTTATGCTGGTCAAAAGTTCCTACGGTAATATTTTATCTGCCAGAAACTATTGCTAATAATTAGTAACGGTACTTAAAATTTACTTGACTTTTGTAACAGAGACAGCTGTGGGGACCGAGAACAACAAAGAATACTTTTTCTTAATTGAGAATTCCCATAGGAATAGGTTCTCCGCGGGTGCGCAGGATTTTCTTTATATTTATATTCCTATTTTATTTGACTTTTGAAAAAAAAATTATAATTTCAAATACAAAGTCAATATTTTACTTTTTGTGAATGCAGCGATGCTAACCGCAACTACTTAGGTCTGTAGCAATAGATTATTGTATCATAATGGTCTTTATTGTTCTGAACATTATCCTTGCCTTTCTGTAACATTGGTATTTCTTTATCAGCGTCATACGTCCCCACTGCTGGGGCATGGCCTCAAAGAGGGCAATTTTGGCCATAGTCCACACGCAAGCACAGTTCGAATTGTGGTCTACACATACGTTCTTTTTTCTTGACGTAAGCAGATTTCCCCACGATGTTTTCCATCACCGAAAAGTCAGTAGTGTGAATAATCAATGTACTTGAAAAATTTAAAAAAGGCTTATTGGTACACGCCGGTCTCGAACCTTTATCAATCAGTACGCAATCTAAACCTCTAGCCACTCGCTACCACCGACCTACCATTAGTATTATTGGTACTACTCAACAATGAATCTTGGTAACAAGGGCTACATTGGCAACATAAAATTATAAGTTTTCAACTTAACTCTATTCTGCCATTCTTCATCAGATAGGACGGGGATTCCGGCATACACACAAACAGTACTACGTGAAGTATTGGTATGGAACCACAGATCCATAGAATTGTGTGGTAGTCCAAAAAATCTCCTATAATGAATACAAAGAGATTGCCAGTTGACTGGAACAGGATTACCTGGAAAAATATTTGTTTTTTTATATGTCACACCCTTTAGGTAGGGGGTCATCTCCGCAACTTTTGAATCGAATTCTATACTATATTTGTGTTGATCAAACTAAGTTTAACTAAATATCATTATTTGTTATCACAGAAGAAAGAAGGCAATATTCCTTTACGATACAACCAAGAAAGTTTAAGGGATTAAAAGGATATAAATTACTTTTTGTTCTGATCATTACCTTCAACGGGAAAATTTTTTTGCGACGCACTTTAAATACTAGAACTAGATATTCGGATTTTCTATACCCGTATTATATGGTGGCTAACAAGCACACGGGCCCCTTATAACCTGACATTGCAGCGTAATTATTACTATGAGTTTCTCATTTTTTAAATAAAAATATCGAAATATTCTATTATAAATGCTTTTACTTATCGGCTCACTGGATAAGGACCCGACTGCTGAATTGAGAGGGCGTGGGTTCGATTCCTACACAAGACAAATTATTTTTGTTTGTCTTGAGACTCGGTGTTTGCTATGTATAATATGTAAGTATATATTTACAAAAAAAAATATATTATATGTATTTGTATCCGTTGTCTGGTATCCATTACACAAGCATTGCTTAGTTTGGGACACAGCGCCGCTGTGTGTAATATCCAAAAATATTTATTATTTATAATTATTCTACGATTATTAAAAGTTACTACAAATATCAAAATTAATTTCAGCATTGAACTTACTAAAGTTCCCAAAACTCCTCTAATACAATCTTGACTTATTTCTTTGGTATACACTGGACATGTGACGTAGGACCCTGCCATGCTGATCCCTACTAATGCTCTGGAACACACCAGTGCCCAAGTCTCCATCGATGATAACTTCAATATCCATAACACCTGAAAAAAACTTATTTTAGGAATAACCCCTCAAAGTAGGTTTTACAACCTATGCTTAATTCTTCTAAATATTTGTATTTCTAATGGTGTGGTGGTCTTTCTTTTTTGTAGTAGAATCTTTTGACCTAGCTTCTGCCAGCGGCTTCGCCCGCGCTAAATTTCGTTATTAGCGTAAGTTCTTACGGTAGGAGCTAAGCTAAGTAATTATATAAAAAAAAAAAACAAATATTTCCTCCTTAATGGCATAATTCATTCGTGTCTGTGTAACCATCGAAATACCCAACCCAATCTGTCATGCCATTTAGAAGCTATGTGAAAAGGATAAGTACGGAAGGACAATTTTTACTACCCGTTCTATTATTACCCGTTTTCCCGTAGGAATGAAGCATTTTTTTAAAAAGTAGCCTATGTTTATCAGGAATAATGTCGGCTTTTAATGGTAAAAGAATTTTCAAATCAGTCCAGTAGTTTCGGAGGCTATTCAATACAAACATACTTACATACAAATCTTTCCTCTTTATAATATTAGAATAGACTTAAACGTATAATGAAATATAGATATAGATAACAAAATGTATAAAAATTCCGCTCATATCTACTTTATCTGTTTCTTTAGCTGTTTATTTATTTATTTATTTATTCACAACATACTTAAAAAATTAAGTAACAAAATGTCCAATACGTTTATACATTAATATGACAAGACAGACAGTATAGAACAGCCATTCTCTTATTTTTTTGTAAGTGAAAAGGGTGCCACCCCAAAAACGAAAACAGGTAAATTAATAAAAATTCGTTAATTGTCACTTATGAGACATTCCAACTTTATTAATTATGGTCAAATTGGTCCACCTCAATATAAAGACGAATTGCCTCAATTTTTATAGCTATGTAGCTGCCTCACTACGGTGTTACTTTCTTTTCCTATTTTTATACCTAAGAGCCTGATTTTCTAGAAATGCTGAATTCTTTATTTACAACTAAAATAGGAAACACCAATTTTCATTAAACTCTTTTTAAAAAACTAGATATATTTAAAATTCAATTCTTATTTCACCCCCTAAGCAAATGTTTCTCAAGAAAATTTCTGAAACACGTATTTTCTTGTAACTGAAAGACTACCTACTGAAGTTTCATCTCCTATTTTACCCTCTAGGGGATGATTTTTCAATAATAGTAATATATATCATTTTTTAGTTTTAACCAAAGAGCCAAAGACGAATTTTATGAAATAACTTAAATAGTGACGGATTTGCATACAAATCCCTATATCACTTCTTTAGGGGATGAAAAAAGGTCTGTGTCGTAAAAGAAGCATTAAGTTAAACATGTTATATTTCTAGCTTCAGCAGTTTGGCTTGCCGTAGATTCGTCGGTCAGGACATGTTCTTACAAATTATACAGATTTATTTTGCAAGACTCAAGATCTTACCTTGTAATGCAATCTAAACAGAATTTAGTTCCGTTAGTACACTATTCCAAAAAAATGTAGAACTATAAAGGGTATAAGGGACATCGTGACAAAAACTGAAACCATAGGTTTAGTACATGATTCTAAACCTTATAGCGTTGGAATTTTACGTCGGTCTTTTCATGATTTTTATGAATTTTTTTGGCGTTTTTTTTACTGATAATGACTATTACCGTGTATCACAACCCCATTTTAACTAAAAAAGTAATAAAAAACAATAAGTTTATTATTTTCACCTGAAACTGCAATGTAAATCAAATTTAAAATCAGCTGTTAGATACGTTTAAAATAAATTCTTGAGTAAGGTCAACGTACCTACACAACAGCCCACAATAGCACTGACCTCTAGAGGTCAGTGACACAGTAAGCACAAGCTCACACCGCGGCAATGATAAAGCAGTAGGCATCGATGTGCGGCTATACCTACATTCTGTGTCCGTGTTATGTTTTTATACCTACCTACTATGACGTGGTGAAGTAGAAACGTTTGCAATACATTGCGCGCTTTCACACGATACAAAAATGACAAAAACCATAATTAACCATTTCCGACATTATCTTTTATAAACTGAAAATGCTATTTTTTGCCAAAGTTTTTGTCACGATGTCCCTTACACGGTGTATACTAATTAGACAAATTTCTGTTGTTAAAATTATTTCTTAGTACTTTTATATAGCATGAGCTCTGCATTGCAATATTTATCACGAATATAATAAAATATAATAGAATATTTAAATTAATTCTAGCGATAATCCAAGTCTATAGTTTTTTATGACTGCTTTTCGATGTCAACCCATTTATGCGGTCCGCCACTGTCGCTTCCCCTGAGCTACATCACTGACCTGTCTGTCTCCATGGGTGAATTTGTAATACAGACACAACGTTACTTGTGACAACTACAGTTTAATAAGTGAAAAATTATAAGATTCTAACGTATTTAATAAATTTAGCTGATTTGTGTATATGTACTCTTTATCGAGTCTCATATATTTCGGATTTGAATTTTTTTTGGGGCAAAGTTTCCACCGTTTAATTTAATGTGAAGAGTGATCTTACCATACATGAAATTGATGTAAAAATTAGCGTCGATTTTCTTCCTATCTTGTCCCCCATATACGCCAAGATGTAATACGCGGGTATACCCACCAGGTGCGATATAGCTGCTATCCATGACACCTTATAAAAATGAACACTGAAAATTAACAGTAAGAACATTGCCCGAAGTATGTATTTTTAAAAATGGCAAAGGCAAAATATATAATCTGCGACCGCCTTAAGCAACAATTATATTACTCACCGACATATTTTACAAGCTTTAGACTACCTTTTTTTTTCATTTGATAATATCTTTAAAAACGGTTCGGACGTAAATTTATATTATTATTTATTCATTAAGAATATCTGATGGCAATATGGTTCTAGTATATGTAGGTAGACAGGGGCCTGATTCTCGTGCTGATAGAGATAATCTAGAATTCGAGATATGTTGAATTGATTTACTCATGGCTTATTAATCGCAGTAACTATTTTAGCCAAGAGATACTAGTTTGAACTAGATATTATGTCGAAAAAACATGACAGATATCGCTAGTAAATAGTTTTTCGTATTCTTAGAACCTCTCTTTAGGCAAATTTCTTGCGATAATGGTCGACATGCATCGAGTGGTCGGTAGCAGCAGAGATGGGATGTCGCACAGAAAGTGGTATGGGAGTCAGAATAAGTGATTGAGATAATGTATGATGTGAAAAACGATATGCACAAATGCCATCCCTCCCCCATGATATTTCGCGAAATTCGTTCGTACACGTTCGTAAAACCTTTCGAAAACATTTTATTGCGTGTATTCCAATTTGACGAATTGCGTTTGCAGAGGGAGGCACAGAAGGTTGAAATTTCATGGGAGCGGGATTGCGTTTGTGATTATCGTTTTCCACATTATAAGAGCCTCAAAAAATAAGTGCCTTCCGATTGCAATGATTTTAAGTGTATTTTTCCTAAGTTCTCGTCCACCGCTCGAAAAATTCCATTTTTTCGGCTTCCAACTCTGATGGATCGATATCCATCCCTGATGGGCGGATGGCAATTTGTTTCCAGTATCTGTAAGTGATGAAAAACAAGCATGCCATTTTTCAAGCCGCTGCCTGACAACATTTTTTTCTTTATTTGTTCGTACAGAACGCCGGTCGCTCCAGGAGGAATGGTACTAAAATTTTATAGTATAAACAGCGTACACACTTTCAGGCAACCGCTGTTTCAAGCGGCTGCTTCACGACAAAAGTTTTTTGACAACCCCTCCCTATTTTCGCCCAAGCTCAGTTCGGGTTGCACAGGGCGGATCCACAACACTTCGGGAGCTTAAATACCGCGAGCCATCGAGCTGCCTCTTGGATACTACATCTACGCTTCATTGCTTTAACTAATAGGGGGCCGCCCTTTCGAAGTACTGCTCTACTGTGTTGATTACACCAAGTTCTTTGGACATTAACTTGACCTTGAAGTACAAATGATCTCGGAATTAGGTGTCGCTGAAGAGGTGTCAACACTTGATCCCAATGCTCTTGGTGATGGTAAAAGGTATGTCCTGGAATTTGTCGAACCACAATGAATAGGGTTTTCTTATCGATCACGCTGACTTATGACTAATGTAGGTTGGGTTAAATAGTACCAGGTTTTCTCCGTACCCAGCCCAGAGACCTTTTTCTCGAACGTCAACCAGAATTTCGACACAGGTTTCTTGTGGCTTTGCGCAATGGGATAAGATGGGTGGTTCGCGCGGCCTGCGTAGTACTCGCCGCCATTACTAGTGTAGTCGACCCAACTCAAGGACACTTCTGACCCAACGGCCATCGGGTATGTTCTAACTTTATGTTACTCAGATTTCCACATTTCTGATTTTATTCTACAAAGAAACACTCCATACCTTGCTGAGCTACTTTTAATTTGAGGATTAAGCCTATTGTAAGTGTCAATGTTTCCGTGCTTTAGGTCATGACATTGATGAGGACTACAACTATTACCTTATAATAGAACAAATAAAATATGGGGCAAAATCACAAAATGAACTTACTTCAGTATCTGTTAATGGTACACTCCTTGGTGACTGCTTCGATTGTAGCAATAAGGTCATGGGCGATACCCAGCCCGTACATGTTCCATATGCGAATACTGGTAGGTTTACTAAAATATAAAAAAATTGATAAAATAACATATTATTTTCAGTTACTAGCTTTGCCAGTGGCTCCGCCTGCGCTAAATTCCTACGGCAACACTAAGACTAGGTAAATTACTACAAGGGGATAAAATGGGGGTTGAAAGTTTATGTGGAAATCCGTCAATTTTAAAGCTTAATGCAAAAAAATGGTCTGTGGCCTTACGGTTAAAAATTAAGATTTAAGTGTTTTACAGTTTTTGGGTAATCATCCCCTAAGGGTCAAAATAGGGGATAAAAATTTGTACAATAATTTCGTAAATACACAAAACTTGGTGTTTCGCCTTAAGATTAAAAATTAAAAATGGCATATTTTACCGTTCGTGGATAATAATCCCCTAGAGGGCAAATCAGGGGATACAGATTTGTATAAAATTTTTAATATTTTTGTAGGTAAAGCCATATACCGTTAAGTTTTTTTTTTCAAACTGTAATTCAGATCAGATTTTTGGAAATTAGTAAATATTTTATTTATTATTTTTACCTTTTTAGTGCATCTCTTTGAAGCCGGTTGTTTATTTGTTAAAAAGTTTTTTTTTTTTTTTGTACAAACAATAAAGCGAAATATTTTATTGATTTGTGTTTTTATTTTATATTCTTATTTATCAAGTCACCAAAAACTTCATATCAATTTATTATATGTGCAATACCTATTATTTAATTACCTTATTATTTAATTATCTTATTATTTAATTACCTTATTATTTAATATTATAATTTTATAACATGTTATTATTGAGTTTATTTAACGTAACGTAACGTAATTCGCTGTACGAACTCTGGATTATCAAAGAGTTTCTAATGTGGAAAACCTGAATCCAATGGCTGTGATATTAATTCGGCGCAATATGAGTCACTTCTGTTTTCCATCGACCGATAAAAATGTCATCTATAACGACATACCTACTTGTATCGATCAATATAAAATGCAATGCAAGCAAACCTTTAAACAAGATTGAATAAAGGATACTATCAAAGGTGACTTATACGTCTAGACACCGTGTCCGAATCAAACGGAGCATTGCGAACCATTTTGCAATCAATGTGTGTGTAAATCAGCTAATACGACTTATACGACTATCATTTTTACATCTGTGTGCGTAGTTAAGGTGTTACCAATCTTAAAGTGATCACCCCAAATTGAGGCATTCTTACTTTTATTCGGTACTACAATTTATTTTCACTTGATGACCCCTGTGGTGACACATTGCATATATTGAGATAGAACGTAAACCTTTTTACGAAGGTAGCAATCCGTTGACTATGGCCATGTAATGGATGTTTAAACCTTAAAGTAGGTTCCAAATATTGTAAACTGTAGTGCTAAAATATAGATGGATGCACAAAATAAAACTGTCCTTCTCTACTGTCTTCGCCGTGCACGTTATTCATAGGTCCCGCCATATGACAAAAGCCGTATTTTACCGAGCAAAACACACATTTTTCATCTCACTACAAGATACAAGATAAACAATAATTAGTATTTAATTACTTATGAATGGAGCAAGTAATTTTTTTAAGTAGTTTAATTAAGTATTGATAACATGATAAAAACATTATATGTCTCTGTAGGTTGAGTGCCTTTTCTATGTCTGCATGTAGTCAACAAATCGCACGCTCAGTGGTACTTACCTATTTTTCGCGGGTAAACTGAGGTAGGTATTTAACGCCACTGGTGAAGTTACTCATGTTTTTTTCATTGCCAACTTTAAGTTTATTTCGTAAAAGTAATAAGTTTTACAGTAAAAACAAGCAAAATGATGCACCTACTACGTAATTCCAAATAAATGTTTCAATTCTTTTTCTTTTTTTTAAGGTGCGTTCCGAATTTGCACCATGAAAATTTATAAATTTTTAGAACAAAAATTATACTGAAAACTTTTTTTATGTTTGTTGTATTTAATAATTAAACAAACTACAATAAATTGTTTACTAAATAACATTAAACAAAACAATATGTTTAATGCAATAGTACCAAAACTTAAACTAAAGTAATAAGGACAAACCGCATTTCGGACTTTTTCATTATGTATGATTTGTAGACTAAAAAAAACCATTTGCCCGTAAGTGGATAAAGTATGCTTTTCTACGCAGATTTTGAACGATAAAGTGAGCTTTTCCGAGCCAGTGAGATAAAAAAACTATTTTATTATATTTAAAATAGTACAGACCCTTTCGAATATTTATATTGCAATATTTTAGTAGGCTTTAAGCCCCCATTTACATTTTTAGCATGAAAAGTTTTTGAATATAGATTATAAAAAATTTAAAACCGCCTAAGCTTAAACCAACTTTTAAAAATATATAATTTTTTTTTATATATTTTTGGACATTACACAGGGCGGCGTATAGCCCCAAAGTAAGCAAAGCATGTGTTATGGATATCAGAAAACGGATACAGCTACATATATATCACTTTTTTTCTGTAAATACATACATAAATACCTACACCCAGACTCAAAACAAACACAAATGTGTATTACATAAATGTTTGTCGAGTGCGGGAATCGAACCGACACCCTCTGCTATGCAGCCGGTCACACTGTCTCCTAGTGACTAATGGGGGTTGGAAGTTTATATGGAAAGTCGTAATTTTTAAGCTAAAAGCATGAAAATTATTATTTAAAAATTAACACGTTTGCTAAGTTATATAATCAGTAGAGTACCTAACCTATATATATCACGTTGTACAACCGCGAGCGCATATTTTTTTATAGTATTTTAACGAGGTTTTATATTGGAATTTAATAGTGTTATTAATTAAATTTTAATTGTTAATCAAATCTAAGACTCAGGTGTTTAAACTATATACATACATAGGACATGGGTCGGAATCTCGAAAAAATCTGCACTTTGTATGAGATTTCAATATTTTTTTTTATTTCGTCCCATGTCCCTTGGGGAAAATTGTTCAGTATAAGAAGCAGAATTATCTCGTGCCTCCTTCCTTCAAGCATGTAACGGGGAACTTCCCTCCTGGCGCTGACTTATCTTCGGGTTCGAGGATCACGCTGGTTGAAGGGACGACCCTATAAGCGACAACCCAAGCCGAGCGTTCTACTTTAGAGCCTCGCCCCAAAAGTCAAGGTGAAGCAGTAATGGCTGTATTTTGTCAACTGCAGAAGACAAAAAAAAAATCTCCTGCATTATTATTTGGCTCTTTTGTTGCAGTATGTATATATATATATATATATATATATATATGCTATGGCAAGAGCAAAGCGTGCACTCGTGAATGAAACCAACGAGATAATCAGGATCATTTGAGATAGAAACGAAAATACAAAGAATTCTATGTTTCTACGTTGACGTGTTGGTAACCAATTAAGTTGATAACAAAAAGAGGATCAGAGTTCAAATCTAGATAACCCACTTCACTGTCATCCATAAGCAGGAAAATAAGTTCTTTGTTGTTGATTTAAATAGTTCTATTAAAAGGTGGTTCAAAGAAAGACTGCTTTTTTTAATCCCTTGGGGAAATTTGTTCAGTATAAGAAGCAGAATTATTTCCTGCATTGTTATTTGACCCTTTTGTTACACGTTGTATGTGTATCTCTATTCCTTGTCACCGCACATGTTTTATTCCTCATTCCTTAACACTTCAGGCTACATACATACATTCAGACAATAAAATTTAGATTTTTTTTGTGGTCTGATAAATCGGGCCAACAGGTTTAAAAAAACTCGTTTTTAAGTATGATGTAGTGCAACAAACTTTTCTGATCCGGTGGTCAAGCATCAAAACTACAGTCACCAAATTGAAATGATGAAATGACAAAAAAATAATATTTACATTTTGACATTTTTAAAATGTTTTTTTAAATGAACTAACGCATAACATTACAGGCAACGGGAAGGTCCTACCTTAGAAAAAGGAGTATTCTGATTTGGTACAAAAGTATAGTTTCTCCTCGCCAATATTCTTCACCTTAAGTAACCGTCGCATGCCCAAACATATTGAAAAAATGGTACTTTTTCAAGAAAATTTTCTCCTTAGCGCTACTTGGGTATTTAAAAGATATTATAAAGATTAAAAAGCATAAAATTCCCTGCAAATTTGGTAAAGCATTTTAACTCATATGAATAGTTCACTAGTCTTAGCAGAGTCTAGCTCAGCAAGTAGTTCACTAGTCTTAGCAGAGTCTAGCGTGGCAAAAAGTTCACTAATCTTAGCAGAGTCTAGCTCAGCAAATAGTTCACTAGTCTCGACAAAGTCCAGCTCAGCAAATTGTTAACTAGTCTTAGCAGAGTCAAGCTCAGCAAATAGTTCACTAGTCTTACCAGAGTATAGCTCAGCAAATAGTCCACTAGTCTGAGCAGAGTATAGCTCAGCAAATTATTCACTAGTCTTAGCAGAGTCTAGCTCAGCATATAGTTCACTAGTCTTAGCAGAGGCTAGCTCAGCAAATTGTTTACTAGTCTTAGAAGAGTCTTGCTCAGAAAATAGTTCACTAGTCTCAGCAAAGTTTAGCTCAGCAAATTGTTCACTAGTCTTAGCAGACTCTAGCTCAGCAAATAGTTCACTAGTCTTAGCAAAGTCTAGCTCAACTAATTGTTCACTAGTCTTGCAGAGTAATACAGAGAGTAACAGAGTAAATACAATATTTTTGTAAAAAAACGGACAATCCGTGCTATTTATAAATTAGGATCTAGGATATCTCTGAGGGATAGGTTTAGGAAAGTAAATATTTTAACTTTAGCGTCGCAGTACATATATGAAAATAGTTTCAGCAAAAAAATTACCGTTCACAAAGTAAATACTAGAAGTAAAAATAAGCTGTTGGTGCATGATACACATCTACACAAAATAAGTAACTCTTTTATAGGGGCAATGTATACACTTTTACAATAAAGTTCCGAATAATATTCAAAAGCTATCAATAAGTAAATTTAATCTTTTATCAAACAACTACTTTGTAAAAAAAGCATACTACAATATTTCAGACTCTGTAAATGATAAAAATCCATGGGACTGAAGATGCTCAATTACAGGATGCGTAGGTAAACCAAATTAAAATGGAAATAACATAAAATTGTACGGCTCAAATTTTTTATTTAAAACATTGATTGTATTTGTAGTTTTTATGATTTTTTTAAAAAAGAGTAACTATCGAGTTTCTTGCCGGTTTCTTCTCGGTAGAAATCAACAACGGTTGTGTGTGTGTTGTGAACCGGATTAAAAAAATTAGTATTTCATAACTTTGACGATTCAAAAGTGTTTGTTAAATTCTAATTTTAATAAAAAAAATGACTTTGACTTTAGAGTCTAGCTAAGCAAATACCTATGTTAAATTAACAAAATCGCTGCATTTTTTAGAAATTTTATTAAATACCCAATAGCAACATTATATTTACATATTTTTTGCTAATTTTCAAACCACAATTAAGTTAGAATTAAAGGTAATAGTTTGGTAGGACCATTCCTCCTAAACTAAAAGAATCATTGACATGTGATGTAAAAGTTCGATGGTGTTACGATGTTGCCTTATAATACCTATTTTTGACTTAGATGTCGTTGGAAAGAAGCTATTATCTAAAACCTGTTTTTAGGTAGGTACCATCTCTCCAATACAGGAGGCCCGAGTGGCGGTCGGTTAAGGTCGCAAACACTAAACTGTACAAATTTACCAAATATGAACTCTTGATCTTTTGTAGCGACGGCCCCCTTTAATATCTACAATGCATAGAATATGAATAGATGAAAAATGATTAGACACACTGTCGAGTTAGATAGATTGAGACAAAATGAAAAACTGGGTACTGATATGTTAATGATAAGATAAAAATAATTCTGCAAATTCTTAAGATAATTATTTTAGCTCTTAAACACGTCTTCAATGATATGTACCTACTGTACATTACCTATAATACAATCAATGCAGAATTAATTCGTTACACTGATAAGTTATAAAAGTTAATAAATCTACATTGCTCTAGCTCTTGTTTGTTCCCAATAAACTACTGTACAGGCACATTGAGAAAGGAGGCTGAGGCCATAGCATAGATCCAGTGCGAATGGCAGTTGTTTTCAAACAATACGTATAAAAGTGGTCATTCGACTGTCAGAGGTTTGAAGCCGCGTGAAAGACCTCTGACTAAGGCTATGGCATACCCTAAAAAAGCGTGCCATTTTCGACCAGTGTAAAAAGACATAGGTATTACACTATTGAAGCATACAAAGTGACACAGTTCCGCGTAAGATAAACGCTGACCGCACGTTATAAATTTTCTCGGTTTTTTGTCAGCATAAAGTTTTAATATTTATTTAGAACTTTAGTAGTAAAATTATTAGAGTAGAGACAAATCCACTTAATTAAGGTTCGAACTATAACAAATATTTTTTACACATTAAAAGTCTACTCAGGATTGTAATACAATTAATCAAATTCTTGCAAACTTAACTTGTTTGGGAATGTCATCACTTTAAAAATGCATCTTGAGTATGACAACACTGACCAGTAGTGACGGTATGATATTTCCTTCTAAGAAACACAGAGGAGCTATGAAAAAGGGGCGATCACCGATCCAATGGTATACCATGCTTAACGTTGCTTAACTACAAATATTGTTTCCGATAAAAGAATGTTACTGGGTCAAGCACGAGCCCTTCAAGAGTGATAAATCTGTATTTACTGGTAATTTAAGACGTATGGAACATTATGTAAAGTTACCTTAGTTCAGATACACTGCATCACAAGCAGTTTTGAACCGACTTCAAAAAAAAAACTTGGACTCGCGCACCGAGGGTTCCGTGCCTACCACCATTTATGTATCTACAAACACGAACAAAAATATTTTTATATTTGAGTTGATTGAATGAAAGATAAATTGCGGTTTACTTACGATTTATGACGTATTAAAAAAAAATTATTTAATAGATCTCGTTCAAACCGGTGGAAGTTTTCATGTTAATGTACATCATTTTTAGATTTATCATTCTCTAATATTAGAAGTTACAGGGGGGGGGGACACATTTTACCACTTTGGAAGTGTCTCTTGCGCAAACAATTCAGTTTAGAAAAAAATTATACTAGAAAAGTCAATATCATTGAAGACCTATCCATAGATACCCCACACGTATGGGTTTGATGAAAAAAAATTTTTGAGTTCCAGTTCTAAGTATGGAGAACCCCAAAAATTTATTGTTTTTTTTCTATTTTTGTGTGAAAATCTTATTTATTTATTTATTGGTAGAATTGTAAACTCACAGGTAACCCAAAGCGTTTACAATCAAGTTGTAATTAGTTATTAACTATACACTTACAGACTAACTGTATTAAATTTATAAATAACTATATAAAACCTTGTCACATACACTAGAACACCCGCCTAAGAAATTAATACCTACTTAATAACAATGTAAACGAAATAAATATAAAATAATAATGAAAGTAAAATATAAAATAACAATTAAAATGAAATACAGAGCCCATAGTGTGATCTACCGTTGTGAACTGCAGTACGCGAGGTTTGCAGATATAATTCCTCCTATTGTATCTGCAAATAAATCTACGTTGTTTGAGGATATTATTGAGTTGAGGAGCGTAAGAGTGCGTCTTGTTGGTGCATTCTGTGCAGCTCGAGTGCGTGTACCAGCCACAGCCAGCAGCGGCCTGTGCCGCCGCGGACCAGACCCGCTGTCCGCGCCGCGCATCGCTCCACTGGGAACGTTAAGGTGCACATCCTGTAGTGCAGACGGATTGTCCACTTTGTTGTGGAGTAAAAGGTGAAAGTGGATCACCGCTTGTAGCTTTCTGCGCAGTGCTAAGGTGTCGAGACCAACCAAACCCGCGACGAAGAGAGATGGATAAAGCAGTGGATAATAGCCAAACTTTTTTTTGTATATAAAACGACAAAATTTCTTGTGTATTTTTTCTATTATCACTGTATACTTGATTTCATATGGGTCCCAAATAAGCGCGTTATATTCCAGCCGGCTACGAACGTAGGCATTATATAGCATGATAGCCGGTCTGCAATCGTTAAACATGTATGTTGAACGCATGATGAAACCAAGTGTCCTACCAGCCCTCCCCGTTACGGTCATGATGTGGTCTCTGAAGTCTAGTCGACTGTCCAGTGTAAATCCTATGTCGCGTGTCTCATCAACCCTCACCATAGTAGTACCTGACAGTCGATAATCGTACAAAAGTGGAGACCTAGATCTAGTAAACGACATCACTTTACACTTTTCTGTGTTAAAGTGAAGACGGTTTGTGTCACTCCAGACTTCTACACTGTGGATGTCACGCTGCAGAGCTTTGCAGCCGGCCACAGACCCCGTGCCCATATACAATTTTAGGTCATCTGCGAACATTAGGCACTTTGCATTTTCGACGACATGAGGTAAATCATTAATCATGATCAAAAATAGGGTTGGGCCTAATGAACTTCCCTGGCCTATTCCAGATCTAGTGTAATAAGGTTGGGATCTGTGACCGGCAAACTGTACATATTGTTTCCGGTTACTTAGGTAATTTCCAAAAAGCTTTAACAATGATGTGATGAATGTGAAGCCTTAAGAAAAAAGTTTGTTTAAAAGGATGCCATTGTCCACCTTGTCAAAGCCTTTTGGAAATCAAAAAAAGCTGTGTCCAGCTGCCGCCCCATGTCAAGCTCGGAATGCGCATAGTTAACAAATTAATGCGGTTCACAGAATACTTGTACTTACCTAGTTTCAACAGTATAGTTCTTATAGTTTTGGAAAAAAGTGGCTGTGACATACGGACGGACAGACATACAGACATGACGAATCTATAAGGGTTCCGTTTTTTGCCATTTGGCTACGGAACCCTAAGAAGGAGGTCCTCAGTTTGACCCGTATGTATGTATGTATGTATGTACGATTATCTCGCGTTTGGCTGAACCGATTTCGATGCAGTTTTCAGAAAAGTATTTGTTACATCCTGGAGAAGGTTTTGGTATTCAAATGGTCCCATGGTCATCAGGTCAGGATATATTGATAGGATCCTGAAAAAATTATGGGATCTCTTCAAATTTTTATTGGAACATTTGAAGCGATTTGGGTATTTTTAGTGTACGAGCAAATGGGCCAATAGCCAATCTTAAAATTTTAATAGGCACACTTAAAGTCAATAGGCCACTTAAAAGTAAAAATTAAAAACTTTTTAAGAGAAACATCACATTTTATTTTAATTCAATTAATTATTTTTAAAGTGACTATATAAGTTAATATTTTGTGAATATTTTGAGCGTCTGCTTGTTGCCGTTATCAAAATACAGAAAAAAAATCACGTTTGTTGTATGGGAGCCCCCTTAAATATTTATTTTATTCTGTTTTTTTAGTATTTGTGTTTAAAGCGGCAACAAAAATACACCTTCTTTGAAAATTTCATCTGTCTAATTATCATGGTTCATGAGATACAGCCTGGTGACACACGGACGGACGGACGGACAAGGAAGCCTCAGTAATAGGGTTCCGTTAATTACCATTTGGGTACGGAACCTTAAAAATCAGCGGAAACGAAAAGGTTTCCGTAAAAAAAATGTTAAATAAATTTACTTTTCCCAACAAATGGCGGTAAAGAATGTAATATACAATAAGTTTATTCTTGCTTAGAGCTTTAGAGTGAGCCATATATAGCTACGTCTTCAAAACATTATGCACTAGCTTTTGCCAGCGGCTTCGCCCTCCCTAAAATGGTTATCGGCATACTGGGTTTCTACTTAAGAAGTTTGTTATAGCAAGCTATAGCTGCAACTATGGTTCTATCTTGGAATCCGGTTATAGATACTCCCGCGGGAAAATTTTCAGGGATAACAGTAACCTTTGTCCTTCTCCGTATCTTGAACTATCTCTGTGCAAAATTTCAGCTCAATTGAAGGCTTCGTTGCGGCAGAATTAAGTAAAAAACGTTATAGTTATTCCCAAATAAAAAATAGCCAATGTCCTTCCACGGGACTCAGACTATATCCATACCAAATTTCATCTAAATCGGTGTTGTGGTTCCTGATTCATCCAGTGGTTGAAGCGTGATTGAGTTACAAATAACCAAACATCCAAACTTTCGCATTTATAACATTAGTGGGATAGCTGGTAAAAATGAATTTTGTCAGCCACCTGTCTTAAATTTGGTTATGGGCGTGGAATTCTTACTTCAACTCCTTAGCAAAATTATACTAATGAGGTTTTCTATATCAAGCTATAGTTCGTTTAAGCTCGGTTAAAAACTAACAGTCCTTCCCCGTGACTCAAACTATCTCCATATCAAATTTTATCTAAATCGGTTCAGTTTATTATATTAGTATGGAAGTATGGGTGTAAAACTTGACATTTGTGTCACACGCAATGAAGAAAAAAAAATAGCAATTTCGGCAAAATTGCACGTTGCATGCATCATTTTTTTTTAGAAAAGGTAAAATTGCACTTTAGGGACTTTCGTCAAAACAGGGGGGAAAATTTTTTTTTGCAATAAATAGTTATTTTGGGGCCTACAAATTAATAAAATAAAAAAAAAATGTTTTCCGCCCCTATTTTATTAATTTGTAGGCCCCAAAATAGCTATTTAATGTAAAAAACAAAATTTCCCCCATTTTTGTCGAAAGTCCCTAAAGTGCAACTTTACCAAAAAGAATGTCTAAATTAATTTTATTCATTATTATTTTTCGCTAATTAGAATATACTATCCGCTACTCTCCTCGCTATATAACTTTGTCGTTTCCTTTTTTTTACTAATGTACTAACATGTCTATTTTCAGCAATACGCTATTTCTGATCTGACTCCTCCGCATTGCCATAATTTAAATGCTAGATTACATAACATTTTATTTTTTTCATATTTATAAAAATATCAATGGTGTTTCTGTTTTTTTTTTATCTTTTAATTAGTCGTTTCCGCCTATTTCTGAATATCCTCTGCTTATAAAGATATGCCTTTTAATTTTTAAAAAATGGAAGCGGAAATTACATTTTTCACATTATTATTTTTAAAAAAGAAATCAGCTTAAAGAATGTATGGAACTCTTTGTACGCACAGCATAACATATTCCACAGAACCCATTCCACTTATTACAACTTCCTTTTCTCAAACCATAAAACATGCATTGAAAACAAAAATCGTCACTAATATGTTTCCAAAATATTACTCTACGAATGTTTACAAAACACTTACTCAGCACAGCGCACAATATTTGATTTATTTTACTTCCATCACTGAATAAAAAATAATATTTTTGCATTATTGTCACTTGAAAAACTTACACTTTTATATTTTTTATTATCACTATCGCAAATGGCGATCATAACCCGCGCTCTGTGACGGCTGGCCACTAACAATGGAAATATTGTTCTCTCGATTATGAGAAACATATCGATCGATTGTGTTTACAATTTTATATAACTCATGTAATATGTGTGATGCATATATGTACAAGTTATATATAGTATACATAAACGAGTTTTTAATTTCGTTTAATGTTATTATAGTTTTTTTTAATTGCTGGGATAAAATAGTACCACCCAATAAATTTTTCTGACCTTTTGATTTTCGGTGTTCGTTCGCTAGTGTCGTTGTAAGTTCACATCATTTGAATATGGCGACTGTAGTTTTGATATTTGACCACCCGGGTCAGAATAATTAGTTGCACTATACATGAAAGACAAGAGTCGTCAGTAATATACATGTATGTGCAGGTCATCGATCAATCAATAATTGTGTAGGTAATAATTAGACCATAGACCTGTAAAGGCCTATACATTTTTAAACGTAGATATCAATATATATAGGTATGTCTACCTTCTAGCTGACCCGGCGAACGTTGTTTCTTTTTTAAAACAACTGCCGCACGAACCTATTGTGAAAGGGTTGTATTAATTAAGAAACCTTCCCCAGGGGGGTGTGCATGCTTGCAAGCCTTAATACGTCCCCATTGCTGGGGCACGGCCTACCCTCATAAGCAAGGGATTGGGTCATAGGTCCACACGCGGGCCCAGTGCGGATTGTGGACTTCACATACGTCTTTTTTTTTTTTTTCTTGACTTATGCGGGTTTCCTTACGATGTTTTCCTTTACCGAAAAGCCAGTGGTGTGAATAAATTAATCAGTGTTCTTGAGAAATTAAGAAAAGACTGATTGGGGTTCGAACCTCCGCCACTTGGGACGTGAAGTGAAATTTAAACCCCTCGGCCACCGCCGACTAGGGGTGTGCATAACAACTTACAAAATTTCATTACAATCGGTTAACCATTATTGCGCGAGTCGACTCGCACTTGACTCTTTCGGAAAATCCTTTCTTATCGGATGCCTACGTCATACAAAGAACACATTCTCCAAGTTTCAGGTCTCTACGATCAGCGGTTTAGGCTGTGCGTTGATCTGCCAGTCAGTCATTGAGAACAAAGCATTTTATATGTATTTAAAATAATAAATACACTTATAGATAACTATATGGTCACAGCAATCTTGATAAACTATAATAAATAAATAAATAAATAAATTCAAAATTATTCTAACAATATCTTAATTTACAAAATTATCACACTTGGTTATTTATACTCGAGAAATTCTTTTAACGTATAAAGCATCGATCCACAAGCGATTGCTGCAGTCTGTATTTGTAATGATTTATTGTAAGCTCTCTGATGTCTTTAGGTATCTTATTGAACACCATAATTGACGTGATGTAACAATTTTTTTGATATAGAGTGCTTTTATATGATTCTAGTTTTAATTTTGTGATATCTCTTGAGCTATATTTTAATCCATCATTGGCTTTTTTATAAATATAATCATTTTTCTTTACAAAGAGGCCTATTTCAAGTATGTAAAGAGAAACAAGTGTCAATATTTTTAGTCTTTTAAACAAAGGTCTACATGAATGTAATGGCCCAACACCACAAATTGCTCTAATACAATTTTTTTGGCAATAAAGGCTTCGTTTAATAAAGTTGAATTGCCCCATAATAAGAGTCCATATCTCAATGCAGAAACAACATACCCATGATATGCTGATAGTGCACCTTTTTCAGTTGCCAGTGTTCGTAACTGTCTAAGGGCGTAAGTGAAGCTATTTATTTTGGAGCACACATTCGGAATATGAGACTTCCAGTTTCAGAAATTTCTTCAATTTTTTCTTTGTTACAATGTATATCATATGACTTAGGTTTTTGTTTGTAGTTAGTAAATGCAATATATTTTGTTTTAGAGATATTAGTATACAAGTTATTTTCCTCAAGCCATCTAACTATACATTCTGTTGTGGTATTAAGTTCAAACTGAAAGGATTTATTGTTATCTTTATCTGCTACTACTACTGAAATGTCATCAGCGAAAAGTACACATTGATGTTCCGTGGTTTTTGGCAAATCGTTAATATATAATAAAAACAATAGCGGGCCCAAAATGCTTCCCTGTGGAACGCCGCATACGTTCATTTCATAGGGGGATCTAATTTTCAATAACTCTTGAGATGTATTCATATAATTAATTGATTTCAACACAATTTTTTCTTCCAGTCAAGTAGGTTTGAATCCATTGAAGAGCAGGTCCTCTTATACCAATCCGTTCGCATTTTTTAAGTAAGATTATGATACACACAGTCAAATGTTTTAGTCATATCAAAAAATTATCACTACCACTTTGTCGATTTTTTCAGTTATACTTTTTATTAAGTTAAAAGTAGCAAGGGTTGTAGACTTATTTTTCTGGAAACCGCTTTGTTCAGGATTTATAATTTGATGTTAATCTAACGATTTAAGATACGATTATGCATTGTTCTTTCAAATATTTTGGAAAAAAGAGATAGTTGTGTTACTGGTCTATAGCTGTTTAGTTCTTCAACGTCTGACTTTTTATATAGTGATTTTATTATACATATTTTGTGTTTTTCTGGAAATATTCCTTGTTCCAATGAAAGGTTGACACGGTAAGTTATTATGAGAGTTATTTGTTTGGTAGCTGCTTTCAAAACTTTAATAGACACGGAGTCATAGCCAAAAGAGTTCGTATTTTTTAAATTTTTAATAATTTTTTGGATTTTATCTTCAGAGCATGGTTTGACAAACACACTGCTTTCGAAAAATCCAATCTTAGGTTTATGGCCCATAGTATTTCTATGATTTTTATTACTCCCTACTTTTATAAAAAAAGTTATTAACTCTTTGGCGATTTTCACTGGATCTGTCTCAGAAGATCCATTTATTTTGATAGACTTAATAGCTCTTGTTTATTTTACCTGGTCTTGATTATTTTTTACTACATCCCAAGTTGCCTTACATTTGTTTGTTGTTTTTAAGATATGTGTATGGTTCATACTTCTCTGTGAGTAGTTGATACATTTTTTTAATAATTTTTGTAAATTGTTTGTACAAATCCTTATGTTTTGATGTTTTTTTTTTTATATTATTGGTATCGTAGTTGTCTTTTTTAATACATGCTTTTTTAATCCCATTCGTTATCTATTTTGGACGCGAAATGTTAGATTTCACTTTTATTTTTAAGAAGGGAAAGCGATGACTTATATGTTTTATTCCACTATACTATTATAAATGCGAAACTTTGGATGTTTGTTACTCGATCACGCTTCAACACCCACTGGATGGATTGGGAACCGCTAAACCAACTTAGATGAAAATTGGTACGGACTGAGTTTAAGTCCCGGAAAAGGACATCTGGTAAGTTAAGGGTCCCGCGGGAGTAACTATAACCAAATTCTACGGACAAATCACTGTTGCAGATATAGATTGCTATAACAAACTTCAAATAGTTTCCGGAAGAATGCCTCGCTGATAACAAAATTTAGGGCGGGCGGAGCCGCTGGCAAAAGCTAGTCGAAATAATTCCCATTTTACGGAGCCCTGACTTAATGTGTGTGCAACACGCACTTGACCGATTTTATCATTTTCATCACTAAAGTAATTGTTAGACTTCTAGTGCGCTGAACCCTAATCGGATAATATTAATAAATTACGCATAAATATACAAAGTAAGGAGCATTCGTCATTATTCGATAAAAATATACAGTTCAAATAATTTGCGACGGTAATTAAATTAATTTATTAGTTCTTACACACATGAAAGCAACGCGTTAAATGTCATCTGTTTTTAAGTTGGTTATGACTTACATCGCTCGTCTCCTTAAAGTTTCGGACAAACTATGTATGTATAGTAGCAATGTAAGTCATTATTATCTTTTAACTAGATATTTTTACTGACTAAACATAAGGATCTGGTGAAAACCGACAGAAGTCCCTAAATGCTAGTGTTCAAATCAGTGTTTTAGAAACCTGTGTCTTATTGCTAAAAGATAATGATTTATTGCAACGTTTCTATTGAATTGTAAATATTATACCTATTTTGATTCCTTTCTTCCTATCAACCAACTGAAATGCTTGTAAAGCCATTTAGAAGTAATTTTCCACCGTCGTTTGAACCTTCACTGAGATTCATCTGCCAGTTAGAAGATACGTTTAATGGAGCGTTGTTGAAAAAAAAACTCAATGATCCTTCTGGCTGTGTTATATCATTGTCTTGTTGATAGTTGGCTTTATATGTCAAAGTCAAAGTCAAAATGGTTTATTCAAATAAGGATTTTACAATCACTTTTGAATCGTCAAAGTTATAAAATATTATTTTTTGAACCCTCCCACCTTCCCGCCGGTTCACAATGTTGTTGATTTCTACCGAGAAGAATCCGGCAAGAAACTCGATAGTTACTCTTTTAAAAACACTTAAATAAACTAAAATACAATTAATGTTTTAAAAAAAAGATTTTTAGTCGTACAATTTTATGATACCTATGCATCCTGTAATTGAGCATCATCAGTCCCAAGGATTTTTATCATTTACATAGTCTGAAATATTGTAGTATGCCTTTTTACAAAGTACCTGCTTGATAAAAGATTTAAATTTACTTATTGATAGATTTTGAATTTTATTGGGAACTTTGTTGTAAAAGTGTATACATTGCCCCATAAAAGAGTTACTTATTTTGTGTAGACGTGTATCATGCACCAACAGCTTATTTTTACTTCTAGTATTTACTTTGTGAACGTCACTTTTCTTGTTGAAACTATTGTTATTTTTATATACATATAAAAGATTTTCATATATGTACTGCGACACTAAAGTTAAAATTTTTACTTCCCTAAACCTATCCCTCAGAGATATCCTAGATCCTAATTTATAAATAGCACGAATTGCCCTTTTTTGTAACAAAAATATTGTATTTACATCAGCAGCGCTACCCCACAATAGGATACCATATGTCATTAAACTATGGAAATAGCTAAAATATACTATTTTTGCAGTGTCGACATCGGTCAATTGTCTTATTTTCTTGATCGCATACACAGCAGAGCTAAGTTTTTTGGCTAGGTTATGAATATGAGGACCCCATTGAAGTTTGGAGTCCAGCGTTATGCCAAGAAAGACTGTTGAATTAACAAGTTCTAATTGCTCGCCATTAATATTAATACATGTCTGTCTCTGACTAACATTTGGTAATGTAAATTTAACACATTTGGTTTTTTTTTCATTAAGTAACAAATTATTAGCGTTAAACCAATTTACAATTTTAGAAAGGGCATCATTTAATTCATTATAACATGTCTGTCGTCTCTTAATTTTAAAAAGCAAAGAGGTGTCATCAGCAAATAAGACAATGTCATGGTTTTTTACATTATATGGGAGATCGTTAATGTAAATAAGAAATAGAAAAGGACCTAAAATTGAGCCCTGAGGGACTCCTATAGTGACAGCTGATCCCGGAGATCTTTCACCGTTGACATCTATTTTCTGTACTCTCCTACTCATATAGGATGTCAAAAGGTCGAGAGCTTTGCCTCTAATACCATAGTGATGTAGCTTCCTGATGAGATTTTCATGTTGAACACAGTCAAATGCCTTAGATAAATCACAAAACACTCCAAGGGCGTCATGCGAATCCTCCCAGGCGTTATATATATTTTTTAATAGTGCCACTCCTGCATCGGTTGTGGAACGGCCTTTCAGAAAGCCAAACTGTTTACTACTAAGTAGCTCTTTAATACAGAAATGGGGTAACATTTGACAAAGTATGATTTTTTCAAAAACTTTACTGAGTATAGGAAGTATTGAAATAGGCCGAAAATTATTAGGATCTGTTGAACTACCTGATTTAAAAAGAGGTATAACTTTGCTAAGTTTCATCTCATCAGGAAACACACCACTATCAACACAACTATTAAATATAATGGCTAAGGGTTGTGCTATAACATGAATAATTGAATTTATAGTTTTTACAGAAAGTCCCCAAAGGTCTGTGGTGTTTTTAATTTCTAATGTTTTAAATGTATTAATGATATCTGTAGGACTAATGTTTTTAAATACAAAGGGAACGTTACATTCAGGAACACTAGCTTTTAATAATTTTTCTGCTAAGATTGGACTTGAGTTTAGATGTTCAGTTGTTTTGAATGGGATATTCCTAAAAAACTGTTCAAAGGCAACTGCTACCTCAGAATTTGTTTTAAAACTAGCATCATCTACAATCAACTCAAAGTCCTGACAAGAATTCCTAGCTTTACCAGTTTCATTATTTATTATGTTCCATGTAGTTTTTATTTTATTTGTTGAATTTTTTACTTTATGTCTGAGGTGAATTGCTTTTGCAACAAGACAGACCTTTTTAAAGGTTTTTGAGTATTTTTTTAAATATTCCCTAAATATTTGGCTATTATTATATGTTTTTTCTTTATATAATTCATACAGTTTACGCCTACTTTTATGAATACCTGGGGTAGCCCATTCACTAAAACTAAAGCGACTGGAAATAAGTTTCTTTTTTGCAGTAAATATTTTATTATACTCTGTAGTAATAGTGTCAAGAACAGTATTGTACATATCATTTGGGTCGCCGTTATAAAGCAAATCTGGAAGTTTATGCATTAAGTTAGATTTAAGTGATTCAACCCGTTTAGTTGTTATTGGTATACATTTAATTTCCTTTTTAGTAATACTATTCTTTCTTTCTAAAACCACTAACTGTCCACAATGATCTGACTCTAGATTGCTTATAATTGATTTTTGAATTGGTTTTATGTCAGTAAATATATTGTCGATGCAAGTGGCACTGGATACAGCAATTCTAGTTGGTTCACAAAACAAATTATTTAAATTAAAAGACTGAAATAAGGCAAGCAATCTGGTGCTTAATGAGCTATTTTCCAAAATGTTTATATTGAAGTCTCCACAAACAATGATTTGTTTATTGGAATTGCTGATTTTATTCAGCACTTCTTCCATAACTAATTCAAAATTATCATAAATTGCACAAGGCGGCTTGTATACACTCACAACAATGAGATGCTCAACTTCTATACAGGACAGCTCGGCAGTTCGCTCAACTGAGAGGCTCACAATGTCTTTACGTTCCTTAAACTTTAGCTGTTTATTAACTAAAATTAAAGAGCCACCATGGATAGCATTTACTCGGCTGAACGAACTTCCCACCTGGTGATTAGTGAAATTGAACATAAACTGATGGCTGCGTAGCCAGTGTTCAGTGATACATAAAATGTCAATCTTTTGGCAGTTTATGAACAATTCAATTTCTAGTTCTTTCTGAGACATTCCTTGTATATTCTGATGCACCAGGTTCAATGGAATATTATTTTTAGTATGACAAAAAACTTGAGTAGACATAGATTGTTTAATATAATCACTATTAATGTTGGAATTATATAATATGCCAAAGTGGTCCTTTGTTGTCTGAAAATTTAATTTAAATTATTACATGTCAAATTATTATACTGCTCAATAGAAGCAGGTTGTTTAGCTGAATAATTAGCTGAAATGTCAATTACACTATTATAATTGCACTGCTCAATAGAAGCAGGTTGTTTAGCCAAATACTTGGCTGAAATGTCAATTACACTACTATAATTACACTGCTCAATAAAAACAGATTGTTTAGCCAAATTATTGGCTGTGGTATTAATATAAAATGATAGCGACAAGGCTAACACTCTGGTACAATGGTGTGTGAGATAATATTTATGTCTTGTCCTTATATAATTATGTCTAAAAATACTGTTAGTATCTATCACATGAAAGTTATTGTTATTGCTAGACATAGTATGCAAAGCTAAATTTAACTCACATCTAAGGTTGTTTTCCTCCTGTGGCAAACCCTTACAATAGGGAAATGTAAACATTACAATTTTTTTTACTTTAAGTGCGCTTATACTATTATAATATTGTCTTAATTCACTTTTATTTACATTACCCCTGTTACCGATAAATATTACTAATGTAGAGGATGGAGTGATTTTGTCAGACTTAATTAAACTTCTCATTATATTAACATAATTGGCATTTGGCATACAATTATTTAAAACTGGTTGTCCTACACTTGAGCTGAGAAAGTGTCCAAAACCTTTTCCCATTTCATCGCAAAACATTACTATATTGTCATCAACATTATATTTTTGTGAAACACTAGTTGAGTGAGAACTGTTGTGAGCATATGATTGTTGCTCGGATTCCAAACTGACACACATTGATGACTGAGGTGTTGGTAAAAGAAGTAACGAGGCTGCACAATCCGGCTGTGAATCGCTGAGGCGTTTACAATCACACATACTGTGATTGAGTTGTAATGACTCAAAACGCTCTGCATTATATTTACTCAATTCAATTAGCTCATTCATAGCCAGTGTGTGCTCCTCCATCTCTCTCAGAGACTCTTCATACTTGCAGGTCATCATCTGCAAGGATGTATGTAAATCTTTTATTTGCAAGTCGAGTAAATGTGTATCAGTTTTATGTTGTAGCCTACTGTTTTCTAATTGCAACTTACATACTGCCAGATGTTCCACTAACTGTAATTTTTCTTTGCAGTAATTTACATTTCTACTAAATATTTTTTGCTTTTTGATCATTTTTTCATTTTTTTTTTATAAATCTGTTGATTTTGATGTATTTTTTTATCTGGTTTCTACTGCACTTAGCAAGCCTCACTGGTTTAGAAGAATTAATGGTGTCATCACCTGTAAGATCTATAGTGGAGGTATTGCTAGTTGCAGCAGAAACAAGATTAGGGGCCTTACTACATAATTCGTCAAAAAGATTTTGAGTTTGATGCTGTGTGTATGAATTTTGTATTCCGGTTTCTTTCCTACAAGGTAGGGTAAGAAAGTACTTTTTGGACTGTAATACTAAGTACGATCTAACACGATGCTTACCTTAAATCTATTTTCATTTTAAAATACAATTTTATTTTTAGCACATCATCTACCAAATTTCTAAAATAAGGTTGGGCAACACAGGTTGATTACATTTTACACATAAAAATATGGCAGATTGAAATCCTACTATCCTACTTCTACTAATATTATACCTAAATGTTAAAGTACTTATGTCTGGATAACAAACATCTTTTTTACTCAAAAGCGCTTCAATTTCTTCACCGATCGGGAGGAAACTTGGCACACATATAGGATACTGGAATTGGACATAGGCTATTTTAATCTCGAAAAATTCAAATTTTTCCGCGGGCATAACTATAACCGGGCTTCAACGAACTTTGGCTTGCTATAGCAAACTTTAGAGTTCGACGCCGATAACCGAATTTAGGGTGGGCGGAGCCGCTGGCAAATTTTAGTATGTCTTAAAATTGTATAAGCAAGTACTGAGAATCTTAAGGGGCATATAGCAGCTAACTAGCGCCGCCATTAGGTATCCTAAATTTTCTCTTCGTAGAAAACGAATTTCTGAAATCCAAATGTTGGAAATCTGAAACTAGTCATAAGCTATTTTTAGAAGGTTTTATATAGTCTCTAAATAATATCTGTGAGTTGTAGTTGGCATTTCTGCTAAAGTTAAAATTGAGGATATCTAATGGCGGCGCTAGTGGGCTGTAAGAGGGCCCTTAAGACAAAATCCTCTTACGGTCAGATGAAAAAAAAACAGAAGTTTGAAATGACAATCAGTTTTTTTTTCGAAAATATCAAAATCAATTTACAAAACTACTTGTTTCTGCTTCACAAGTAGCCACTACCTACCTTCTCTCATAATGTGTCGCATTAGATTTGTCACATGATAAAATGAACATTGCACATTATAACAGATAATTGCTGCAGTATTAGTAGTTATTTACTTAAGTGCTTGAATCTTTAGCAATTTGCCATAAATATAGACTGCACTGCCGCATGAATACAGCGTAATTTAATCTTAGTATGTCACGATATCAGTAAACCGCTGCAAAACTAGAAAGATGAAATGACAAAACTATGCATATATAAAAATGTATATATATCCCACTAATATTATAAATGTAAAATTTTGTAATTTTGTTCCATTGCTTGTTTCTCAATCAGCGCAACGGAGCTGAAATTTGGCACAGAGATAATTGAAGACACGGAGAAGGACTTTTTTCCTGTAAAATTCAAAAGTTCCCAAATTATAACCCATTTTCACTTGAACTAAACTATAGCAGACTTCTTTAGTGTAATCAAGAAGTTGCCGTAGAAATTCCATATCGATAACCAAATTTAGTGCGGATGGAGCCACTGGTAATAACTAGGATGTAGTATGCATATATATACACTGCGTATTCGCAGGTGATGATCCAATGCTCCGTGTACTTTTCTATGGTAGATGAGATCCCGAAGTCCTCCGACTCCCGCTTGAGCACTGACACTAAACGTCACTAATTAACAATGTCACTAACGCAGTTCCAAATGTTTTTATCAAACGCCGCAACCTACAACGACAGCTGGCTGAGTCCAGCTGACAAATTCCTTATTGAATTTGTAATACAACGGCCTGGCGAGACAACTGTGCGCGCGAGCTGCGAGAATTCTACAAGACAGGACGCCGCTACGCAAAGAGTATGCGATAATTGAATGCCTAATTCGACCGGTCTGATAACGACTAGGTGATTCATTCTTTTCTGAACAACATGATTATTGCCGTTATAAAATCAGCGTGGCTGGCTACACCTGTGTTGAGTATAATTAACGCGATATACAGGCTGGAAAAAAAGGGTCAAGGTTTCAACCTTTCCCTTATCCCTTAATATTGATAATGGGTAATTTAGCTTAAAAGAAACATTTTTTTATTTTGTACAATAAGTATAACTGCATTATAAGATTTTCGAAAAAAATATTAGTTTGGTTCGGGAACTGAACGCGTGAAATAAGGAAAAAAGCACCCTCTATTTTAAGGCTACGTTTGATGTCAAAAAATGCAAGTTGTTTTTTTTTTTTTTACACCACTAAGGTGGCAAAAAAAGCTAACGGTCCGCTCGATGGGAAGCGTTTTCCACAGCCTATGGACGCTTGGGCATCACTCGTATGTTGCCAACCCCTTAAAAATCTAAACACTTCTTTCTTAAAGAACCCCACATTGTAGTCTTTTGAGAAAACCTTCTCATAGCTCATTCCACAACCTAAGCATTCGCGGGAGGAAGTTCCTCTGAAACCGCACTGTACGTGACCATCTTGGGCTGTAAGGTGTGCGGTTGAAATTCCTGTCGATGGCGGGCGGTGGGAGAACACATCCCATCATACAAGCGGTAGAACACGCTCAGGATAGGAAAATCTCTCCTCAGACTTAAGGGTTCGATATGGCTTGTGAGTTTAGGATCGTGGACGATTCTCTCAGCCCGTCGTTGCACGTTGTATTTTACTTAAACAGCCAGTTCATTTTACAGTAAGTAAGTAATTAAAAGCAAATTTCTTTAAACTGTATTTTATTGTTGGGATAATTTTTAAAATATTTCATTATATATAGAAACAGTTTTCATTATAATTATAGAGAATTATCAAGTTTATGCGTTATAGTTAATAAATAGGTATCACTTAATATAAATAACTATACCAGATTACACATCACGTAACGTCTTAGTTAAACCAGGTCTAACTTCTTGTAAAACTAAACATTTTATTACTTACTTTAAGAATTTTAGATAAAATGAATAAACTGCAGTTAAATTTAAAAAAACAAAAACAGTTTTTTTAATTGTTATTTATATTCATTTTATATCATGATGTATTATACGTGCATTGTTTTTTAAACAAAAAACTATAGATAAATGTCGAAACGCTTGTTTAAGACATGCAACTCATATTTATTTAAGGGATAAATAATCACGTTTTGCTAATTTAATTGTTAAAATATGATAAAACACGATAACTCATTGTCACAATTATATATATGGCAATAAAGTCATGTGATGTAAATATTTAAAATGTTTTCGACTAATATTACAAAATTCACAAATTATTTACAAAAATACTAAACTTAACTAAAATAATAAATAATACAAATAAATAGACAGTCAAACTTATATTTATACTAAAATCACAAAGTGATAATTACAAAACGAAGACAAAGTTTTTTTTTTTAACCAATCGTAACTTAATATACATACAATTTTTTTATACAGAATTTTTGTACCATAAAATATTTATTATAAATCCTTACAAATTATTGATATCATGGAAGACAAAGATTTACGTATAAATGCTTTATAAAGAGAACTTAATATATAAAATTACTCTACTTACAAAATGTTGGCACTAAATTCCAAATAATGGAATTGAATTAGATTTTAATATAGAAGCAGAATTCGTCGTTGATGACTGAATTTAATTAAATTATTATAAACTTTTTTTTATGACTTAATCATTGAAGATCTACCGATACAAATAGTTTTTCGTTTCTTCCACAATTGGCTCTGAGCATTTACCCATGTATTTCAACTGCACAAGACTCCTAAAACAGAAAAAAACATTTTTTTTGTACCTTGCTGAATGAGTTGCTTTAATTTTTAACTAATTTTTAATTTTAATTTTAATTAATAAAAATTTTAATTTCTTACTTCTATGAAGATTTTGTGTGTTTTATAACATTGATGTACTAGGACTTTATAAGTCACCAGGACTTTTAAAAATAATAAACTAAATTAATCAATATCAAGTCTAAGACTTTTATGTATTTTATTAAACTATTATTTTCATAAAATTGTGCTCATTTATCACAACTGACTCAAATTCAAAGTATTTTTTAAGTAGATTTAGAAAGAGCACTTTTGAATTTTCAATAAACTTTTTATTATACAGACTTAACAGTCGGTTCGGACTGATTTTACCATCTATTAACTAAATAAATATATATTTTTTGTTAGTGAAGCTAAAATTTTTATAGGTAAATAGGGTAATAATTGAGATAAAAATAAAGCTTACCGTGACCGGCAATTCTCCATCTCAAGGAAGCATTTATTTGAGTAGGTTTTCTCATCAGTCCCGCAGACAGGATCATATTCGGGGGTGCACACGCGAGCACATCCAGAAAACTTGAAACGGGACAGACAACGTTTCAGAGGCACTACGAAAACGTGTTTTCTGAAATTGAAACCATTATTATTTTATGTTTTCCTGGTATTATCACTTGTAAATTATTATTTGAATACAGAATTTGTATTATTTGTTATACTATGGTAATACCACAGCTTAAACATTAATTCCGCCATCGAAGGCGTCTAGACAAAGAATTTGTGTCGTGCGGTGCGTGGCGAGACCGGGGACTGAACACTCCCGAGTAGGATTTTTTTTCTTTACACTCCGAAGGTTTGGCGAATAGGTCGCTAGCTTTTTCTGACCAGCTGACGCACGCGAGCCAAAGTTGACGGTAATTATTCTGATAGCATGGAGGTTGTTTCTACTGCATATCAATGACATGTTGTCTATCTATACTAGAGACGCTTATTACGCAGGCGTTTGCAAACCAGCTAACTGTCTGTCTGATGGTAAGCGGTTATCGCAGCGTATGGTCGCTTGCAGCAGTAGGGGCGACCCTTTTAAAATCTAATAACTTCTTTCTTCCGCTATATTATAGTATTTTGAGAATAGCTTGCCAGGGAGCTCATTCCACAACCTAGCGCACACAAGACAAGACAAGACAGCGCAGTTTTTGGCAGATTCACCAAGCTACATATATTGGGTGTGGCCTGGTGAATCTCCCAAACAAACAATAAAATTATATTCTTAATTATTTTTATTTTTAATATTTAACTATCTAATTTTGTGTATGTAAACTAAGTTATTTTGATGTTATTGAGTATTGTGTGTAGTATAGTATATTAAGTTAGTGTATGGACCTAATGTTGTCTAATTAAATAAAAAAAAATTAAAAAAAAGGGACCACTAGATCAAAACAAATGTCCATCAATATCACTGGGCTGTCTTCTTCCCAACCCCTTTACCCCTGCAGTGGGTACTTACAACGGCTGGGGTACAAAAATAAAAGTTTAACTTTCTTCAGCTAATAGGTGCATGGTACTGTAAAAATGAGCTACCTACCCGCAATTCTCTTTCTTCATCAAGCACTCGTTCTTGTAGAATCTGTTGTCTGATCCGCAAACAAAAGCTGGTGTGTCAGGACAGTCTTCATGGCAAAGAGCAGTGGTACGGCAATGAGACGCTGATACTGCAACCACGTGTTGTCCACATGTGGCGCGTCGCAACTCGCATTCAGATCTGTAATATTGTGTTTTGTATAAGTTTAGTAATCCCATTCCATGTCAAATTGCTAAGCTTTTACACAGTTTTTAAGTCGAGAAAATATCTTGATGCATCTCTTTAATATATCTTAGATCTTCTTGCTTTTATCACTTTTTAGATGTTTTTATATAGCATTTTGTTTGCGGCATTTTTTTTTTTATTTTTTTGCTTTTTTCTGTATTTTATGGTCGTATGGACATGAAACACAGAAAATAAGCAAAAAAAATTCAGCCAGTATTCCGAGAACATTTCTCAACCTTATATCATAAACAAATTCTATAGAAGTACAAGGATTGCAATACAAATACAATATACGCGTATTTGATCAAAATAAGGCCTTTAAAACACAACCAAATGATGGGTATCTTTAACAATATTTACTCAAAAAGCAGTGCAATAATAAAACTTGACGAGCCAGTAAAGAAATTTTGATTAAGAGAGGATAATCAAGAAAGAACAGATAAGTAAAAGCTTAAGAATATATTTATTATTTTTATGGTAATAGCAACTAAATATGTTATGCAGAAAGAAATAGACGGGAGACTTACTATACATGGTGAACGTACTTGTTATAAAAAATATAGAAATCTCACTGAAAGCCCTTATAGAAGTCCGTTTTAACACAGAAAAATGACGTGTACTCCTATTTTAACCTATATAACACTGCGTACAGTCCATGTATTCATTGGTCCCGAGTTCGGTGAAAAAACGGTCGTCAATATGGGCTCTAAGGGATTCCAGAAAAGTATTATAACATCTGTATTTTACCTTATCTAACTAATGGCTGTTAAACTTGGGCTCTTACAGAAAGCATGAGAAATAAATAAAGAGGTACTAGAGAAGAACTAGAGGGCTATAGATCAAGACTCGATGCAAAGAAGTGTTATTGGCGTTACACTAAAAGACAATGTAAATTTACAGTCTCTAAAAATGAGACCAAAATTCAAACACATAGGGGAAAATTTCAGAATTATGAAATGAACTAAATTACTGTGTCTGGGGTACCAGTCGATACGAAAAGAAAAAAGGAAGGTAAGTAAATAATATGGTTACCTAATGACATAAAATAGCAAACACAAAAGAGCAGGATAGATTGGAAATCCTTGGAGGCTTTTCATCATACGACGAACAAATAGGAAGAAATAATACAATACTTAAAGCTAAAAATGTGTTTAAATAAAGTAATAGTTAACTATTATTAAATTTTAAGATAGGAGTGTCAAGGTTTACGTAAATATGAAAAATAAATCAATTGCTTACTTGTAGACATTCCCATCAGATCCACAGACGGGTTGCTCTACAGCATTATCACAGTTGTCTGGGCAGTCAATTTCTAGACGTGGTAGTAAGGTGCAGTTACCAAAGTGTGCCAGCTGAACTCCTTTTCTGTAAATAAAACACCACGTTTTCTATAACTATCATTCTGAACAAAACTCGAGTCGTGAATGCTATTATTTTTACCAACATAGCAACACTAAAGCTACTCGACAATAGATGGCTTTGGTAAGCGACACTAAAGCTACTTAATAAAAGATGGTGTGGTTTAAAAAAGAAACGAGCAAAGCTCATTCTGTGGAAAATTCAGGCTTTTACCAGCTTTCGTCGAAGAAACAGCGTAGGCTTAGTAATAGGTTGGCACACGTAAAACCTAAGAAAAGAGTAAACTTACAGGCAAGTGGCGACTTTCAGATGGCAGGAGTTGGGGTAAACGTTGGCATCCGTACCACAAACGGGGTCGACATCGTTGGGGCATTTAACCTTTAGGCACTTGTTCATCTTGCTGCGACACTTCTCCATGTCCATCTTCTTCACCAATTTCTTATTACTTACTCTGAAAGTTAACGGTAAAAACATACGTTGCTGATGTTATTTTGGTTAACTGTTTTTATACATTCAAAGGTAAGAAAAGTAAAGGGTAGTCCTAAGTCAAAATATTTAGAGCACCTGCAAGGGCTATTGTGCAAGTATTTATGAAAATTCTATCCTACTAATCTATATATATAAAAATTACGTGTCACGTTGTTTGTCCGCGATGGACTCCTAAACTACTGAACCGATTTTGATCAAAGTTCGTAACTATCTGTTATTTGATCCAACTTAAAAGATAGGATAGTTTTTATCTCGATCTATTAAGTGCGAGCCGGACTCGAGCACTTTAGGTAAAAACCAACGTTCGCCGGGTTACAGAGGGACGGCAGCGGAACAACAAGTGAAACAAACTATTGCTGCACCTATATATCCCCGCAGGAACTTTTGATTTTTTAGGGACAAAAAGTAGCTTATATGCTATTCCAGGACCTAACCTATATGTATGCCAAGTTTTATCCCGATCTGTCCAGTGGTTGAAGCGAGATTGAGTAACAAACATCGATCCAGACATACAAACTTTGACTTTGTCCCGGCGAACGTTGTGCCGCTGCCGTCCCTCTGTAATCTGGTGAACGTTGGTTTTTACCTGGCATGCTATAGCAATTCATTAGTCTAACTTATTATTTATTCGAGTTAATTAAGGAGTTCCACGCCGATAACCGAATTATAGGCGGGCGGAGCCGCTGGCAAAGTCTAGTCTGATATATTTCTTATAAATCCTGCAGCCTCTCTTGATATAAGCTTCTTCTTTCAACGCTATAGCAAACTATAGATGTAGCTATAGTACGTCCACATTGGATTTTGTCATAGTTATTCCTGCGGGAATTTTATTTTCCGAAATAAGAAGTAGCCTATGTCCTTTCCCGTCTCTTCAATTATCCCTGTGTCTAATATTAGCTTTTTAGAAAAATTACACATGTTGAACATCTAAAAACTAGTCTATGTAATAGAGTCTCTGACTGTTGGCCTCTTAAATATGTTCAGAGTCGCTCAGTGATCTATGGAAAGACCCATGCACGGTGTTTTTTGCGCTGCAAAACCCAAAACGAGGAAATTCGCCAAAGAACCGAAGTTACCAACATAGTTAGAAAAGTTAGCAAGCTAAAGTGGCAATGGGCAGGCTACATCGCTCGTCGAACCGATAATCGATGGGGAAGAAAGGTTCTCGAGTGGCGACCACGGATCGGAAGTTGCAGCCTGGGACGGCATTCTACCAGGTGGACAGACGACCTAGTTAGAGTTGAAGGAAGCCGCTGGGTGCCTGGGGGAGGCCTACGTTCAGTGGATGCCTTTCGGCTAAAACGAAATGCTAGGGTCACGTCATACCCGCAATTGAGCATCTTCATTTCACACTCGTTCCTGTAGATGTTCTCATCAGATCCGCACACCAGTTTCTCCTTCTGTCCCGAGCAGTCCGTCGCACAAGCCTCGGCACCTGATGTCCTTTCTTGGGATACACAGAAAGCCATTGGAACCTCGAACACGTGTTTTCTAAAAGTAAAAAATAATATTCATAAATTTTAGTTTATTTTATTTTACCGAGTTCTTCCAATTTCTTTTGCGATATCCGTAAAAACTACATTCACAGACTTGATAGATATTATACTTCACACCTTAACCAAAGACGATTACTTGCAGCAGCACACGAGTTGATGCTGTCTTAGTCACACGCTTAGAGACCTAGTCCTAATCAAAAGAAATAATATCTCCCTTCTCTTTCCCTCCCGGGCGCCTGACGGGCGCGCCATTACGCGTTTTTGTGTTATCAAAGTCGCACGTTCGTTCGGTTAAATTTTATTTTATTTAGTGATTCAGTTTAATTTCATTATAATTAGTGATAGGCAAGTTTGTCCAGAGATCCAAATCCAGCCTATGCAAGGAGTACTAAAAGTTGAAGGAGACGTCGATTTAACTCGTCGGAGGAGAACTCACGTGTTTCATGGACAACGACAACTCAGGATGGATCTGAACTCCCGTCGTGAGATGAGAACATAGTGTCGTCACCGATACACACAGTTTTGTTATTTTGACTACCTCTTATCAGGCCGATGACGTAAGTATTCGAGTGTCTTACCTTAACCTCACTCTTTCTACCCACCAACTCGCGTATAACTTGGAGTTCACGCTCACTTTAAGTTATTGTTACACCGATAGACAGTCAAAAACCCACGTAAATCGTGAGGGGTAATTATTTGTCAACCTATATGGTTTGTCGAAATACCTAACAAATTGTATCCTGTATACTTGATAAAAACCAAAAAAGCCAATTTACATAGTGATAAAACGAAGGAGAATTTTGTCATCTACGAATACGTTGTTTTACTGCACATTCGCTTAATTATTTAGTCAGTTATCAAGAACTGCAGGGTAAGTTTCAAAGCGATTTGTTAAAAACAAGAGTAAAAGATAAAACAAAATAACTCCATTAAATGTTTTTTTTATTACTTTTTTATTGAACTTTAAATATTGTTTGAGCAAATGTAAGTCAGACATTGTTATAATGTAACAAGAAAACAAAGCATAATTTCTTAATCAATGTGTGACATGCACGCATTAGGGGTGGTTTGCTTTCTCTTGGGAAACTTAATATTTTTTATGGTCATGATAAAATAAAAAAGCATTTTAACAATGCTATCTTATTTAAATACGTACCATACCAGGAAGGAGAGAAGTTTAACATTTTTTTGTTTTAATGACTTATTTTTAAACAAAGAACAAATGCTTAAAAATTAAATTTTAAAAAAATCAACTGTATTGTAAGTGTAATTACAGTTTTTCTGGGTGATCACAAGCTTCTTTTGATGTGTGTATATGCACATCTAAATTTAATTATCTCGGCGTATATCACGTGTGGACACCTACTTACATTTTGTCATAAAATGAATACATGCTTTGGATAATCTCGACGTACCTATATCGTGTCTGTCTACATTTACATTCTTTCATAAAACAAATACAATCATTACAATATCCCGACGTATACCGTGTGTGAATAAATAATCGTTGCAGTATCCCGACGTATACCGTGTGTGGATAAATAATCATTACAATATCCCGACTTATAACATGTGTTAATAAATAATCGTTGCAGTATCCCGACGTATATATTGTGTGGATAAATAAATAATCATTGCAATATCCCGACGTAAAGCGTGAGTGGATAAATAATCGTTGCAATATTCCGATGTATAGCGTGTGTGGATAAATAATCGTTGCAATATTCCGACGTATAGCGTGTGTGGATAAATAATCGTTGCAATATTACGACGTTTAATCGATATATACCATCAGTTTAATATCAAGACTTTAATTGTGTTGGATACCTACGTATATTTTGTCATAAAGTGAATACTATTATTGAAAATATCCCTAGACGATTATCGTGTGTTGTTTGTTATGATGACATAACCACACCAACATTAATTTCCTGACGTGTGGAAAATATACTACTATCAACTTACCTAAAAATTAGTGCCGCTATTTCAAATGAGATCACATGCTGAGTTGTCATACCGTAACAACTCATGGAAACAGTTAACGAAAACCTACACGTTGGAGCCACAGGGGGTTCGACCCAACACAACATAAAATGTTTTCAGACAATTTACACAATATAGCAACACGATTTTTTGATATAGCAAAACGATTTTTTGATATAGCAACACGATTTTTGATATTATTTGATTAACGGCTTGCTCTACAGGTAATAAAGTAAATTTTACTTACTTTATACAAAAGCGCCTTCATTAACTCTTAAGTATTACTTAGCACTCGCTAAATCAAACGTTGCAAAACATTAGTAAGCAGAAACACATTAAAATGTACAAATGTTTCTAGACAATTGGTAAATTACCTAATTAGCCTTTTATCGCCGTAAAAATTTTTCTATTATAAGTTAACAATAATGAGAAATACTAAAATAGATAAGATAAATTATTTAGTTCCAACACGTCCGTCTTCCTGCGGTAAACTCAGTATGGAGTTCTTCAAGAAAGAAGTTATTAGATTTCTGAAGGGTCGGCAACGCGCAAGTGATACCCCTGGTGTTGCAAGCGTCCATAGGCTACGGTGACCGCTTACCATCAGGCGGGCCGTAAGCTTGTTTGCCACCTTAGTGGTATAAAAAAAAAAAAAAAAAAAAAAAAAAAAAAAAACAGTGTGTGCAGCTGATGGATCACGACGTCGTCAATTTTGTCGGGCTTTCAACTAACGGGGAAACCTGGAACAGCAGCAGCTAAGCCCCCGGTTGGAGCCACCACAGAGACGTAGCCACAAGTACAACAACTCTAAGCTATGTACATCACAGGTTATGTACCATTATCTATTAATTTTTGCTTTACAATCTTAAGATATTTAAAAAAGTGGCTTCATATAACAAATACCGTTTTACTGGGAATCATGTCATATAGTAACAGCTTAAGACAAGTGGAAAGGATACTGAATTGTTACAATCAGGTTTTAACTCTTCTTAGACCCCGTGCTCATAACAATTTGCAACACATATATCAATACTACCTAAGTCTAATGGAAAGTGTTGATTTATCTTTAACCAAAAAATAGCAATAATTTAATTTACTTGCTGTGTCTCACTTGTGAAAAGCCTCTTCCCGTGGGAACTAAGAGATGAAAAGTAACTAATAATAACACTCTTATATACAAATGCAACATTGTGTATGAATTTTAAGTCACTCGATTGACTAATACAAACATACGGGATATGATTTTTTATTTATACGTAAAGAGGTTGAACATTTAAGGAAAGGTTGTGGCTTCATTTAAATTCATTGATAAAATCAGATATATAATGTACTTTATGGTTATATGGCAACTCTAGACATACAGGAGACCATCTTTTTTGTGTCAATTGCTCAAAGCGACAAAATCTCGCAATGATAAACAATCAACTTTTTGAATTAAGTAATACGGACTCTTCTTTATTCTGTGGTAATATGTCTACACCCTATTATTTTATGAAAACTTGTACTTTAAAAGTTCCATTTTAACTTAATAGTTGATTTTTAGATGTTTATTCTTATACATCGCCATTTCAATTATATTGTTTCTAAATTACACAGAACCACAGGATTATTGTTATTTATATTATATGTGATTAAGTTAGAAGTCAAATTTACCCGAAGACTATTTCTCGTTGTGTACGACTCGGTGTTACCTACATCTCTAAGTTTTATATTTAACAAAAAAATGCACAACCAGGCAATTTGCCTGATTTGAAGTTTTGGTCACGTTTGCAAACAATTCACAATAATTCAAGTTTAAATGTAGGGTGGGAATTTTGCACATTAAAAAATAAATGGAAATTCAAACTCTAAAATAATGGCGCGCCCATCCGGCGCCCGGGAGGGAAAGAGAAGGGAGATATTGTTTCTTTTTATTAGGACTAGGTCTCTAAGCGTGTGACTAAGACAGCATCAACTCGTGTGCTGCTGCAAGTAATCAAGTAATCGTCTTCTGTTTCGGTGTTCGTATAATTGGAATTGAACTTCACAAGGTAAGTTCGTTTAATTCTCAATTATGAACAATAATTCCTACTTAATTTCCTCAAGTTTAACTTGAATTTAAGTTGGAATTCTAATAAAGAAAGAGTAATCTAGGCGAGCACTAAAAAATGATTTTACAAAATTCGTCATCTAAAAGTAAGTTTGTATGAAAATCCGTTATTTTAGAAGCTGAAAGTACAGAAATTGGTATGTAGCCTTCAAGTTGAAAATTATAATTCACGTGTTTCACCGTTTTCGGAAAATCATTATTTAGAGGACAAACTAGGGACTAAAATTTATATGAACATTGCGATATTTTCGTAGTTAAGGGTCCACATGAAACAAGTTGCGAGAATAAGCTACTAATAAAAATAAAAATCGTTATCTTTTTAATAATTAAATAAGTGCTGATGAACTCATATACAATTCAAAAATAAAACCCAAACTTCAAAGTCCAACTAGAAATATATATTTGGTAACTAAACATGGAAATTTAAAAATAACTAATTTAATTTGTTAATTTTTCAAGTTAATCAAATAAGGTAAAGTGCTCAAAGTGTAATATTTAAACCCATCACACTATGAGCTATAATATATATTTACATAAAATATAGCTCGGCATATTACGACATATTTTCAATAAACTTTATATTATCACACATGCACACACATAAGTTTTATATGTATTTATTTTGACATATAAATATGTATATTGGCTATGTGTGTAACGGGTTGTAATAAAATTACTGTTTAGTTATTTTTATTTGTAGCAAAGTTTCTGTTACCCGCAATTAGTTGCCTTCATTCTGCAGGCGTTGGCGTAAAGCTTTCCATCAGAGCCGCATGTTGGTCTGGCTGCTCGCCAGCAGGACTCGCGGCAGTGCCTCGTCGTCTGACAGTGCTTCTTGCTGGTACGGACCACACCTTGACTGAAACAATAATAAGCGTGTTTTGTTGGCAGCCCCAATGCGTTCAATGTCATAATCCAGCCAAGTTAAAAAGACATAAATTTGTATAACACAGCTATACGAATCTTGGCTCTTCTCTATACTTGGATTAATCATTGACATTTAGTGCATGATGTAGTTAGGTATTTATATATACCTGGCAAATCGTTTGCTAGGTGTGTGTGTGACTGTGTGTGTACGTTTGTACATGATCTTTTCACTAGGTTTTATCGAATTTGTTTTTTTATAATTTTTTTACTAAATTGAAGATGGTGAATTCAATATGGCGTGCTTTTTTTTTTAAATAACCAGAGTAACATAACTTACCCACAAGTAAGGAGTTTCATTTGGCAAGTGCTCTTGTACACGTTACCATCAGAACCACAGATGGGACCATCGAAAGGTGCCTGTGAGCAGTCCACTGGGCAGTTCTCGCGGTGAGCACTGATATTGTTACATTCGCCTAAGTGAGATAAACTCATGCCGACTCTGTAAGAGGAAGAAAATTTTTTAAATTAAATCAAAAATTACACATTTATCAATTGAAAATTTAAATGGTTTTTTGCTTGGTCTCAGATAATAGAAAAAGATTTTAAAATAATGCCTTGCCATTTTTATTAGCAATGTTTTGCAATAACATTTCTGCCATTAACTGTTTATAAGATATAATATAATAAATATATTCTATACGCACTACCGATAAATCAGCAAAGTCAATAAATGCAGATATTCTGTAAAAAGTTTATATTATTATTTTTTATTATTATTATTGTGGTGGTAACTTTAATTTTTTTATTTCATTTGGCTATAACTTTGACCTACGTTCCTATCGAAACTTTGATGCTTTTATTGAGTATCCAACTGCATGAATGACAAGTACAAGAAATAAAATATGTTCAAGCTCTTACCGGCAAATTTCAACCTGTAGCATACATCTGTTCAAGTAGGTTCTGCCATCAGTACCACACACTGGATCTCTTTCAACGGTGCATCGATGTTCGCACTTGGAGCCTTTAGCTCGTGAGCAGGATGTTTGATCTTGAGCCAAGCGAACCCCTGGAAAAGCATTTCATGTTAGTCTGTTAATAGGCCAACTGGGAATTAACTCCCAGTTGCCTGACTACTTTCTTTCCTAACTAGCCTCATACGTCCTCACTGAGGGTGATAGTGATTTAGGTCATAGTCAATGCGGGTCTAGTGCGGATTGTGAATTTCACAAAGGTGCGTTTGTTTGACGTAAGCAGGCAGAAATGTACTTAAGACATAAAAAAAGACTTATTGGCACAACCGACGTGCACCTCAGTCTTAGAACGCAAGCTAAAGACAACAACGACTTTATTTTCTTTCATCTCACGAGTAGTTAGGTACTAGGAACAGAAATTGGCAAACAGCTGTAGATATTACCTATAAAGCCAATATACATGGTATAGTTACTGTGACAGTTAAATGTAGAGTGAACTGGAGTGTTCTGTGTTGTGATGTGAATGTGACCACAATCGGTTATGTATTGTTGTATTGTATTGTTAACCAAACCACATGTGCCTGCAGAGTTCAAACAAATAACGGAAAATGTTACAAATGTAAATGAAAGTTTGGAATAAAACTGAATATAGTCGTAAGTCCGCCATCATTATTGTGTCGTCTATTTGTTTGCTTTGTTAATGATTTACAATATTTATCTAGCTATCATACCTATTAACAATTAAAATATCAGTACTATCATTGCCGCAACATTTGCTTGCGGCAAAGTCTATGCTTAGACCATTATAAAAGTCTATGCTTAGACCATTACAAAAGTCTATGCTTAGACTATTACAAAAGTCTATGCTTCGACCATTACAAAAGTATAAGCTAAGACCATTACAAAAGTCTATGCTTAAAGCATTACAAAAGTCTATGCTTAGAGCATTACAAAAGTCAAGCCGTTGTTTAAATCAATGATCAGGCCCAAATGTCATGTGACGTTAATTTTTTAAATGACTGCATACATCTTGATTCATGGGCCATATAATGTGATGGGATTATTAACTCTTCTGCATTACATTAAAAAAATACAAGCAGCGATAGTCTAACGCGTGTCTAAATGAGTCTAAAGGGACTTGACGGCTATTTTCCACTGACTCCTTTCAAAGAAAATCTATAGTTATACAGCACAGCCTCAACATTAATTTTAATCGTTTCAATGAAATTAAAAGCTTTATGTATGCCTTTTATCACAACCATAACTTATCGTTAGATATACTTGATTATCAAAGGATATCCTACTTTAGGCATTGTGTTGCCCTTACGGTGATGGCCAGACGTTATTCATTGTGTTTTTTATCGCCATGGTAAAGCCTCGTATATCCAGTTACAAGGATACTATGAACACTACCAACGTTATTTATATGTGAACTTTCAAGTTTTTCCAGTACCGAGTAAAATTATCTAGCAACGGTACAGGTAATCAAGCATGCTGTGAGTTTACTGGGCTATAAATATAGATTGGTTGGTCTGTCGAGGATTCAGGTACAGTTATTTATTGTTGCATAAATCTGTTACTTCATCATTTATATGGAATATAATGCACTATATTATAACAGCTTGGGAATTTACAAGGACATTTTTAAATGACGCTTTGTAAATGGTTGTTATGCAAATAATTTTGCTAACTACGCAAACATTTTACTTCGTAAATATGATTCAGTAGCTTTTGCAAGTGGCTCCACCCGCCCTTAATTTGGTTATCGGCGTGGGATTCTTAGGTCAATTAGTTAATTATACCAATGAAGTTAGTTATAGTTCGTTTAAGCTTGGTTATAGTTATTACCACGGGAACTTTTAAATTTTTCGGGACACTATTTCAACTATCTCCCTACCACATTTCATCTAAATCGTTTCAGCAGTTTAAGCATGAAGAGGAAACAGATAGACAGACAGAGTTACTTTCGAATTTATAATATAAGTATGAATTTTGGCCCAGAAACACAAAATTAACTAATAACTCGACCATCGGGTCCTAATTTTGTAACGTGTGTAGGTATGAGTCATTTTGGTTTATATCACACATATAGAATTTATTAATACCCAGACTACAGCGCTACCTATCAGCAATATTTATATGGATAATCGTTAGTGCACTTGTTTTTTGTCTTAGATATCGTACGCCCCATTGCTGGAAGACAAGCCACACTTTGGTGAAGGAGGCTTAGGCGTCTGCCAATTTAGCATTGGGCCAGTAATAACTTTGGCGATTGTTTCTTATCGTGTTACTTTTAAATGACTTGACCAATTAACACAGTGTATTTATTTTGTCAAGACGACGTTACCTACATTATTAAAAATATTATACTTCATTTAAATGTTGTCTCTCACTTACAAGCTTTCTGATAGTAAAAAATCCTCTCCTACTGAATCCTACCGTTACACAACAAACCTACCTGCCATAACCTATCAACCTGACAAACCGAAAAGTGTAATCATAGGTACAATTCCAAGTAAACATTATAGAATATTTAGACAAATCTTTTACCTTTTCCACATGTTTTCTTCCTCATTTCACAGAGCGAAGGGTAGATGTAACCATCAGTTGCACAGACAGGCTCGCCCTGGAGAGCTGGACCGCAGATCCGAGGACAGCTGGCATCTCGAGCACCCTCGCACCATGACGCTGCTGTAGACAAAACAAACTAATTTTGTAAAAATTACCTAAATTTTTTTTTTATAAGGAATTAGTTAATTAGTTGCGTTTCCAGTCAATTGGGAATGATCTGTAAAATTAAGCAACAAAGTTGTGATCATTTAGCGATTAGATGGTTGACCTTTTGAATAATAAAAACAACTATGTTACTTTTCTCACAAATCTGACTTACTTCTTGATTTGCATGAGTCCCTAATTTATCATGCGAGAAATATTAAGCCACTTTAGCCCAGATACAATAGAGGCGTTTGCTCTAACGCATTTTATTAATACTAAGTAGCAGATTTATTAGCGGTTCGCGTTTCATTCGCTTTTAGTAGCAAAATCATTGTAAAATCTAATATTGTCTTTTAGCGTTTCGTCTAAGTGGTTTTGCTACGAAATATTGCTACCAAAAACCCATGTCGGATGAACAAATGGCAGCTGTAAAAAAATTACGCGAAACGCGTTTCGTTTAAACAATATAATCGTGTATTTGGAGTTCAAATGTAGTTTTGCTTTTAAATTGTAACGCCACTCAGAAGGAACGCGCCTATTGTATCAAAAGCAGTGTGCAACGTTGGCCTTACCTCACCAGATGGTTAGTAAAAAGAAGCTATCTGCCACATTAAAGTGCGGGTATATACCCAAAGAGAGAGAGAGTAAGCAAGTGGGACTAAAAATAAATACCCTTAAAACCAAACTAATAACATGGGAAAAGAAAGAGAGGTAGACAAAAACCATAGCTTCGCCAAATTGGCAAAATGACAAATAAATTTTGTTATATATTTATATATATGTATATACATGTTAATAAATAAGATTGTATCATCAGTAAATAAAGGTTATATAAATAAATAAATATAAAAATATATCCATCCAGTTACTAGTTAGGGGGGGGTTAAAACCGTCAAGATGTACGTAGAGACTTATGTCAAACTCACCAGCAACTGTTTTTAGGGTTCTGTACCTCAAAAGGAAAAAAAGAACCCTTATAGGATCACTTTGTTGTCCGTCTGTCTGTCTGTCAAGACCCTTTTTCTCAGGAACATGTGAAGGTATCAAGTTGAAATTGATATCAAATACTAAGGTCTATAGTCCCTTAAAATTGTAAAAAAATCGAGCTTCCACGTCAACGCAATAAGAAAATACGGCTGAAATACGGCCATTTCTATCGCATATTTTGGCATTTACAAATAAATCAAACCTTAGGGGTACTTCCTGCTGTCCTAGAATCATGAAATTCTGTAATATTGTAATTTTGTAGTTATAACACATTAAAAAGAAAGGTTTGTGTATCTGTCAAGACCCTTTTTCTGAAGAAAGCGTGGAGGTATTAAGTTGAAATTAATATCAAAATTAATACTAAAGTCTACACACACACACACACACACACACACACACACACACACACACACACTTAAAGTTGTAAATATTCCCAAAATACCGTTACTTTTGTCGCATATTATGACACAAATAAATCAAAACCTATGTGGTACTTCCTGTTGACCTACAATCATGAAATTTGGCAAGAAGCAATGCCATGTAGCACAACTTATTTGCAGTTGGTAAACTAACTGCGGCATATTACGATGTACTCAGACAACAGTTGTCCAACGGCAAAAGTAAGTTTGTCCCTCAATACAGTTTTCCTTTTACGGAACTCGCACTTAACCGATTTTTTTTTCATAGGGTTGAAACTCGTGCTTGTATAAATCAAATGCTTCTGTGTTCCTAATATTTTCATCGATATACGAATTAGTGTTCTGATCTAGTACCTACCTATCCATACAAGACAGGGTCATACCTACTTAGTTGTAGCTCTTCATATATCAGATAGATGCAGAGTCAAATATCGACTATAAAAAAGTCCTTACATATACAACATAGTTCATCAAAAGTACATACAAACTTTTTCTTATAGTTAAAATGGTGTTTTGAAGTCAAAGACCGAACTGCAGGTTAATGTAAAGTAAGATATTGAATTTTAAGCATGTATGTACCTCTATGTAACACATATCAAGGCGTCTAGACGGTCAAATAATCTTAATACTGAACTCTTGTGTAAATAGTCTTAGGTAATCAAGATAGCATCTGTGACACATGACACTCCGTTTATCAACGTCGGGCCCCTAAATCACCTTGTAATAAAGATTGCCCGATTTGTCTGCCAAGTGTCTTCCACAAATCTGCCGAATGCGCCTGTCTATTCTAACTGTATAATTAATACGAGTAGTTGTGTCGCTACGCTATGCTCTATATATTAGATGTTATTATCTTGATCAGATATCTTTTTCCTAAAGATCACAGAAAACTATAACTACTGCTAAAATGTTAAAATTAAAATTGCTATAACTCAAAATATTGACACTTTTTTGCTACAAATTGTGTCTTAGATAAAGTAGCTGTTCCGGAAACTATATTCGTAGTTAAGCTACGTCAGGCGTAGGTGACAACCCAGTGGCACAATTACCTTAAGTAAATTCAAAAGTTATAAAGTAATGTTATAAACAAAAATCAGAAATATGTTTGTTCATCACTTTGAACTCAAAAATGGCAGAATAGATTAATTAAATACTTATCTGGTAGCATAGCTTAGGTATATACTCTCCGGATTGTTACAAACTACATAATAAATAAATACAAAGATACGAAACCAGTCGTTTGAAATATGTCTGATTTGATAGTATAAATATTTTTAACTAGCTTTGTCCAGCGGCTCCACCCGCACCAACTTCGGTTATCGGTTTGCGATTCCTATGGCAGCTCCTTGAATATATTAAGAAAGTTTGCAACAGAAGCTTTAGATATGGTTCGATAGATCGATCGACGTCCTAGTAAATTTGATTTATAGTAATACCTGCGACAACTTTTGAATTTTTGGGATAAAAGGAAGAAAAAAGCCTATGTCCTACGCCGTGTCTTTAACTATCCTGATGCCAAATTTCATCTTAATTAGATATTAGCTCCGTTCCGATATGAAAGAAGGAGAAACAAAATCACTTTCGCATTCATAATATTGGTATAGAGATGAAAAACGTGTTAAGGTTGTAAGATTATTGTGTTTGTTGCTAGTATGATAGCGACAAGACAAGTGATATTACGTGTTACAATGTGTTACGGAACTGATATAATTTAGTACGGTAGTAAAATGTTGGGATACTCTACACAAATACTGACCTCTCCGAAATATAAAAATATTTTTACTACATTCTAGTAATTGTAAATTATAAAAAGTTAAACAAAGTCGTGCTCCAAATCGAAATCAAATGTAGTTCTTGAATTAGAAGTTCTCTTGAAGTTCTCTAGAATCTTACATTCTTGCTTACAAAGACATTAAAAAAGAAAAACATTATTTAAATCGTTTATTTTGTGGCCCGAGTCTTAACAAGAGAATGGCTTGCGGCATTCGAGCCGACTAGAAAAGTCCATTAGTACAGCGATCGAGAAACTGAGATACTTATAGAGTTTTATCCCAAACGATATAGTCTATAAAACACACTTTATCCTTTAACTAAATTAAAAGCAACATTGTTGTGTTAAACTTTGTTGTCTTTTTGTTACGGTATTAACTCTTCGTGACGACAAATTTATTTACAATGTACCAAGTTCGTTTTGACGTGGGTGCTGCCGTTTAAGTAACATATTTTTAATTAAAGCTATTATTTGCAGTTTTTTTTTTTTTTTATTTTAACTAACTTTCTATTTTCTGGTCATGCTGAAGTTTAGTACGTATATAAACCTGATAACAATGCAATAAAATAGTGACAGTGACGTAATGGTCCAGGCAGAGTATCTTGCACCACAGACTTATTTTTAAATCTTAGCAAAATATTGGCTTCTGTCATATTTGCTGGCCACTTCAATTTATAGCGTATGTTTCCTTCCTATCACGACCGCGGCCATCATGCGAAAAAAAAATCACATGCGCATTTTTTCACAAATATTTGTGTTAACAAAATATGATGTGAAAAAAAAATCAAACCAACGAGAAAAGTGATAAGTGAAAAATAAAATAAACCTTTTGGTCATACTGAGCATTTTAACGATTGTTATACTAATTTTGAGTCGGCGCCAAATTACAAATATCATTTAATTACTTAAAGAAAATAATTGGTAGGCCTGCAAAAATTTTGTTACTTGAATATGAAAACGATATTATAGAAGAATCTAATAACTAGGTCTAAAGTTCTCTTCAATAAAAATTAAAAAGTCCAAACACAAGGTGTTTATGTTGTAGTGTGTCATCAGAACTGTATATGTGCACCAGGTTTCAGCAGAATCGATTTGCAGGAGACAATTCATTCGGTGAAAATCAAACATCCCCTATTTTTCTAACCGTAGAGATGACTTTTTATTAATTAAACACGACTAACTTGGAGGAAAAACCTATCTAACAAAAAAGAATCATCAAAATCGGATTACTCTGTACAAAGTTAGGCCGCTTAGCTCCATTACGGCCCCACTTAGGGGCTGGGACTAAAATCCTGCCTTGTGTTGTGTACAATGACCAACTTAGCTTAGCTTGTGCTATTATAACACAATCAAGCTAAAATTTGGTTCACGTAAGTATATTAACTTGATGTCCAATGCAACAATAGTGGTAATACATAACCTCATGCTGCAGTTAGTGTGAACTCTACTTACGTTACGAAAATTCCTAAAAGCGACGGATAAGGTAGGTATTTCTATTTCGGGCGGTAAAGAGAAGAAAATAATAGTACGGGCGTTGTAATGTATGTTTGTATAACTTCAAGGTTTTTATCCTAGAAACTAGTGCCTGGAGACAAACCCACATCCTAATGTGGTGCCAAATATTTGCAAGAAATAGGTGTATACCAACAATTTTATAACTACCGACAACAACTCTAGTTTTAGACAAAGGTACTATTTACGAAATTAATTAGTTTTAGAGTTATATTTATACAAATACAGCTTATTATTGTGTACGGATTATAACCAAAAAAAATTTGCTACGAAATACGATACCCAAGCAAACAATGATAATTAGCGTAAGATGGTTAACTGTTTGGCAAATATGTGTAGTCAATATATGCAAAACTCCACCAGCGTTTTGCATTGTCGGGTCATAATCGCAACGGTACCCCGCGGGCTGCGAGCGGTAAGTGTGAGAAACTGCAGTTTGCGAGAAAGGCCAACGTTTTCACCGACCTACAGCCAAGTTAACACATGCAATAACACAATCTGTCTTTCTGTACATGAACCTACATCTTACATATAGGTTATAGTGAAAGTAGGGCCACTAAAACAATGCTGCGCCGCTAATATTAGGCGAAACAATAAATTTGATGTTCTCTTTCCATTTAAAAGATGTGTTTTAGTTTTAGTGCCACCAATCAACATAAAAGTAATAAGAATTTGAGTAAATCGGTGTATGCAGATAAAAACTGCTTTCCTTTCGTGTATATATTACTTTTATATGAAATCATCCATACAAACCGGCGACACCGCGGTGGCATTAAAAGAATATACATAGTTTCAAATAAGTTTTGCATTGCGTGCCTAACTTTTACCTAACAGTTAACTTTTATAACTTTTATAGTTTAGAAATAAAGCAAGAGCTTAGACTTCACCTGCGATTTCAATTTGCGGCTTAACAACATTGAGCTACTATGGTGTAGAGGAGGCACCGCAGCTTTTAATCCGCTTAAATTCCAGTATATGGGCTGCAGTCACTGGCTAGAACTAGCTTTAACCTAATAACTATTATTTTATCTGTGAGTGTGAGTGTGAGTAGAAACCCCCATTTCGCTTTCCTATAAAGGTCCGATTTTGCAAAATCCTTCTAAGTGGGTTCCACTTGTGCAAAATACTTCTACATTTATTGAAAGGACCCTCATAGCCTACAAAATTACGGGGGGGCTGAAAATTTTACTACTTAGTATTACCAAATTACCACACAGAACCTATGCGGGTGACTTAAGTTCGACAGTAAAAAACCCTTATGGTACATTAGCTTTAGGCATACAAAAAGTAACAAATTTGCTAGTTTGACATAATCCCAACTACTATTATGTTTTGTACATACACACAACTCTATCACACCAAGTTTTCAATGCAAATGCAACACACAATGCAATGGGCTCAAGATCAGGCCCAATAGGGAAATGACCTAAATTGTTCCTCAAGAGGTACGTCAAGGACAATAGGGTGACGAGGTCTATGCGACTGTATAGATAGTGAGCAATGTGTGCTATGTACTACTTAAAGGTTGAAAGCTACATTACATCTAACAACACTTTAATGTCGACACCGATATATCGATGAATGGAAAAACTTTAAATAACAACGCATAGTATCGGTTTGCCTAAGCCCTTAAATATTTGTTACCCTTAAACCCTTTTTCGTTCATAGACATAATAATATCGGCGCCAAGCAGGGTTGATATTTAAAATAAACATCAAAATATCGAATATTTCAATAAAACGTTATATATAATGTTTATCGAAATCGGTATATTTTTCAAAAACGAAAAGTCATGACTCAGTAGCTCAGCAAGTGTCATATTTTTTAACAACATATTTAATTCATCGAAATATTGTATCTCCCTTATTACGTGCACGTAGGGTTCCGTGCCATTATCTATAAAAACGGCAAAAAGTTTGTGGTATGAGAGCCTCCCTGAAATATTTGTTTTATTTTAATTTAATTATTTATTTTAAAGTGACTATATAACTAAATATTCTGTGAATTTTAAGCGTCTACCTGTTGCCGTTATCAATATCGAGCAAAAAATTAGGAACTTACTTAGAAGCTCCCTTAAATATTTATTTTATACTGTTTTTTAGTATTTGTTGTTATAGCGGCAACAGAAATATATCTTCTTTGAAAATTTCAACTGTCTAACTATAATGGTTCATGAGATACAGACGGACGGACAGCAAAGTCTTAGTAATAGGGTTCCGCTAATTACCCTATGGGTACGGAACCCTAAAAAGCTACGTCAATCATTTATAATATAAATTAAATTAGTAATTTTTAACTAATTAAAAAAAAAAAAAAAATTTTTTTTAAATCGAAACATAATGTGATATTATTATAAAAAAGTTAAGTTCAACAGATTTTGGAATATTTCTACTTTATAAATATTAATCTATTATTTTTATACCACTAAGGTGGCAAACATGTGAACGGTCCGCCGATGGTAAGCGGTCACCGCAGCCTATAGACGCTTGCAACACTTGCCGACCCCTTAAAAATCTAATCACATCTTTATTGAAGATGCCCATATTCTTATTATAATAATTGTTATTGCAACACTTATGATAAACAGAAACTGGAAAAGCATTTCATAATTAACAAGAACTAATTAGAGTTTGTTAACTTTAGTCATAAAAAATAAATTCTCTTTTAACAACGTACAAAATTAAAACGTATGCAAAGTGAACGCAATTTATTTTAACAACTCCGTAATCATAGGGTTACTGTAAAGAGGGTGTTGCACGCCTCATAAGCGGAGCGGTGAGGTAGTGCTCTACTCTCGACATGTCAAAAAACCCAGTCTTTCGAAACTTAAATGACGTTTTTTTTTTAATATAACACTTACAGGATAATATGAGTGCACTAATATGAAGTTAAATACTCTGTCTAGCACATATGGTACATTTTATAAACAATTAATTTGTTTAATATAATAAATAATAACATTAAAACTAATCATTCTTGGACGTCCGTGAGTCTGTGTTTATGTGACCATGTATGTGGCAGAGAAATTAGTCGAAAAATTCATCTTACCGGAATACTTTTGTTTTTAATATATAAAGTATTACACTGTGCTGATTCCTAGTTAATATTAGCGTTCTAAGTACTGTCGTTTAATTTTAATTTATAAAAAACTAATATACCACTGTATACTGTATATCTATATATATATTTTTTATTTTTATTTTATAGTATATTTTTTCCTCACCTTATTTGTTATTTTATTTTAAAAAACTTGAGTTTATGTTTTAGAATTTTTTTTTAAATGAGAATGACCGCTATTAGGCGTGCACTTTTGGATTTTTTTTAAATCTGCGCGTAGAAGCATTTAAGGTGATTCCGAATCAGATTCTTACCATACAACCATCGGTGCACTAAACATCCATAACTATTAACGTTTTACTGCTTTAAATGCGTTAATATAATTTATTAATCCCTTGCAGCCTAGTTTGTAGTATGGCCAGCTGCTGTGCCGATGGCGTGGATTCGATTACCGAACTGGACAAACATTTAAGTGATAAACATTTGTGTTATACGTTGTCTTGTGCGCTTAACACAAGCTTTGCTTAGTTTGAGACCAGATGGTGCTGTGTGATATGTCCAAAAAGTATTATTATTATTTTTGTTATTGATATGTGTCGCAAAATACATATCTATTCATGAAATTCTAGTGAATTATGAAATAACTTAAGTTATTATTGATTTTATACATTTATTTAATAAACCTTTTATAATTAATTCACTGTCTTTTTATGGATGAATATGAGTTTTGCGACGATATGAACACGTATTTAGTAGCGAAATGACTATAGTTAAGGATATTAAATGTAACGCAGTTGGTATGAAAAAAATTAAATTTTATTAATTTATACTCGTCGAGACGAAAGACTCTTGTAGGCCGGAAACAATTGGTACCTATACCGATTCGAATATCACGGTACGGTATCAATTGGTATTAGTACTGACGGAGTCGTCGTCTATGAAGTATTTTAGAAACATGGTAAACTTAAATAAGAATACCAGTTATGAAGTTAGCTTGTTATTTTCAGTGGACAGCATTAACTACGGTATTTTCAATTCTCTTCGAAAAGACTTTATAGTAGCAGAAAATTATTGCGATTAAAATAATGTTTGGTAAGAGTTTAGGCATTATAGAGAAGGTGGACATTAACTGTGAAGAACATGACCATTACTTTCCTAACCCAGCAATTATTAAGACATCGAGGAGTAACCTCCTTGTAGATCTGTCTCTATTGTATTTATTATCAACATTTCTTTACTAGACTATAATTTTTGTATCATGAAGAAGCTTTTACGTATTATTTACTGTACAATAACATTATTTACTGTACAATAACATTACATTTTACGTATTAAATTACATTACATTATTTTGAATCCGGTATCTTTATCTGGAGTCATTACATGCGCTCTCGTATCGTTATCGGTTATATCTTTCTTAACATATTTCAGTTTCGCTTTTTTAATTGGATTTGACTCAAGTTGTAACAATATGTTTATAAAATAGAGTATTTTTTTTTATTCGCGATGCTAAAATATATGTAGGTATATGAGCAGGTCACTCGTTTGCGAAAACGATGAAAAAATTAAAATCCAATTGAAAATATTCAATTTTAAAGAATGATTCTTTTTAGATTTTTTTAAATATTTAAGTGAATATTTCATTTGTAATTTGACTATTAGTCAAATTTACTACTTAAATTATCATATATGATTGATTAAAAAAAAACTGGTTGCCTGTAAAGTCGGTATACGGGCGAAAGTTTTACGTGACAATGATTTTATGTCTGTCTCTCTCGCTCTTAGGCGGGCGCGTGCCTCTCACTCGCTCTCATTGTGAGCGCATAACGTGAGCGGAGCGTAACGCAGTTTCTTGAAGTGTCACCCGGCAAACCAATTTATAAGACGTTGTCACGTCAATAGAATATTATAAAATTTAAATGAACAAAATATGTCTGTTTGTTATAAATTTTGTTAAGTTATGTTTTAAAATGTTTAATTTAAACAAGTTTATATTTTAGGCTTTCTCCACAACCCTCAGGTCGCTTTGTTGTTAAGCCGTAACTCACTAGGTCAAACTATTTAGATTTTACTGTAGACAGCGTAGTCTTACTTATGCCGTGATGACATTGTATCTAAAAACGTGCCATTTCTCTGCCGTTTTTAAGCTTTATAAATATAAGCAAATTATGGGTACAGGAAGTTTTTTAACTTTATCGCAGCCCTAGTCAGCAATAATATCTACATTTCCAAAAATCGTAAAAAAAATCGGTCTAGAGAAACGCCGTTATCGCATTTTGTAAAGTGCGTCCACAAAATCTTGGCACTTTCTACAAAACACCAAAATGTATAGAAGCGTGTATGTAAGTACAGAACAGAACTGTCATTCAGTATATGTTGTTAACAAACTACACAAATATTGCACAAACAAACTACACGAATATTGCAAAAACAAACTACATGAATATTGCAAAAAAATACTACACGAATATTGCACAACCATACTACACGAATAATACACAAACATACAAAACAGTTCGTTTGTTTATGTAGACTATTTAGTCTAATGGAGTACACCGATGAGGCGCGCGTCAACTTTATCTAGACACAATTGCACAGCTTAAGCGAAAGTGCCTACTTAGCAAAAGCCTAGGTCAAATGGTCAGCCTGGCTGGCAGTTAGTACTTGATAAAATGCTTGACCTACAGCTAAGGCACCTAGCTTTCTCTTTCACTGCCTAGTCCCGAGAAAGTTTGCAAACTTACTTTATAAATGAAAATTAAATACTAGAAAGGGTTTTCAGGGGCTTGTTTTAAAAATGTATCGAATACTCCATACTTAAGGATTCTATACAATAGGTTTAGTTTAAGGGAGGTCTTACCTCGAATCACTGGAGGTCGAAATGTTATGCAATATACCTCCCTGCATTTAAAAATACCTAAAAAGGTTTTTTTAGTTCCTTTTTTAATTCGTGCAAGGTTAAGTTGGTTTGTTGAAACGTGGTAGTTGGATTGTTGGAACCTAGTAATCTCAGTGTCGGCATCGCATTCTGATAATTCGAACCTGGATTGTACGGTTGAGTGTAATTTTTTTCAATTTATCTTTAACTTTTTCTGTTTGAATTTTCCGATAAAGGAAAACATCGTAAGGTAACTTGCAAATTGCCCCTCGGCTCTAATCAAGATAGTTCTTAGCTATGTTTTTTGTTTGCTGGTCTAATCGAGATACTTCTTTGCTTTTTTTGGTGGAATTCATTCAGTGGTTTCCAATATTATGACAATTGCTTTGAAACTATGTTGCGTCGTCATCCGTTACATTCTTAATTAATTTTTCGTGTATATTATACGAGGTGGAAACGCTAAGTGATCTCACTCGATTATATCTAAAACATACATGATATCAAAATACTAATTATTGATCCTGAAAATGCTTCATGAGCTCTACCCAATAATGGTTCATAAAATAAACTGGATCCATCTGAAAATTTGATGTTTTCAGCTTCCATACATTTATTCCTTCCTTTTTCCTCCATCAGGAAAATAAAACCTTGACAATATATACACAAATACATACTATTATTTATCGTAACTGCAAACTAAATACATATTTCAATAGGCAATACTGATGAAGCCACTACTAATAGAATACCTACCCATTCTCGGATATATGTATAAAATAGACAAAATAAATGACTAAGCCCAAAGAATACATAATGGATGTCCGATGTGTAGCGTCTGCACACAAATTTATTCGGTACTTGGAGCTTAAAGCTCGGTTAAATGTGCCAGCAGTAGATAACAGATAAAGTGAACTAAATAATGACCGTGTCGCATATATTGTGCTAAACTGCACTTTAGGGTTGTCGATCTGTGTCGATCGAACTTTCTAAAACGTAATTTATATCCCGAAAAAACGTCTTATAAATATACATTTAAAGGTATAGACCATCACAGCTAAGTTCAAATTGCTTGCAGTCGAGTTAAGATTGCCAAGCAACTTCAACTTGTTAAGAGTCAGTCAATGAAGGGCCTTTGATTGTAATTGTTGACACAATCCAAAGGAATATGATGTAATGCCATTTTTTTTGTGTCAACATGGTGTTTCTTGAAATTAAACGAGCTCTTATTACGAAAATAATATTATGTGTATCGCTTTTCGAACAGCAATAAATCGCAGGTTATTTGTATATTCAAATATATATTTACTCTGAGAAGAAAAGTGTTATATTTATTATTATGTACGTGTATACAGGCTCTGTCTTACGCCAAGATCACCTATATTTTATATTGTATATTGTATTAAGTAAAAAAAGGTCTATTTCTTTCAGTGACTTAAAAAAATAAGTAGCATAAAACACAGCTTTATAGATTGATCAACATTTTACGAGAACATTACTTTTATAGTGAACGTTAATTTGCATTACAACTATCATTCGACAGGTTTATAATAAAGCTGCGATTGGCTGCTGCTGTTAGATAGAAGTTACATGAGGGAAAAAAATGGTTATTTTTTTTCTGACTGACTATTGCAGTTGGCTGATGCAGCCATTACTGCTTCACCGGGCTTTTGGGGCGAGACTTTTAAGAAGCAGGGTCGTCCCTTCGACCAGTGTGGGCCTCGAACCCGAAGGAGAGTCAGTAAGTCCATTACGTGGGCAAGAACACTTTAGTTTAATTTTCTGTCAGCTTACAGGGAAATTTTTTTACTGTAGAGTAGATATTTATAGCTTGTTCATTAACTTTGGCAACATTTTATTACTATTGCAATTTCAAAGAACATATGTTTAATGAAATACTATAAAAATACCTTATCTATTTGAAAAAAAAATAATCTGTCACCCCTGGGCAATAATAATGCTGCGCACACGCACCGTGGGCGACTACATGCACTGGCGCTAGCTCCGCTTCTAAATTCAAATCGTATCCTTTTTGAAATGTGACGCACGCACAACGGGTTAAGGACCTCCACTATTGTCCGCAAAAATGGTAATTTACGCCATTTACTGATTTCTCGCTTTACATTGCTGTCCTTATAAGGGTGTGCCTTAACTTGTGTCCGGTTTATCCTTATTGGTCTCCATAAACAATGGGGCCCCTATTTGAAGATAATGTATCTGTCAATGGTCTATTTGTTGGAAAAATAAGGGTACTAATTTAGTATTATCAGAAAGCCTTAAAAGTAAGTAAGTATGCATTTAGAAAAAGGTTTTCAAAAGTACTTAAATAAAGTTCATTACTCTTACAAGGAACATGAACCCATACAGCTGATTTTAGGGTTGTCACTTCTCTCGTTTAGTTAAAAATATATTTTTTAGGTTGAATTGAAATTAAATTCCTGTGTTAATTGCTTACGTACTCACAAAACTTACTCGAGATGCACACTTAGTCCCCCTATTTTGTCAGATATAGTATATGTACCTAAGTATATAATATGTACCTACAAATGGGAATGTAGATAAGTATAAGTACAAACACTTTGAGAAAAATTAACATTTTTAATTTTCCTAAACGGCTTCTTGTAATAAAAATATCTATTTGTTAAATAACAATCAATACAAATAATAGATGAAGTTTATTTTTGATTTGACCTTTGGGTTATTTGAATTTCAAAGCTTGCATGGTAATTACCATTACTTAAGGAAGTTATAAAGATTAACATTCTTGAATTTGAATATCTAAATAAATAAAATAGTTGTTAGTGTATATTCAAAATTTAGATTTATGCAAAACGTAATTACATTTTTTGTTACGGGAAAATTTTTTTTATTGGTAAACTATTTAAGTAAAGATTATTTTATTTTTTCAATTATAATGGTGCAATCAATATTATTTAAATGTAATGCAAAACGAATTGAAAATTAAATGCTGATTTCAATTAGATGTATAGTAAATAATACTAAATGTCTACAAGGATTTGATAATGTATTTTTATGTATTAACTTACGTCATTGGTTTTGCTGTGAGGAATCAAAAGTTTACTAAACAATATCATATAATTTAATATCCACGAATAATAATATTTTTTTTAATAACTTTAATGTATTTGGTTAATTGCTTTATGTGTTCGTATAGTAGCCATATTGTCTTATCTTTGTTCTTGTATACTTTGTTATTAAAACGATTTCTAATAACAACCTATTTAGCCAGTTAAGGTGAATCCAAATCAGTTTTTTCCCATGCAATCTTCGGTGCACTAAATATTCATAACTATATAATCAAGTCGGTGGTGATCGAGAAAGTCGGTCGTGGTCGTGGGGTTTAAATTTCATTTCACGTCCCAAGTGGCGGAGGTTCGAACCCCGGGTCAGCGTGTACCAATGAGTCTTTTCTTAATTTCTCATGTACACTAAGTTATTTATTCATACCACTGCGTTTTCGGTGAAGGAAAACATCGCGAGAAAACCTGCATACATCAAGAAAATAAAAAAGACGTATGTGAAGTCCACAATCCGCACCTGCGTGTGGACTATGGCCCAAATCACCCTCGCTTATGAGGGTAGGCCGTGCCCCAACAGCCCCCAACGGCCGTGCCCCAATAATGAATTCCATAAAAAACTTTTTTATTTACAATTCAGTGGCATTTTATGGATGAATATGCATTATTTTCAGCGGTAAAACTTCCGTGCTCTTTTCCTATAAATCCTAGATGATTAAAAAATTCTGAAATACGTCATACGTTTTTTACGACTAAAAGTCAATATATTATGTTTCGCGTGATTTTATTTACAAAAATAACTGACTTCGCACACGATGTCTTATCCCTTATTTCATGATTTACCATAAAATGCTTAAATATCGTCTTGAATTGTACTAAATATCAATTTTCGTAAAATTTAACTTGAAAAACGAATTATATTCATACTAAAGTAAAAAGATCTATTTTTTTCTGGTAACAGTTTTTTCTATGAAGCACTATTCCTTCACGCCGTAGCGATGCATTTAATTTTAGCGTTTTTGTAACATCAACTAGATTTTGGATAGAAGGATAAGAATTTTTTACCCAATATTTCACATGAAAAGTTTATACGGGAATAGCTTTTTTTTTTGATTTGTGCGGGAAAGATCTTTGACGAAAATAGTTTTTTTCACATGTGATATCACGGGGCCCCTATACTTTACGTTGGAACAGGGTGACTTCATTTTATACACAGGGATATCTGAAGGAACTAAAACGCAAAAAGGATACATTTTATCCCGATAGACGTTTGTCTCGAAAGCAGCCTCTAACGTTGTTAATTTTCATCATTATTTTAGCAATTCCATAATATTGAGGTTCCTAATAATAACTTATTTTAATGTAAACCCAATTAAAATCAATATCAAAAAAAAAACAAGACCCAACTTAAATCTACTTCCTGAACTTAAAGTAAATTAGACTTTATTTTTTTTATCAGTAATGTTTATGGATATAACACACAGCGCTGTCTGGCCCCAAAGTAAGCAGAGCTTGTGTAATGGGTACCAGACAACGGATACAAATATATTTATATTACTTTTTTTTTTGTAAATACATACATATCCTCCATGAATGCAACCTAGACTCAAGACAAACAAATGTTTATATTATGACTAATTGTTTGTCCAGTGCGGGAATCGAACCTACATCCTCTGCAAAGCAATGGATCACACTACCAACTAGGCTGCGAGGGAATCAGAAAACATCAGACATTACTGTTAACCTTTAATAAAAGCTTAAAACACATAACTAACGACGGAAAAAATTACACAAAATCTTCCACTGCCCATGCAAAACCAGCCTTTCTTTTCCCAACAATCTACGTACTTACACCCATCTCTATGTCGCGTGTGATTCTGACGCTTAAGGCAATTTCACACTTTCTCTGTCGTCGATTGGTCACGGCTAGCTCAAGTACTTCACATGTCAAACAACCATTTGTTTGTTCAATTTCACTTTTCATCTCCTGTTTATCGTGTAAGCTGTGTTGTTTGTTGTTTTTGCTGTTTACAGTTATAGTTTAAGGGCTAAATTTAATTTACTTTTATTTTTTTTATGAATAAATTTATTTTCTGCTTTAAATAATTTTAGACCATAATTTAATTTTAATACTGATTAAAAATGTTAGTTTTACGTCGTTAATAAGAGAAAAAGCAATCTTAGAATGGCCTAAGACTGGACACAGAATGATTACAGAGTTTGCCTCTCTGGAAGACTTTTGCTTTTTCTTGGCAATTACGTCTTTCACAAACTTCTTAGAATCTTAGATTGTTTTGAAGAAATTAGAGAGGAAATTTGTGATCTTAAGAGTCTTAAGTACTTTTGATTATTTAGTGTGTGAAACGCATTGAAAGGTCGTATCAAAGGTTGAAAGGTCTATTCAATATTGTTTTTTGGTCAAATATAGCGATAAATACCTAGCTGATGTTAAGAATACATAATTTCGGAATGCTTCATTTTAAAATTAACTGATTTTTGTCCGCGGCTCTACCTACGTTTAATTCCAATATCGGCGTGGGATTCCTTCATTAACTACTGTTCTGGATTTACATGTAAAATATTTAATTACATTTTGCCAAATAAAAAAAAATTATTCTAAAAGTTTCTGATATGAGCTTTGAACTGGGTTTTTATATTTCTTTACCTATCTTTTTGTATATGCGAGCCTCGCTTAGTTTCTTTTAAATTTCTCTTAAGCCATAATTCTGTTAATAAACTTTTTCGTAAAAATGAAGTAACAAGTGGTAGATAAAAACACTATAACTCAATTCGTAAACCAAACCTTTTTAACGATATATTTTGTTTATTATCGCTTTAAATCCTTAACCTTCTGCCTTTTCCTGGTACCAAAGTATTAACATGAAAGTGTCGATACCGAGAAACCTTTTTACATGATCTGTATCTCTTACGGTATAATCCAGCTTTTGTTTATTTGTCTCATTCTAAAGTATTGGTGTCCTTGTCATGAACATCAAAGCATGGGTTGTGGTTGTGTGATAAGTGCATGTAATTTTATCAAATTCTTTGTTTGTGGTAGTGTGACCATTATTTTATTACATGAAGGGATTTTTGTTTATTTTTTAGACAACTTTTAAGTCTTTTAAGAATGTAATTATAGTTCCTTTACGATATCTTGGCACATCCTACAAAACTCTAAAATGTATGCAAGAGTTTAAGTACAGAGAAATATTGCCATTAAATATGTGTTAGTGAACAACGAACTGTGCAAATATTACTTTTTCTCGTAATTAAACTCAATATTCAAATAAAAAGGCAAGAAGAAGTGTAATTTTGAAAGCTGAAATACAAGAACAAAAGTCAAAACTTAGTGTTTTAAAACTTAAAAATTTTAAAGATACAACCAAATCGATAAAAAATCCATAATTTTAATTTTTTGTATGCAGCAAGTAATTAAAAACTAAAAAACGACATATTTTGCGCTTACATTTTGTGTTACTAGCTTATACACTTTTTTTATTACTACATTATCATTTAGTAAGCTACAAAAAATCTAAATCTAGATAAGGCCAGAATAATACATATACCAATATCGATGCGAAACTAAGAAATCATAAAAAACAGTTTATTGATTCATCCTACTTATAACATAGTAACCCTAGTTATCAAAATATAAATATTTAAAAAGTATAACAAGCAAAGACATAGTTAGAGTATGTAATAATCAAATTAAATTCAAAAGTCAGATTATTAATACATCATCATCATGGATTTTTTCTTATAAATAACCTATATACTTGAAATATATAACACTTGGTATGCAACGGACACAATGATTTTAAATTACAAAACGTAAAATCATTGTATGTTTATATTCAATCAATCTTTATTCTTGCATAGATCAGGCAGTATAGATATACCGCACGCTGTGAAGAAAGTTAGGTTAGTCTATGTCTAGCAGAGGGCATCTGTAGGCTGATACAATGATTTTTGTGAATATTTACAATCTGAAGGAGAGAGTTTGCTCCCTATGTATGTTCTACTGCCTTGTTATAAATGATGCCCACAACTACTTATTCCGCTCGCTATCATTTTTCCGCTCACTATCATCGATAGGGAATTCATCCTCACATCTTAAAACCGAAATGGTCACACACAGTGCAGTTTCACAGGAACTTCCTTACGAAAACGCTTAGGTTGTGAAATGAGCTCTCTGCTTAGGTTTTCCCAAGGGTCGACGGTATGGGGTTCTTCAAGAAATAAGTCATTAGATTAGGGTCAGCAATGTGCGAATAATGCCCCTGGTGTTGCCATAGTCCATAGGTTACGGTGACCGCTTAGCATCGGACGGACCGTAAGCTTATTCGCCACCTTAATGGTATAAGAAAAAAAGTATACCAGGCTCCGCAGAAAGTTTTGCGAAAAAAAGTTTTTACGTATTTATAATTATTTTGAAAAATTTGGTAATTTCAGAGTAAAAATAAGATTGTTCGAATTTCGAATTTCCCTCCACATTTTTTTGACAGCCAAATTAAATTATCGTGTCTCATTTAAAAATAGATCTACATCGAGAATATTTTCGTGCAATGATTTTCAACGATTTTAAATGTGGCCTAAAACCTGATGAGTCATTTGATCGACTTCAAATGGCTTTTATGGATGAAGACCCTTCAAATGCAACCATCTACCGTTGGCATAGCGAGTTCCAGCGCTGTCGCCTTACTTTCGGCTATGAACAAAGAAGTGGTCGTCCTACGACGGCTGTCACGGAACAAAGTGTGCTGGCAGTAAGAAAAAAAAATCAAGAAAACAGGTAAATCACATACAAAGAGATTCAGCATACACTGCAGATTGGTTCGGTAAGCGTTCACAAGATTCTACACGAGCACCTTCGCGTGAGGAGGATCGTTTCGCGTACAACCTCACCGAAGCTCAGCAGCAGGCCCGTGTACTCCACACGGATTTGATTCAAAAATTTGAAGCAGGCTCGTCTCGGTACGTTAACGACATCGACAGACAAAAGAACCAACGCCTACGAAATTGAAGCAATCGAGAAGCGCCGGGACAATTTTGATCGCTAGTTTCTTTATTTTGACGGGATATCTGGTTTCAACGCGCCCGCGCACTCAGCGCTCAACACGAGGGACTTCCTGGACACCACATACCTGTTAGAGTTAGAGAGGCACAGACACAGTTAGAGTTATTTCTTAAAATAAAAAATCTGCTGAAAGGGATACAGTTTTCATCGCTGGAAGAAGTGCTAGCAGTGTGCGAGAAGGCCGTGGAAGAGGTGTCTACGGCGGACTAGAAAAAATGTTTCGAAAATTGGTTCAGACGCATAAAACTTTGCATACAGGCTGGTGGAGAGTTCTTTGAAGAGATTTTATAAAAATATTTTATTCATAGAAGTTAGTTTATTAATTTCTCAAAACTTTCGGGGTGTCCCACGTATTTACATAGTATCGTAAATTTAAAAACAGATTTTAACTTCTGTGATTTTCGACTCCCATATACATTTGGTAAGGGTCTTATTATGGTAACTACAACGGTTAGATTTTTTAATATAAAGTTAAATATTTTTTGTAGATTAGTGACTTATTCATAATACATTACCCTCTTATCATTTAATTGAAATCGAATCCTAAAATTCAGCAATATTATAAGGAATGCTAATATAAAATGACCTAGGACGTATTTCCGCTGAATCATCTTGAAAAACTCCACAATTTACATATCTGACAAGATAGTACTGAAATGCGGTCAAATTGTCTCACTGACCGTTAAGGCCTTTTTCAATTTCCGCCAAATTCCAATAACCTAAACTCTTGGAATTATTTTGTATGTTGGCAATTACACAAAATTTACAAAGGTGTACCCACTTTTTTTTTACTACCTGACTTATAATTATGTCTATGTTTGTTAACATGTTCATATGTTCCAGAGTAGCTCTTAAGGTACAGATCATATTTCGACAAATGTTATATTTTTCTTGTCATATTAAATTTAACATGGCGGATATAATATGCATAATGCAAAAAAATATTGACAAATTCATCGAGTTTGGTCTGAAATGAATTACTTACTCTGGGTTGCACCAATCAACTTTGACGTTAACCAGTCGCTAATAAAGGGAGATTGTATAGAAATCTCTATCCTTAGCTATTTTAAGTATCGTCACTCTAATTGAAGTTAACTCAAACTCAAAAAAGGCGTAAGTACTTAAGTCGCTTATAACACAGGTCGTGCGTTCCGTTGTGGGGGCAAAGCGTGGAGAACCTTTGTCTTAAATCGAGACCACTCTGTTCGGGAAAACTTGGTCCAATTCAACCCTACGCAGACACAAGTTTGGGCGTTCACCGCTAAGAAAACCCCTTTTACTGAGGTGTTACAGAACACTCTCCTCACCATTTCCAAGAGCATTGGGATCCTTAGTGTTAACATCTCCACCGCTGTTCAGTTCCGAGATTATTTGCGAGACTAGGTGAAGCTGACGTCAAAAACACTTGGTGTACTCAACAAAGCAAAGCAGTACTTCATGTCGGGGCAAAGGTTGCTGCTTCAGAAGTCACAAGTTTGGCCCTATCCCTATATGGAATACTGCTGCCATCTCTGGGCGGGTGCACTCGGATACCAGCTAGGTCGTTTTGACTCGGTTAACGACGAGTTAAGATAAACGTCGAAGATCCCAAATTCACAAGCTGCATCGAACCTTTAAGTTTGAGAAGAGAGTTTGCCTCTTTGTCTTGCCTCGGTTTTACCGCTTTTATAATAGTATGTGTTCTGAGGAATCGATAAGTGATGCCCACAGCTGCTTTCTACCATCGCACCGCTCGCCATTGGCGGGGACTCTATCCTCACACCTTAGAACCTAAATGGTCACATACAGTGCGGTTTCAGACGAACTTCCTCCCACGAACGCTTATGTTGTGGAATGAGCTACCATGGCAAGGTTTTCTCTAGGGACAACAATATAGGGTTCTTCAAGGAAGAAGTGATTAGATTTTCAAAGGGTCGGCAACACGCGCGAATGATGCTCCAGGTGTTGCAAGCGTCCAAAGGCGGCGGTGACCACTTACCATTAGGCGGGCCGTTAGCTTGTTTGCCACATTAGTGGTACGAAAAAGTTAAAATACTACTACCAATTGCTGCGATTAATTTAGAGGTTATTTCTTCAGTTAACATAATTTTTGTTAAACCAGTGAACTTGTATAGCTGCTATACAAGTATTTTTATGAAGAAATAAATACATGTGATAATTTTAAATAACAGATTATTTGATTTAATTTTTCCTCAAAATAGCTAACACGATCATATCCTCAATAAAGACGTGGTCATTAATAAGTAGTTTTTCATTTCCGGGAAGATTGGGATTAGTCAGGTACGTAACGAACAACCTCATCTCCCGCAGTTGGTTAAATGCGAGTTTGCGAGACTTGTGATTAAGAAACGTCCTGTTGTGCTCGTTAACACGAAATTTCAAAACTCGAGATAAATCTTAAGATATATTTATTGCATACTAGTTACATATTGCATTGCGTAGGTTATAGATACATATTAACAGAGAAATATAATAAACTAAACTTTGTTTCAACTCTAAATATATCTAATTGCAAAAGTAACTTTCTGTCCATCTGTGTGATACTTTTTCAGGGATAGATCGCAGAACCGATGTTAAGGGGTGTATAGCAGCTCACTAGCGCCGCGGTATTTTAAATTGTCTCTTCGAAGAAAACTAATTTTGAGAATGCAAATGTTGATAGTACTATGAAACTAGTCATAAGCTATTTTTAGAACTTTTCATATTGTTTGTAGAATATCTCTGTGAGTTGTATATTACATAATAAATAAATAAATATTTCTGGACATTATACACAGCGCCATCTGGCCCCAAAATAAGCTGTGTGTGGGTACCAGACAAAGGATACAAATACATAAATATTACTATTTTTTGTGTAAATACATACATATCATACATAAATACACCCAGACTCAAGACAAACACAAATTTTTATATTATGACAAAAATGTTTGTCCAGTGCGGGAATCGAATCAACAAACTCTGCACAGCAGCTGGCCACGCCAACCACTGGGCTGCGGGGGAGTATATATGATAAAATAATAATATACGTAATAACAAACGATGTTCTGCTGCTGCTTAAAACGGCCACTTTTAGTAAAAAATGTCATTCTACAAACAATACGAAACATTCCAAAAAGCTTAGGAATAGTTTTATATTTTTAACATTTGAATTTTCGAAGTTCGTGTTATTCGAAGAGAAAACTGAAATATCTAATGGCGACGCTAGTTAGCAGCTACGAGTGTACATGCGCCCTAATGACAGTTAGCAAAGAGATAGCTTGCATTTTGCGGTGTGGATATCAGTAGCGTATTTTATTCCACTAAGGCGCAAAACACACAGAAACGGCATACGGCGCGGGCGTGGTGCGGGTGCGGCGCAGGCACGGTGCCGCTTCAAACTTTTTGATACAAAACGTATGAAATTGACGCATCGTGAATTATACTCAAGCGACGTGGCACAGGCATGCCGCTTCGCTGCCCAACCGCAATCGCAACCGGTATACAGTACGAACATTTTTTACAAACATGCGAGACGATATTGAATACAATATAGAATTCTGCCAGATAGTTGAGCAATATCCTGCTCTCTATGACCACACTAAGTCGGAGCACTGTAATAGGAGTGTGCAAGATATTCATATAATTTTTCCATTATGTTAAAATATCTATGCTCTTGTGTTAATTTCAAAACAGCGTGTACCCAATATCTTCTTTGTCTCTGCATATTAATGAGTTGCAGCAAAGCAAGCGTATCTTTAACTTCTGAAGAGGAATACATGCTGTCGCAATAACATCAGCTTGTATACTGACAGACCCGGGCATATCGTCGCCTCTTCTGTGTAATTTAATGTCGCGTCCATGCCTTATCCGTGCCACGCCTGCACCGCGCCCGCACCAAGCCCGCGCCTTCTGTGTGTTTTGCGCTTAAGGGTGTAGCTACACAACTGTTTCCAAATACACTGTTTGTAATTTTTTTATACCTAGCTTAATGAGGAATTAATATAGGTAAGTAACTTTTGCCCGCGGTTCTACCCGACTATCGATGTAGGATTTCAACGGCAACTCCTTAATTATACAAAGAAAAACCGACTGACACTTGACATTTTTAAGTAGCCCATGTCCTTCCCGGAGACTCAAACTATGTCCATGCTAAATTCCGACTTAATCGGTACAGCGGTCTAAGCATGAAGAGGTAACAGATCGACAGAGTTACTTTATTTTATATACTTTACTATTATATTTACGGAATACGCCGCGCTACCAGAGCCGGTATCCCTAACATTTAGCTTTGACTTATTTTCCCAATTCTGACGGACTTCTTGTAGTTCGTCGAACCTGAGAAGACAGATTTATTTTCCCCCTGTAAATTATTCTTTTCCTGGTCTTCTATATTACCACTTTAAAGTTGGTAAATTATGACGTATGGGAAATGATGAAGCTACCCATAATCTATTATCTATGATGCCACTGGTTGTCCTCTTCCGTAGATTAAGACCGTGAGGATATACTTACTATGCATACATTCCTTATAAGCATTTGGTGCATATCATTAGATTTTTTACATCCAACCCGGAAACCATCGATCTTCCGGAGAATGTCATCCGTTCCAGTTTTATCCGAGTGCAACAGTCGATGGACAAGTTCGACGACCGGTTTAGTAATTAGTGACAACATTACGAAATCGCTGTATCGTAATTTTATGCAATTTATGATTAATTTGAAATCATAACGGGCGTATCGGGATAAAATAATGTTTACGTTAAATCAAAGGAATGTTGTTACACGAAACCTACCGCTATATTTCGCGACGGCTTTATTCAAATGATATTTATTAGGGTTCCATATTTCAAGCATTCTTTTTCACATTCTTGTTTTATTTTTTCTGTACCGCCAATTAATTAAGGCAAAGGACTTAGTCTATACAGCCACGTTTTTTTTTTTTTTTAATTTTTACTTTCAGTTTTATGTATCACAGCGTAAGTAACATATTCATGCATGTTATGAGTTCGTCTCTGAGCTTCGATGGCAACCAAAAACTCTCACTGAAAATCAGTGCTGTGACTTTGGCCACATTTTATTCCGAGTAGGAAACTTTTTTTGGGATTAAAAGCAGCCCTTGGCATAGTGTCATAAATATATATATATATATATATATTATATAGTGTCATAAATATATAAATAGTACTAGCTGACCGGGCAGACGTTGTCTTGCATGATACCGGCTGCAGCGCCATCTGCCGGGCTTATTTGTGAATCTAAATCAACCAGGACGCCACTCAAACCTTTAAGGAGGAATACAGTGACATACACACGTACAGTAAAATTATATATAAAAAGATTTATAATTTATTATTGTAATGTTAAATGTTTTTCTTCTTCTTCTTAAACAGTAGAAAGGAATCCTCATAGGATTACTATGTAACTATGTTGTTCGCCTGCACATATCTATGACCCTTATCACAGATTACATAATACTCTACTAGTACTTTTATGAAACAGTAGGAAATATATATCGTATCGAAATCATTTTCACTCAAAAATAAGTTTCAGAAAGTATTTATACCACGTATAGTCAAACAATAAACAAACGCCCATCAATGTGTTTGGAACTATTACAAATTATACATTCTCGTATAAAATACAGTTATCAGCTGTCAAAATCAATGATACATACGGCAATTTATCTATCAACGTGTGTGGCTAGTGTAACTTAAAAAACGACACACAAATGAATACTTATTAAGTATGGTAAAGTTACCGACATCTTGCCTTTTAGTATATTATTAACCACGTATCTTAAATTTTATAGCCTCTCATAAACTGTCCATTAGAAGTTGCAAATTTTAACAAGACGGCGAATTACTGTAGACGTTCATATACTTGGAAAGATAATGTTAAATTAGAAAGTTATATTTACCACTTTCCCATAAACTGCCATTGGAAATTTATTACTGTAGATATGAGAAAGAACAATTTATGTCCTACTTTTGCCATGGCAAAAATGGCGAATTGTGGTACATAACAAACAACTGTTTTTGTATAATTTAAGAGGCAGTACTACGTTACAGAAAACTTGAGTATAAAAGATAACTGATATGTAACTAAGCGTGCGTAAGTAGTGCAGCTATATATCTTAACTGACATTTTCATTAAAATACATGAAATAAATTAATAGTTTATTATACATCTTTGTTATCAAAAATTGGTTTTTCTTAGGGTTTAAAGTGCTAACACAGCTATGCTTTAGCAAAGTTTACTTGCTAGAACTAAAAAAAAAACAGTAAAAAGGTTTTATTTTTTTCTAACAACAGTTCATTAATCGTGTTTTCACATTTTTTAGGGTTTGAACCATATCCTCAAGAACACAGATATTAAATTTTAGTCAGATCTGCTCAGCGGATCCCCAGAAGACTTTTGCCAAAAAATAAATATATTTAGGTAGTATTGCCTCTTAATGTGTTTTGATTCTAACTCTAAAGCTACACTTAGCTACTGGTAGTAGTGACTCCCTTTAGATCTGATGGGCGTGAGTTCGATCGCCGCACAGAGTGTCTACATTTATGTGCTAAACATTTTTGTTTGGTTTGAGTACATTATCGAAGAAAATAAATATAAAATATTTTATATAATATTTCTTAACCAATTTACCATTTTACTCTACTGCTTAATCAATATCAAATTTCATCACAATAAATAAGGCATCAAAAGGTAAATTAATTAAATAAAATTTGTAATTTAAACTATAAATTAATGACTAATTGATAAATGTTTACATTTCACCGAACAAAATTATTTTGTAAAGTATTAGGTACCTTCCAAATTTTTTTTATAGATAATTTTTTGTTCCACGATTTAAAAGCCAAATATTTTCATTTTATTAATGTTTAGTTCAATATTCGAACTCGAATTTTGTGCAACTCTTTTTGCCGTTTCACAGACCATATGGCTTCCCACGTCCTACAATCGGTAAACGACTCTTCGTCAGCAAAAAATACCGATTGCAATATTAAAAAGCTCGTGTCCTACTTTTTTTTTAAATAATTACTAATTAAATTATTACCTTTGTTCCGATTGCCAGACCTACTTAAAGTAGGACGTGCGCTGGAACGCTAATATTAGACTTTATATACCATGTTTTCCTATTTCAGGTTGTCTGTTGGTTTCTAAACGTCTATGTATTATAAAATTATGTGTCTCAAGCATTGCTTACAGTAATGTCTGTGCAATCTTGCCGGAAAATGCGGATTATCGGTATATTGCTTAGTTTTATTGCGGGAATGGAAATTTATATTAATTTAAAACTTAAGTATAATCTGTAATTGGTTTTAAAAGGTTTGATTGAAATTTTTAGGGAAACAATTTCTTCGTAATATCAAACTAATTTAAAAATAATATACAATAATAATATATAATAATATAATATGTATGTATATTAACTTGGGCGGCTTTATCTCGGAAACTATTTGACTCTTCAAAGCAAAGCTAGTCTTCATATTTTAAAAGTAATTTAAGTCTGTGTTCTGGGTGATATTTGACCAACACAGTAGTAGTAGCATTTTAAAAGCAGAGCATAGTTTAAATATATTTTTTATCCTTTTAATGATTTTAATTTAATTTTCCGTAAAAAAATATTTTTCATTCCTGCTTTAGCTAGAACCCTTAACATTTTCTTTATAATGTTTAACACATAGGTTCTGTGAAAACTTTGTAGGCGTTGTTATTTTAAATATGGGCGAATGTTAAGAAACTACAAGAAATTCTTATTTAACAACGGAACCCTACAGAATTTTCATCCATACTAATATAATAAATGTGAAAATGAGCATCCGATTGAGTTTTTAGCACAGGGATAGTCGAAGAGATGGAGAACGACATAGGTAGACTACTTTTATCACGGAAAATTTTATAGTTTCCGCAGGAATAAATATCACCTCTCTACACGTGAACGAACTATAGCTGAAGCTATAGCTTGCAATACCACACTTCCTACCTATAATCAAGAAGTTTACGCCTGCACAAACTATAATTTGTGCAGGCGAAGCCACGGGCTAAAACTAGCTTTTGCCCGAGGCTCAGAAACAAATGAAAAGTTGCCTTAGTTTCAGAAATGCTTATTTCAAGATTACGAAAAAATCTTATCACTAAGAAAGTTTTATCGCAATTTCCGCCTTCTCGCTGCAAATTCAGTCTTTAGCAACAATAGAATAAAATTATTATAAAAAAGAGAATTTACTTTAAAACGACCTTGATACAATTGAAGTAGACTATAACAAATTCTAGAACATTAGCACTAACGATGTGACCCGTACTGTATGCGGCGCGCTTGTAACTTGTAACTACCTATACAGGGAGGTGTTTTTTTGAAACAATACATACATCTATTATACTAACTTTACTAGTTAGGGTAAAGGAAAAAGACATTATAATATATAATATTTATAAAATTAAGTATATCAATGATCATAGGCTAAGCTAATCTCTGGAGTATCGAGGATATAGCTCCCTACTGCTATCATTAGGAAGTAAACACAGAAGATTTTTATTTAAACTTTTGTAGTTTTTATTTATATGTTTATATGTTTTGGGTTCATTGAGTTCCCTATAGTTTCGACTACGGCCTGTAATATCGGAAAGTTTTCAATTCCGATATTGATTTCAGATATCGGATTTTAATATCAAAATTCTGATACCAATATCGGAATTGAACATATTCATCATAAAGTTCCATTTGATACGAAAAGAATGATTTTTTAAGCCAAATTTCTTTTTATAGTCACTAATCACTATAAAAAAACCTGACTTTCCTCATGAGTAAACTTACAAATAACTTTATAAATCAAAGTACTCAAAAATTGTGTAACATAGCATTGTGCCCTATCATGGCAATCTGTCTGATTTGATTCTAACTTTATTCCACTAAGAAACCTCAAGTGAGTTTTATCATTCCCAGGTTGTCGTTAAATCTGTTTTTCAGAGTACGTACACGGAAAAAAAAGAGTTTCCAAGTTCTATTCCACCAAAGTAATTTGCATTCAGTCAAGAAATCCAACTATTTTGGACATATTTTGTTCACAGAAGGCAATATTATTTCCCAGAAAAAAAATCATTTTATCAATCGAAATTGATAAACTTCTTTTCGTATGAACAAATTTTTTTTTAACCAAATAAATGTTCGTTTTAGATCAACCAAACTTAAATTAATTACCCTAAGACAGTTAATGTTCTTGTATAAAATAAATACATTTTTATATGCAACATTTTATTTTTCTTCGTTTGAAAAAAAAAAATTATTTAAAACTTATTAAAAACTATATTTTTCGATGAAAATAATTGTATCTTAAATCAAAGCCAGTGAAATGTTCAGTTAAGATAATATTGTTTTGAATTAGAGAAAATAATAATTTTAACAGAATTTGTTAGATTCTTGACTCAAAATCTGATATTTTATGCTAAAATTATTGTTTTAGTCGAAACAAATAAAATACCTGCTTTAAAATATTAAACATTTTCGTTGAAATTAATCAACTAGTATCTCTTTGAACGAATTTTCTTTTCGTTTAAGTAAATACTTGCATTTTCAAAATTGAATGAATCTCATCACTGTCCTTCATAGGATTTCGTGTTGGCTTTTAATTTTAAATAATTGTTTATTGTAGGGTTTTGTGCGTCAAATTAGTATCAGTTTATGCGAGAAACCTACAGTTAATTATTTTCTGAGAATTGTAAAGCTTGTAGCGGATCATATCATACCGCTACAAGCAAGGCTGACGTCACGCGTCCTACATCGCGCTATCAAAGTTTCTTCTGTCCATGAGTATATATAGAAAACCGAACAGAATGATAAGTGGACCACGGCGGTCCCCAGGCATAACACCTCGCCTGGCAGGAGATCTCCTCTTTGCCGCCGCACCACAAGCATCCAGCAAACAGTCGCATTCGTCTATCAGAAACGATAAGCGAAGTTAAGCAACGTCGACCGTGGTCAGTATCTGGATGGGTGACCGCTTTTCTTCCATGTTTAAGAAGGATCGTTAAATAGTCATAACAATTATAATTAAACATAACGCTGTATAATCAGCTAAAGGCGAGAATAGCTACCTTAGCTCGACAAAGTCCATATAAAGGCAGTGCGGGTAGACTGCCTATATGGCCCAAGCCTCCAGAAAAAGAGGCCTGTGCCTCTGCAGTAGGGCACTACTAGCTCGACAACGTCCGCTAAGACACACTAAGACAGTGCGGTAGACTGACTCTATATGGCCCAAGCCTTCAGAAAAGAGGCGTAGGGCATTTTAAAAAAACTTTATTTAATCTTGACGGTTAACTATGTCATTTTGGACCGAAACATTTTTTGTTTTAAACTAAAATATAATGTTATTAATTTAAGAGCTGATGTAGTCTAGCTAAGAGCACTATTCTCTTGTGTGAACTAGAAATTTCTTCCGTGCAATAAAGCACAAAGTTCTACGCCCAAGAAAACTAAGTGTTTCAAATAAAGAAGCATATTTTTCTTCAATGAATTAAATATTGTTTCAAATTGATAGAGTTTTATTTACTGGTTCAATGAAATTTGATCTTGTGATAACTTCATATTATTTTAAATATTTAAGAGAAATAATATCTTAGATGAAGTAAATATTCGTTGGTGCATATATGAAACGATATTCTCTTGGCTCAACTAATTCTTTTTTACCGTGTATACTAAATCTCTTAAGCCGAGAGTGGGTACGACTTCCAGTTCCTTTAAACTATGATGCAAGTGTGTCCACGTGGTTCGACAATCTAGTCTGGTATCTTTTATTATACCACAGACAGACTACTTACTATACAAAGCAATTTCTGGTTTGATTGTATTTATCTTCAAATCCGTATTAATATATTTGTTGCCAATGAAATATGGTGTGTTTTACATAATCTTTACTGTTTTATTTTTAAACCTCTTCAAAATTTCATTCATTTCAAAGTTTACGAGGATATAGCTTATACTTTCAACCAAGTCTACCTACAACTGCATTCCGTTCATTCATATGGGTTTGAGTATGGCTTTATGTAAAATTAGTTTACTTTCTGGGGAAAAGATTTGCGTCCAGTAAATTTCTTAAACCAAAGTCCATATTTTGCACATTCTCCATTAAGAAAAGGATTCAACCTGTACATAATGCAACTTTACCGCTACTTTATTCGCAAACAAAAAAATGTTAAGTATAACACAGGCGTAGTGTCGTGAAGTTAACTACGTGTTGGTATGCGGTCATATGGTACAGCACGGATTAAGATATAAGCGGGTTCCTTAGAAAACAACATTGACTTATAAATACTGGAAAAGTTACAGTTACTTTTTAAATTAAGATTAAATCTTATATGTTTGTATCTCACTGGTATCATATGGAAAATACTGTCAGAAATGTTCTTTATAGTACTTTAACATGGGACTCTTTATCTTCTTGATAAATTCTACGATAACTGTAGAAACTGTTTTTGTGAAATGGTGAACTTAATACTTAATTTTTTTTATACTACTAAGTTAGCAAACTAGCTTACTGTCCGCCGGATAGTAAGCGTCACCGTAGCCTATGGACGCTTGCAACACCAGGGGTATCACTCGCGAGTTGCCGACCCTTCAGAAATCTAATAACTTCTTTCTTGAAGAACCCCATACTGTAGTCCTTAGAAAAAACCTTGGCTAGGAGCTGATTCCACAACCCAAGCGTTCGCGGGAGGATGTTTCTCTGAAGAATAAATTCCCTGTCGATGGTGACCGGTGCGATGGCAGAAAGTAGCCATGGGCATCATTCGTACATTCACCACAAAATCCAAATCCATGTGAGATAATAAATACGTTATATGTTGTCAAATGAATAACCTATATACTGTGTACTTGTAATGAGATGAATGTCTAACATAAATATATATGCAAGATCAACTACGGGTAGTAAATATTTGTACATATTAGATTACTAAAAAAGAGCTGGCAAGAAGTTCTATTCAAAGTAATAATACAATACTTTGTTAAACAACTAACAAGTATAAAATCTGTATTAAAATATTTAGTAATATAAATAAGTTACTAATCTACTAAAAACAAAGTTGTGATGACAATTATTATTTTTTGTTTTTAAGTAGCATAGGGGCGCACCATGTCAAGCGTCAAATATAAGTTATATTTTTGCACAATCATATTTATATCTGTACAAACACGCGACACATGCGACACATGAATGCGAAAGTAACTCTGTCTGTCTGATACCTCATCACGCTCAAACCCTCTGTTGTACCGATCAAGATAAAATTTATCATGGATATAGTTTGAGTTTGATAATAGCGTAATATCCACAACACATAATATAATTACATATTTCAATGTTTTTATACTGTACTCAGCGACTTGCCGTAGAAATCCTACGCCGATAACCGAATTCAGCGCAAGCGGAGCTGCAGGCAAAAGCTAGTGTAAGTATAACACCCACTCAGCCAGTTTTTTCTATGCATTGACATAATCAATCATATTAATTGATAGACACATAGAACTGTTTCGACATAATTACATGGATTATAACACTAAACTCTACTGCATCTAGTTAACGGTTTTAAAGATGGCGCCGCCGCCGCGTGCGCAGGCGTCATCGGTCACGATCTATCGATCATTGATCCATCCAACAGACGCGATCATTAAAACCACGATTGCGCTGCGCCATGGGCTTTATAACAGATATATTTATAACACATATATTTATAACGCTAATTTATTAGCTCGAAAACAAAATAATGATAACGGAACATGTCCTGTATTATATTTGCATATATAACAGGTTATTAATTCATAAATGTATCATGTACAGTACTTTTTTTATTAAAATAATTTTGCAAGTGACCTCGATCTCACGCTATTTAGAGCAATATGACAGTGGTAAATGAGAAACAAGTAGGTAACCAATAGATTTTTTTTTATGTTAAATATATATGACTGTTATAACTAATAACACATACAGAGCACTTGAAAAATAAAAGAAATTTATCATATTAATGAATAAGCATCAGTTAATACATCTCATGAATATTAAAAAAAAACATATTAAATTAATAAGCACTGTCCGACTTACACAGTGTACCTAACCCATTGCGGCAGTGCAAAGCGTGCCTTATTTTAAAAATCAAAATTAAACAGCTTTCTGTTGAAGAAAAAGTTTTTAAATCTTTACCAATATTATTAAGGGATAAAAATTTTTTGTTTGTGTGTTTTTCTGATTAGATTTTTTTTTTGCCACAAAAGTGGTCCGCCTGATGGTAAGCGGTCACCGAAGCCTATGGATGCTTGGGGTATCACTCGCGCTTTGCCGCCCTTCCAAAAATCCAATGACTTCTTTTTCGAAGAACCCCTTACTGTGTAGTCCTTAGAGTTCTAAGGTGTGAATGTGTGATGAATTCCCTGCCGATGGCGAGCGGTGCGATGGTAGAAAGTAGCTGTAGGTATCATTTCGAACAATTTCTCAGAACACATCCCATTATACAAGCAGAAGAACTCACAAAAGGAGACAAAGTTTCTCTTTAGACTTAGGGCTCGATACGACTTGTGAGTTTGGGATCGTCGACGATTCTAACAGCCCGTCGTTGAACCGAGCCAAAAGGGCCAAACTGGTATTCGGGTGTCTTCATAAGTTCATAAGTTTTTAGATTGAAATATTTGTAAGTACCTAAATCAAGTCATAAGAAAAATGGCACTATTCTTTCACGTTGCAACGAAGCAATGAGTTGGTGACGTCCTTTTGTGGAACAGAGATAGCTGAAGGGACTTTAAAGGAGATTTAAAACTTTTTATTCCGATCTGCTGTTCCCACGGGATTTTTTTTTAAAATACTTTTTAACATGTCGTAAAAGTGCATATAATTGACTTGATTTTTGGCATTGAAACAGAAGGACAAAAAATACTTTTACCCCGTTTAAAAAATTCCCACGGAAATAGATTTTTTTGCGGGTAGCACCGCAAGGTTCGTCTAGTATTTTATGAAATTCGAAATCATTGTGTATGTTTTAATAAGTAACTTACACAAAACAATTAATAAACCAATATGTATGAAATAGAATACACGCATATCTGGTCGCGTGCGAACGCATAAATTTCCCGAATCGGTTTAAATGAGACAAACCTAACTGTTAAAGTTACGTTAACTTAATAACGTTAGATATAATGTGTTAATTAATAAACATCAGGTTTCAATATACATTGATAGGACATAAAATTAAATAATTAAGAAAAATAAAGTCTTTAAAATCAATTAAACTCTGTAAGTAAATCGAATTCATATACATTATTAGTACAGGTTAAATTGTAAGTTAATATTTCCGCACATAAATTTTCACTTGCTACTGGCCTACTCTCCCTGGGTGAGATAATTCATTTTTATTTTAAATACCACTGAGGTGGTACAAGCTTAGCGGTCACCGCCACCTATGGACGATTGCAACACCTGGGGCATCACCCTTCTAAAATCTAATAACTTCAAAATCACATATGTATATTCATATATCATGATTTGTTTAAGTTTTTGTTTTTTTCCAAAACTATGTATATTGAAGAAAAAATACTAGTGTGCAAAATTGTAGAGTAAAAAATTCCGATCGATATAGGCTTATTGATATAATTAATGTTTAGTTTTACCGTTAGAGCGCGCGTTCTGCAACTCAATTATTACAATTTGACATTTTTCATTTCATTGGTATTAACTAAAATCGTCTGATTCCGGTGGACTATTTTTAAAGCGTTAATAACTATAAGTGTAAAAACTAAAACTTTGAATCAAAATAGGTATAGGTAATACAAAAATATTCCACTTTCACATAAATAAAAAAAAATATCAGGATGATATTAGGCTACCAGAGATAACAGAGAGATATTAAGCTGTCAAATAACAATAAATAACAACATCAATTTTTGCTATACAAATTTTCCCATTAAAATCCTCGTAAAGTATTGCTGAACATTTTATAGGTTATAATAGCTGCTGCCCGCGACGTCGTCTGCGTGAACGCTATACTATAACATCCCTTTTTGTGAACGAAACCATCGCGCGATCTAATTCGACACCAACGCCATCTAGTTAGCAAATAGGAATCATTTTTATATGGTGAAAAATTATAACACATCTAAGTTATGACTTTACACGATTTTTTTACATAAAATAAATAGCTATGTGTGAGCAGAATAATTAGTAATTAAGAAGCAAGTCAAATATGCGTCCTTAGATTACGTTGTTACAGAATGCGTTGAATAAATAAAGGTTCACTGCTCGTTCCCCGTAAGTGATAGCGTGAAAATATGTAGCCTATATGTTGACCCGACTTCTTAATAATATTCGTGCCAAATTTGAAGTTAATCCATGCAGTACTTTTTGATTTTATCCCGAACATACATACAGACAAACAGACAAAAATTCTAAAAACTATATTTTTGGCATCGGTATCTATTGTAGATCACACCCCAAGTATCTTTTAAAAAAATATTCAATGTACAGTTTTGACTTTCCTATCATTTTATTATATGTATAGATTAATAATTGGCATAAAAAAAGATCTGTATAAAAACCATATATCATACATAGTTTATTTTATTCTTGATGTACAAAGAATAAGATACAGATACGACAAATGACTTGCAAACTTTAATTACTACCAATTTCATTCTCATAAACATGAATAATTATCATGTCGGTCTGAAATATCACTAATTAAACTGTAGTACATTCATTAAGTCCTGTTACAAGTAACACTAGCCTTAATATGACAGTTTAAAATATTGCACTCCGCTTCATACTCATGTTACCCTGGTATCACTCAACCGGTTCAACCAGGTAATTTAATTATGGCTACAGTTTCGAAAGTTTCGGTAGCGAGAAAAAACCTCCTTGAGGATATGTGATCCGTTATCTGACATTATTGAGTCAGATGTTTGTAAATTGCCAAAAAATTGTAACAAAAATGGTGTTTAATTATTTTTTTCGTCACGATACAGAAGTGACGTCATTATACAATATACAGTTTATATATAAAAACGTCAAATTCTTGTTTGTGTAGTGCGTCACATCCGTTTACAAGAAACTACTTAATGGAATTTGTACCTAATAAACTGTTATTCAGTAGCTTGTTGCGGATAATATTTTTTATCTTAGCTTGGACCACGGCTCGTTATAAAGGGGATCCGAATATTTCTGAGTTAAAACGCAAATTAAATGCAGCCTCGAGGTTCAGTAAGAAAGCAACTGCCAGAGCAAAATTCCAATTAATCGGCAAAATAGGTGGGCGACTTGCGAGCTATCCTTCTGGGAGTCGTGCTTTCTGGTCGCTTGCCAAAGCTGCCGAAGGGAACTTTTGCCAGTCGTCGTTACCACCACTGCGAAAGACCGATGGTGACTTGGCCCATAGTGCTAAAGAGAAAGCTGATCTACTGGTCAGTCTCTTTGCCTCGAACTCGAATATGAACGATGAAGGCGCTGTACCACCTACTATACCGTGGTGCAGTAAGACCATGCCGGAAATCTCCATAACGCAGCGGGAGGTCAGGCTGGCGTTGCTTTCTCTAGAAGTTCATAAGTTGAGTGGGCCAGACGGTATACCAGCAGTGGTGCTTAAGCAGTGTGCTCCTGAGTTATGTCTTGTACTCACGCGCCTCTTCGCGCTTTCCTACCATACTAGGCAATTTCCGTCATCATGCAAGACTGCGAAAGTGCACCCAGTGCCAAAAGGGCGATAGATCAGATCCATCGAATTACAGGCCTATCGCTATTACCTCTGTCCTCACCAAGGTGATGGAGCATGTGATCATCACACAGCTTCTAAGATACCTAGAAGAACACGACCTGGTCAGTGACCGTCAATATGGCTTTCGCCACGGTCGCTCGACAGGTGATCTTCTAGTGTATCTCACATACCGATGGGCAATAGCCATTGAGAGTCAGGGGGAGGCATTGACATGAAGCCTGGACATAGCGAAGGCGTTCGATCGGGTCTGGCACCGGGGTCTTCTATCGAAGTTGCCATCTTACGGAGTGCCCGAGGGTTTGTGCAAATGGGTGGCTAGCTTTTTGTCCGGCAGACGCTTACGAACCGTAGTTGACGGTAGTTGCTCTGATAGCATGGACATTAACGCTGGTGTCCCAAGGCTCTGTGCTGTCTCCTACGCTGTTTCTACTGCATATCAATGACATGTTGCACATCAACAACATACATTTCTATGCAGATGACAATACTGGAGACGCTTTTTACACGGGTCGTGCAAACATCCCTCGTTCCGTTGTGGAGGCAAACCGCGGAGAACTTATGTCTCAAATCGAGACCACACTGTCCCAGGTCTCTGACTGGGGACGGGTAAACTTGGTGCGATTCAACCCTACAAAGACACAAGTGTGCGCGTTAACCGCTAAGAAAACTCCATTCACTGTAGTCCCACAATTCCAGAACACTCCTCTCTCCATCTCCAAGAGCATTGGGATCCTTGGTGTCGACATCTCCAGCGATGTTCAGTTTCGAGATCATTTACAAGATAAGGTGAAGCTGGCGTCCAAAAAACTTGGTGTACTCAACAGAGCGAAGCAGTACTTCTCGTCGGGGCAAAGGTTGTTACTTTACAAGTCGCAAGTTCGGCCCCATATGGAGTACTGCTGCCATCTCTGGGCAGGTGCACCCGGATACCAGCTTGGCCCTTTTGACTCGGTTCAACGACGGGCTGTGAGAATTGTCGATGATTCCAAACTCACTTGCGGTATCGAGCCCTTAAGTCCGAGGAGAGACTTTGCCTCACTGTGTGTTCTACCGCTTGTACAATGGGTTGTGTTCTGAGGAATTGTTCGAAATGATGCCCACGGCTACTTTCTACCATCGCACCGCTCGCCATCGGCAGGGAATTCATTCTCAGACTTTAGAACCTAAATGGTCGCGTACAGTGCAGTTTCAGAGAAACTTCCTACCGCGAACGCTTAAGTTATGGAATGAGCTCCCTGCCAAGGTTTTCTGCAAGGACTATAGTATGGTGTTCTTCAAGAACTTTAAACAATAAAAATTTTTTTTGTGGGTAGGTGCCAAACTGTTAACATTATAAATTTCACTCCAGTTTTTGAAAATCTATTAAAAATATTTAAAGGAACTGTTGAACATTAAAATTAATGACAATTTTTAGTAATTAACAGTGGTACCTGTCAGCAGTGATTTCCTTCCCAAGCTTCTAACACACAAAAATTCACAATGGATTCACTAAAGCAAACAATTGCTGAGTTGTCAGTTACATTTAATTCACGTATGGCAGAATTCCAAGCTGAAATAAATAATAAGCCCAGCTCCCAGGAAAACGCATCCATAGACATTGCAGCTGAGTTTTGTGCATTCCGGACTTTCATTATGTCGTCTCTGAGCAACTTACAACAACAAATGGACCTGCTGGCCAGGGAACAAGATCAGCAGGAGATGCGAAGTCGTCGTAAGTTTTTGCTAGTGCATGGTAATTCTGAAGGCAAAAATGAAGACAGCACTGCAGCATGTGTCAAAGCTATTAAAGACAACTTAGGGAATGATTTCATTAACTTTTCACAAGAATGCTTAAGCCGGTGTCATCGAATGGGTCAATCGTCCAACAAACCAAGGCCAATCCTGGTTAAATTTCGAGATGTCAGTGTCAGAGATAAAGTGTGGTATGCTAAGTCATCACTCAAGGGTACAGGCATAACACTGTCGGAATTTTTGACGAAACTGCGACACAGTACGTTTCTAGCTGCGCGCGAACGTTTTGGCATCACCAAGTGCTGGACTAAAGGAGGCAACATCCTTTTAATTGCACCTGACGGTAAAAGGCATGTAGTCCAAGTCATGTCAGATCTCAAACGGGCAAAGGTACTAGGCCATACAGCTATATGTTTTTTATTTTATTTTTCTCATACAATATTAAAATTATTATGTATTAAATGCAAATTTTCAACATTTTATAATGTAAAATACTTTTCAAGGACTTATTTTAAAATTTTCCGTGGCTGATTTTTATACTTAAAATTAAAAATTAATTTAAACCTTAATACCTATATTTTTAATCTTATTTAACTTTCTACTTCTTATGGCATGGCTATTATCCAAGAAGCTTACATATTGTCAGCGAAAGTTTCTTGCTTTTGTGATTATTTTGTTTTTTTTGGTTTTTTTATTTAAATTTTGATTTATATAGTGTTATAATTTGCTGATCTTAACCACGTTGCTGGCGGGTATATTTATCCGGTTTTAAACCTTCATTTTTATATTTATTAACTTTTATATATTCTATACGATATTATTTATTTTATGATTTATAATGATATTGATAAAGATAGTAACCAGAGTGATTCAGATCACTTTCTTTCTATTGCTTCATCTGGTGGATTGAGTAGCAACGATAGCTTTTCAAGTCTCCCTGATTCTCTCAGTGCAACACTTAATTCTTGCTTCTCAGATTGCCTGAAAAACTTCAATGCTATTCATATAAATGCACAAAGCATTCCGGCTCATTATCCTGACATGCTTGCAACCTTTAATAATAACAACATACACACCATTCTTGTATCAGAATCCTGGTTAAAACCTTGCCTCCCTTCTACGTCCTACTCTTTACCTGGTTTTCACCTTATTCGCAATGACCGCACAGAGCGTGGTGGAGGTGGGGTTGCCATTTATCTTCGATCTAATATATCTTTTTCTGTATTAAGCATGTCAACTCAGTCTTCCTCACCTGCTGCGGAACACCTTCTTATTGAAATATCTCTATCGAACATTAAAATCCTTCTTGGCGTATATTACAGTCCTTCACTTCACGTTAATTACTTTTCCTCTTTTGAATCTCTACTAGAAACGTTTTCCCCACTCTATAGTCATACCATTATTATGGGTGACTTTAACACTTGCCTACTAAAAAAAGACTTTCGTGCTAATCAACTTCAGACTATAGTTGAGGCTTGTAATCTGCACTTATTACCTCTTAATGCCACGCATTACTTTCCAAATTGCTCTCCTTCACTGTTAGATCTTATTATGGTCTCTTCACTACATCATACTACTGCACATGGTCAATTTTCAGCAGAAGCATTTTCTTACCACGACTTAATCT